>JARQOD010000003.1:450352525-450546291 GCA_033576555.1 Oophaga sylvatica | reverse complement strand
AAAAACACAAAAGTTATGGATGTGCCCTGGGGTTTTGTCATGCATTGTATTACAACATATTCAGATTTTGCCATTATTTGTGCTACTATAACTTGTGTTCAGATCTGTTTTGTCTGATCACATGCCAACAAAAATAGCAATTGAGATTGAGGCTTAAAACTAAAGTTAAAGTAAACCTGTCAGCAGGATTGTACTCAGTAACCTACAGACAGTGTCAGGTTGGCGCCGTTATACTGATTTAAATTTCTGTGTGATGAAATTCATCTTGTGGCTGTTGTTTAATCTTTATTTGTAGCTTTCACTTAATGAGATTCTCATGCATCGGGGCGGACTGTGGATGGGGCTGTGGGGTGGCCTGTGGGCGGGCTGTGGGCAGGACTGTGGGTGGGGCTTTAAGTGGTGCTTTGTTTACATATTCATACTGATGGCTTATGACAGGTCACTGATCCCTCACTGACCTGCTCCCTATTTTGCATACTGCATACAAGCTAATTTAAAAAAAAATTCACATTCATCATACAGGCTCTGGCGCCTGCACTGTAGCATGATACGGTGGATAATATGCATACTTTCATTTTAGTTAGACATATAGTTTTGTTGAAAAAAAATATATATATATCACAATCAAAATGGTTCTGGTGGCCAGGCCTGCATAGAAGTATCTATCGCATTCCATAGATGCTACTGCGCAGGCGGGCGCCATCTTGATGGAGCTTCATTTTTTTCTGTAGCAAAATTGCGCCAGCGGCAGTGTCCGGGCGCCAGAAGCTATCGGATTGCAATAGATGCTACTGGCAGTGGCGCCGCCAGCACCATTTTGATTAAGATAATTTTTCTCCCAACAAAACTATATGTCTAAATAAAATGAAAACAGGCATATTATCCACCGTATCATGCTACAGCGCAAGCGCCACTGCCGGCACATGCTTGATGAATGTGAATTATTTTTTTTTTCAAACCATATTCTATGCAGTATGTAAAATAGGTAGCAGGTTACTGAGGGAACAGTGATCTGTCATAAGCCATCAGTATGAATATGTAAGCAGAGCGCCACATAAAGCCCCGCCATAGGCCTGCCCATAGACCCGCCCAGAGGCCGCCCCGGAGCACAAGCATATCATTAGCTCAAAAGTGAAAATAAAAATTAAATAACAACCAGAAGACGAAGTTCATCAACCAAGGTATCATTGTAATCAGTGTCAGTGTTTGTAGGTTACTGTGCACAATCCTGCTGACAGGTTCCCTTTAAGGCTGATATAAGCTACTATACACCTTTGATGTAGTTTCCACGCCATCCTTCTGGCGCTGTGTCTGCTCTGCCAGTACTGATTGGACTGTGTCATAATGTGAGAAAATTGACACCCAGTTGTAAATTACATTTATTTATACATTTCCAGGAAGATGAATATAGGAAGAGAGGAATGCAGACTTCTAAGACAACAAGCTCCAGAAATGTTGTTTTATGGGGAAAAAGCATCATTACTAGAACAGGCCGTCTTTACAGTTTTTTTTAAAAGCGTATTATATACAAATTTATATATAACAAATGTTCTCAAATATATATATAAATAATTATGTTTTTGTCCCCATACGGTTCCTATTCTACACCGACCTCCCCTTCCTGATAACAGCCATGTTTAATGCTGGCTGGTTCATAAAACCATTGGACAGTTCCCATTTGCTCACCCGATATTATGGCACTAAATTGCCTATAGCCCATTTTTTTGCAAAGTAACAGATTATGGTTGATATTTTTGTGCCATTTTTCAAGTCAGACTCCGTCCTCTTGTGTCTCCATTTTTCTATATAATACAACTTGATATCAGACGACAAGCTCCAAGTTTGGCATAAAAAAAAATTGAAAGATGAAATATGAAATTATTCCATTCCAATTTTAATGAGACCTACCTGTATGTCATCATAAATTATAATCATGATTTGCACTATGACATAAATGGATGGTGGGTTAAAATTCTTCGAATGCAGCTTCTAATTTTTCAGATTTCATGGGCGCTTAATTTGTAGTGTAAAGGTATAAAAAAGTAGCAATGAGCGTAATATGATTACAGGGGACTTAAGTGTTCAGTGGGTGTAGTTTCCAGGAGGGTCATGAACAGTAAAGAACAGCTGCAGTGATAACTCTCTGGCTGAAGACAGAAGAGGTATCATGTTAGGAGACAAAGTCAGAGTCAGCTATTCAGCAAATTAACCATATACTCTCTGAATCTTATGGGTTGAATCAGTAAGATACACATGACATACTTACCTAAACTGATGATTAAGTCAGGTCTTCCACTGTTGGTTTTCTTTTTTTTTTTTGTTGTGATCATTGTTTTGTAAGAAAAATTTAGAACTTAGTGCTAGATTCATAATATGCAGTCAATTCATATGGAAGGCTGTAATTATTCATCCAAATATTGTAAAAACATAGCAAACCATTATTTTATTTCCAAAACGTGGATGTAAATCAGTTGTCTCGGCAAAATATCCACTGTCCATGTGGCATCAAAACATGGAGAATTTCTAAGAAAGCCCATGTAATAATAGTTGTGCCCTAACGGGAAAAATATGTTACTGTCCTGGCAATATCAGCTGTTCAACCAAGTTTTCAAAAATTCAGGCAAATGTTGATATTTTTAAACAATTTTGGTTCTTAAATCCTCAGATCGTTCTCTTCTCCTCTTTCTGTTCTCCATGCTTAGTGTGGCACACATATAGACACAATGCAAAGATTCAGTCAACTTTTCCCCTTTTTATCTGGTTTCAGGTGTGATTTTCATATTGCACACATCTGTTACTTGCCACAGGTAAGTTTGAATGAACATCACATGCTTGAAACAAAGTTGTTTACCCACAATTTTGGAAAAGTGCCAACAATTTTGTCCTGCCCATTTTGGGGGTTTAGTGTGAGATTATGTCCAATTTCCTTGTTTCCTCTCTTTCTTTATGTTGGTCCAATACACAAAGGAAATAAACATGTGTATAACAAAACATGTGACATGTGTAATTGGCAATAATTTTCTGGTTGAAATATTTTATTTTCTGGAACAATTTCAAGGGTGCCAACATTTATGGCCATGACTGTATATACCTAGTTTCCATGTACAAATTTTGTTTTAGGACTTATACTGCTGACTGAAAAAAAATATTTTCCTTGTTTATTGAGTTGTTCTTCTTGGCCTTGGCTATCTTGTGGAATTCTTGGAGATATCTTTATTAATGAAACCTACATGAATATCCTATTGTATAGTATGGACAAAAGTTTGTGTGTCAGTAAAATTCAATAAATATTCAACAAAAAGTTTCTGACTCTGCACAATTTTTAATTAAAGAATTAATTAGTAGCATAGTAACAGAAGTTAAAGAAGTTGCAGTCACACTTGAGACTTTTAACGTATAGGAGCACTAAAAATAAAGATTATTATTATTATAAAAGTGTTGTCTTGGACTTTCACATTGATGGCTTATCCTTAGAATAGGCCATTAATGTCTGATCGATGGGGGTGCAACACTGGAATCCCCACAGATCAGGTGTTCCCGGTGTCATCAACTGCACCGTTCCATCGACTATATAATGGACCCAACCAGGATCTGCACTTCCGCCACCTATTCGATAGGGGGGATATGCAATACCCGGCCGCGGCTACTATTCCATTGACAGGGCTGTGTAGCTCTGTAACTGAGCAGTTCTGACCGCCGCTAACATCTGATTAGTGGGGGTGCTGGGTGTCATACCCCAACCGATCAAACATTGATGACCTATCCTAAAGAAAGGCCATTAATGTAAAGGTCTTGGACAACCCCTTCAAGTCCCTTATACTTTGTTTAAAAATATCAAAGATGCTTTTGTGTATTTTGCAGTCAGATAATACGATACACTCTGGCTACGATCTTGTCTTTCAGCTACTTGACATTTTATTGCTGCTTCCTATGTCATAAATGTCACAGTTCATAACTCTACAGTTCACTTAGGTTTCTTTTTTCTGAGCTCATCTCCACTGATTGTTGATCACAGATCACATCAAAATTGAATGTGCGGGAAACAAAAAGACGGCAAATGGGAGCAAAATTGTTAATGAAAAAAAAATTGCGAAAATTAATTTTTAGCCCCAAAATGTATGCATTTAGGTAACAAAAAATGTCCAAAAAATGGATAAAATCTTTAATGTTGCTGACATGAATCATGATCAGTTTTCTTTTTTGGAACAGGGTTGTAGTCAGAGACGTAATTTTGTAGCACAGAAACGTCAGAAATACATTTTTCCAATTTGGAGAGTGATCTAGAGCGATATTTCTGTCTGTGTTTGATGTCAGGAGCTCATTATTAGGGATCATTGAACCCAAAGTCCCAAATATTCTGAGTGTGATGATATTTTGATGATTTCCTGCTTTGAAATTTCCACTAATAGAAATCTCAACATAATTCTCATGATCGAGAAACTTTGAGTTCAACCACAATTTTTTAAAGGTGCAAATTTCTGAGTTCTATTAGGCTCCAAATTCCCAGTAATGTCACCTTTGATGACATCCTTTAATCAGCCCCAGTGGAGGTCAGGTGCAAGTTGAGAGAGTCCGAGCAACAAGTCAAAAGATTACTTTATTTGTAAAATCTTCTGTACTCCCTCCTCCTATTGGTTTAACAGAGGTTTTACAACTAATGATCTTTCAGGTGACTGATCGCCAATTCTTCAGGTAAGTGAGAACCCCCAACAATATTGGTGTTTCAACATTGAAATTGCAACACTAAGAAATAAATGTCATGGAATGATGGAAATTACAGGATGGATAGAAATGTTAATGATCAGGAAATGATGAAAAAAATGGAAATACAATTTTCAAATTATCTTGATTTATTTAGTCTGGAGTATAAGAAAGGTACAGAAATCCCCTGCCCTAATATTCCTTGACATGATATTAATGAAGTGATGGTGTTAAGGGTCTGCGGAACGCAATAAATATATAAAGTAGAGAGGTGCGTTCGCAGCCCGGGGTCCACCGTGCAAGCGGAACCTGCTGCTAGTAGAAATGGCGCGAGAAGCAAACTCTGTTATCCCGCAGAGTCGCCAACATAAATGCCGTAATGCGCTGTGGCAATAAGTGCGAACTCTGTTAATCCACAGAGCCGCTAGAAGGAGAGCCGCAGCGCTATATGGCGATGTGTGCGCACTCACTAGACACAACTGAGTGGCAAAGAAAACACGCTAGGGCGCTGTCTAGCGTTGAAAGCGAACCCTGTTACGTCACAGGGCCGCTGAGAAAAAGTACTGTGTCCTGTCAGGCTCTCAGGTACACAGTTAAGTGCTACGCGTTCATAAAGCGTGATCATGTGCTAATGTCCTCGCGGGAGTCACCCGCAATCTATGGCGTCTGAACGCCAGACCCTGAATACGGCAATCAAAACTCCTCACCGGTTATGCCGGAAATCTAGGGCATCTAGGACACCGACCCTGACCAGCTACCATACCAAACTCCTCACCGATTAAGTCGGTATTCTAGTGGATTATTTCAGCCGGGTCCCTATCCACACATACACATGACCACACTGGCGCATAGCATACAATGATTGATATTAGCGCATGGCGGCCCAGCCATGCTACCCTTTTATAGCAACAGCTACAGGACCTTCCAGGAACAAGGACCAATGAGAAGCTGTTACAAACAAACGTAGCTACATGACCTTCCTGGCGGACCAATAGGAGCCGCTGCAGCACCTGAACATGTGACCCCTGATCTCCAATGAGAGATCTCACTCTGGGCATGCTCAGATGGGAAAACGCAGAACTTTGTCTCAAAGACGACTGCTCCAGCACTGGCTATAATAGCAGATCCAGGAAAGGCAGCAGCAAGTCACTGCACAGTAGAGGAGTGGGCAAGACGCCTGGACCGATGTCTCTGCTGAGCAGGCTCCACTGCGGTCGGAGATGAATGGGAGACCGCAGCGGGACGGGTTCGAGACTCCCCTTGTGCAGCAGTGGGAAATCAAACCCTAACATTACCCCCCCTTCTTTGGGCCTCGCTGCGCTCAAAGACAGCGATGAGCTGCGGAGCGTGAATATGCACGGCAGGCTCCCAAGACCTATCCTCAGGCCCATAGCTCCTCCAGTCCACCAAATAAAACTTTTTGCCCCGTACCACCTTACACCCTATGATGGCGTTCACCTCATGGTCATCCGTAGATGAACCCGATGTCCCGGCAGATGACTCAGAAAACCGGGACATGAGCAAGGGTTTCAGGAGGGATACATGAAAGGTGTCGGAGATACCCAGGCGTGGTGGAAGAGCCAAATGGTATACCACAGGGTTAACCTGCTCGAGGACCTTGAAAGGACCCAGGTAGCGGGGTGCCAACTTAGTGGACTCAACTCGCAGCCTGATGTTACGGGCGGAGAGCCACACCAAGTCCCCAGGAGCAAATGTTGGAGCGGAGCGCCGATGTGCGTCGGCAGAGGACCTCATCCTCTCCTTGGACGCCTGAATGGCATCCTGGGTATGGTCCCAAATGTCCCGTGCCTCCACAACCCAGTCTGCCACCCTGGAGTCGGCGGACGACACGGGCATGGGCACCGGAACCCGCGGATGCTGACCGTAGTTCAGAAGGAAAGGAGTCTGTCCGGTGGAGTCAGCCACAGCATTGTTTAATGCAAACTCAGCCCATGGTAGCAAGGATGCCCAGTCATCCTGCCTGGCAGAGACAAAATGTCGTAGATAGGTGACCAAGGTCTGGTTGGCCTTCTCTACCAACCCATTCGTCTCAGGATGATACGCTGAAGAGAGATTTAACTCAATACTGAGTAGACGACAAAGCTCTCTCCAGAACCGAGACGCAAACTGGGGACCTCGGTCACTGACAATTTTGTCCGGCATGCCGTGTAGACGGAAGATGTGCCTAACGAACAACGCTGCCAGAGCCCGTGCAGAAGGTAACTGTGGTAGTGGCACCAGATGCACCATTTTAGAGAAATGGTCGGTGATTACCCAAATGATGGTGCAACCCCGAGACTTGGGCAAGCCCACCACAAAGTCCATCCCAACCATCTCCCAGGGCCTGTCTGCCACAGGCAAAGGATTAAGTAAACCAGCTGGCCGTTGTCGTGGAGACTTATTTTTGGCGCAGGAGACACACGCCCGAACATAGTCCCCAACATCACGGACCATATGCGGCCACCAATATGTCCTCGCCAGCAATTCAGATGTCCTCTTTGCCCCAAAATGTCCACCAACCCTGGACGAATGTGCCCAAGAGAGTACCTCCGGTCGCAAATTGGTAGGCACAAAAGTCTTACCCGGGGGCACAGACTCTAGTGAAACCGGAGCCACTGTTCTCAGGCTCTCTGTGGGAACAATAAGCCGAGGCTCCTCTACCTCCTCTTCAGAGGACACCACAGAGCGAGAGAGAGCGTCGGCACGAATGTTCTTCTCTCCAGAGAGAAAATGGAGTGTGAAATTAAACCGAGAGAAGAACAAGGACCATCTGGCCTGGCGAGAGTTAAGCCGCTGAGCTGTCTGCAGATACACCAAATTGTTGTGGTCGTGAAGACTTGGAAGGGAAAACGGGCCCCCTCCAACAGATGTCTCCACTCAGAGAAGGCCAACTTCATGGCTAGCAACTCCCTATCCCCGATGGAATAATTCCTCTCCGCTGAAGTGAAGGTCTTAGAGAAGAAGAAGCAAGGATGCTTCCGACCTTGAGCATCCTTTTGGAAGAGGACTGCTCCAGCACCAACGGATGAGGCATCTACCTTCAATAAAAATGGCTTATCAACATCGGGGCGATGTAGGATGGGAGCGCTAGCAAAATGAGACTTAATAGAAGAGAAAGCCGTGGAGACCTCTTCCGACCACAATTTGGGATTTGCTCCCTTCTTGGTGAGGGCTACCAAGGGAGCTACCAAGGTAGAGAAATGCGAAATGAACTGGCGATAGTAATTAATGAACCCCATAAAGCGCTGCACCGCTTTTAGAGAGTGAGGTTCCTGCCAGTCCATCACAGCCTGTAGTTTGGCCGGATCCATAGCCAATCCCTGGGTTGAGATGATATAACCAAGGAAAGGTAAAGACTCCAGCTCAAACATACATTTCTCTAACTTAGCATAGAGGGAATTAGCCCGTAAGAGGTCGAAGACTCTGCAGACATCTCTCCGGTGGGAGTCAATATCTGGAGAGAAGATGAGTATATCATCCAGATAGACTACGACCGAGGTGGAGAGCATATCCCGGAAGATGTCATTGACAAAGTCTTGGAAAACGGCTGGAGCATTACAGAGCCCAAAGGGCATCACCAGATATTCGTAATGCCCATCCCTGGTATTAAAAGCCGTCTTCCATTCGTCCCCCTCACGGATGCGAATCAGGTTATAAGCACCGCGCAGATCTAGTTTAGTGAATACTCTTGCTCCCCGAAGCCTATCAAAAAGCTCAGAAATCAGGGCAACGGGTACTTGTTTTTAACGGTGATGGCGTTAAGACCCCTGTAATCAATACACGGACGCAATTCCCCGTTTTTCTTCTGCACGAAGAAAAATCCCGCCCCTGCCGGTGACACCGACTTCCTAATAAACCCTCTTGCTAGGTTCTCCTGAATATATTGCGACATGGCCTCTGTCTCAGGAAGAGAGAGGGGATAGACCCTTCCCCGAGGACGTTCTGCGCCAGGCAGGAGGTCGATAGGACAGTCATAGGGGCGATGAGGCGGAAGAGTCTCCGCAGCCTTCTTGGAGAACACGTCTGCATATGACCAGTAGTGCTGGGAAGTGGAGTAAGATCTGCAGGTAACTCCGTAGTGGTAACCTGAACGCAACTCCTGACACATCTGCCTCTACATGCATCACTCCAACCCAGTATCCTACCCGAAGTCCACTCTATATGTGGGGAGTGGAAACGGAGCCAAGGTATACCTAGTAGGATCTCGTCTATTCCCTCGGGAAGGACGAGTAGGGAAATAAGTTCCTGGTGGGAAGGAGATACAGACAATGCAAGTGGAACAGTCTGGTGTGTAATTTGTGAGGGCAATGTCGACCCATTCACTACCCGGACAGTCACTGATTTGTCAAGCGCCACCAGAGGTATTGCATGACGGCGAGCAAAGCTAGAGGACATGAAATTCCCCTCTGCTCCTGAGTCCACGCAAAGGTCGGCGGTGAGAATGGAAGTACCAACAGTGATTGTCCCTTTAAGTGTCATCTTGGAGGAAAATGCCGCTGTCTCTAGTGAACCTCCTCCCAGGGCCACTAGACGCGATCGCTTCCCCGATCGCTGTGGACATTTGTTGGCATAGTGTCCTGTCTGCTGACAACGGTTACAGACCACGGATACTCGGACGGACCGAGACTTAGGTCCTGCATGAGGAACTTCTGTGGCCTTTTGGGGTTCGGACGCCAGATCGGGAAATTCGAGAGGTTTGGCAAAGGTGGGAGCCAACCGAAACCTCTGCCTACACTGGGCCCGCTCCAACCTCCGCTCGTGAAAACGGAGGTCAATGCGGGTAGATATGGAGATAAGCTTCTCCAGTGTGGCGGGAATCTCCCTGGTAGCCAAAGCGTCTTTAACATGGTCAGCCAGTCCTCGCCAGTAGATTGGAATAAGAACTTTATCAGACCAATCTAGCTCAGAAGCTAGAGTCCGAAACTGGACGGAAAACAGACTGACCAAAGACGAACCCTGTGCCAATGCCAGCAGTTGTAAGCGCCGTATCGTGGGTGACCTGAGGTCCTAAAAAGACCTTTTTAAGAGTCTCCAAGAAACGAGGAGCACTCCGCACCACACGATCGTCGCGCTCCCACAGCGGTGTTGCCCACTCCAACGCTCTGCCCGATAGTAGAGAAAGTACAAAACCCACTTGTGCCCGATCCGTGGGAAAACGTGCAGCCAGAAGCTCGAGCTGTATAGAGCACTGACTCACGAATCCCCGACATTGCTTGCTATCACCGGCAAACTTGTCAGGAAGCGGGAGGTGGGATAATGTAGGGGCAGAGGTGGCAGAAGACAAACTGGCTGCAGTCATGCTAGCAGCCTGAACAGCGACTGCGGTAAACATCCACAGCTGAGGTTGTGCGCTCAAGAGCCGCCAACCTACCCTCCAGCTGCTGGATGTACTGCGATAGACGCTGTTCATCCGCCATTTTACTAGCCAGACCCTGGCGCTAATATTATGTTAAGGGTCTGCGGAACGCACCAAATATATAAAGTAGAGAGGTGCGTTCGCAGCCCGGGGTCCACCGTGCAAGCGGAGCCTGCTGCTAGTAGAAATGGCGCGAGAAGCAAACTCTGTTATCCCGCAGAGTCGCCAACATAAACGCCGTAATGCGCTGTGGCAATAAGTGCGAACTCTGTTAATCCACAGAGCCGCTAGAAGGAGAGCCGCAGCGCTATATGGAGATGTGTGCGCACTCACTAGACACAACTGAGTGGCAAAGAAAACACGCTAGGGCGCTGTCTAGCGTTGAAAGCGAACCCTGTTACGTCACAGGGCCGCTGAGAAAAAGTACTGTGTCCTGTCAGGCTCTCAGGTACACAGTTAAGTGCTACGCGTTCATAAAGCGTGATCATGTGCTATTGTCCTCGCGGGAGTCACCCGCAATCTATGGCGTCTGAACGCCAGACCCTGAATACGGCAATCAAAACTCCTCACCAGTTATGCCGGTAATCTAGGGCATCTAGGACACCGACCCTGACCAGCTACCATACCAAACTCCTCACCGATTAAGTCGGTATTCTAGTGGCTTATTTCAGCCGGGTCCCTATCCACACATACACATGACCACACTGGCGCATAGCATACAATGATTGATATTAGCGCATGGCGGCCCAGCCATGCTACCCTTTTATAGCAACAGCTACAGGACCTTCCAGGAACAAGGACCAATGAGAAGCTGTTACAAACAAACGTAGCTACATGACCTTCCTGGCGGACCAATAGGAGCCGCTGCAGCACCTGAACATGTGACCCCTGATCTCCAATGAGAGATCACACTCTGGGCATGCTCAGATGGGAAAATGCAGGACTTTGTCTCAAAGACGACTGCTCCAGCACTGGCTATAATAGCAGATCCAGGAAAGGCAGCAGCAAGTCACTGCACAGTAGAGGAGTGGGCAAGACGCCTGGACCGACGTCTCTGCTGAGCAGGCTCCACTGCGGCCGGAGATGAATGGGAGACCGCAGTGGGACGGGTTCGAGACTCCCCTTGTGCAGCAGCGGGAAATCGAACCCTAACAGATGGTAGCAAGTTTTGGCAGTGACCTGACATTGTGACATTGAAAAACATCTCCTGGGACACTTCGAGAAATGGCCGCACCACTGTTTCAACGAACAAATCAGTGTAACTTCAATCTGTTATTGCACCTGGAATTAAGACTGGAGAGATCCAACTACTGTACATTGGTGGTACAGCTATTTCTCCAACATGTCCTAGGAGTTGCTTTTTAACAAGAAAATGTCAGGCTATATGTTGTTTGTCCTAGTGTGAGCAGACTGCATGGCCTAAACATGCTACCACGGCCTCCAGGGTCTCCAGACTTGTCTCCCATCAAACACATCTAGGACATTGCTCAACAATGAAAATGTCATTTCCATTTTTTCATAATTTGCTCTAATTAACATATCTATCCATCCTGTGATTTCCATAATTTTGAGGAGTGTATATATTTTGGATATTCCACAAATGTCCTTAATGGAAAAAAAACACCTTGTGATATTCTCTGTTATTCTAAAGTTCAAGAAATTCAAACTCTGCACACAAGCAACAGAACATGTAAAATAATAAAATATTATTCACTCACCTAATGCTCCCAGTATTTCCAGCACCGTATCTCTGATGCTTCCGGCTCATCTGTTTACTTTGGCTGCAGATGTCACAATCCAATTACCCAACGTGAGGTCTGCAGCAAATCACCATAGCAGCATGCAACTCAAGATTACCGAGTCCAGTGATTGCCTGCAGACATCACAATGGGTATGTGACATCTGTAGCCAAGTCTGCAGCATCAGGGATGCGATGCTGGAATTGTATTTGGAATGTGTTTGGATTATATTGGAAAAATCTTTTAAAGTTGTTATCCAATGGCTAAAAAATACTTTTTCAAAGGGCTTAGAGTGCTTTAAAAAATAAGAAGCAGTCAAGGGGTGTAATGATAATGGTTGCAGAGGGTATAACCATGACCATGCAGGAGGGGTGCCCGCCGACGCCAATTTCACCTGGATGTGCATTCTTGGATGCACATTTAGGTGAAATGTATTGTGGCATAGTTAGACCCACCGGGTCTCTGCACTGCCAGTGCTTGCCAGTGATGCATGGCGCACTGCAATGGCAGTGACGCCATGCATTGCTTATACCAACACACCAAAGTCAGCTGTCGGCTATAGAAAAGAACATCATGTGACGTGGGAGTGGACGAAGTAGAATTGTTTGTTTCTTTTTAAAATGTGCTGGATAAGAATAGAAGGGGTCCATCATGGGAGATATTACACCAGAATTGGGGATATTGAGGGACATTATACTAGAATTGGGAATATTAGACCAGGAAAGGGCCCAGGATGGGGACATTATTAGAAGAAGGAGCCAAGATGAGGGACATTACACATGGGGAAAAGCATGTATGTCTTTAGAGGATCTGGGGTCTAAGGGGTAGCATTTCTCCTTGTGGAGAATGACAAGCCAGGCCTGGCATATCAGAGTAAGGAGACTTATATGTCATGTATGCTCCTCTGGGAAATTAAATATGCAAATTGCCTCTTCAGAGAGGAAGAGGGCTAGAAATCTAGTGTCACCTATTGGAAGTAGCAATCCTAAAAGTCAATATCGACCCTTTGACGAGCCTTGCCATATGACTTTGCACTGATGATGGGCAATATTCGAATCCCTGCACCTGGAAATTGAGATTTTGGTTTGGCTTTTATTCAAAGTCATATGGCAAGGCTCGTTAAAGGCTCATTATTGACTTTTAAGATTATTACTTCCAATAGGTTGCACTAGTGTTCTAGTGCTCTTCCTCTGTAAAGAGACAATTTCCATATTTGTAGGCTCTAGAACACAAGGGCCCATACATATGACCAACATGCAGGTAAGGGCCCAGGTTCAAATTTTGCACTGGAGCCCATCAGACTCTAATTATGTCACTGGAAGCAGTACTGCTTCTCACTGATCCCCAATAACTCCCGTTATCAAGTTCACTCTAATTTTCATATTCTGGTTCTGTTTTGAAATACCTGACTAGCCAATCATTGGCTGTGTGCGATGTTCACTAGTGCAGCTACTGAGCTGAGCAGTCATATTCTGACATTTCTAGATGGGATTTGAAAGTAGAGGTGACTATCAAAACAGGAGGTATGGTTTTTAAGTCAGTTTTAGCCCTCTGAAAACATTTTGATTTTATTTTCTCAATAACCCCTACAACCTTTGCAAGTTGAAACAATTAATTGCACCCATTGTTTGTACTGTGCATGTTATGATAAGACCAACCCTTCTCTTCTTTCATGCTTTCACTGCTAAATTCCCAAAATTTGACATAAGCAAACAGCACGCACTTAAATTTTTAACTTTTATTTCACAGATAACAATAATAATGCTGAGTTAAAACAATATTGTTTTCCATCTCGGAAACAACAGAAAAGATCTCAGCATCAAAAGTTTTCAAAAACTTCTGTAACTTATAGATAGTGATCCCACGAGACAGAGCAATGATCGTGAACAAACACAGTTATGTTTAAAATGTCAAAATGATTAGATTTATTGCTGCAACAATACACAACGTCAAACAAGACAGTGATACCAAGTGAAATGATACGAGTGCAATAAGCCTAGGTGTCCAAATTATATTGTGACTCTATTTAGGGCTCAAGGAAAGGAGACAAAATTTTGAACAATTTTCATAAAGTGGTTGCCGATCCCATTTATGGATTTTTGTGTGTATCTGTTGTACAACATAAATCAAAGTGGCATAAAAATGATTTAACAATGTTGTCCTTGAACATCTTGATCTTGAAAACACATAAAAATTGGGAAAGTTATGATGACCAGTGAATCTACCAAAATTGAAATTCAGCAGTTTGCTCAAATTTGGCAAAGAAATTTGATTTGCTTCAAAGTTATTTCATGCAAATCTGAGGTTCTTTCTCTTTCTCTAGACCCCGAGATGTAAAAAAAAGAAAAAAAAATGATATTCACCAACTTGCGCACCAGTCCCGCCGCTGCCACAGCGCATTCCTTTTCCTTCCTATAGGAATGCTGCGTTCCTTTTGGGCAACTTCACTCTGTACCTCGCTGGGTACAGAATAAGCCTGTGAGCTGGGCAGTGTAGGGACAGGTAATCAGAGATGGGAGCTTTAATTCTTTTTTTTACACCTTTACTGTTTTCTACAATTGAGCAAGAATACCACCATTTTGCTAAATTTGCAAGAAGCCAGTTGAAAAAAAAATGGAATCAAGAAAATATGTATTTTTTTTAAATTAGAGTCTTAATAAATTCCCTCAACTCTAGCAAGTTATTACAATCTGGAAATGTCATCTTCCTAGAACAGCAGACAAAAAACATAAATGTTGGATATGTTTCTTAATTAAATCTCCTGGATTACTAGTCCTTAGATAATCCCTTCTTGTTGTAAGCCCCCTTCCTTCCTTAATAAAACAGCTAGCACTTTAACTAGTTGCCCCCTTTGCTGGAGACAGGTGGTTGGCCATCTAAAGTCTAAGTTCACCTTTTACAACATCCTTAAATACCCATCTAGACCCACAGCTGGGTTTTATTTTTATCCTCTTACACCACATATCCAATAAGTGTCCAATAACTGTTAAGTGTCCAATAACTATTAATACCACACTAATCACATTGATTTCATGGGGTAATAAAATATACAATATGTAACTTCTTAAGCCACATAAACTTGGAAATACCTAAATTATCCAAGAAAATGAAAAAATGGTTCCAAGTTTAAAGAGAAGCTATCAGCAGGTTTTTGATATGTAAACTGAGAGCGGTATAATGTAAGGGCTGAGAGCCTGATTCCTGAAATATATAATTTACTAGTCTGTTTTTTCTATTTCAATAAAATCAGTGGTTTATCAGCAGAAGATTATCACTGCAGGACTAGATGTCACATGCCTTCCAGTCCTCCTGCTCTGTGTAACCACACTCCACCACTGTTTAGCTTCTGTCAATATGCAGTCTACACAAAAAGCTACCAATCAGTGGTGTGGGCGGGGTTATACAGAGCTCAGCTTTCTGAGCACTCCTAGATATGCAGCATAAAAAACAGGGATTTTATTAAAGTGACAGCATACAGACTAGCAAGTGACACATCCCTGGAATCAGTGTCTCAACATCTTCATCATGCTGCTCTCAGGTTACATATCAAAAAACCTGGTGACAGATTTCTTCAAGACTACTGACATCTGCCAAATTAGCTGATAGGCTTGATAGCCTTTGTAGTCTAAGCATAGGGTGGAAGCATTCCCTCATTCCCTAGACCTTCTGGAGTGATTGGTCTCTGCAATATTTTCCTAGTCTTTATCTCATACCAGGCCATCTAGTAGACAATTTATGACCACAACCTTACACAAATCATTTCAGACGAATGACATAAAGTTCTGTTAACTTCATAAATTTATTTTTGAAACTACATTTCAAGTGCGAGGAGTACAGATATTCACCTTCTAACCGCTTTAAACAGTCAACAAACTGCATAAATGAATACGGTAATACAGGTAAATTTAAGAAACATTGTAATGTATCTTATCAGGGAAATATGCTTCTTTCTACACTAAAGAGCCACTTCTTCCGCCGCCCCTACTTTCTGTACTCACCATATACTCTGAAAATACAGGTCAAATCTTTCTTCATCAAAGCAAGAAGGACTTAAAGGTCAGTGAGGTATCAGATTACACCTCCTTTAAATTCTATGAAGAGAGGAATACTTAGCACAAGGAGACAGAGGAAGACAAGGCAAGCACAGGCAGATCAAGCTGCTACTTCAAGAAACTGTGCTGGATTCACAGCCACCCAGCTCAGTACGTCTGTAAAATGTTATCCGTGCTACTCCTTTTGATTGTGCTAGAGAAATAAGAGCAGTAATCTATCTATCTACGTGTACTGTGTATGTAAAGCAGCTAGTCTCAATCCACCAGGAAACTGAAAATTAGAGAAAGAGGGTAAGACTGGTGAAACATGCAGAATACAAGTCACATACATTGTGTTATTAGTCATGTACACATGTTCTAAACGTGACCTGAAACAATAGTAACATTTTAGGTAACATATAGTCCTGGACTGAACTTACTTCAAAACTCAAGTAATACATAACATATATCATATATTGTACTGACTGACCTAGTTTTTTCATAAGATTCTTTCTAGAAGCCTTTGCCAGTTTAGGGCGACTAGTCAGGTTAGTTGGCTGGTTTATGAGGCACACATCCAATAAAATAACACACGGTGTTAAGACAAGGAACAGAAAGATAGACCGTCAACTTAAAGCTGCTGCATGTGTGCTGTATGATAGCAGCGATCGGGCTAAGCAACAGATCAATTCAATGAATGATATTTCAAAAACAGAACAACGAAGCATTTTGACGACCTGTCATAAGATGTTTGGGTAAAAATACACAAAATATAATAGCAATGAAGTAACGTATATGGCGCAACAGAACAAGAAACGATGGGGACAATTTTCTTTCTTTTTCTTGTGATTAAAATCCTCAAGTAACTCATCCAAACCTTAAATTGAAACATACAGAAAAAGCAAAATGAGTAACACATTTTTTTTAAATTTTACAAAACATGAATTTGTTATAAAGGTACAGTAATAATGTTATTATGAAAAGACATGTAGAAGCAAATTCATGTCAAGATTAGCCCCATAATCAAAGTGGTTTATCCTCTGAATTTTTATCAGCATAGCAGCCTTGCACCTTCATAACTCTATTAACCTCCAAATTAACCCCATATCTGCAAGTTAATAGCACTATAGGACATAACAGGTTCCCTTCAATGACCAGTGATATATATCCGTCATTGGTAGCATCCCTAAGAAGGCAGAGAACGTAGAAGATGTGCGCTCAACATACAAGCTGGGGATAACTGTTTTATATTCTGCACTGCAGGCAACAGTTGGGATCAAAGATAATATTGATCCCAGCAGCTTAACACCATAGATTCTAAAGTCAATAAGAACTGTAGCAGTTGGACTGTTAGTCAAGGTGGCCATCTGACCTCTTTTCTTAGTTGTTTTCTATTGGATCTGTGATTTATTGCATGGAATGTGGCTGGTGACCATTTCTCAAAGCTGAATGTGGCCTTTAAGGTTAGAAAATTTGGGAATCACGATGATATATGGTACTTACTCAATATTATTTCTTTGTTGAATAGGCCAAGAAGCATCTATTGGGGAACTGTATGAAGTGAGAAAAAGAAAAATAATTAAATAAGTCATGCTCCATCTCAGAGCAGCCCAGAAGAGGACATGAGAACTGTTGACTTGAGGCCAAATGACGGAGCAGAATCTCCGACTGCTCTGCGCTGTCGCCGAGTAGAACAAGATGGTACTTTGTAACTAACTGCTTGTTAGTTCTTAGACCCACAGTAAAAAAAATCAACTGGCCCCCAACAACCCCTTTAATGAAAAAAATCATTAGCCTAGATGTTTTGTAAGGTGGTACTGGTCAGTGATTTGGACTTCAAATGATAAAAGATTACCTCTAACTTCTAGTTTGCAGTCCACCTCGGCTTCCCCCAAATCATTGATGGCTTTGCAAGTGTAAGTTCCACCATCAAAAGGACTTGGCTTCCGGATGTTCAATGTAAGTACTCCTTGGTTATGTTTCATGAGGAACTTGGGATCATCTTTAATCTCCATTTTATTTTTCATCCAGATAACTCTGGGCTTAATTAGATACACAGGATTACTTTAGAAGATCTTAAAAAAATAGGTTCTACAACAACCAAAAAACCCCTTCATAAATTCTTAATTTCTCATTTATGTGGTAATATTTTAGTGTTTAGTGATTAGATTTTTCACAAGAGACGGTTGAGCAGTCGTACCTTTGGATGACCTCTGACAGCACAATTCAAGGCTGTGCTATATCCAGCTACTACAACCCGGTCGATGAGAGGAGTAAGGAACTTTGGAGCTTCGTTCACATCCATTTCGTTGTAATCACGAGGTTTATGGATCAAACCTGTGAAGGACAGACATATTGCTAGATTTTAGAATTTGCTTCTTGGAATACCTGTGATAAAACATTTGATGGCACAGATAAAGCCACATTCCAGTGATTTTTTTTATCTGACTGAAAAAAATGAACTGAAGTATAAGTTTCTGTCTTAGGTTTTGATTTTTTTTTTGTACGTTTTTTAAGAATCATGTGTGTAAGTGTAATGATTATACTAATATGGTCACTGGTCACCGTCTTCTCACATTTTCAGCGGTGCTCTGCCTTCTTTGTCATGATTCCTCCTCTCAAAGTGTCTGGGACTCAGTGATGGATAACTGTCATCCTATCCTGTGCCGGGCGGGCTGAGCTGTGAGTGGTTGGATTGACAGCTCGGTTGACCTATCTGACTGGGAGGTGCAGAGATTTTCACAGGTGCTCCCTGTTCTTAGTAATTGCCCTGCTATTTAGGTGAGCTGTCTGGCACAGATGACTGCAAGTCAAAAGCTTATGCTCTCCGGTATGTGTTCGCCTGATCCCTGTGCTGTAGGTTCTGATCTACTGCTGCTGACCTTTGGACCGTGTTCTGACTACCCGCTTGTTATTGTCCCTTTGCTTCTGATCTACTGCTGCTGAACTTTGGACCATGTTCTGACTACCAGTTTGTTATTGCTCCTTTGCTTATCCGCTATTTCTCTGGTATTCTGATCCTGGCATGGGACCTGACTTACGCCTTCGTATTTTCCCTTGGTTTTTACTACATACTCTTTTGGTACTGAAAGAGTAGTACATAGTGATAAGCAAGTATACTCGTTGCTCGGGTTTTCCCGAGCATGCTCAGGTGATCTCCGAGTATTTTGGCGTGCTCGGAGATTTAGTTTCTGTCGACGCATCTGCATGGTCTATGGTTGCTGGACAGCCTGAATACATGTGAGGATTCCCTAACAAACAGGCATTCCTCACATGTATTCAGGATTGTCCAGCAGCCATAAATCATGCAGCTAGTTGACAGAAACTAAATCTCCCAGCACGCCAAAATACTCGGAGGACACTCGAGCATGCTCGGGAAAATCCGAGCAACGAGTATACTCACTCATCACTAGTAGTACATTCGGATTTGTGTTTAGTTTTCTGAGCATTTTCCCTCAATGTCGGCAAAATTCGGGTGCAGTTCGGTAAATGATCGCGTTTCCACTAATGCTTTTGTTAGTACTTTGTAACTCGTTTTTCTTCTCTTTCAGGTAACATCGGGGGCTTATGTACAGCATTGCAGAATGCTGTAGATAAGCCCCTGATGGCGGTGGCGGCATCTCATAGGGCAAAAATGGGGTGACAGATTCCCTTTAAGGCTAACATTGGGTACAGCCAGAAGGCCCCATTTGCTAATCAAAATCATTAGGGCTAATATTGGGGATCAGCAAAGAGGCCACCTTTGCTAATCAAAATCGTTAAGGCTAATATTTGGATGCATCCACAAGGTCCCGTTTGCTAATCAAAAATGTTAGGGCCAATATCGGAGTGCAGCCAGGAGGCCCCATTTGCTAATCAAAATCAATAGGGCTAATATTGGCTTACAGCCAGAAGGCAACATTTTCTAATCAAAATCATTAGGACTAATATTGGGGTGCAGACAGGAGGCCCCATTTGTTAACCAAAATCTTTAGGGCTAATATTTCAGTGCAGCCAGAAGGCCCTATTTGCTAATTAAAATTGTTAGGGCTAATGTTGGGATTCAGCCAGGAGGCCCCATTTGGTAATCCAAATTGTTAACTTTAATATTGGGGTGCAACCAGGAGGCTCCATTTGCTAATGAAAATAATTAGAGCTAATATTGGGATGCAGTCAGGAAGCTCCATTTGCTAATCAAAATCGTTAGTGCTAATATTGAGGTGCAGCCAGGAGGCCCCATTTGCTAATCAAAATCGTTAGGGCTAATATTGGCTTACAGCCAGAAGGCAACATTTTCTAATCAAAATCATTAGGGCAAATATTGGGGTGCAGACAGGAGGCCCCATTTGCTAACCAAAATCTTTAGGGCTAATATTTCAGTGCAGCCAGAAGGCCCTATTTGCTAATTAAGATTGTTAGGGCTAATGTTGGGATTCAGCCAGGAGGCCCATTTGGTAATCCAAATTGTTAACTTTAATATTGGGGTGCAGCCAGGAGGCTCCATTTGCTAATCAAAATAATTAGAGCTAATATTGGGATGCAGTCAGGAGGCTCCATTTGCTAATCAAAATCGTTAGTGCTAATATTGAGGTTCAGCCAGGAGGCCCCATTTGCTAATCAAAATCGTTAGGGCTAATATTGCGTGCAGCCAGGAGGCCCAATATGCAGGTCAAAATCATTAAATCTAATATAGTTGTTCAGGCACACTGTCTTAGAAAATAAATACTGATTGTTCATTTAGTGCCAGGTGACTGACAGGTCTGGGTTTAAGGTTGTGAACAGCTGGTTAAAAGAGGGGAAGGGTACATACAACATGAATGGGGAAAAGTGAGGTTGCGGTGGAAAGGGGAATAGGCTTGGTGTTCGACGTGTAGGAACCGAGCAGAATCCAGACCCTCGTCACTAGATATTAACCCCCGGGGGTGGAGGTGATACTGATGAGACACACGTACCTGAGGCACATGTGGACTGTAATGTGCTGTTAGGGCAGGAAGAGGAGGGTGACTGTCAGGGCGAGGAGTAGAAGAACAGAGAGGATGACAATGAGGCTGTAGATCTCACTTGATGTGAATGCAGCGGCATGCAGCTGAGTAGTTCAGCAGAGGAGGTAGAGAAGGAGAACAAGAGGAGGTTACGCTGCAGCTTGCTGTACAGACACGGAGTGATGCAACCATGACAAGCACTGCATCCTCAGCTACAACTGTGGCTGTGCCCAGCATTGGTTACGGGTCTGCAGTTCACCGGGGCGGCAAAGGTTGCCTAGCCTGGGCATTTTTTGAGACCCCAAAGGATGAGCCAACTGATGTTATCTGCCAACTTTTCAAAAAATGACTCAGTAGAGGCAAAAATTGCAATACTTTGCAATAATTTGACTACTGCATGCATGAATCGGCAAATGCGCGATCAACCAGCCTACTAACATGACTAACGGGCCTCGCCAACCACTGGCTGTCCCATCGACCGCATCTGCTGATTCTTCCTCCATCACCATTGCAAGTGTTCTCACACAGGTTTCTGGCTGGGGAACCTCCACTTTTTAACCCCCTACAGTCGGGATGAGTGAGAGCCCATCAGCTGTTATGGAAGCGGACATGCCTGCTTTTTTTGTTTCACCGAGTACACCACATCTTTCTCAATCCACCATAACATCTCTGCCTGCACCTCACTCACAGTCCAGCAGTTTGTCCTCTTCACCCTACTCCACCCTCTCCCAGCACAGCAGCCAGCCCTCGGTTCTGCAGTTGTGGTCACATAAAAGAATGTTTCCTCCTACACATGCCAAAGCTAAGAGCTTGCACTCCACCATCTCCAATCTGTTGGCCATGGAAATGCTGCCTTTCCGCTTGGTGGATACAGACAGTTTCCGAAAGTTGATGGCCGTCGCAGGCTCCCAGTACCAGTTGCCCAGTTGCCATTACTTCTCTGAGAAAGCTGTGCATACACTACACCAGCATATCGCAAACAACATCAACCATTCCCTGAAAAAATCTATGTCTGCCATGGTACATTTCACAACTGAAACCTTGACAAGCAAACTTGGGAAGAGGCGCTACATCTCGCTGACTGGGAACTGGGTGACTCTGGTGGCTGTGGGTGCAGGCGGTCAAAAGGCTTTCATCAAGAAAGATGAACAAGTCATGGATCTCCAATGATTTTTGCACCCCAGTCGCAGACTGGGCAAACTAGGCGATGGTGTTGTTTTTAGCATCATGCATTGATCTTGCGTTACTGCAGTCTGCGACACCTTTGTTGTCGCTTCTGTACCTGCTGTTGCTACTGCTGCTGATAATACACACAATTTTTTAAATGTGGAGACTCCAAGTTGGTACTCCATCTGTTGGGTTGCCTGTAGTGGAAGGGGTGTCAGAATGGCCATTATACTATTTCTACTCTAGGCAAAGTGATGCCACTTTAGTGGTGTGTCATAATAATTTTTTGAAATGTGGAGGTTCCAAATTGGGTCTCCATCTGGTGGGTTGACTGTAGTGGAAGGTGTATCAGAGACCTATTATACTATTTCTCCTCTGGGGAAATTTATGCCACTTTAGTGGTGTGTGGCAATTTTTTTTTAAATGTTTTCACTCCAAGTTGGGTCTCCAGCTGTAGAGCTCCCAGACCGGCAGTTCTGCACTTACTTTCATTGAACTACCTGTGTTACTATACTTACATTTTATAACATTAGTGCTCTACCAAGCTGATGCCTGTGCCACCTGAGTGTGGCTGATTAAAAAAGCAGTTTGAGCTGTTGTATTGTAAGGAGAAAGACCAGGCTGCAAGTGCCTGTATTGAGCCGGGTCTGCAACTGCTGAGGCTGCATCCCATGTTTTCCAGGTTAAGGAATAAGGGACCCGACCGGTGCTCTGACCCGTAAGCTGGGGGCGCGGTTAAAAGGGAAAGCACGAGCAGTGTCGGCGAGTTTCCCACCAGCCGTGAGAGGGGCAAGGTACGGGTGCAGCGTGGTCCGTGAGGTGCGCAGCCGGTCCAAGATGAGACGCGGCCGGTCCTACCCAGGACGCTGCTGGAGCCTACCACAGTTACAGGGAGAGAGACAGGAGCCCTGTTCAGCTGAGCGCCATGCATAAGGTTAAGAGCCAGGACAGGGTGCAGGACTGTTCACTGCTGCCCCCCCCACGGACGTTGCCACACCGCTCTACCAGAACCCTGACAGCATTGCGGCCTTGCCTGTGTTGGCCGCCGCCACCAGCGGGGACTTGAAGGGGAGAGCTAAAGTTCCCCCGGTGACTACTAGAGAGCAAGGGGCCATACGCTCCGTGTCCTTGAGTACAGTGCACGTGCCACATAATAGTGACCGGGTATGGGACAGACACTTGCACCCTGATTTTGCTAGTGTATATTTGCCGAGCCACGTTGGGCTCGTACTGGACTCGTATCAGCCACTGCAGCATATGGACTAGGGCTCAGCGGAAGGTACCGGGCACCAACCGCTGCCACCAGAAGATGGACCATCGTTGCCTACAGGACCCCACAGGAACAACCCCACGCCAGCCATTGTTGGCGTCATCGCCTGCTCCGTAATTACCATGGCCTGGAAGATGACTGACAGGCTAAGTTGATCTAACAAGAACTGCTACTACCTTTTCCCTTGTTTTCATTGACTCTGCACATCTTTTTGCATCTGAACTGTTTTTGTCCTCCCTTTAACTGTTTGCCTCCCTGCGTGGAGTATCCCATGGTAATTAAAATTGTTAACCCTTGCTCTGCCTCCGGTCCATCACTGCATCCCACAACCAGCTTACACTATGAGGAATCAGGGCTCCCAGCAAAGAAGGCTTACACCGCTCCCTCACCCACCTCGTCTTAATTGAAACTTAAATTCAAAGCTGTAAATGCTGTTGCAGACCCTGATATATCATGCATGGGCCATAGATGACTGCTTCTGTGCCATTTTCAAATTTCTACTGTGGATGAATTGATCAGTCAACTACCTGTGTTACTATCCTTACATTTTTCTAGCAAAAGTATTCTACGAAACTGATTTTTTTGCCATCTGAGTGTGGCTGGGAAAAAAAACAGTTTAAGCTGTTGCATAAGGTGTCAGGGCTCCCAGCAAAGAAGGCTCCCTCACCCACCTTGTCTTAATTGAAACTTAAATTCAAACCTCTAAATGCTGGCCCTGACCCTGATGCCTGATGCATGGTCCATGGCTGACTGCTGCTGTGCCATTAACAAATTTATACTGTGGGTCAATTGATGCCACGTTTCCTGGTGTCTGCCCCTAAATTTTGGAAATGTTTGGACTCCAAGTTGAATCTTCTTAATGTGTGTTTTGTGAATTTGGCAGACCTCTCAGAGAACCAGGTATACACCTGTCACTCATCCACCTGTTACTGATCAATATTTCAGCTGGAAATGCTGGTCCAAGTCCTGTTCCATGCATCATGCTGCACAATTATACTATTTGTACTCTGGGTCTATTGATGCCACTTTTCTTGGTGTCTACTCCTAATTTGAGCTGTTTGGGAAGCTTTTTGGCCACTTTTCAGGTGTTGTCTATGCGTTTGGTTTTGCCTTTTTGCCTTCCATAGAATTTGATGGGGTTCATGTTCGTTGGACAAACCATTCGGCGAACATCGGGATGTTTGCCAAACCGAACCTTGAAACGTTCACTCATCTCTTCTTGCTATCTATGTACAACACAGACTTCTCACTGATTCATTTAGGCACTGTATAACATTTCCTTATTTTGAGGAGCAAAGGATGGGGACATTATAGCAGGAAAAGGCCCAGGACAAGGAAAATTATATCAGGAAGGGTCAAAAAATAGGGGACACTATACCAGAAAGCGGCTGTGGATAAAATACATTATTATAGAATAGAGGCCATAATAAGGGAAATTATTACAAGAAACAGCCAAGACTAGCAAATTATTACATGGAGGTGAACACATATATCATTATAGGATCAAGAATGCTAAAAGGACCATACATCTGACCAACATGTACTTGGGGCCCAGGCTCAAATTTTGCACTGGAGCTCATCGGACTCTAGTTACGCCACTGTAAGGAAGCACATACTGTATCTGTAGGGTAGGTCATATACATTTGAATAGTCACATTGATAGATATGACCCATTTAATCCTTATTTCCCACCTACCGGTTTTCTCGATGATGGCTGTGTTCTTGGAAACACCTGGATTCTCACTCAAGCCCACAATGTTCTCACTGTAAACTCTAAAGTAATATTCATTTCCCATGATCAGATCGGAGACTGTGCAACGTGGCTGACGATTGTGCTCATAGACAGTGAACCATTCCTGGAAAGGAATCAATAAAGAGTTCTTAGAGTTAAAATTACAATAAGTACTTGATATAGGACCACAATTATAGAGTTAAAGAAGGATGATATAGGCAGGAAGAGTCTAAAAGCAACTTTTCAAGTAATATGATATTAAAAAAGAAACCATCTTACCATTGTTTTCTTGTCAGCTTTTTGGATACTGTAGCCTGTAATTTCTGAGTTTCCAATGTCCTTGGGTGGTTTCCATTCTACAAGAGCATTAAAGCCCCAGACCTCTTTGACCATCACACTTTGTGCAGGACCAGGTTTATCTGTGTGGGTAGTGGAAAAAATTAGTATTAGCAGCATGTCCTAATGCTGTTGGTCTCAACACTTATCCAGAATATAACATTGATGGCCTTTCTTTAGATAATTCATTAATGTGTGATCAGTAAGGGTTTGGGATCATAATCATTAGCTAAAAAGACAGCTAAAAAACATTGGAGCAGATCAACCAGCTGCAAATCAACTTGGGATATACTGCAGTAACAGCACCTAAATAACAGTCTTTTTTTGTTGTTCTTCATATGCTGCAAACAAGGAGGGAAATTTAATACTCCTACCGAAATCAAGGCTTGTGTTTCATTTTGAGAATTGCAAACCTGTTGCATATCCTAAAAAGGGGTACATTTTTCAATTCTATTTGAAAGCCATTACTTCTTTATCTTCAAAACAGCAGAATATCTTGTTTGTTCCCTAAAGAAAGGGATAATTTTTGTACAGCTTGTGAAATACTATCATTTCTTCATTTATCAAATAACAAAGCTCATAATAATCCTCTAACATGGATAATTTTTCCACTCAAACATGTAAAAATACTAAAACATTTTCTGTTTGCATCACCTATGTATAAACACCAGAAAGTCATATGTATGCCTTCTTGAGGGGGTAATTTTTGGACTGTTTATATAGTTTAAGTAGCCTACAAAGTTTGATACTGCAGTGCGTGGTTAAATAGGCTACTGGTTACCAACCCAAAGAATTTATAGGTAAAAATAAGTAATTTTTATTGTAGCCAAAGTATCACATAAAATTCATAATATGATAAAGAACAAAAAACACAACAGGGTTCAAATCAGGGAACAGACAAACAAGCAGATATGAAATCCGGGCCTCAGGTAAATAAAAAGAGGTGGAAAGGCAGTTAAAGTAACCGATCTAAGATAAATATACCATTATTGCAGCCCAAAGTGCAAGTGCCTCAATGTAAACTGGAGATATTGACCTTACGTTTGTGTTTGCGTTTTTTTGCTGCGTTTTTGGCATGCTAGAGTTGTCTCTTGTGCATGCTGACAACGTTTAGTGTTGAAAAAAAGGCCTATTCTATAAAATCAGGATTTGGCACAAAAACCACGGCAAAACCTGATACCTGCAATTTTGATGCATTCTTTCACCACCCATTTATTTCTATGCTGAGAAATAACGCACCAAAAACGCTAAAAGAAGTGAAACGCTAAAAACAATGCAAAGCACAAAATCCTGATGACAAAAAAAACAAGCTGTGTGCATGAGATTTCTGAAATCGCATAGCCTTTGCTGGTACTGTAAAATGCAGCTGAAAATTTGCATTAAAAAAGGCTGAAAAAACACCTAGTGTGAACTAAGCCTTATGGTAGTGTAAAGGGGTTAAGTTAATAATGTTCATTGCTGTATTTATGCCTTTTTTTGCTTACTGGTATTGTTACATGTTTTATGTACTACCTCATGTATGATATGGTACTGCTACCCCTTCTGGGTATTACCATCGCTTTGTTTCCATGTTTGATTGTTCCTCATTGTATAAAGGTACTGCCACACTAAGCAATCCCGCTAGCGATCTCGTTAGCGTTGCATACTAATGAGATCGCTAGCGGGATTGTTTCTATATCGCTAAATGCTGCCGCATTTAGCGATATAGTTAACGACGCTATCGCCGTTAGCGATCTTCTTAACGACTTTAGCGGTACAAAAGTACCGCTAAATCGCTAAGAAAAGGTGCCACACAGCGATTAGATACTTACCCAGCGGGAGCGCCAGCGATGAAATAGGGTCCGGAACGATTCCAGCGACGAGCGAGATCACAGCAGGAAGCTCGTCGCTGGAAGCTGCCGCACTGAACAATATCGCTAACGGGATCGCTAAATAGTGACGTTTTTTAGCGATCCCGTTAGCGATATTGTTTAGTGTGGCATACCCTTAAGATGTGATAATGTTTGCTATGTTTAAGGAAAGTGTAATGCTCGGAATGGCCACTAGATGGGGGCATCCTAGCACATACTAGTTGTAGTCAGAGATAGGTTTAGTGTAGGGTTAACATAATAGGAGGGGCTGCCGAGAGGTAAAGCTAAGTAAGTAGGAAGTTAGTTCAGATGGGGCCAGGGTGTCCTTAGTGTCCACACGGGCTCTAGGCCGAGGACGGCTTGACAGCCTTGTAACGTTCAGCAAGTGTTAGTCCCAGGTATTTACAGTTAAAGAATGGAAGGACAATTGGACAAAAGAATGCAGAAGTTGTGGTTAATGATGGCCTGATCGAACGCCCGGAGGTCTGGAGTTGGACGGACCGAGGAACGTTCAGATTCAGTGAGTGAGAAAGGAAGGGGCGCTGAAGCTTCACAGGGAACAGTACAGACGGGTCAGATGCTTTGCCAGAGGCAGCCTAATTTAGTGACTGATGATCTGTATCCTGGGCAAAGCAGGCAGAGGAAATTGTCATTGTGGCGAGGTTGAGCCGGGAGGAAGCTGTCTAAGACGGTCCGGTCGAGGCGTGTATTGCAAGGAAACGTCAACAGTGCAGGGAAAGTTGAGGAATCCCGAAATGTAACAACTGTGGATATGCTGTGCAAAGGTTATAGTAAGCAAACCGTTCCAGTAGCAATGGACTGTGTCTCATTTGATGTGGGTCGCCGTGGGAAGGAATCTTTGTTGTCTGAGCAGTACCCAGAGGGACCTGAACCTGGAGATACACGTACGCACAGCAGTGGACTTTAAGTTTCTGTAGGGGACGACCAGGACAACGACATCTTGGTGTCCGTGGTCACGATTACAGCCCTTGCCAGCCCTTACAGTAGTATGCAGCCTAGCACTCAATCTCATCCATGTGACTAAGTCACATGCTGGTCCCTACAGTTTAAAAACAGTGGTGTCCCTACAAGCACAGTATCCCCTGTGTGAACCAAAAATTATTTTCTCTATGCATTCCTACGAGAGACACACAAATGCAATCAGAAATACAGAAAGTCAAACAGAAAGTGAATAGGAGTCCACACAGGGGCGGACCTACCGCCCGTGCAGCCCGTTCATTGAACGGGGGCCCCAGGGGAGAGGGGGCCCCTCCAGCCTCCAGCACCGCATGGCTAATTATTTACCTATTCAAATTAGCCATGTGGTGCACTACGCAGCCGAGGCACAAGGAGAAGAGCAGCGCTGCGGGAGGCAGGTCCGGCGTCAGCACCCGGCACACCCGGGCCCTGAGCAGGCGGGGGGGCCCACTGGCAGTCTGGCACCCCCGCGCCCGTTAGCGGTGTCAGCGCCGCCACTGGGCCCCCCCCGCTTGCTCAGGGCCCCGGCATCAGCTGGCACAATACTTACCTCTCCCGTGCCTCCGCTGCCGCAGCTCCGGGCTCCAGGGGGCGCCGGCGCTTCCTCTCACAGCAGCGCTGCTGAATGACGTCATCATTCAGCGGCCGGCTGTGGCAGAGAGCGAGCGGACGCTGGACAGGTAAGACGTGTGTGTGTGTGTCTCTGTGTGTGTCTGTGTGTATGTAGTGCGGTGCTTTGTGTGTGTGTGTGTGTGTGTATGTCTGTATGTGAGAGAGTGCTTGTGTGCTGTGGTGCTGTCTGTGTGTGATGATGGGCAGGCATTGCTGATAATGGGGAGGCATTGATGATGATGATGGGGAGAAGATGATGATAATGTGCAGGCATTGATGATAATGGGCAGGCATTGATGATGGGGAGAAGATGATGATGGGCAGGCATTGCTGATAATGGGGAGGCATTGATGATGATGAGGAGAAGATGATGATAATGGGCAGGCATTGATGATAATGGGCAGGCATTGATGATGGGAGAAGATAATGATGGGCAGGCATTGATGATGATGGGGAGGAGATGATGATGGGCAGGCATTGCTGATAATGGGGAGGCATTGATGATGATGGGGAGAAGATGATAATGGGCAGGCATTGATGATAATGGGCAGGCATTGATGATGGGGAGAAGATGATGATGGGCAGGCATTGCTGATAATGGGGAGGCATTGATGATGATGAGGAGAAGATGATGATAATGGGCAGGCATTGATGATAATGGGCAGGCATTGATGATGGGGAGAAGATGATGATGGGCAGGCATTGATGATGATGGGGAGGAGATGATGATGGGCAGGCATTGCTGATAATGGGGAGGCATTGATGATGATGGGCAGGCATTGATGATGGGGAGAAGATGATGATGGGCAGGCATTGATGATGATGGGGAGGAGATGATGATGGGCAGGCATTGCTGATAATGGGGAGGCATTGATGATGATGGGGAGAAGATGATGATAATGGGCAGGCATTGATGATAATGGGCAGGCATTGATGATGGGGAGAAGATGATGATGGGCAGGCATTGATGATGATGGGGAGGAGATGATGATGGGCAGGCACTGCTGATAATGGGAGGCATTGATGATGATGGGGAGAAGATGATGATAATGGGCAGGCATTGATGATAATGGGCAGGCATTGATGATGGGGAGAAGATGATGATGGGCAGGCATTGCTGATAATGGGGAGGCATTGATGATGATGAGGAGAAGATGATGATAATGGGCAGGCATTGATGATAATGGGCAGGCATTGATGATGGGGAGAAGATGATGATGGGCAGGCATTGATGATGATGGGGAGGAGATGATGATGGGCAGGCATTGCAGATAATGGGGAGGCATTGATGATGATGAGGAGAAGATGATGATAATGGGCAGGCATTGATGATAATGGGCAGGCATTGATGATGGGGAGAAGATGATGATGGGCAGGCATTGATGATGATGGGGAGGAGATGATGATGGGCAGGCATTGCTGATAATGGGGAGGCATTGATGATGATGGGAGAAGATGATGATAATGGGAAGGCATTGTTGATAATGGGCAGGCATTGATGATGGGGAGAAGATGATGATGGGCAGGCATTGATGATGATGGGGAGGAGATGATGATGATGATGGGCAGGCATTGATGATAATGGGGAGGCCATGATGATGATGGGGAGGAAATGATGATGATAAGGAGGCAATGATGATAATGGGGAGGCAATCATGATGATAATGGGGAGTCTTTCCACGGCGCCCTTTCCTGGGCCGTAACAGTGCAGAACGCATTACAGCGCAGAGGAGAACTCCATATTTTGTATGGAGCATTATATTGGGTCCAGTATTCTGTATGGAGCATTATATGGGGACCAGTATCCTGTATGGAGCATTATAATGGGTCCAGTATTCTGTATGGAGCATTATTTTGGGTCCAGTATTCTGTATGGAGCATTATATGGGGGGTGACATCCTGCATGGGGTATTATATGGGAGATGAGGGGGAGACTGTGGTGCCCATAATATTGTATGGAGGACTGTACTGTCCAGTCTGTTCTGTGCGCTGTGAGGATTTTGCGGTTTTTGAGCTATTGTAGAATTTACAATAGATATCACTAATGTAATGGAAGAAGTGAAGTATTTGGCATTGTACTATATCCATATTTCTCTGCTGTATCTGTGCATCATGAATCGTGGTCTGTGTTAAAGGGGCCCACTGAGGTTTGTGACTGACCTATGCAAGTGGTAGGTAGAACGGGCAGGTAGGTATCATCTATCTCCCTATTAGTTTTTATGATCATATTAAACAACTTTACTATTTAGATTTGATAGTTGCGTTCTAAATAAATATTACAATCTATATGATTACATAACTTTGTTGCCCTATAAAGTGCGGGGTGGGGGGCGAAAAATTTCTTGCACAGGGGCACAATACAGTCTGTGTCCGCCCCTGAGTCCACACATAAGAACCTGTATGGTTCAGAGAGTCAAAGTGGGATCGCAAGAGATAGCAACAAGACTAGAACAGATAATTCGCTAATCAAGCAAGTAGTAAGAAAACTAACTCTATTACCATTTACCTTATGTACATTACTATTGGTGTAAACTATAAAACATTATAAGAGTGCTTCTTATACTATTTTTCTGTCTTAGAAATTGCAGCTTATTTCCATTCAATTGTAGGACTGAGCTAAATTGCCAGGCAGACATTAGGGATAAGAGTGGCAGTATTTCTATAAAGCAAAAAAAAAAAATAACCTGCTTTGGACAACCCCTTTAAATAGGGAAATCGCAGCAAAATGTCTGTTTCTGGAACTAGCTCCTCTCTCCTCCATACCTCTTTTCCATAGAACATTATGAGCACCAACTGTCATCTCCTATATTAGTAATGAGAAAATCTGCATCCACTTAAAGCAAATTTTATCTGCAAAATGAAAATGTTAAGAATGATTGATTATTCCAGAAGGAGAAAGAAGCGGATTAATTTCTTTTTTTTTACATGTACTATTAGTTTGTGAACAAAAAAAATATTAAGAAGACAGTTTATTTTAAACTAATTTTTGGACCAAAAGCTAACATGGCCATAAAGCAATCTTTATATAGTCTCGCAAAGGATGAAAGGTGGCAATCTCTGTCCTGTAAAAACGTCTTTATTCAAACATTATAAAAATCATTGATACAGGAGGGTGGGCGACATATAGGACGATGGCCATTTCGCATCAAACTGATGCTTCAGTGACTAATTTTTGGACCATTAGCTAATATGACCATAAATAAATCTTTATACAGTATTGCAAAGGATGAACGGTGGCAATCTCTATCCTGTAAAAACTATAAAAAGGATGGCTATAGAAGGGCGGGCAATATATAGGACGACGGCCGTTTTGGGTCAAACTTACGCTTCAATGACTAATTTTTGGACCATAAGTTAACATGACCATAAAGCAGTTTTTATATAGTCCTCACAAAGGATGAAAAGTGGTACTCTCTGTCCTGTAAAAATGTCTTTATTCATACATTATAAAAAACAAGGAAACAGGAGGGAGTGCAACATATAGGACAACGGCCGTTTCACGTCAAACTGACACTTCAATGAATAATTTTTGGACCATAATTTAACATGGCCATAAACACTGCTAGAAAATGTGAATGGACCATGACTACATCCTATATTCACATTTTAAGGCCGGGATCACACATGCGAGTAAATCGTCCGACACTCGCATGTGAAATCCCAGCTCTGGCGCCGGCACTCGGGAGTGGAGCGAGCGGCTGCATAGAACTACATGCAGCCGCTCGCTCCACTCCTGAGTGCCGGTGCCAGAGCTGGGATTTCACATGCGAGTATCGGACGATTTACTCGCATGTGTGATCCCGGCCTAATACTACAAGTTGCAATAAAAGGGAAAAAAGACATCTCTGAAGATCAGCAATGAAAAATCCCAAGGGCTAACTGTTGTCCAAGTTGCATATTTGTGTAACCCAGCTAATAGTGTTGAGCGATACGATAATGCAAATATCGGCTATTGGCCGATATTAGCTCTATCGGCCTTTCGATAATTCGTTTCGATATTTTCGTCTTATCGAATACCGGAATCGGATTTGTCACTGTCACTGTGAGTGTCCGTCGGTCGGGTCTGTCAGGAGTCAGCGGCACTTACCTGGCAGAAGATCTCCGGCGGTCACGTCCTGGACTGCTTGATGGCCGCCATTATCTTCTCCCTGGCGGTCACATGCAGTTTTTCGCGGGTAATCCCGGCCGTAAAGCAGTCAGTCCGATGACGTCACCGCCGGGGAAGCAGGTAATCAGCTGTGCTGCGCCGGGATGACAGGCTCTGCCTGTCATTCTGATGTAGCAGAGCTGGATCGTCGTGGGACACTCGTTACTATGGACTGTGTCGGTCAGGTGGTATACTTTTTTTTTTTTTTTTTTTTCATTTTTTTACAGGAGATCGATGGCGTCGCAGCAGGATGAGACAGTAATAAAAGAAATGAAAACTGTGTTTTTTTTTTTTTTTTTATAATTAAAAAAAATTTTTTGGAACATTCACCCGTCCGGGTACATAAACAATTTAACTATTTATTTACATACAGGGACCCTGTCCGGGTTATTTAGACTTCTTTGGCTGGCCTCTTCCAGGTACCACCTGGTACTCTTCTTGAGATTGCCAAACATCCGAGGCACCAAGGACCACCAGGACCTGATGACGTCGTGTGGCCTGTACAGTGACGTCGTGACCCGCTATCTGGGTCTGTGTGGCCACCTCTTTCATCTCCCTCCGGGTCTGGAGCCCTATGTCACGGACTGTACGAACCCCAGGGGGCCTAACAGGCGCCGGGTACGGGCCAGCTTACTTATCATGTCCATAGCTGGGGCTGCTGAGGAGACCACTGAGGGAGGCTGGGGAGATTTACGGCGTGGGGTGGGCACTTTTGCAGAGGCCTGGATGTGGGAGGCTGAAGGCTTCGAGGGTCTCACAGGTTCCTGACACACTGGGGAGTAGGGGTCGCACCTGGTAACATTTAGGGCGTACCACCCATTGTAACCCCAGTGTCGGGTGTAAGTCACCAAGTCTCCTGGCAACAGGTCCCTCCCCGGGTGTCCTTCTGGGAGGTGAGCCTCCACGTCCCGCCGGGTCACAAAGACTTCTAAATAAAGTCCAGGCTCCTTGATGAAGCCCCACCCACCTTTCAATTTAAAGCTCCGTACTGCACCCTTACGCCGCGGCTCACTCAGGGTTCCTTTGTCCTTTCTCATCCGGTCCTTATCTGCCGTCCTTCTCCAGGTGACGTTGGCAAAGTTTTAGGGTTTCTTGCTGCTCCCTTTGTCGCTCTGCTTCCTTCTCCCAACGTCTCCACTCTTCCTCCTGACGCCGGTTATAATTCTCCTCCACCAGTTGCTCCATGTCTCCACCACTCCACTGCAGCTTACAGTGTCCGGTTTGCGGCAGCTCTCCTGTCGCCCCCCAGTCCTGGCGGCGCTCCCCTGCGGAGGAAGCAGACGGCTCTAAATCAGATGACAGTCGGGGCTCCGGTACAGGCAGGTAGTGCTCTGGTGCCTGCGCGGCCTCCTCCATGAGGACGGGTGTCGCTTCTTCTGTCTCAGCGACCGGGGCAGACAGCGGGTATCTGGGGTGCTGCTGACGGTGCTGCGGTTTTTGCAGGAACGGGTGCCTCCACTGCGACAACGTCAACCGGATCACATTGCAAGGGCTCCTCTACTAGAACGGGTGCCTCACCTTCCGGTACAGAGTCAGACACTTCAGGTAAGAGGGATTGGCGCCGCTCCAAGTTTATTTTTAGGGCACGCCAGCTGGCTTCCATCCTGGCGACCTCCTCCCGGTGCCGGGCCAGGCCTCTCAGGGTATCCTCCGCTTCTTGCAGCGTAGGAGGGTTTACAGGCCGGGTGCCCAATGGTGATTCCGTGGCGATCGGGTCGCTTCCGTGGGGGAGAGCTCTGACTGCTCCATCCCTTCCCACTTCTGCTCGTCGTGTCCATTAGCCATCTCTGCCAAGTCACATGTGTCATATCTGGAGAGGGCCCCTCTTTTGTAGGGAGGCGGGACCTCCTCACACTGAGGAGGATGAGGAGGCGGAACTCCAGAGCTGTGGGGCACGATGTTACATTGCAGTACCATTTACAGTGGGCGGCCATCGTTTTCACGCCACTGAGTGAGTGACACCCACGAAGAGCACGCCCTTCTTCTTCACCAGTGCCTCGTCGTGACGCAGATATGGCGGAAAAATGGCAAATACATTCTCTGATGATTTTAGCAATTCTCAAGCACAAAACCAGTGCAATTCAGGCACACAGGACTCCTTGTAGCGAGCTACAGAATCCTGTTCGTGACGCCCAAGTTGAGTCGCACAGAGCCAGAGGTTTTCGGGGTACTCGGCACCGAGCCCGTCGACTTCTATGGGGTATGTCACGTCTTTACCCGGCAATTGAATTAGAGTCGATTTTACTATGTAGAAGTGTATAAACTATAAATATATGTATATATATATGTCACAATGACATGTATATATATATATATATATATATATATGTATTCTATGTGTGTATATTTTGTGTTTACAACGAAAGAAAGGTTTTTTTTTGTTGCGATATTTTGTTCCCATAGACTTACATGGGACTTCCGGTATCGAAATCGGATATCGACGATATTTAGTGCTATCGGCGATACAATTTCGATACGATATTTTTAGATATCGAGCAATATCGCTCAACACTACCAGCTAAATGACTTTCTTGTTATTCAAGTCTTGTGTCCAGCTACAGCTTTGATCTATGTGTGGCCGGCTTCATACCAATTTATCAGACCAGAAGATAGCTGAATGAGAGATGAGATCAGCTGATCATTAGAGGTGCTGGATTTTGGACACCCACTGATCAGATACTGATGATCTATCTAAAGGGTTAGTTAGCAATTAGTGTTGAGCATTCCGATACCGCAAGTATCGGGTATCGGCCGATATTCGCGTTATCGGAATTCCGATACTTAATTCCGATACTTTTTCAATATCGTATACCGGAATCGGAAGTTCCCATAATTCTTTGAGAGGCAATGTGATGTTAGTCAGCCAATGATGAATCTTATGAAGTGTGGGCACATCCTGTAATGCTGCGGTCATCTTAACTAATGGCATGGCTGTGATTGGCTGCTGAAATGATGTCAGAATGCACTATAAAAGGCGCCGCAGCCATTTTAGCGTCACTGTGCTGTGAACTCAGTTAGGGACAGAACGCTACTCTGCTCACTCTGAGGGACAGTTAGATATTGCGATTTTGTGTACTACTGTGCTTTAGGCAGGCTAGTTTACCAACCGCTGTGTAAAGCTTCATTTTGCCAGTGTTGTTTTAACAGCTCTGTGCAAGGTGTGTGTGTGACAGTGCAGGTGACGCTGCAGTTTGCTCTGCATCCACCGCTGTTTGTAGGCATCTGCACGTGTCACTGACTCTTTTTTTTTTTTATTTTATTTAGTGGAATTGGTGCAGCTCCATTATATTAGAAAAAAATCAAATCTATTAGTGTGACGTGCTTCCATCCGTATACAATACATTGGTTGCAAACACTATAGAAGTAGACAAAGGGGCCTTTAACAGCTACTGAACAGTTGTGTTTCAGTGTTCACTGTAGTCTGTGAGCTTTTCATTTTGTGAGTGCAGATTACGCTCAGTTTGTTCTTCAACCACTGCCGGTTGTAGTCTGCTGAGCGTTTGTCACTGCCTCATCCTTCACATTTTTCTCTAATTGGTGCTGCTCCATTTTAGTGGAAAAAAATCTAATCTATTAGTGTGACGCGCTTCCATCCGTATACAATACATTGGTTGCAAACACTATAGAAGTAGACAAAGGGGCCTTTAACAGCTACTGAACAGTTGTGTTTCAGTGTTCACTGTAGTCTGTGAGCTTTTCATTTTGTGAGTGCAGATTACGCTCCAGTTTGTTCTTCAACCACTGCCGGTTGTAGTCTGCTGAGCGTTTGTCACTGCCTCATCCTTCACATTTTTCTCTAATTGGTGCTGCTCCATTTTAGTGGAAAAAAATCTAATCTATTAGTGTGACGCGCTTCCATCCGTATACAATACATTGGTTGCAAACACTATAGAAGTAGACAAAGGGCCTTTAACAGCTACTGAACAGTTGTGTTTCAGTGTTCACTGTAGTCTGTGAGCTTTTCATTTTGTGAGTGCAGATTACGCTCCAGTTTGTTCTTCAACCACTGCCGGTTGTAGTCTGCTGAGCGTGTGTCACTGCCTCATCCTTCACATTTTTCTCTAATTGGTGCTGCTCCATTTTAGTGGAAAAAAATCTAATCTATTAGTGTGACGCGCTTCCATCCGTATACAATACATTGGTTGCAAACACTATAGAAGTAGACAAAGGGGCCTTTAACAGCTACTGAACAGTTGTGTTTCAGTGTTCACTGTAGTCTGTGAGCTTTTCATTTTGTGAGTGCAGATTACGCTCCAGTTTGTTCTTCAACCACTGCCGGTTGTAGTCTGCTGAGCGTGTGTCACTGCCTCATCCTTCACATTTTTCTCTAATTGGTGCTGCTCCATTTTAGTGGAAAAAAATCTAATCTATTAGTGTGACGCGCTTCCATCCGTATACAATACATTGGTTGCAAACACTATAGAAGTACACAAAGGGGCCTTTCACAGATACTGAACAGTTGTCTGCAGGGTTCACTGTAGTCTGTGAGGAATAACCACACTTAGGCCTTATAACTTTTCTGACTTTCTTTATCAATCTACCAAGATGAAGAAGTCAGTGAGTAAGGCACGTGGTCGTGGTCGTGGCCGTGGATTTGCAGCAGGGAGAGGACGTGGGGATTCTGTGGCTGCTGCCGCACCCAGTGACACAGCATCCACCAGTTTTCCCCGTGAGCGTTCCTTTATGCGCACTTTTGTAGGAGCTCAGCGTACCCCCCTGCTGCGTGAAGAACAAATTGAAGCCGTTGTTGGTTGGATGGCAGCCAATGCATCGACTTCAATAGCTTCCACCTCCTCTCAGGACCACAGCACTGTTGAACAACCATCAGTCTCTTCACCGCCTGCCAAATTGCCCAGGCAGTCAGAGAGCTCTGTACAGGAGCCAGCTGAGTCTCTGCTTCTGTTCTCAGAATCTGTTGGCTTGCAAACAGGGGCCCAGCCAAGCAGCATTCTGGAATGTGAAGAAGAGGCAGTATGCAGTGATGCGCAACAGCTGTGTCTCTCTGAATCTGAAGAGGCGGGTGAGCCAGTGCCGATGGTCAGCACACCGCAGAACGCATCTGATGATGATGAGACTCAGTTGCCAGTTTCTGTTGAGCATGGTGCTGGCCAGACCACCCAACAACAGCAGGTGTTGGAAGAGGGTAGTGGTGGAGATGATGAGGTCCAAGACCCAACATGGCGTGAGGAACAGGAAGGTGGTGGGAGCAGCTCTGAGGAAGAGATTGCCCCAACGGTCCAAACAGTAGGGAGAGGTAGGCTGCAGACTCGCTTGCCTGTAGCCTCCAGTTTGGCACCCGTTCGGAGCAGTTCTCTTCCAACAGCCAAACCGGGCGCTCCCAGGACTTGCTCTGCGTGGTCCTTTTTTGATACAGTTGCAGATGATATTTGCTATGTCAAATGCAAGCTGTGTAATCAAAAAATTAAAAGAGGTAAAAGTGTCAGTAACCTTAATACAACAAATATGTGGAAACATGTGCGGTCAAAGCACTTTGTTGAGTTACAAAGACACACTGGAGATGTAGGCCAACCTACAGCAGCACCTACATCTTCAGCTCGTGTTGGAGCCTCTTCCTCCAGTTCACACACAGCTGGTTCGGCTTCCTCAAAGGATCGCCATGGAAGAACCTCTGTCACTGTTGTCCAGAGACACAGTGTTATTCCACCCACAGCTGCAAGTTCCCTGTCATCCTCACACACCCAGGCCACAAAACAGCCATCGGTAGCACAGGCATGGGATAAAAGACGGCCATACTCGGCAAACCATCCACGAGCACAGGCTCTGAATGCTGGCATTGCAAAACTCCTGTCCCTTGAAATGCTGTCATTCAGGCTGGTGGAGACTGACAGTTTCCGTGAATTAATGGCATTGGCAGTCCCACAATACAATGTGCCCAGCCGATTTTATTTCAGCAGGCAAGCCATCCCTGGTCTGCAAAAGCATGTTGAGGCAAAAATTAAACATGCGCTACTAAACGCCGTCAGTAGCAAGGTCCACCTGACCACCGATGCGTGGACCAGTACCCATGGCCAGGGACGATACCTTTCACTCACTGCCCATTGGGTGAATGTTGTGGAGCCGGGTACAGATCTTGCGAGTGGCGCTGTACGTGTTCTGCCAACTCCAAGGATTGCCGGAATCAAGTCTGTCCACATTGACTCCTCCTCCTACTCCAGTTCCTCAGAATCATCGCTGCAGGAGCCGTCACGGTCTACCTCCACATGGACCCGTGGACGCTTACCTGATGCGACCGATATGAGCACAGCCGTGGCCAAACGGCAACAGGCCGTTCTGAAATTAATTCCCATGGGGAATCGAAGCCACACAGCGCAGGAGGTCTGGAATGCCATCAAGCAGGAGAGCGACGTGTGGTTTTTGCCAGCGAATCTCCAGCCAGGCTTGGTAGTGTGTGACAATGGCCGAAATCTGGTGGCAGCTCTGGGCCTTGGCAAACTCACTCACATACCATGTCTGGCACATGTGCTCAACTTGGTCGTGCAGAGTTTTTTGAGGGACTATCCGGATCTTGATGCACTGCTGCACAAGGTCCGCCTAGAGTGCGCTCACTTGCGACGTTCCAGCATGGCCAGATCGCGCATTGCAGCTCTGCAACGCAGATTGCGCCTTCCTGAACATCGCATCATATGTGACGTATCCACCAGGTGGAATTCAACGTTACATAGGTTGGAGCGGTTGTGTGAGCAGCAGCCAGCAGTAATGGAGTATCAGCTGCATCAGGCGCAATCAACACGCAATTTGCGCCGTCCACACTTCACCATTAATGAGTGGGCCACTATGAAGGACATGTGCCACGTTTTGTGTGCGTTTGATGAGTCAACGCGGATGGCGAGTGCAGATGATGCACTAGTCATCCTGACTGTCCCCCTTATCTGCCTGCTTCAAAAAACACTGCAAGCAATAAGGGATGAGGTTTTGGAAGAGGTGGAGGATGAGGAGTCACAAATTCCATCACCTTCTGGAAAGTCAGCGCAACGTGGTTCCTCACAAAGGGCTGGGCAGGGCTCACTTTGTGAGGAGGATGAGGAGGAGGAGTCAATGGAGGAGGAAGACATCGCTCCAGAGGGAGGTACACAACGCTCTAGTCAGTATGTAGAGCGAGGGTGGGGTGATGCAGAGCAGGCAGAGATGACGCCTCTTGCAGAGGACAGCGTTTCTTTGCCAGTTGGGAGTCTGCAGCACATGGTTGATTTCATGCTGCAGTGCCTAAGAAACGACCGCCGCATCGCCCACATTCTCACGACGTCTGATTATTGGGTGTACACCCTCCTAGACCCTCGCTACCGGGACAACGTCAAAAGCCTCATCACACCGTTGAACCGGGAGCGTAAAATGCGGGAGTACCAAGACACACTGGTGCAATCCCTAATGTTCTACCTTATTGCCGAGAGCACTGCTGCTGCTACTGCTTTACAAAGCAGCTCTGTGCGTCGAGGCAGTGTAGAGAGCTCTGCAACAAGAGGGAGCACACGCAGTGCCTCTACACAGGGAAAGACCAGTATGTTAAAAATGTGGCAAAGTTTTGTGGCAGCGCCACAAATGTCTACACCATCCGAGAGGGCTCCAGTCAGCGGGAGGCAACGTATCCGTCAGATGGTGACAGACTACTTGGCTTTGCCTCTCAGTGTACTCCCAGATGGCTCTTCCCCATTCAAGTTTTGGGTCTCTAAGCTGGATACATGGCCAGAGCTTAGCCAGTATGCATTGGAGGTGCTGGCTTGCCCTGCTGCCAGTGTATTATCGGAGCGCGTCTTTAGTGCTGCAGGTGGTGTACTAACAGACCGTCGCATGCGACTATCCTCCGATAATGTAGACCGGCTTACTTTTCTGAAAATGAACAAGGCATGGATCTCGGCAGAATTTGTCTGTCCGTTTTCAGATTAAATAACTGGTTCGCAACGTTATCCATGTCTCCTGTTATGTTCATCTTTCTACCACCTGAACTCTACTCCCTGGGCTCCAACACTGCCAGTTGCTGCTCAGAAGTGTCGTGTCCACAGAACAAAACACAAGCTCTACTGTTAGTGGGGTTCAGTAACGCCAGCTGTTCCCCTGCTGTGTGAACGGCAAGAAGTCTCCTGTTCCCGACACATGGACAGAAAAACACATGACCAACATGCTCCAAATAGGGAAAAGCCGTCACCCTGCTTGTTATGCTGAAAACATGAAATTGTGAAGTTTTGCAGGCCTAGAATGATAAATTTTTATGACAAATATGGACAAATAATAATTTGTCATCACAGCGCATATCTGCACATGTCTATTAGAAATGGTAACAAAAAATAAAACATAGTCTACTCTTCACATTTTGAAATTAATGCATAAAAGTACATTTCATACTTATGAATTAATGCTTTTTAAGGAACTTTATCTGTACCTGTAAGATAATGCAGTCAATGGATGTACGAATCATTAAATCCTCATCATCATCATCACGAGTTTTATTTATGACAGACATTATAAAATACACATACTGATGCCAACTGTAACTTCAAACACCATATATGAAATGGCCAGCATCTAAACCTGGTAATAATGTGCAATAATAAATTATTACATCTAGAAAGTGCATCATGCATACTGACAATAGGTAGTTATACCTGCAAGTGCTGTTGAAACAACCACAAGAGATATAAATTAATACGGGTATATAGGTATCACAGTGCATAGTTACTCATGGACAATGTTGATGTAATACTGTATCTCAATTAAGTCAGCGTCAACCATTAGGCTTGTTAGTCTTGTACATTGTTAAAGAGGGAACGTAATTTTTTTGTTTGTCATAGGTGGAGTATTACACATTAAATTATTACTGCTGTATTTTTTTTTGCGTCCCTAGTGCGCAATAACGCAGCCTAACCTCACATTTTATAGTCAGCTAATTGCCACACGCTACCCTACCCTACGCGTGACAGTAGGAAGGTAGTGATGACGGATATAGCTTTGCGCAACCAGACATTCTTTTACCCTCTTCAACACTCTACAAGCAAAAAATGCATGATTTCAGCCGCAGACTTTATTGACGTACAGTATAACATCGGCATTACCCATCAGAGGCTGTCCACTGTCTGATACAGACATAGAATATACCTTTGCTATCCGTAGCCTTTGTTTCACCTACACTTGCAGGCACACACTTAAATTGTGACAAACAATGCCTAATGTTTTTTTAAATGGTTATTTTTTATCGTACATTATTGTGTCATCAATCATCACATTGATGAGTCCATGCTGGACATGTCATACATGCTATAGAAAGTTACGATTTTATGAACTTAAATAATTGAAATGTCTGTGACTGTCACATAAAATTTGCGATGATGATGATGAGTGACTATTACAAAATCCATTGTCTTCACTATGTTATGGTTTAACATAGCGTTCCTTAAGCATTATTCATAAAAAAAAAAATGGACTTTTATTCTTAAATTTACAACACTATATTTTGTTACCAATTTTTTGGGTGTTGTGTTGTTGCATTTATTTTTGGCATGTGCATATATGCGTTTATATTTGTATTTTCTTTATTTTTCCTTCTTGAAATTAGAAAACATGTGTATCTTTGTACCGTGTTAGCCAGTAGATAGAAAAATATTTAGACTTCAGAGTCAGCAGTGGTTGATACCTTTTAATGGATAACTGAAAAGATGGAAACAAATTGCAAGCTTTCAAGGCTACTCACGTCTCTTCATCAGGCAAAGACTAAATAAAAAAATTAAGCATCACATATTTCTATACACAACAGGACACAGGAATAGTGCAATAGGTAAGACAAGTAAGTGACGTGTATCAGAACTGTCATTATCTCACAGGGATGAACATAAATATTGGAACAGTTCCTAGATAAGGATAGAAAGTTTGATTGCCCTCTCATTGGCGTGTTTTTTTGGGTTTTCATGACCCTGGAAGGGCATAGACGCAGATTCCTTAATTGATATAGAATGACATAAATCCATGTGATCTATTCATTCCATCACTAACAGTGTCAAAGGTCATGATGAGCTTATATTCTGAAACCTTTGTACGTTTCTCATATTTGAAGTTATATTTTAATACCAGTAATTCCATATCCATCATGCTATGACCGGGCATACAAAAGTCTTTTGCCACAGGTAAATTCATTAATTTATCTGTGATTGTGTGGCGCTGATAATTCATCCTTGTTCTCCTTTTTGTTGCCGGTCTCCCCTCACTTGTCCCTCCCTCACTTGTCTTAGCTATTCCTGTGTCCTGTTGTGTGTAGAAATATGTGATTCTTCATTTTTGGCTTTACTCTTAGCCTGATGAAGACACCTGAGTAGTCTCGAAAGCTTTGAATTTGTTACCATATTTTCAGTTAGCCATTAAACGTTATCAACCACAGAGGACTGTCAAGTATAAATATTTTTCTATTCTTGTAATTGAAATTCATCATTTTATTGTCGTAGTAAAACTTCATTTATTCTTGTTTGAAGTACATACATTTGCAATGGCCACGTAACAAGGCAATAACTCAATATTTTATGCCTACACCCTCCTTGACCCTGGCTTCAACAGCGCCAGTTGCTGCTCAGAAGTGTTAGATGCACAGATGAAAACAATCGCTGATGTGTTTCTGGGGTTCAGTAACGCCTGCTGTTCCCCTGCTGTGTGTCTGGCAAAAAGTCCTGCTGCCTCCACCATGTTCTCTTCTCATCCCTGGGTTACAACACCGCCAGTTGTTTCTCGGAAGTGCTGTTAGCACAGTCTACACTTGCTCCCGTGTTACTGGGGTTCAGTAATGTCAGCTGTTCCCCTGCTGTGTGAACGGCAAAAAGTCCTGCTGCCTCCACCATGTTCTCTTCTCATCCCTGGGTTACAACACCGCCAGTTGTTTCTCGGAAGTGCTGTTAGCACAGTCTACACTTGCTCCCGTGTTACTGGGGTTCAGTAATGTCAGCTGTTCCCCTGCTGTGTGAACGGCAAAAAGTCCTGCTGCCCCCACCATGTTCTCTTCTCATCCCTGGGTTACAACACCGCCAGTTGTTTCTCGGAAGTGCTGTTAGCACAGTTAACACTTGCTCCTGTGTTACTGGGGTTCAGTAATGTCAGCTGTTCCCCTGCTGTGTGAACGGCAAAAAGTCCTGCTGCCTCCACCATGTTCTCTTCTCATCCCTGGGTTACAACACCGCCAGTTGTTTCTCGGAAGTGCTGTTAGCACAGTCTACACTTGCTCCCGTGTTACTGGGGTTCAGTAATGTCAGCTGTTCCCCTGCTGTGTGAACGGCAAAAAGTCCTGCTGCCTCCACCATGTTCTCTTCTCATCCCTGGGTTACAACACCGCCAGTTGTTTCTCGGAAGTGCTGTTAGCACAGTCTACACTTGCTCCCGTGTTACTGGGGTTCAGTAATGTCAGCTGTTCCCCTGCTGTGTGAACGGCAAAAAGTCCTGCTGCCTCCACCATGTTCTCTTCTCATCCCTGGGTTACAACACCGCCAGTTGTTTCTCGGAAGTGCTGTTAGCACAGTCTACACTTGCTCCCGTGTTACTGGGGTTCAGTAATGTCAGCTGTTCCCCTGCTGTGTGAACGGCAAAAAGTCCTGCTGCCTCCACCATGTTCTCTTCTCATCCCTGGGTTACAACACCGCCAGTTGTTTCTCGGAAGTGCTGTTAGCACAGTCTACACTTGCTCCCGTGTTACTGGGGTTCAGTAATGTCAGCTGTTCCCCTGCTGTGTGAACGGCAAAAAGTCCTGCTGCCTCCACCATGTTCTCTTCTCATCCCTGGGTTACAACACCGCCAGTTGTTTCTCGGAAGTGCTGTTAGCACAGTCTACACTTGCTCCCGTGTTACTGGGGTTCAGTAATGTCAGCTGTTCCCCTGCTGTGTGAACGGCAAAAAGTCCTGCTGCCTCCACCATGTTCTCTTCTCATCCCTGGGTTACAACACCGCCAGTTGTTTCTCGAAGTGCTGTTAGCACAGTTAACACTTGCTCCTGTGTTACTGGGGTTCAGTAATGTCAGCTGTTCCCCTGCTGTGTGAACGGCAAACAGTCCTGCTGCCTCCACCATGTTCTCTTCTCATCCCTGGGTTACAACACCGCCAGTTGTTTCTCGGAAGTGCTGTTAGCACAGTTAACACTTGCTCCTGTGTTACTGGGGTTCAGTAATGTCAGCTGTTCCCCTGCTGTGTGAACGGCAAACAGTCCTGCTGCCTCCACCATGTTCTCTTCTCATCCCTGGGTTACAACACCGCCAGTTGTTTCTCGGAAGTGCTGTTAGCACAGTCTACACTTGCTCCCGTGTTACTGGGGTTCAGTAATGTCAGCTGTTCCCCTGCTGTGTGAACGGCAAAAAGTCCTGCTGCCTCCACCATGTTCTCTTCTCATCCCTGGGTTACAACACCGCCAGTTGTTTCTCGGAAGTGCTGTTAGCACAGTTAACACTTGCTCCTGTGTTACTGGGGTTCAGTAATGTCAGCTGTTCCCCTGCTGTGTGAACGGCAAACAGTCCTGCTGCCTCCACCATGTTCTCTTCTCATCCCTGGGTTACAACACCGCCAGTTGTTTCTCGGAAGTGCTGTTAGCACAGTTAACACTTGCTCCTGTGTTACTGGGGTTCAGTAATGTCAGCTGTTCCCCTGCTGTGTGAACGGCAAACAGTCCTGCTGCCTCCACCATGTTCTCTTCTCATCCCTGGGTTACAACACCGCCAGTTGTTTCTCGGAAGTGCTGTTAGCACAGTCTACACTTGCTCCCGTGTTACTGGGGTTCAGTAATGTCAGCTGTTCCCCTGCTGTGTGAACGGCAAAAAGTCCTGCTGCCTCCACCATGTCTCTTCTCATCCCTGGGTTACAACACCGCCAGTTGTTTCTCGGAAGTGCTGTTAGCACAGTCTACACTTGCTCCCGTGTTACTGGGGTTCAGTAATGTCAGCTGTTCCCCTGCTGTGTGAACGGCAAAAAGTCCTGCTGCCTCCACCATGTTCTCTTCTCATCCCTGGGTTACAACACCGCCAGTTGTTTCTCGGAAGTGCTGTTAGCACAGTTAACACTTGCTCCCGTGTTACTGGGGTTCAGTAATGTCAGCTGTTCCCCTGCTGTGTGAATGGCAAAAAGTCCTGCTGCCTCCACCATGTTCTCTTCTCATCCCTGGGTTACAACACCGCCAGTTGTTTCTCGGAAGTGCTGTTAGCACAGTCTACACTTGCTCCTGTGTTACTGGGGTTCAGTAATGTCAGCTGTTCCCCTGCTGTGTTAACGGCAAAAAGTCCTGCTGCCTCAACTTTAATTTCCATGGGTACCTTCTGCTACTCATTCGGGTTCCAGTACCGTCAGCTGGTTCTCCGCAGTGCCTTTGGCCTAGGTGCCTCCATGTCGGTATCCGAGTTCCAGCAACGTCTGCTGGTCCTTGGTAGTGCTTTGGAGCACAGGTACCTCCTGCTTAGTAACCGTGTCCCAGTAACGTCAGCTGGTCCTCGGTTGTGCCATTGGCTCTTTTCCTTCTGCTAACCCTCCGGGTTCCAGCACAGTCAGCTGGTCCTCGTTACTTTCATTGGCTCTTGTACCTTCTGCTACCCATCCGGGTTCCAGTACCGTCAGCTGGTTCTCCGCAGTGCATTTGGCCTAGGTGCCTCCATGTCGGTATCCGAGTTCCAGCAACGTCTGCTGGTCCTTGGTAGTGCTTTGGAGCACAGGTACCTCCTGCTTAGTAACCGTGTCCCAGTAACGTCAGCTGGTCCTCGGTTGTGCCATTGGCTCTTTTCCTTCTGCTAACCCTCCGGGTTCCAGCACAGTCAGCTGGTCCTCGTTACTTTCATTGGCTCTTGTACCTTCTGCTACCCATCCGGGTTCCAGTACCGTCAGCTGGTTCTCCGCAGTGCCTTTGGCCTAGGTGCCTCCATGTCGGTATCCGAGTTCCAGCAACGTCTGCTGGTCCTTGGTAGTGCTTTGGAGCACAGGTACCTCCTGCTTAGTAACCGTGTCCCAGTAACGTCAGCTGGTCCTCGGTTGTGCCATTGGCTCTTTTCCTTCTGCTGACCCTCCGGGTTCCAGCACAGTCAGCTGGTCCTCGTTACTTCCATTGGCTTTTGTACCATCACCAACAGGACAAAGAAGGTTAAGACAAACTACAAGATACAGAACAAGAGACAGAAGAACAATAAGCAGAAGATCAAAAAGCAGAAGAACATTAAGTATAAGACCAAAATGAAGAGCAAAATATATGCTCTAAATTATAAGCAGAAGAAGACTAAGCAGTGTATGGGGGTGAGTCCGTTCCTCCTCGTGGTGCCCCTGGAAAATGCCTGCTGCTGCTGCAGGCTAAACTGAACACGGACAAATACTGTTGTAATTTAAATCTTTTGTGACAGCAAGAACGGAAGAATGAAAAATTCATACTTTGACAGATTACAAGTACAGGATTCTCTGTCACAAATAAGAATATGATGAAGAAGATGAAGTACAATATGAATTAGAATAATAGTTTAATAAGAAGAATATGAGTAATGTTAACAAAAAGATGAATAGCAAGAAGTTTAAGAAGAAGATAAAGAAGGTGAAGATGAAGAATAATTTGATGAAAAAGATGATGCTGCTGAAGATTATGGAGGAGAAAGTGTGTCAAAAGTTAAAAAGGTGAAAAGCATGGAAGTTGTGAAATATACATATTTGCCAAAATAGAAAAAACGTGAACAACATTGTCAATTTCTTCGTCAATCCGAACATCTTTAAAAAAAAAAATATTTATGCTATTCCATTTGATTGGGTTAAACATCTATGCCTTTAATGTCTCCTCAACCTTCCCCAATACATTCTACATTACTCTTTGTTGTTTTCCTTCATGTACAATTAACCAACAAGGCAAGAATGGGTTTTTTTAATTCCGATATTTTGTTCCCATAGACTTACATTGTATTTCCGGTATCGGTATCGGGTATCGCCGATATTTTTTGGGTATCGGCGATACCATTCCGATACTTTTGGATATCGGAAAGTATCGCTCAACTCTATTAGCAATATCATATGCCTGGAAGGTCATTCCAGCCAAATCACTTGCTTTAAAAGATAAAGATTAACCCAAATTTGAGTCCACAACCTGTACACTTAAAGGTGCTCATACATGCTCGCTCCACCGATATCTATTCTTCCTGATCCACTGACATATAAAAACTTCAATCCGTTTAGTGCTCATGTGTTTTAAAGGAGGAAGAGGAGTAAGCTGTTTTCAGACACTTCTGGCTGAGACCTGCCTCACATGGGAACGAAAGGCTCTGACATTGAAATTCGGCATGCCTGATCCTTCTGTCTGGGAAGATTTAGGAGGCCTTCATACACATTATATGGCTGACCACTATCTGAAATCCGTTTATTTAGCCAACATTGATCTAATGTGTATGGAAGCATTAAAATCAGTTTTTGATGAAAAATGATACTGTGCATCACACATCTGATGTGGTGCAAAACTAATATAGTTATGAGCTTTATAGTGTTTGCCAATTTTTTTATTTAAATTTTACAATCTGTATTAAAAATAGAACTCTTGCAATTCTCACATTGGCCACTGGGGCTATTTTAGACTCTAACTTCCAGGTGTATAAGGAAACAACACATGTACATTAGCCCAATAGTCTGATCCTGATCCTTTCTTTTGTATTGAAATTCTAATGAGCGTGTACAAAGGTCATTCTCAAGAAAGGGGGAACATTGTCAACTGTGACATTGCCTGTTGTGATTGGTGGATCCTGTGTTATCAGCTGTGTGTAGAGGAGTTACCTGTCATTGTAATTCTGCCTCTGATGATAATGAGACTGCTGAAAGTTCAGGGAGTGTGAGTCTACGAAAGCTCCAGTGGCCACTTTGAAAATAGAGAGATTAATAATTTTACTTCTCTGTCTACTGTAATCTTCTGCATTGTATATAATATCGGCAGGCATATTTCTGTTGATATGTTAGTATTAGTGATGAGCGACCATGCTCGGTTAAGGTGTTATCAGAGAATGCTCGGGTGCTAATCTAGTGTCTTCGGGGTGCTCGAATAATATGTTCCAGTCCCCGAGGTTGCATGTCTCGTGGATGTTCTACAGTCACAACACTTTGCCTAACACACAGGCATCCCTGCATGTGTTGTGTGAGAGACTTTTTCTGTGCATCCGTCAAAATCCGTCGCTAATACAAGTCTATGGGGAAAAAAACGCATCCACCAGATCCATTTTTTTCTGCTAACGACAGATTTTGACTGATGCCAGAAAACGGAAGTGTGAAACAGGTCTAGGATAAGACCTTGTCCGAGCTCAGTCGCTCATCACTGGTTAGTATCAAATCAGAAATTATTAGAATTCACCGGGTTCAGCAAATTTCCTAAAATTTTACATATATTCAATTCATATTGTATCAATTTGCTCATTCCTAGGATCTTGTATATGAATACTTTACTTTTAAAATGCATAGTGATCCTACACAGAGTGAAGATTTATTGTATAAAATGGTACATCACCTTATGGTACCATTTTATTTATTGAAGCTAAAGTCATTCAAGCTCCGCATTTCATGTTACTTTAACCCAGGGGTCTCAAACTGCATTCCTCGAGGGCCGCAAACCGTGCGTGTTTCCAAGATTTCCTTAGCATTGCACTAGGTGCTGGAATCATTCTCTGTGCAGGTGATTAAATTATCAATACAAGGAAATCCTGAATACATGAGCTGTTTGCTGCCCTTGAGGACTGGAGTTTGAGACCTCTGCTTTAACCCCTTCACGACATGTGCCGTACATGTACAGCACATGTTGTGTCTCCCCCTTACATGTGGGCTCCGGCACTGAGCCCACATCTTTCCAAGCACATGTCAGCTGTTGTACAGGTGGAATCACAATCCACATGCGGCTGTTAACCTGTTAAATGCCGCTGTCAATCTCTGACAGCGGAATTTTACTTGCACTTACCGGTAATAAGTGCCCATCGGTGACCCCATCACGTGTTCACGGGTCACCAATGGGTTGGCATGACAACCAGATGTCTCCAGCAGACCTCTATGGTTGTTAAAGCGGAATGCTATGACCGGCGCCCGGTGGTCGCGCGCATAGCAAGTGAGCATTTCTGCTACACACAGGCGATCTGATCATCGAATGTGTGTAGCAGAGACAATCAGACAACTGCAGCTTCTAGTCTCCCATGGAGACTATTGAAGCATGCAAAAAGTAAAAAAAAAGTTTTTTAAAAAATAAAAAAATATAAAAGCTCAAAACAAAGCAATTAAAAAATCAAACATATGTACACACATTTGGCATCGCTGCATTCAGAATCACCCGATCTATCAAGCTATAAAAAGAATTAATCCAGTCAGTAAACGACGTAGCAAAAAAAAAGTCAAAACACCAGAATTACGTTTTTTGGTCGACGCAACATTGTATTAAAATGCAATAAAGGGCGATCAAAAGATCTTATCCATGCCAAAATGATATAATTAAAAACATCAGCTCGGCATGCGAAAAATAAGGCCTCACCTAGCCCCAGATCCTGAAAAATGGAGATGCTACAGGAGTCGGAAAATTACGCAATTTTTTTAAAACAAACTTTGGATTTTTTTTTTCACCACTTAAATAAAAAAGAACCTAGACTTGTTTGGTGTCTATGAATGCATAATGACCTGGAGAATCATAATGGCAGGTCACTTTTAGCATTTGGTGAACATGGTAGAAAAAAATCCAAAAAACAGTTGAGGAATTGCACTTTTTTTGCAATTTCACCGCACTTGGAATTTTTTTTACCATTTTTGAGCACACAATATGGTAAAACCAAAGCCCTATTATTGGCGGAAAAATAAAAAAGTTATGGCTCTGGCAAGAAGGGGAGCGAAAAACAGAAACGCAAAAACGAAAAAGGGGTTAATTGTCTAACCCATCAACAAAAGCCATTTTTCAAGGAAGCTGGCTCTGCGATCAGCTGATCATCATTGGTCCGACATCTGAAACCCTTGATCTATTGATATTGCGAGGCAAAGATGCAAAGTTACCCTACAGCAACCACTGCAGGAGAAATGTTGTACTACATGTTCAATATCCAATCCTATAATACAAGGACAACCTGTGTCTTCCAGTTTGAGAATTTTTCTGCCAAAAAGAATGTAATAAAAAATAAAATCTACTGTCGTCGTAACCATGTCTATACTAATAATACCGTACTCATTTTGGGAGACCAATTACGTACCATAGATAAAATGTCAGAGTAGAAACATCAGTCTTCTGAGACGGATAAGATCATTTTCCAAAACTATTTCAAGACGGATAAATGTGCCTTTTAAAATAGAAATAAGGATGCTTTAAAATAAACCTCGCACATTCTGCAGCTTGCCGGAGCTGGGGTTAAGCATCCATAACTGGATATTATCCGCTAGGATTAGTTAAATATAGTTCAATAAGGAAACCCGATCTTTACAGATATTCCTCCCCCTTGAACTTTAGATGTTGTTCTTCCATCAGTCAGCAATATGAAGACAGACATGAACATACTATTCAGGCCGTCTGCATACTGTGGAATCTATTCTGTATCGCCAGAGATGTTTGTCCCAGGACAAATAGAAATCAAAGATCTAGTGGGCATTTAATAAATCACTCTAGATATCTTACTGCACTATAAAAAGAACCTATATACTACATATTCGCAACATGGTGGCTCCGGGGTTAGCACAGTTGTCTCACAACACTGGTATCCTGGATTCAAGTCCCATCAAGGACAACACAAAGGAGTTTGTATGTTCTTCTTGCAATTGCGTGGGTTTCCTCCAGGTTCTCCGATTTCCTCCAACTCTCCAAGGACATACTGATAAGGAATCTAGATTGTGAGCCCCAAGGGGGACAGTGATGATAAATGATAATGTCTGTACAGCTCTGTGGAATATGATGGCGCTATATCAGTAAATTAATAAATGTGTTCTTCTGGGATTGCCAAAACAGAGAAAGAGTTGGTCCTAGTCCACAAGTCAATCCAAATATTACAGAGTCTTCACTCTTCATTTCTTTGCAAACGTGTCTTACCATTGTATTTGCATTAAAAAATTTAACATTCAAAATAGAAAAATATGAAAAATTTAGAACCCTCAGAGGCTGATACATTATAACAATTATTACCATCTTTTCAGTAAGCCATTAAAAGGTATCAACCTCTGAGGATTCTCAATTTTTCATATTTTCCTGTCTGTTGGCTAACAGGGTACAAAGATATATTTTTTACTGCAACATTTAAAATAGTAATATAAAAGTATAATATTTAGAATATTTAGAATCAAAGAAAAAACAGATTGATTGTAAACAGGACGGGAAGTATTCTGCAATGCCCAGCGGAGGTAATCCGGACTCATGTCCAAAAAAGGTTACCAGGTGTTTGCCTGTAGTGCCAAAAGAGGAAATAGTGCCCCTGATATAGATATAACTCAGATCCAGGCAGCAACAACAAGAAGCCACTAATTATAAGCTCTTCTCAAGTAGCTCAACTAAGATCCCTTCCCAACATCAGAAACAAAGTACTGCCCCTCCGCAGTGCTTCATTATGGTATATAAATATACTTGTGAATATTAGTGATGAGCGAGTATGCTCGTTGCTTGGGTTTTCCCGAGCATGCTCGGGTGGTCTCCGAGTATTTGGGCGTGCTCGGAGATTGAGTATATGTCGCCGCAGCTGCATGATTTGTGGCTGCTAGACAGCCTGAATACATGTGGTGATTGCCTGTTTGTGAGGCAAATCATGCAGCTGCAGTGACACATACTAAATCTCCGAGCACGCCCAAATACTCGAAGATCACCCGAGCATGCTCGGGAAAACCTGAGCAATGAGCATACTCGCTCATCACTAGTGAATATATGAACCTATAAGGAAAATTCCAGCACACTGCAGGCCCAAAAACCACCTTAGCCTACAAAAAATTTAATTAGTGTGAACTTTAAAAAAAAGGGGTAGAGGGGTATGCAGTTGCTATATGGTGACAATAGTTCTGACCTTACACCAGGAAAAGGCCACCTACTGCTAAGCAATAGCAATAGCAGAAATGGACCAAGAATGCATATTTAAAGAGGACCTAGAATAAAGTCAAAAGTGATCAGTTTCTGGTCCTATTTTATTCCCATTGCTCCTCTGGGGTTTTTCCTTATGTCTCGCATACACATGGTTCCAGACATTTAGAAAGTATCTCAGGAGGCTTTCATTGTAGACAGTCTGTGGTCTGGGTGTGGTGTATGGAGTATGCACTGGTCTGTCTTACAGGTCAAAAAGGGCTCAATGGTCCAAAAGGGTATATTCTCCAGCACCAAAGAAAGTACCATGCACTATGATTAATGTTTTCTTTTTAAACTGAAATGCATAAGTGTTATGTTTTTTTTCAATATGTGCACATTATCCCAATTTTTTTTTATCATATATGATTAAAGGCTAAGTTTTAAATACTTGATGCCGGAGAAGGATCACCTTTTGGACCATTGAGAATCTTTTTACTTGTAACTACTTTTATTTATTTATTTTTAGGCTTTTATGCAACAAAGCTAAAGTCACTCCTCCAACCACCAAGAGAAACCCATGAGTCATGTCCCATTGGCAAAGAACATAAAAATTAGCAATAAACCAAAGGAATCATATGATGAAACAACAACAACAAAACAAATAAACAGAATACGCAGCAAGAATAAAATAAGAGCAAAAACTGGGCATTTCCTATACGTCTAACCTGGTGACATTCATGTCTGTACTAGTTCCTATATACGGTACATCTGCTAAGGTACTTTTTTTGCTGTGACAACTTTGGGTATCAGACCATAAAAGGAGGGGTTTAGCAAAGCTGTGTCCAAAAGTTCCAAAAGTGGGTGTTTTTGGAGGTCCAGATGAGCATTTATAGGACTTGCAAGTCCAAAAAAAATTTAATTTTTATAATTTGGGTTTCTTAAAAAAATTGTGAGGTTTGGTTTTTACGGGCTTTTTTTTTTTGTTCAGTTCAACTTAATGGGTTGGGCCCCAGAGGTGATCTAGGTTTGAAAAAAAGGGCAAGAATTCGTTTGGCCCCCCCAATTAAAAATTGCCACTTACTTTTCACACCCCAAAAAGACTCTTTAAAATTTCCCAAATGTCAGTGAAAAGGGAAAAAAGCGGAAAAAAAAAAAAGTATTGGGGATTGACCATTTTGAAAATAAAAATGAAGTGGCATTGACAATGCGGAAACCCCTGCAACAGAACTAAACCCCTAACAGTAGTATTTTAACGCTGAGGATTGAGGGCACGCATTCATTTTTTTAATTAAAGGGCTTGGTGGGTTTTGATGAAAGTCGGCGTACTTTTGAACTGAGGTTCGAATTTTTTCCCAAAATGTTAGTCGGAGTGCCCCAAAAAGGGGGAAACCATTTCATTTAAAAATTCCACTCTAACCGGGCATGGAGAACCTGACAGTGTGCATTCACACTGTGGAATTCAAAGTTGCGTAAGTACAGGTACATAAAATTTTAAAGTAGGTCAACCCCGGCGGGAAAAGAGGTGGAAGGGCCCCAACAACCAATGGGGGCCCCCTTTTAAAACGTTAAAAAAGGACTATTCTAATCCAAATTTATAAAAAGGGGGGGGTAATTGTTAAAAAAAGTGCGGGGTTTTTGTTATAGTAAATTTGAATATTGGCCAAATATCCCATAAAAAGGGTGGGGGGGGTCCTACGGGGGGCCCCCCAGGAATTCTCCTGTTCCCCTTGGGCTTTTCCCAAACTGGGTCGCCCCTATTCATTTTTATACATGAACTACAATTCCGTATGTTTTAAAGGGAAGGAGATATGGGAATTGTTGTTTAGATATAATTGGGGCAAAGGACCACATATGTGAAATTTTTTATAAAAAAAATTACTTTTAGGGACGTTATAGGGCCTTGTCTTTGGAGTCTTCTCTTTCATTTTTTATTTTCCCCGATGGGAGGGGGTTTTTAACCCCAATTGTCTCTCCCCCTTCATTTTTCCCAAAAACCCCCCCAAAAACCCCCTTAAAAAAAGCGTCTTTAAGCCCTGAAAAAAAAATTTTTCCCCCATATATTCCTCCCAAAAAATTTTACCCCCCACTGCCCCTTTCAGGAATCCCCTTACATGCCCCCTTTATACGGGGGCCCCCAATGTGGATCCTCTCAAGGTGTCGCCCCCCATAGGGCCCCCTTCTTTTCCCGGATCCAACCCCCCCTTGGAAAATGCCCCCCCGGGACTTCCCTTTTAATTGTCCCCTCAACTTTTTGTTCTTTTTTAAACCCATCAATTTTTTTTTCCTTTTTTTTTTCCCCCACCCCCAAAACACCCCCCTTCCCTTATTTTGCCCCCCTCACTCCCCCCTCTATTTCCCTCCTATTTTTTCCTCACCCCTTAGGCTCAACACCCCCTGATCCCTAGTGTCTGCCCCTACCCATACCTCGCTCTCATACGTGTGCATACTTTTTCCCCCCTTGCTCTCTGTGTTCCCCCCTCCTTATCACTGTACTGTGTCAGCCCCACCCCTCCTTCGCCCCATTCTGTGTAATTTTTTTTTCCCCCCCCGTTTTCATGATTTTAAAACCCCCCCTTATTTTTATACACCCCCCACTTTCCCTTGCTTCCCCCTGTGTACTAAATTTTTCCCTTTCCCCCTCCCTCTTTTATTGTATCTGAAATTCTTGTCCCCCCCAAACTGTGAAAAATCTTCTCCATTAAAAAATTTGGTTTTTTCAGCCCACTGGGCATTTAAACCAATGTATTATACTGTAGGGAAAAGGCAATGAAACCCCCTTTAATTTTGGGGGGAATTTTTTTGGAATATTAAATTTGAAAAAAGGTTGGCCAGGTTTAAATTTAAAGAAAAAGGGGGTTGGCCCTTTAAAAAATTGGGTTTCCCCTTTTGGAAAAATTTTTAATATGGGGTACAAGGAAGGTGTTTTATTTTTACAAGCATAAACCCCTAAGTATTCTTTATGTGCACTTTATTTGTCCCCCCATAAAAAAAAGGATCAGGGGTATTGTAGGGGGGATAAATGCCCCTTTCCCCAGCTTTTTGGCCCCCTGCTTGGGGCCCACCGTAAAATTTTACCTGTGTTGGATAGATGTAATTTTTCCCCTATGGGCATTATTTTAAAAAGTTTGGGGGTTTGTTTAAAAATTAAATTAAATAGGAGGTTTGAATTAATAGGGGAAAAAAAATTGGGGTTTTCATTTTGTATATTGGCATAATTGTTAGTGTTATCCCCCATTATAGGGTTTAGGAAAATGGGGGTTTTCCCCCCCAATGACAGACCAGAAAGGAGTTTTTTTTTGGTACTATAAGGCAGTTTCGGCTTCATGTTGTTAAAATCCGCTAGCACTCCAACCCATAAGTAGAGGATGCAGGACACAGAGAAGGAACAAGTAGCAGCACTCGGGGGGAGTTTCGCGGGCCCAAAAGAAGAAAGGAGGGGGGGGGATCCTAGAGTCTTTGCGCCAGATGGTCCAGCAGGTGATCACATGATGTCCCCGCGCTAAGTTTCCCCTTTTTTTGAGCTTCAATTGTAAAAATCAAAAAAATTTTGCTAGTAAAATTTGTTCAGGGAAGTAGACATGCTGCCCTTCTCTGCAAACCCCAGTCAGGGGGGGAAAAAAAGCACCCCCTGGGAATCAAATCGCGCAGCATCGGGGGGTTAGGGGGATTGGGGGCCCCCAGAGAGACCCCCCCCCCCCCCATAACCCCTGTCAGTGGTTTTAAAAGTGGTTTAAAATCGGGTTAGAAAAAGAAAGAGTTTAAAAAAAATTTAAAACGGCCCCGAATGAGTCATGAGGGCAATAAAGGTATAGAAGGAAATTGGGCAAAAAATATTATAAACCCCAAATTTAAAAAGGGTTTTTGCCCAAACAAAATTTTAATAAAAAAAAAAAAAAATTTCCAAGTGGAAAAATTTAAAAGGGAAAAAGCATAGCTTAAAAAATTAAAAAAAGGGAAAAAAAATTTTTTCGGGTGTGTAAGAAAAGGTTTTTTTTGTTTTGTGCCCCTAATTGCATTGGTAAAGCAAGTATACCCCCGATCGAATGTTCACCGTTGCAAAATGACCAGGGAATTTTTCAGAAGATATTTTTCCCCGGGATGTTTGAGGGGTGTTTAAAAAATGGGGTCCGAGGGAAAGCCCCCCCTGACTTTTTTGGGTTTTGTGGCTCGCCTTTTTGCCAGGGAAAGGTTGGGGGTTTTCCCCCGTTAGAACTTAAAACTGTCAGTGATTTTGTTTAACCATTACGGGGTTCCCCTTTTTAAAACAAAACCTTTTTAAATTTTACAGCTAAAAAATTTTTTTTTTACGAGCAATTCCACAATATGGTGTGAGATGCTTAGACTTGTTCCCCAGCTGTTTCCCCGGTCTATGATGGAAGGCAATTATTCTGATTTTACAAATTTTCTTAAAATTGGTGGTATGATCCCTTGTGCACAAAATTCGAAACCTGTTAAAACCTTTTTAAGAACCCTTTTGGCGAAACCCGGGAAAATCTACTTTTTTATCCTATGTTTAAAATGAATTTGTACCCCCAAAATCATTTTTTTTATTTTTCTTTTTTGGGTTTGCTGATTTATATTTTTTTGTACCCCACTGTTTTTTTAAAATTTTTTTCTTATTATTTTCCCCGTTAAATTTTTTACAAATTTTTGGCCCCGGAAATTTTTTATAGTCCTCACATTATTTTTGCGTTTTTTAAAATTTTAAAGTGATGCCTGTTATTGTAGTTATACTTTTCAGTTTTATTTTTATGCATGTTTGTTATATTTTTCTTTTTTTTTGGGGCATTTCATGATGTTTTCCCAAAATTTTTTTTGACATTTTATGTTTCTTCTTGATTTTTTTTCTATAAATTTTATTTTTTTTTGCATTTTTTTTTGTAGGTTTTTTTTATTGGTTTTTTGGGGTGATTTTTTTTTTTCCTCCTCTCTTTTTTTTGAGGTTTCAGGGAAATTCGAACCAGTGAATGAAAATTTTTTTTTTTAAATACATGATTTTTTGGTGGATTTAAAAGGACTGTGTTGGGAACATCCCCAAATTTAAAAGGGGTGCCCCGGAAAAAAAATTTATTTTCCCCAATTATCATTTGGTTTTTTTTTGGGTCATTTTCTTTTTTTTTTGGTTTTGTATAGTTTTTTTTGCATAACCCCAAAAAAATTTGGGTGTTTTTGGTTTAGACAGAAACGAAAAGGGAAAAACCCACAAGGAAATAAGAGATGAAAATGATTTTGTGTCATTTGGGTGATTTTGAGGTACTAAATTTTTTAAGTTGAGGCCTCAGGGGTTGAATTTTAAAAATGGAATGAAAAGATGGAACAAGCTTGGACTACTCGGTCTTTATGGGGAAAAGGACTAATAAAATTGAAATCACATTTTTTACAAAAAAAAACAAAAAAAAATGCGGGGGGGAAAAGCCAAGGATAAGCAAATTTTTTTTGGGGGGTTGTTTTTTTTTGGATGTTTTAAGGGTATTTGGAGTAAATTTTAAATTGAAAAAACGCTAAATCCGGGTGGGTTTTCATCCATCAAAAACATTCCACCCCCCAATCGGGGGAAAAAAAACTTTCAAACCCCTTTTTTTGAACTTTTCCAATTTTTGCCCCCCTCCAAGACTTTTGCTTAGCTTGTTTTTCCTTTTGTTTTTTTTTTTTCTGTTTTGTTTTAAATATGTGATTCTTCGTTTTTTGTATTAGTCTTTGCCTGATGAAGAGTTTGAGTAGTTCGAAAGCTTGAATTTTTTCCCCATTTTTTTTTTCCCCATTAAAAGTTCAACCGGGGATTAACTAAAAATTTTTTTTCTTTACTGGTAAAAGGTACAAAGGTATACATTTTTCTGTTAGGTACAAAACCTAAAGAGTTGAATCAGGATGTAGCCCTTGGGGTGAAAAAATTTTTAAAAGGGGTAATTCATTTTTTGGGAGATATAAAAGGGGGTGTTGTGGAAACGAAGAACCCCTTAGGGTTTTTAAAAAATTTTAAATTTTTTAAAAATTTCAAAACTTTTTTCCACCAGACTGGTCCCCATTTCAATAAAAATTTTTTTTTATTTTTAGTTAAAATGTGCCAGCCCCAAACGAATTGACCCCAATTTTTTACATGGGGACCCCTTGTTATAAGGCACTCAGGTAGTAATTCCCCAAAGGTGGGGGGTTATGAATATGAGCAAATTTTAAAATTCTTTTTTTGGGTTTTAATCGTTTTTAAATTTTTTTTTTCAAAATTGCTTAACCCCCTTTAAAATTTAAGTTTGTCTTCAAAAACAAATTTCCCAAAAAAATATAGCGAAAAGGAGTAAAAAATAAGGCCAAAAAAAGAACAAATGACTTGGAAAATTGGGAGGAACAAAAAAGATATTGGGGGAAAATGTTGTTAAATTTTAAGTGAGTTATGGGGGTTTTTTGTTAAAAAATTTTTTTAGGTAATCCCCTTCTGAAAAAACGACGCAAAAAAGTAAACTTTTGAGCTTAATTTGCTGGAAAAAAAATCCCCTACCCCCTTTGGTGTTAATGTGGTTAAGAAATAGCTTATCAGTTGGGGGCAACCCCCGGGTTACTGCCATAAACCCACCTATACTTATATTTGATTGCAAATGGGGTGACATGTTCCCCCGGTCGTAATCTGGGCGGGCTGGCAAAAAAGTTGGGGTTTTTTTTACGAAGAAACAAGGGGGTGGGGAAAATTCAGGGTAAGCCCCTTTAATTAGCAAGAAAGGCCCCCCAATTGGATTTTTATTGAGACCGAGAATTTAGAATATAGAGAATAGAATTTAGTATTTTGAGGGTTTTGGTTTTTGGGGGCCCCCGGGGCATAGTCCAAAACCCCCCGCCCCAAGCGGATTACTAAACCCTGTTTTTTAAAACCTCCCGACCCCCAAATTGGTTGGGGTTTTCAGGGGTTTTCCCTTTGTATTTTAAAAAGGGATGGAATTTTTGCTTGGGGTGATAAAAAATTTTTTTCCGGCAATATAGGAAACCCCAAAAAATGCCCGGGGTTTTGGGGGCCGGGGGAAAGGAGTTGAGAAAAAAGCCTAAACCCCCTCAGCGATGTCTGTCCAGCCTCTGTTTGAAGACTTCCATGAAGAACTCACCACCTCCATGGACCCTGTTCTCTCATTGTCAACCCACCTCAGTGCTTTGAATCCCCGGGTTCAAGCAATGTCTACCATAACCAAATACTAAGAGCCCAGTTTATCATTTACTGTGGGCTGTGGGTTTTTTTAAGTTGCTTAGCTTTTTTTTGTCTTGTGGAATTTGTTGACTTTTTTTGCCAAATTTCTTCAAAATAAAAACATGCGATTTAAGCCTTAATGTCCCATGACTGTACAGTGTCATGGCAGGTGGCACCTACGGTTTTGCACGTAGCCTTTGAATACCTTGATGTAAACACGCAGTGGTAGTTCAGTCCCCACAGCTGCTATGAAGCTGACAGGCCGGCAAGCGGTGGGGGAACCCTTTGCCGTTGGTCCCTGCACCCACAGCGCTGTGTTTGGGGTCAGTCAATTGAGCCCAAAAACACAGCAGCGATCGGGCAGAAGAGGCTGAAATTTCAGCCTCTTCTACCCGATCAGTGCAGGAGTCGGCCTGCAGTGGCCGAGCTTCCTGCACTAACAGCCGTGCGGCGCCCCCGCCGCCCCGGCGTTAACCCCCAGACTGCTGCGATCGAGGCGATGCAGCAATTCAGGAGGAAGGAAGGGTCAGGACTCCCTCTGCCTCAGATCGCATCCCCCAATGTATTTGCAGGGCCCAATCTCTGCCTTGATGACCCGGGGGTTTCATGACAACCCCCGGGTCATCTAGCTATGGAAAGCCGCTGACCATGCTCACAACATGGTACAGCAGCTTTTAATAGGTAAATGCATTACAATGTGGAGCATCGCAATGTATTATACCTGCAATAAAAGTGAAAAAGTGAAAGTCCCATAAAGGATAGGTAAAAAAAAACATTTTTTAAAAAAATTTGTAAAAAAAAATATTAAAAAAAATTTAAAAAAAAATTTCCCTAAAAAATACACATTTTTATGAAAAAAAAAACCCCCAAAAAACAAAAAAATACACGTTTGTATCGCCGCGCCCTAAAAGACAGTTTTGGTAAGAACTTCCTGTAAAATCCTTTTAGCGAAGGAAGGAAGAAGGACACAGTATTCTTTATGATGGGGTAGGGGGGAGAGACGGGATAGTCCCTCAGATTAAAAAGTGTGCTGACCGGCCCTCCGTCGGGCTCCTCCTACTCAGCTTTTCCAGTTGTAAAAAGTTAAGGAAGAGCAATATCCCCAGCGGAGCAACATAACCCCTTTTGAAGAACTTCAGAGACAAAAACCAAAGAATACAGGTTTGCATGAGATAGGCAAAAAAACAACGTTAGGTATACTCCGGAAATGACCACTGCATGAGCTGGCAAGCGGGAAACAGGCCGTGGGCCGTCGACTCAGCCCAGAAACCTATAGAGAAGGGCCCGCTGCTTCTGTAAATCAACAACATCTTTGCCATGGGAGGGAGCTGTGTCCTCTTCCTTCCTTCGCTAAAAAGGATTTTACAGGTAAGTTTTTACCAAAATCCGTCTTTAATGGAAGGAAGAGAGCCACAGTTTCTTTATGATGGGATGTCCCCAAAGAGTTAAAAAAATTAGGGTGGGAAAAGAAAACCAAATAGGCAGAAACCCCCAACCTAGGTAAGAGGAAAGGCCAAAAACAAATTAATAGAAATAAAACCCCTTCCTGCAGGACCCATTCCCAAGGCTGCATAGCGGAAGCACTAACGTCCACCTTATAAAAATTTTGTAAAAGTGTGGACGGGGGGCCAGGTCGCGCTCGGCAGAGTGAGGCCGAGGCCCCTGATGGAAGGCCCCATGAGCCCACGCCCTCGTGGGTGACTTGAAGTTTTAATCGGGCAAGGTTCGCCCTTAAGTCGGGTAAGCCTCCAAAATGGCCGATGAAACCCCAAGGGTATAGAATCCTTGGAAGCTCGCTGACCACGTCGACGGGCCTGCTGGATCACAAACAGAGAGTCTGAATTCCGAAAACCTTGGAGTAACATTAAGTAGAATTTCAAAGGCACCAAATCCAATGGTGCAAGGGCCCGTTCCTTTTAGTCCTTGGTTCGGGAAAAAAGAAGGTAAAACAATATCCTGGTTAAAATGGAATCGCGAACCACATTAGGTAGGAAATCGCCCGGTGCGAAGCACTACACGATCCGGGAAACTCCAAGAAGGGGGGGCGAGCAAGAAAGCCGCCAAATCAGAAACCCCCCTAAAGAGGTGACTGCCACTAGGAAGGCCACCTTCCAAAGAGAGTAAATAAAAGGCTAACCAATCCATAGGTCAAAAGGGTGTGTTGAAGAGCCCCCAAGAAAAGATTGAAACCCCCAAAGGGGATACAGGTGTCTTCCGGGGGGAAATGAGGGTTTTTTCCCCGAAAAAAAGGAAGATCCCTACGCGAAGCGATAGCCCTCCGAAAATAAGGAAGAGCAGACACCTGACCCCTCAGGGTGAATTCCAAACTTTGTCCAACCGTGTTGATAAAAGCCAAAATTGGGAATAGAAAAATTTTTGGGTTTTCGAAGAACTCGAACACCAAAAAAAGAAGGCTCCCAAAGTCCTGTGGTAAATCCTAGTATCGGACTTCTAGCAGCACGAAAATACAATGACTTGGTGAGAAACCTTAGGGTCCAAATTTGGTTCAAGAGCCACGCCGTAAAGCGAGATTCGGGGTGGATGGGGGGCGAAAAGGGCCCTTGGGTTAAAGGGGACAAAGAGGAAGTGAAAATGGCGGTGCCGCTAGAAGGACACCGTGTTTGGAACCAAGTTCCTTGGCCAATCTGGAGCTATAATAAAGCTGAGATTTCTCCCGCCTGATCCGACGGAGTACCAGGTAGCATAAAAAAAACGGGGAAAAACATAGATTTGGTTGAATTGGTCCAAGGGCCACTAGAGATCCAACGTTCAGCCTTCGGATCCCTGTACCGGACCCGATGTCGGTAACTTGGCATTGGCCCGTGCCATCAGATCCACTTGGGGGGTTCCCCCAACCGGGAGAAGCAGTGCAAAAATTTCGATGGAGACTCCCTTTTCCGGGATCCATCTTCTCGCGGTTAGGGAAGTCCGCTGTGATATTCTGAACTCCTGGAATGTGGATCGCAGAGATGGCTGGGACTCTGGTTACTGCCCATACCCGGATCCGAGATTCCCACCATGGTTGGAACTCCTTGTCCCGCCTTGGTGATTGTATATGCGACCGCCGTCGCATTGTCCTTGCACTCGGACAGGCAGACCGCATAAAGGGGAGTCCGTGTTGGAGGCAAAAAAAATTCCCCTCAATTCGAGGATGTTGATCGGCAGGACAGACCCCTTGGCGACCTACTCCCTGAATCCAAAAGATGTTCCCAAAAGCCCCCAGCCCTCAGGGGCATCGGTGGTTATGACTGCCCACTTCAGGGAAAAGGGATTCCCCCCGAGACAATTCTGTCGAACCGGTTCCCCATCTTGGGATCTGTCATTGGGGAATAACCACACTGCAATCCTGTGTTGTCTGCGCCCCGATCCCAGGGTTTAGAAGAACCTCTGGGCGTCCTGGAATGAAACGGGAAAGGAAGTGCCTCCATTGAGGACCATCAACCCAGAAGAGTCATCTTCGAAGGGACATTGTCATGAAAATTTCACCTGCGTATGTGGATGAGACATGCTTGCTTGTCTGAGGAAGAGACACCACTGCTTTTACTGGTCGAAATGCATCCCCAGAAACAGGTTGATTTGTGAGGGTTTCCCAGAGACGACTTCCCCCAATTGACCAGCCCCCGAAGTCCCCAGGGCTGAGAGAGAGATTGCGAGCCTCACAGCCTCCTCCTTGAGGATCACAATCAAAAGGTCGTCCAGATAGGAAGGATCGTGACTCCCTGTCTTGAAGTATAGCCATGGAGGTGCCGAATTTTGTAAAGAATCTGGGTCCCGGGGCCCAAAAAGAATGGTAGAGCCAAAATGGAATGATCCTGTCCTATGGCAAAGCGAAGATAACGTGGTGGCCCCCCGATAGGAACGTGCAAATAGGGGTCGGGGAATGTCGATTGACACCAAAAATCGTTCTGGACAATGCTGACTTAGGGGAAGCGATCCATGCGAAACTTGGGTGGGGAAATTCATTCAATCTTCTTGAGATCCAGGACGGGGGAAACTTTCCCTCTTTTTTTGGAACCACCAAAGGGTTGGAAAAAACCCCTTTCCCCTGTCCTGGTGGAACCGGAACCACCACCCCTTTGCAGAAAAATTTGACTTCCTGCGTAAAGCGGCACATGCTCGGGCTCTGAGGAATGGAGATTGACAATAATGTTGGGGGCCGGGAAGAAACTCTATGAAATAGCCTGGAACCCCCCGGTCACCCGGGTCCGGGAACGGGAAACCCAAGTCAATTGAAATTGGAAGGCGACCCCCCCCCAGGAAGCCCTCGAGCGGGCCTGGCGTCAATCCGCCTTAGCGGGCTTTTTGTCAGATTCCTTTTTCTTGACGGAAACTTGTTTCCAGGGAGTGCGAGATTTCTGACTTGTCTTTTTTTTCCCGAAAAAGGGGACGACCCCACCCCCAGAGGGCTGACCGAATCGTCCCCTGGACCGAAAGGACCGTGACATACTGGTAAAGGGCTGCAGATGTGGAAGCCACAGTTTTTTTTGCTGCGGAAGGTGTCTCCTTTGCCTTTGCTTGGCAATAAGCTCCTTAGCAGTCCAAATAACTGACCCCTTGTAAGTAAGGTAGCAAACCCTGCTGAAAACCCCATCACCGGGCCACTGTCTAAGCCACGTGCCCTCCTGACTGGACGGAGGATTGTGCCCTGGAAGCAGTGACACAGTATCCAGGTTTGATCCTGGGCCATATTGTAAGGCAATTTCTAACAATTGAACAGTTGTCCCCCCTCAGGCATTGAGGTTCACATTTCCTCCAAAACGGTCCAACCAGGGCCAGGGGAGCTTTATAAAACACATGGAGGCTAGTACCGCTCCCCAAGCCCTAACCCGCGGTTGTAAATGGATTCGCCCCTGACTGTCTTCTGTCCAGGGGCCGCAAATCGCCTTCCCTTTAAAGGTAAACAAAAGAAGATTTGCTAACTGAGGAAAAAAAGAATAACCCCAGGGGAATGAATCCAAAAATCCATCGATTCCGTAGCACACGGATACAGTGCTCCCAAAAAACGAGTCCCTGAAACGCTTGTCTGGAACAGACGCCCTTCTCCACTGCTGGTTGAACTCAATCAAGATGGTAAAAATCGAATGACTTATGCGACTCCTAAAATCGGGCCGACTTCCGGGCGGAGTAGTTCTCTTCCTGTAATGCAACGGGCCCCCCTCATAGCTTCAATTAAAGCTTCTACCGGCCCCAGAAAAAAGCAGAGTTTTTTTGCCGATCCTCTTATCCGAATGGTATCCCCCCTGAACTTAAAGGGGAACCCCATGTCAATCTCTGAATCGCTAAAACGAGAGAAAATCACCGGCCTTCCGCTTCCGCCATGAGGGGGTTTGGCTGCAACCCAACAACCTATAAGGTTAGACAGGTATCAATCAAACGAGTGAGAGCCTCCATTTTTTTGGGATGGGTCCTCCCCACTGCTGCACTCGATGTCGAGGTCTGTGGTAGATATCGAGACTGTCTCGTAACGGAGTGGGTGATGATCTGCACCTGTGCCCTGATTAATGTCTTACCCATACAATGACAGTTACACCGATAGAAACCCGAAACGGTGTGGTTTTAGGAAAAAAAATTAACCGGAGCTGAAGGGTTAACTCTTAAAGGAAAAAAAGGGTTTACCCCGCCCACCATTAAAAAATTAACCGCCGGGAAAGGGTTAAGTTAGAAAACTTTTAAAACCCGTATTAATTTTTTTGTGAGTTCCAGGTGCCTCACTTGAGGCACAGCTCCAAAAATGCCACACTTTAATCGCCAAATCATTAGTTTTTTTGATCGCAAAAAATTCTAGCGACTCAATAGCGTCGCTAAACTTAGCGTGTGGCAAACTGCGCTGCGGGGAGAAAAAAATCCTCTAAGCTTCGGGCCCCGATAGGCAGAAGCGACTCACAGTTTGCGGTGCGTTTCTTTCTTCAGGTTGTGCAGGAGAGACAGAGAGGGAGAGGAGCCCGGAGCGCTGTAATGGCCGCCGCACTGAAGAGGCAGCCGGAAGAGAAGACAGAGGAAAGCGCGCTCAGCGAGCGCTTCCTGCCCGGGAGACGCGAAGCCACGCCCCCGCCTTCAAAAAAAAAGCGCGGGACTCTCCCTTCTCCGGTCCCGCGATCCCCGTCCTGCAGGCATCCACCTGCGGACAAAAATACCACATCACCAATGTAATGCACCAGCGGCTGCCGCAGAGCCGTGAATCACTCAAACATATAATAAGAATGTGGAGTACTTCACCCCGCCATGCGCCACAGGGACCCCCAGGGGGTTTCTGGCGCTATGCCCATGCTTCCCCCCAGGGCGGGGGACGCAGTGACCCCTGCAGCGCGGTTTGCGCCCCCGCCAGGGAAGCCATCCTCATCCCCCGGGCCGGCAGGTTTTCTGCAGGGACCACCCTTAGGGTAATACAGATCCGCCAAGGGGAGGTTGGGGTCCAGCAGCGCTGAGACCCCTGAGACCTCTAGCCCACATTTGGTGATCCAAGTCTCTTGTCCGATAAAAAAATAATAAAATCTTCTGAGGAGCTGTTCCAGCAGGGGACCATCCTCTGAGACCTCAAATTGTAAACTGGAGAAAGCTGAGTAGGAGGAGCCCGAGCTGGAGGGGGCCGGTCAGCACACTTTTTTAATCTGGGGGTGACTATCCCGTTGGGCTCGCGTACCCTCAGTAAAGAATACTGTGGCTCTCTTCCTTCCATCTGCAGCTGAAAATCCCATCTATAAAGCGTAACCCTAGTTAACCCCTTCAGTGAAAGCCATAAAAAAAAAACACAAAAAAGCGGTATCATCATACCCTTGGAAAAAGTGCAATACCATGCGATCAAAAAGACGGATATAAATAAACATGGTAACCGCTGAAAACGTCATCTTGTCCCACAAAAAACAAGCCACCAAACAGCATCATCAGCGAAAAATAAAAAAGTTATAGCTCGCAGAATAAACTGATGCAAAAATATATATTTTTTCTGTAAAAGTTATTATTGTGTAAAAAACGCCAAAACAATAAAAAAGATATATGATATTATGAGGTATCGTTGTAATTACAGTGACCCGAAGAATAAAGCTGCTTTATCAATTTTACCACACGCGGAACGGAGGAAAAAAAAAAAAAAAAAACAATTCCTGAATTGCTGGCTTTTGTTCATTCTGCCTCCACAAAAATCGGAATGGGAAGCGATCAAAAAACGTTATGTGCCCAAATATTGTTACCAAAAAAACATCCGCTCGTCCCGCAAAACAAGACCTTACATGACTCTGTGGCCAAAATTATGGAAAAATTATAGCTCTGAAAATACGGCGATGCAAAAATTTCTTACAAAAAATTCTTACAAAAAAAGTGTCTTTTAGTGTGTGACAGAAGCTAAACATGAAAAAAGGATGTAAATCTGGTATTGCTGTAAATCGCACCGACCCGAAGAATAAAATCGCCTAATCACTAATACCGCACGAGGAACGGCGTAAAAAAAAAAACCAATTCTTCACCTTTTGTGGATTTGTTCATTCTGTCTCCCAAAGATCGCAGTAAGGCGATCACAGTGGTTTACCCCCACATATGGGGTATCAGCGTACTCAGCAAATTGCACATCAACTTTTGGGGTCCAATTTCTCCTGTTACCCTTATAAAAGTAAAAATTTGGGGGCAAAAAGATCATTTTTGTGGAAAAAAATATGATTTTTTTATTTTCACGGCTCTACGTTATAAACTTCTCTAAAGCACTTGGGGGTTCAAAGTGCTCACCACACATCTAGATAAGTTCCTTGGGGGGTCTAGTTTCCAAATCACTTGTGGGGGGTTTCTAGTGTTTAGGCACATCAGGGGCTCTCCAAACGCGACATGACGCCAGCAGAACATTCCATCAAAGTCTGCATTTGAAAATGGCGCTCCTTCCCTTCCGAGCTCTGCCATGCACCCAAATAGTGGTTTTACCCCCACATATGAGTTATCAGCGTACTCAGGACATATTGCCAATAGCTTTTGGGTCCTTTTATCCTTTGGAAAAATAAAATTGGGGGTGAAAAGGATCATTTTTGTGGAAAAAATTGATTTTTTAATTTTACGGCTCTACATTATAACCTTCTGTGAAGCCCTTGGGGGTTCAAAGTGCTCACCACACATCTAAATAAGTTCCTTGGGGGGGTCTAGTTTCCAAAATGGGTCACTTGTGGGGGGTTTCCACTGTTTAGGCACATCAGGGACTCTCCAAATGCGACATGGCGTCCAATCTCAATTCCAGCCAAAAAAGTCAAATGGCGCTGCTTCCCTTCCGAGCTCTGCCATGCACGCAAATGTGGTTTACCCCCACATATGGGGTATGAGCGTACTCAGGACAAATTGCACAATAACTTTTGGGGTCCTTTTATCCTTTGGAAAATAAAAATTGGGGGTGAAAAGATCATTTTTGTGGAAAAAATATGATTTTTTAATTTTACGGCTCTACGTTATAACCTTCTGTGAAGCCCTTGGGGGTTCAAAGTGCTCACCACACATTAGATAAGTTCCTTGGGGGGTCTAGTTTCCAAAATGGGGTCACTTATGGGCGGTTTCCACTGTTAGGTACATCAGCGGCTCTCCAAACGCGACATGGTGTCCGCTCTTCTCGATTCCAGCCAATTTGAATTCAAAATCTCAAATGATGCTCCTTCCCTTCTGAGCACTGCCGGGCGCCTAAAGATTGGTCTTTCCTCCACACATGGGGTATTGGTGTACCAGGAGAAATTGTACAACAAATATTGTGGTTCATTGTCTCCTGATACCCTTGACAAAATTTAAAAAATTGTGTCAAAAAGAAAAATTTTGGGGAAAAAAAGTTAAATGTTCATTTTTTCCTTCCATATTGCTTCAATTCTTGTAAAGTACCTAAAGAGTTAATAAACTTCTTGAATATGGTTTTGAACACCTTGAGGGGTGAAGTTTTTAGAATGGTGTCACTTTTGGGTATTTTCTGTCATATTGACCGCTCAAAGTGACTTCAAATGTGAGGTGGTCCCTAAAAAAATGGTTTTGTAAATTTTGTTGGAAAAATGAGAAATCACTGGTCAACTTTTAACACTTATAACTTCCTAACAAAAAAAAATTTTGGTTCCAAAATTGAGCTGATGTAAAGTAGACATGTGGAAATGTTATTTATTAACTATTTTTCTGACATATTGTTAGGGTCTGCGGAACGCACCTAATAGATATAATAGAGAGGTGCGTTCGCAGCCCGGGGTCCACCGTGCAGGCGAAGCCCGCTGCTAATAAGATGGCGAAAGTAGCGAACTCTGTTATCCCGCAGAGTCGCAAAAATAAACGCCGTTAGCGCGTTGTGGCAGTAAGTGCAAAACTCTGTTAACCCAGAGCCGCTAACGGGATGCCACAGCGCTATATGGCGATAGGTGTGAACTCACTTAACTTCAGTGAGCCGCAAAGTAAAACGCTAGGGCGCTGTCTAGCGTCAAAAGCGAACCCTGTTACGTCACAGAGCCGCTGAGAAAAAGTCCCGTGTCCTGTCAGGCTCTCAGGTACACGGATAATTGCTAAGCAGCATAATACGTGGTCATGCGCTAATGTCCTCGCGGGAGTCACCCGCAATCTATGGCGTCTGAACGCCAGACCCTGAATACGGCAATCAAACTCCTCACGGTTATGCCGGTAATCTAGGGCATCTAGGACACCGACCCTGACCAGCTAGCACACCAAACTCCTCACCGATTAAGTCGGTATTCTAGTGGCTTATTTCAGCCGGGTCCCTAACCACACACATGTATGACCACACTGGCGCATAGCATACAATGGTTGATATTAGTGCATGGCGGCCCAGCCATGCTACCCTTTTATAGCAACAGCTACAGGACCTTCCAGGAACAAGGACCAATGAGAAACCTGTTCCAGGAGACTCGTAGTAACAGGGCCTTCCTGGCGGGCCAATAGGAGCCGCTGCAGTACCTGAGCATGTGACCCCTGATCTCCCAAAGAGAGAAACTCACTCTGGGCATGCTCAGAAGGGAAAATGCAGTGCTTTGTCCCAAAGACGTCTGCTCCAGCATTGACTATAATAGCAGATCCAGGAAAGGCAGCAACAAGTCACTGCCCAGTAGTGGAGTGGGCAAGACGCCTGGACCGACACCTCTGCTGAGCAGGCTCCACTGCGGCTGGAGATGAATGGGAGACCGCAGCGGGACGGTTCGAGACTCCCCTTGTGCAGCAGCGGGAAATCGAACCCTAACATTACCCCCCCTCCTAGGGCTCCCCCTTCTCTGGGCCTCGCTGCGCTCAAAGGCAGCGATGAGCTGCGGAGCGTGAACATGCTCGGCAGGCTCCCAGGATCTATCCTCAGGCCCATAACCCCTCCAATCCACCAAATAAAATTTTTTGCCTCGTACCACCTTGCACCCAACAATGGCGTTCACCTCATGATCGTCGGTAGATGAACCCGACGTCCCAGCAGATGACTCGGAAAACCGGGAAATGGCCACGGGTTTCAAGAGGGACACGTGAAAGGTGTCAGTGATACCAAGGCGAGGCGGAAGAGCTAGGCGGTAAACTACTGGGTTCACCTGCTCAAGAACTTTAAAGGGGCCCAAAAAGCGAGGTGCCAACTTGGTGGACTCTACCCGTAGCCTGATGTTTCGGGCAGAAAGCCACACTAGGTCACCCGGAGCAAACGTAGGAGCGGGGCGCCGATGGGCATCGGCCGAAGACCTCATCCTCTCTTTGGAGGCCTGAATGGCATCCTGAGTGCGGTCCCAAATGTCCCGTGCCTCCACAGCCCAGTCTGCCACCCTGGAATCGGCGGAAGTCACGGGCATAGGCACTGGTACCCCGGGATGCTGACCGTAGTTCAGGAGGAATGGGGTCTCTCCGGTGGAGTCAGCCACAGCATTATTTAGAGCAAACTCAGCCCACGGTAGCAAGGATGCCCAGTCATCCTGCCTGCAGAGACAAAATGTCGCAAGTATGTGACCAAGGTCTGGTTGGCCCTCTCTACCAACCCATTCGTCTCGGGATGGTATGCAGAGGAGAGATTCAACTCAATGCTGAGTAAACGACACAGCTCTCTCCAGAACCGAGACGCAAACTGGGGACCTCGATCACTAACAATTTTGTCTGGCATACCGTGTAGGCGGAAAATATGCCTAATGAATAATGCTGCCAAGGCCCGTGCAGACGGTAACCGTGGTAACGGCACCAAGTGCACCATTTTGGAGAAGTGGTCGGTTATCACCCAGGTGATGGTGCAGCCCCGAGACTTGGGTAAGCCAACCACAAAATCCATCCCGACCATCTCCCAGGGCCTGTCTGCCACCGGTAAAGGAAAGAGTAACCCAGCTGGCCGTTGTCGAGGGGACTTATTCTTGGCGCAGGAGACGCATGCCTGAACGTATTCCCTGACGTCACGGACCATATGTGGCCACCAGTATGTCCTCGCCAGCAACTCAGATGTCCTCTTTGCCCCAAAATGTCCACCCACTCTGGACGAGTGTGCCCAAGAGAGAACCTCCGGTCGCAAATTGATGGGCACAAAAGTCTTGCCCGGAGGCACAGACTCAAGCGAAACCGGGGCCACAGTTCTTAGGCTCTCTGTGGGGACAATCAGCCGAGGCTCCTCCTCCACCTCCTCAGAGGACACCACAGAGCGAGACAGAGCATCAGCACGAATGTTCTTCTCCCCTGAGAGAAAATGGAGGGTGAAATGGAATCGGGAGAAGAACAGGGACCATCTGGCCTGATGGGAATTTAGCCGCTGGGCGGTCTGTAAATAGACCAAATTTTTGTGGTCAGTGAACACTTGGAAGGGAAAGCGAGCCCCCTCCAGGAGATGTCTCCACTCAGAAAAGGCCAACTTCATGGCTAGCAACTCCCTATCCCCAATGGAATAATTCCTCTCCGCAGGTGTGAAGGTCTTGGAGAAGAAGAAGCAAGGATGTTTACGACCTTGAGCATCCTTTTGAAAAAGGACTGCTCCAGCACCAACGGACGAGGCATCTACCTCCAATATAAAAGGCTTATCAACCTCGGGACGATGTAGGATAGGAGCGCTAGCAAAATGGGACTTGATTGAAGTAAAGGCCTTGGAGACCTCCTCTGACCACAATTTGGGATTGGCTCCTTTCTTGGTGAGGGCTACCAAGGGAGCAACCAAAGTAGAGAAGTGGGGAATGAATTGGCGATAGTAATTAATGAACCCCATAAAGCGCTGCACCGCTTTAAGAGAGTGGGGTTCTTGCCAATCCATTACAGCCTGTAGTTTGGCAGGATCCATAGCCAATCCCTGAGTGGAGATATATAGCCCAGGAATGGCAAAGACTCCTGCTCAAACACACACTTCTCCAACTTCGCATATAAGGAATTTCCCCGCAAGAGGTCGAAGACCCTGCAAACATCTCTCCGGTGGGTGTCCATATCTGGAGAAAAGATGAGAATGTCATCCAGACAGACTACCACAGAGGTGGCAAGCATGTCCCGGAAGATGTAATTTACGAAATCTTGGAAGACGGCTGGAGCATTACAGAGCCCGAAGGGCATCAGAAGATATTCGTAATGTCCATCTCTGGTATTGAACGCCGTCTTCCATTCGTCCCCCTCACGGATGCGGATCAGGTTATAGGAACCACAAAGATCCAGCTTAGTAAATACCCTTGCTCCCCGGAGCCTATCAAAGAGCTCAGATATTAGGGGCAAAGGATATTTGTTCTTAACGGTAATGGAGTTAAGACCCCTATAGTCTATACACGGTCGTAATTCTCCATTCTTCTTCTGCACAAAGAAAAATCCTGCCCCTGCTGGTGACACGGACTTCCTAATAAACCCTCTGGCCAGATTTTCCTGGATGTATTGTGACATGGCCTCCGTCTCAGGAAGAGAGAGAGGATACACTCTTCCCCGAGGGGCTCCGTTCCAGGCAAGAGGTCTATAGGACAGTCATAAGGGCGATGAGGCGGCAGAGTCTCCGCTGCCTTTTTGGAGAATACGTCTGCGTATGACCGATAAACCTTGGGAAGGGAATCAAGATCTATGGGTATCTCCGTTGTGGAAACCTGAACGTCCTCTCTGAGACATTTGTCTCTGCAATGATCACCCCAACCCAGTATTCTCCCAGAGGACCACTCAATATGGGGAGAGTGGTGGCGAAGCCAGGGTAATCCCAACAAAACCTCATCTATTCCCTCAGGAAGGACAAAAAGGGATATATTCTCCTGATGTGAAGGAGACATAGACAGAGGTAGAGTGACAGTCTGGTGGGTGATTTGTGAGGGCAGGATTGCTCCATTCAACACTCTCACCGATATTGGCTCGGCGAGCGTCACCAGCGGTATGGAATGGCGAGAGGCAAAGGAGGAGGACATAAAATTCCCCTCTGCCCCAGAGTCCACACAAAGCTTGGCGGGAAGGGTGGATGAACCTAGAGAGATTAACCCTTTAAGGAGCATCTTCGGAGCAAAATCCCTCGCGTCTAATGACCCTCCTGCACCCATGGTCACGGAACATGACCGTTTACTTATTCGCTGGGGACATCGGTTGGCATAATGTCCTGACTGCTGACACACTCTACAGACCACGGATACTCGAGTGGTCCGAGACTTAGATCCCACTCGAGTATTCTCCACGGTCTCTGGGGAGTCAGACGCCCGAACGGGAAATTCCACAGGTTTGGCAAAGGTGGGTGCCAGCCGAAACCTCTGCCTACACTGGGTCCGCTCTAACCTCCGCTCGTGAAAACGGAGGTCGATGCGGGTAGATATAGAAATGAGTTTCTCCAGTGTGGCAGGAATCTCCCTGGTAGCCAAAGCGTCCTATACATGGTCTGCCAGTCCTCTCCAGAACACTGGAATAAGAACTTTATTGGCCACTCTAATTCAGAGGCCAAAGTCCGAAATTGGACTGAGAACTGGCTGACCATGGACAAGCCCTGTGACATTGTCAGTAGTTGGAGTGCCGTATCGTGCGTGACCTGAGGTCCTAAAAAGACCTTTTTCAGAGCCTCCAAAAACCGAGGAGCACTCCGCACCACACGATCGTCACGCTCCCACAGCGGTGTTGCCCACTCCAACGCTCTGCCCGAGAGTAGAGACAGTACAAAACCCACTTGTGCCCGGTCCGTGGGGAAACGTGCAGCCAGAAGCTCGAGCTGTATAGAGCACTGACTCACGAATCCCCGACATTGCTTGCTGTCACCGGCAAACTTGTCAGGAAGCGGGAGGTGGGATAATGTAGGGACAGAGGTAGCAGAGGACAAACTGGCTGCAGCCACGCTAGCAGCCTGAACAGCGACTGCGGTAATATCCACAGCTGAGGTTGTGCGCTCAAGAGCCGCCAACCTTCCCTCCAGCTGCTGGATATACTGCCTTAGACGCTGGTCATCCGCCATTTTACTAGCCAGACCCTGGCGCTAATATTATGTTAGGGTCTGTGGAACGCACCTAATAGATATAATAGAGAGGTGCGTTCGCAGCCCGGGGTCCACCGTGCAGGCGAAGCCCGCTGCTAATAAGATGGCGAAAGTAGCGAACTCTGTTATCCCGCAGAGTCGCTAAAATAAACACCGTAGCGCGTTGTGGCAGTAAGTGCGAACTCTGTTAATCCCAGAGCCGCTAACGGGATGCCACAGCGCTATATGGCGATAGGTGCGAACTCACTTAACTTCAGTGAGCCGCAAAGTAAAACGCTAGGGCGCTGTCTAGCGTCAAAAGCGAACCCTGTTACGTCACAGAGCCGCTGAGAAAAAGTACCGTGTCCTGTCAGGCTCTCAGGTACACGGATAATTGCTAAGCGAGCATAATACGTGGTCATGTGCTAATGTCCTCGCGGGAGTCACCCGCAATCTATGGCGTCTGAACGCCAGACCCTGAATACGGCAATCAAACTCCTCACCGGTTATGCCGGTAATCTAGGGCATCTAGGACACCGACCCTGACCAGCTAGCACTCCAAACTCCTCACCGATTAAGTCGGTATTCTAGTGGCTTATTTCAGCCGGGTCCCTAACCACACACACGCATGACCACACTGGCGCATAGCATACAATGGTTGATATTAGCGCATGGCGGCCCAGCCATGCTACCCTTTTATAGCAACAGCTACAGGACCTTCCAGGAACAAGGACCAATGAGAAACCTGTTCCAGGAGACTCGTAGTAACAGGGCCTTCCTGGCGGGCCAATAGGAGCCGCTGCAGTACCTGAGCATGTGACCCCTGATCTCCAATGAGAGATCTCACTCTGGGCATGCTCAGAAGGGAAAATGCAGTGCTTTGTCCCAAAGACGTCTGCTCCAGCATTGACTATAATAGCAGATCCAGGAAAGGCAGCAACAAGTCACTGCCCAGTAGTGGAGTGGGCAAGACGCCTGGACCGACGCCTCTGCTGAGCAGGCTCCACTGCGGCTGGAGATGAATGGGAGACTGCAGCGGGACGGGTTCGAGACTCCCCTTGTGCAGCAGCGGGAAATCGAACCCTAACACATATCTCTCTGATTTAAGGGCATAAAATTAAAAGTTTGAAAATTGCAAAATTTTCAAAATTTTTGCCATATTTCCATTTTTTTCATAAATAACCGCAAGTTATATCGAAGAAATTTACCACTAACATGAAGTACAATATGTTACGAGAAAACATTTTCAGAATCGCCAAGATTTGTTGAAGCGTTCCAGAGTTATAAGCATATAAAGTGACAGTGGTCAGAATTGTAAAAATAGGCCTGGTCCTTAACCTACAAAATGGCTTGGTCCTTAAGGGGTTAAGAGTTGTGTACAAAAAATTTTTTGTTTATTTTTTTACCTATTTTGTGCTTTTTTTAATAGTAAAAACAACTGTGCATGCCCCACTAAAATGTTGCAAAATTTCTAAAATTACTGCAGTGGTTGAGTGTGGTGGGGATGACTGGAGTACATTTGTGCCAAAAAATTACTACTATAATTTGTCACAAAAGATGAATTGGCAGTAAATGTCTGGAAAATGAAAACAACGGCCACAATGGACATTGGGGCAATGAAAAATAACAAGAACACACATATAATAATGACTTTAAAAAGGAGCAACTGAAAAGAAGAATTTGGTGCAAATCGAAACCAGGCTAAAGAGACCAATAACTAAACAAAAAAGGGACAGATGCAAAAATAAATGGAGAGGTAAGTATGCCATTCCATAATGTCAGATAGTCAACAGGTGCTATCTCACTGCATTAGCCACTAATTACTATCTCCTTCCCTACAGTTTGCTCTCATTATTAATAAGTTAGATTTTCGGAAAGGATTAAGTACCTGAAACACAATTGATGGCCATTGATATTGACATTAGTCTAAAGTATATGGAGGGCTTCAGTGTTAAATGGGGTTGCCAAGATTTGGATTCAAGTCTGCAGTCACTCTATGTGACTGAACAATTGTGAATCCTCACAGTGTGCACAGTGCCCACTGTCAGTATTCTCCGATGCTGGCAACAAGTATGTAATTTGAATTCATGTGGACCCGTCTGCAGCCTGGCACAATACAAGTTGAGCTAGTTTGTACACATCTAGATGGAATGTGCCTGGAAGTATGCAAATTGCATGCAAGTGGTCACATGACTGCTTACTCTCGGCGCCGGCACTGGAGAATCCTGACAGCGCACACTGCAGACTGACAGCAGATTTGTGCCCCAAGGCAACACCTTTAACACATAAACAATCAGGACTGATGAAAAAGTGTAGTATTTTTAGGTTAACCAGCTTGACTACCAATGTTTTTCTATGGAAAGGCCATCACTGTATTCTTGATTTTATGCACTTGTTTACAATGGTTTGGGTATGTGCACTTGACTTTAAAAGGGTATTCCATCCTAAGTAAGTTATAACTATTACATCATGGATACGTGATAAATGTTGGATTGGAGAGGGGAGACCTCAACAGATCGCTAGAATGGAATACTAAAGGTCAAACAGCTACATGAAAAGAGGGCACTGCAACTTTAATGAGGCTTCACCCGTCTGTAGGTCACTCAATCTAGTACATTATACCACGCTGCTCTGTGATCAGTTCACCATACCTGGAAGGGGATAACAAGGTTGACATGTTCTCCGACTTTCTTAATATAGGTTTGCCTCAGTTGTCTTGGTAATCGGATCTTTGGTGACTCTGTAATTACAATACGTGAATTTTACAAAATGTACTCCACATAGATATTTTGTTTACAGCGCACCTTTAAGACAAAAAATGGAGCATAGCCTTGTTTTTATAGAGCATTTGCTCTCTCAAACCAACAGTATGCTGTGTGCACCTACGCTTCACCCTGCCCAATTTCTAACCTGGAGCTAGTCATGCTTGCACATTTGCTTAGTTATTCCCTTACCTGTTATTACGATTTATGGAAAGTGACCACCCATGAGAAGCCACCTAGAAAATGCAGCATTTGGAGAATATGCCAATGACCCAAAAATGCACCAAAATTTTGAAAAAAACATTCACCACAATAGAGCATTGATTGTAGCGTTACATCCAATGTCCAAAAGAAATTGTAAGTTTGTCTTCTTCCTTTATATTTTCAATTCTTTTCAATTCACTTCAATTAAGCTTATAAACTGCACTCTACAAAAGTTTAGTAGCACTTGATGTGTATCTAGTCAATAAAAGTAACTTACGCACAATCTCCCGGATTGTCACTGGCTGACCAAGAGTTGCTGGCTCACTCTTGCCTGCTATATTGATGGCGCGGACTCGGAAGAAAAGTTTTTCCCCAGTGGAAGACCTTTTGCAGTGTATCCACATCTTTCCACAGGCTCCTTGTTGGACTCAATCCATTCGTCGGCTAAAACAAACGTAGATTTGAAATTGTCAATTAACAAACATATTAATGCAGTTATCCATATTTGTAAACATTTGCATGTATTTAGAGCTAAAAATAATTTTTGTAGTTGGGTTTCATTAAAATTTTTTGCATCATTTGCCCTCTGTAGCTTCTGTTTTACACTGTCTATGGGTGGATGAAGGATAAGTGAGCTTATTCTAATGGCCCGATAAAGCCAGTAAAAGTCAAATTATGCAAATGAATTAAACCTAATTGCAAAAATGATTTTTAGCTCAAAATGCATATATTCCAGTTGAAAAAAAATTTCCCAAAAGATAGACAATTCACTTAAGAGAAATCTGATATAATAGTAAGCAACTACTTAAATTATTGATATTTATTATTATAGTTCTCATAATTAATTATAATAATTCCAACAATTAGTTCTAAAGATTCTGGAATTGTTTCATTATTTCTATAATTACTAGATTACTAGATAATTATTAGATCTTAAGAATTTTTTTTATAAGAAATCCCCCTTTGATAATCTCACATACACATGTATCATTTATGTCACTCGAACCTTCTGAGCTCAATGCAAAACCTTCAACACGGTCCCCTTCCCCAACATGTGCTATTTTTAATACGTCCTCTGCACCTCCCGCTGTAGCAGCGGTGACATATGTAGAAAATATTACCAGTACTTACTTCCTTCTTTGCAGTACTCAATGAGATACCCATCAATTCCCCCAGCGCCAATACGATCTGGTGGTCTCCATTTCAAAGTGCAGGTTGTGTCCGTGACGTCCTCAACCGTCAAGTGTAGAGGTTCACTAGTTGGAGCTTAAAGAAAGTATTTTGTTGGTTTACCATTAAATCTTGACATATTGATATCCATTTTAAAGGGTTTGTACCAAGTTTATAGGATATCCATAGAAACTGAATGAAGCCGAGGTGTTCTTGCTTAACTTCTTCTTCATTCAGTTGGTGGTTCTGGGATAGTTTAAACCTGTTGTACAAACTCCTTGGCCCTGATTCATCAAGACTTGTGATTTTCTTGCTACTCATTATAAGGGGCCATGTTGGGGTCAGACACTCCTGGTTCATTAAAGGGGACCTCTCACGAGGTTTGGCTGATATGAGATACGGCCACTACCTTTCAGGCATGACATACAGCTTTTTATAATGTCATATATCTGCCCCCAACCGGACGTGAAAGAGAAGAAAAAGAGCTTTTATTATACTCACCTGTGGGGCAATCCGGTCCTAGGACGTCGATATTTTTTTGCCACATGGGGTTTTTTTCTGCCTTCCTCTGGATCAACATGTTAGGGCAGGTTAGGATAGGATATGGGTTGAACTAGATGGACTTAAAGTCTTCTTTAAACCTTAATAACTATGTTACTATGTTACACAGTTGCCCTGGTATCGAGCTCCTGCACAGGGTACTTCTCTGCCTTATTTAGGACAGAGCGAAGTACTTTAGTGTGCTGGCACCGGGGCTCTTTGACCTTTTCCGGCACCTGCGCACCGCAGTACTTTGCTCTGCCCTTAACAGGACAGAGAAGTACATCTGCTCAGAAGCACGATGCCAGGGCGACAGTGTGGATGACATAGGGTCGCATCATTCTCACGAAGCAAGAAGGAGGATGGCAATAGAAGATGGAAGGCGCCCGACCAGGATCAGCGACACCCCTCGGACCGCCCAGCAGATGATTATGATAAAAGCTCTTTTCCTGCTCTTTCAGGTTCGATTGGGGGCTGAAACATGGTGACCGTATCTCATATTAGCCAAACCTGGTGATGTTCACTTTAAGAGGTGTATGTTTTTAATGAATTAGGAGTGTCTGACAAGTGGTGTGTTCCTCCATGAGCCATGTAAGAAATCTTACTCCAGTCAACGAGTAAGATTTCTGGAGTAAGGAACTTCACAGCTCACCGTGAATTAAATAAGCTGCGGAGTTCTGACCCTGCCGTATCCCGTCCTACCCGGGCTCCATCTACTTTTTCATATCTAGGAAAAATTTGCATGAAAAAGTCAAAGACTGGAGTAAGATTTCTCGCATAAGGAACGTCACAGCTCTCCATTAATGAAATAAGCTGTGGTGTTCTGATCCAGCTGTGCCCTCACTGGGAGAAATTGGCATGAAAAGGACAAAAGTTTCACATTTTTGCCAACTTCGTGTGACTTTTCAAAGCCATTTATGCCAAAATCCTGGAAAAATTGCTTTGATGAAACGGGGCCTTTACTTTAAAAAAAAATAAAGGCTGTCCAAAACAAACAAATGATGCTGTTTAGTAGTTCCATTTTTTTCACATGATCTTTTACCCCCCCTATAACTGGGGCTACATGGTGACCCGTGACTTGTGACCATAAAACAGTGGTGTCATGATCGTGAAAAATAGTGTGCCCCAACTCATCAATTTGTTAATGATTAGATGCAACTTTAGAACGTCATATTGAGATTTTTATATTGCGCCATCAGTGAGCTAATGGGTACTTGCCAATAGGGTTAGATTGACACCCAAAAGTACCAGAGTCCTCACATCAGCCAAGACTCCAACACAATAATAAACTTCAGAAGTGTAGTCAAAGATAACCCCATTTGGTGTTAACTTTGGGGTCAATGATCTGTCTATAGGGTCTAATATTTAAGCACATTACCCTTTTTCAAGCAATAAAGATTATGAATTGATAACCTTGAAAGCGGAGGAGCAGATGTTTTGCCCAATGCCTTCAAACAAGATACTGACTATTTCGCAGTTAGTTGGTAATATAATCATCATCCAAGCAAAGAAAAATGAGGATGGCACTCACCGTTCATAAAATCCACCTTCATTGCATATATAAAATCTTCCACAAGGAAGCAATGTGCATGGACATTGCTCCTCTGCCGATGATTTTAATATGCAATAAAGGTGGATTTTATGAACAGTGAGTGCCATCCTCATTTTTCTTTGCTTGGATTTTGAAATTTACTGTTTCAGGGATAGAGCACCCGTTCTTAGGGCAAAAAAGCGTCTAGTGTGTTTTATTGCAAGGAATTAATTGGCGATATAACGGTGTCAGTGCTTTGCTTCTGTCTTTGGGTAATATAATCATGTTTAAATTTTTTCCATCTATACGAAACTTAGTCTAACCAAACAGTTCTAAATCAATCATTTGTAATACAACATGCAAAATAAAGATCCTTACCGATAGGCATGAATGGATTGGTGGTGTTGGCTTCTTGAGAAATGCCAATGGCATTAACAGCAAAGATTCTAATTTCATACAAGACTCCTTCAATCATATTGGTTGACTGATATTTAGTGTCCGTGTAGGCTTCAAAGTTCATCTTCATCCAACGTTGACTGCCTTTCTTCTTTCTTTCTATATAATATCCTGTAGAACGTAAAAAACAAACAATTAAAAAGGTCCCAAATAATCTGTAATACTTCTGGGTTGTTTTGAAAACACACACTATATTTCACTGAATGTAATTTTTTTTCTTTGATAACTTAATAAGAATTCCTATGGTGGTTGATCCAAACACCTTTGTCTTGAATATCTCCTTATTTAGTTCAAAAAATTTTCTTATGGGTCATGCCTGGTGCATAGATGATTTCATTGATCTATTCTACTTTTGTGGTGGACCGCAACAATGGTACTGTCAATTATTTTGCCATCAAAGCATAAGATATTTGTACTGTATTTTTGTGTGACTCAACTATATTATAAATTATTTATGCACTCTTATTCAATGAAACTTAAGTTTGCTATGCACATTGGCAAAATCTTGGCCAAAATCATCAATTTCATGTGTATTGATGCCTCTCGGCTATCTCCCGACAGATGATATTGGTTGAAAGGAGGATGTTGCATGTTTAATTTTGATGTCCAATCCTTTTGTTCTAAGACGACAAAAACATATGTATCTACGCGCTTTCCCTGCATACATACTTTGCCGAGTTCAACATACATTTATAGGGGGTCAGGTAGAATAGTTGTAGGCAACAGTTTCTGAAAGTGTATGGGCACATCTAGGTAGATGCAAGAGGGCTTAAAATTGTAGGTAAATGAAGATAGTCATTAACATTTGGTTAATATTTGCCAACCATGCAGATTGGCCAAAGATCTAATTTATGGAGAAGCCTAAAGGTCCCCATGTACGTTAGATACGTTAGACAATTGTCATCTGAAACCACCAATGCAGATGAGTTTGGTCGACAGTTTAATGTTTATGGGGCCTCCTAGATGTCCCCCCTAATAGATGATGTTGCAAGAAATAAGGATCAGACATGAACAATCCTTTTATTCTCTAGGAGATAAGCCACCACCAGGGATGTCTAGCAGTGGCTCTCTAATAGAGAACACAGGCGAGCTCAGCAGAGTGAGTGCTCTTAAGTATGGGAAAGGCAGGCAAGATAGCTTTTGACCAAACCACACTGTATGGCCAACATCAATCTAAAGTGTGCGTAGGGCTAGAGATTCTCCAGACATCTGTTGCCATGTTGAACAAGAAGAGATACCGGTAGCTCCATTAAGTGCTTTGTCAACAAATATCCTGCATATTTGGCCAGCTTGGTGGTATGACAGAAAGTGAAATCATGACAATAAGTCTGTAAAACTCATTAGTAAGGAGCGCAAGTGTAGCATTTTGGTGCAATGGTAGGTCAAAATATTTCTTATTTTCTTTCATCCCATCTACATTGATGGGATCATTTAATTATACTTAAAGAAAAAATGGGAATTATATTTTAGGATTTAGTAGGTTATCTGATAATCTATTAATAAAACCTTGGTAACAAAGTCATAAAGAAAAAAGAAACAGTTGAAGATTATTATAATCCTTCATCTTAAAAAAATCACTTGAAGAGACTTGGCAAAATAATATGAAATATTTTACATTAAAGAGCGAAACAAATTTCTTACCTAAAATTTCTTGCCCACCATCATACTTAGGTGGATCCCAAACAACATCAGCCCAGTCCTCCCCAACACCAACAATTGTTATATTTTCTGGAGGATCAGGAACGTCTGAAAGGGAAAATAATGTTTTTTTCTTTATTTAAATTGTTAGCAAACAGGAACATTACTAGGGCAGCTCAATGTTGAGTGTAGAAGACATCTTAGAAGGGTCTCTTGACAATAATGTGTCAAAAAAGTGTCCTAGGGCAGGGACACCCATTGATAAGCTATTATCTGTGGGGAAACCTGGCAGTAACTTTTTAGGTTCCCTCCAGCACCACCACAGGAGAAATAGAGCATTACACAATGCTTATTTAAAGGAAATCTGTCAGTAGGATCAACCCTTGTAAGCTGTTTACATGGGCATGCAGGACATAGGATGCTGAATAAAATGCTACCTTGATATATGTGATCTGATATGTTATGCCAGAGAAATACCTGCTTGTCTTATTATGTAAATAAGCTGTTAAGATCTATGGGCTGGAGATAGATCTCTCTAAGAATCTGCCTCCAGAGCTTTTTGTAAATGAAAGGGGAAGTTACCAGTATGAGACTTTTAATTACTGACAGTCTGCTGTACTCATATTCATGTCTCACACTTCTTTAATTTAAAATAATCTCTGGAGGGAGATTCTCAGGAGATCTATGTCCTGCCCATAGATCTTAACAGCTCGTTCACACATTTTAAAAAATGTGGATTTCTCTGGAATACGACATCATTTTATTCAGCTTTCTATGACCAACATGCCCATATAGACGGCATAGGATGGTAGATCAAACTGATGGATTCCATTTAATGCAGGATAAGACCAGTCCTCCAAAGTGTGAGATGCTCTTTGTAACCATGCAGTCATCAGATGAGGATCCTAAACAGGAAACAACCAACCTAATGGGGCTTATGAAAATATATTTTCTAAACTGGAGAACATATATGATGAAACTGTGTCACAACATGACAGTGTCTTTGCTTACCTACAACTTTTACATATAGTGAAGCAGCATCTTCTCCAGAAGGATTGGTCACAACAATTTTATAGTTGCCTTCGTCTTCTCGCTTTGCTCCTTCTATGACAAAGCTGCTTAAATCAGGCTTTGCATCAACACGTACTCTTCCATCAATTTCAGTAAACTCCTGCGTAAAATGACAATGTGTTTAAAAAGTTGCAAAAATATATGTAAAAGGTAATTCGTTTTATGTATCATCTGTACATTTTATTCTACAATAGCATCTTCCAACAATCCAATAGGCCTTGTCGCATGATGCAGGTTGTAGACTTTGACTTCGGGTCGCGAATGTGATCCATGTGAATACCAGAACACGTCATTATTAAATGACTGAGACTTGGGTGGTGCTTTAAATGACTCATGGGTCAAGTATCTCCCAACATCAGAAAAATCTTGTCGTTGGGTCAAAATTATTATTGCAAATGCAATTATTCAATCTAGAAACCAAACTACAGGGTGGGCCATTTATATGGATGCACCTAATAAAATGGGAATGGTTAGTGATACAAACTTCTGTTTGTGCACATTAGTATATGGGAGGGGGAAAACTTTTCAAGATGGGGTTACCATGGCTGCCATTTTGAAGTCATCCATTTTGGATCCAACTTTATTTTTTTCCAATGGGAAGAGGGTCATATGACACATCAAACTTATTGAGAATTTCACAAAAAAAACAATGGTGTGCTTGGTTTTAACGTAACTTTATTCTTTCATGAGTTATTTACAAGTTTATGACAGCACAGGCTTCCAGTATCCATTGTTTCAGATGCTACACATCTCGTATCTGAAGGCAATTGTCTATGCTGTGTAGATAAGAGATGTGCAGCATCTGAAACAATGGATACAGGAAGCCATTTCTTCTGCGGTGTTGCTATCAGTGTGTCAAGAGTGGGAGAAGAGGGTTGCATTGACAATCCAACACAATGGGCAGCACTTTGAATACATTTTATACAGTGCCTACAAGTAGTATTCAACCCCCTGCAGATTTAGCTGGTTGACACATGCGGAATTAACTTGGCGTTGTGACATTTGTACTGTAGATCAGCCTGGAAGTGGGAAATGCACTGCTGCAAAAATTTTTGTTTTAATTTTTTTTTTTTTTTTTTTTTAAATGTTAATAGTTAATTCAGAGTGTCATTTATTATTCAACCCCTCAAACCACAAGAATTCTGTTTGGTCCCCCTAAAGTATTAAGAAGTAGTTCAGGCACCAAGAATAATGAGCTTCACATGTGTGGATTAATGATCTCTTTTGCCAGCCTTTTCTGACTATTTAAGACCCTCCCCAAACTTGTGAACAGCACTCATACATGGTCAACATGGGAAAGACAAAGGAGCATTCCAAGGCCATCAGAGACAAGATCGTGGAGGGTCACAAGGCTGGCAAGGGGTACAAAACCCTTTCCAAGGAGTTGGCCCTACCTGTCTCCACTGTTGGGAGCATCATCCGTAAGTGGAAGGCTTATGGAACTACTGTTAGCCTTCCACGGCCTGGACAGCCTTTGAAAGTTTCCTCCCGTGCCGAGGCCAGGCTTGTCCGAAGAGTCAAGGCTAACCCAAGGACAACAAGGAAGGAGCTCCGGGAAGATCTCATGGCAGTGGGGACATTGGTTTCAGTCAATACCATAAGTAACGTACTCCACCGCAATGGTCTCCGTTCCAGACGAGCCCGTAAGGTACCTTTACTTTCAAAGCGTCATGTCAAGGCTCGTCTACAGTTTGCTCATGATCACTTGGAGGACTCTGAGACAGACTGGTTCAAGGTTCTAAGGTCTGAAGAGACCAAGATCGAGATCTTTGGTGCCAACCACACACGTGACGTTTGGAGACTGGATGGCACTGCATACGACCCCAAGAATACCATCCCTACAGTCAAGCATGGTGGTGGCAGCATCATGCTGTGGGGCTGTTTCTCAGCCAAGGGGCCTGGCCATCTGGTCCGCATCCATGGGAGGATGGATAGCATGGCCTACCTGGAGATTTTGGCCAAGAACCTCCGCTCCTCCATCAAGGATCTTAAGATGGGTCGTAATTTCATCTTCCAACAAGACAACGACCCAAAGCACACAGCCAAGAAAACCAAGGCCTGGTTCAAGAGGGAAAAAGTCAAGGTGTTGGAGTGGCCTAGTCAGTCTCCTGACCTTAACCCAATTGAAAACTTGTGGAAGGAGCTCAAGATTAAAGTCCACATGAGACACCCAAAGAACCTAGATAACTTGGAGAAGATCTGCATGGAGGAGTGGCCAAGATAACTCCACAGACCTGTGCCGGCCTGATCAGGTCTTATAAAAGACGATTATTAGCTGTAATTGCAAACAAGGGTTATTCCACGAAATATTAAACATAGGGGTTGTATAATAATTGACCCACACTTTTATGTTTAAAATTTATTAAAATTCAACTGAGCAACATAACTTTTTGTTTTGTAAGATTTATGCTTCTGTTAATAAATCCTACTCTCGTTTGCAGTTTGAAGGCTCTAACTTATTTGCATCTTATCAAACCAGCTAAATCTGCAGGGGGTTGAATACTACTTGTAGGCACTGTAAGTGGTCATATCATGCTTTGACCAATTGTTCGGTTGACAATCATCTGAGTCGAATCTCCCATACACAGCAGTGTTGGTCGGCCATGCCCTCCAGTCTTCTCTATGATAAAGCCACAGACTGACAAGTTGACTGACAGCTTATTCCAGGGAGAGCAATGTGATCAGCAGCCCAAAGTCGGACATTCCTGATCGACATTATCCTCAACCATCATCGGTCCAACCATTAGAAATTGATGGGTTCGGCCAACAATAGTCTGATGTGTAAAGCGCCATGGAATAAAAGGCGCTATAAAAATGTATAATAGTGTTGAGCGATACGATACTGCAAATATCGGGTATCGGCCGATATTAGCTGTATCGGGCTTTCGATTCCGAATACCGATATTTTCGTCATATCGGATACCGGAATCGGGATTGTCACTGTCACTGTCTGTGTCCGTCGGTCGGGTCTGTCACTGTCAGTGTCCGTCGGTCGGGTCTGTCAGGAGTCAGCGGCACTTACCTGGCAGAAGATCTCCGGCGGTCACGGCCTGGACTGCTTCATGGCCGCCATCATCTTTCCCCGGCGGTCACATGCAGTTTCTCGCGATAACTGCAGTGACTGCTGGGTAATCCCGGCCGTAAAGCAGTCAGTCCGATGACGTCACCGCCGGGGAAGCAGGTAATCAGCTGTGCTGCGTCGCGATGACAGGCTCTGCCTGTCATTGCGATGTAGCAGAGCTGGATCGTCGTGGGACAGTCGTTACTATGGACTGCGTCGGACAGGTGGTATACTGTTGGTTTTTTTTTTTTCTTTTTTTACAGGAGATCGATGTCGTCGCAGGAATGAGAGTACAATAAAAGAAATGAAAACTGTGTTGTCTCTTTTATTTCATTAAAATACTTTTTCTTGCTTTGTCTTTTTTTTATGCATTTAATAACTTTGGGATTAATAATGGATCGGTGTCTTATTGACGCCTCTCCATTATTAACCGGGCTTATTGTCACCGTGCAATCAACGGTGACATTAACCCCTTATTACCCCGCTTGCCACCGCTACAGGGCAAGTGGGAAGAGCCGGGTAAAGTGCCACAATTGGCACATCTTTTGATGCACCAAATGTGGGGCTGCTGTAGCCTGGTATTATCAGGCTGTTGAGGGCCAAAATCCATGGGCCTTGACAGTCTTTTAATACCAGGCCGCAGCAGTCTGCATTTTACTTGGCTGGTTAACAAAATTAGGGGGACCCCTATGCCGTTTTTTTTTTCGAGGGGATCCCCTATTTTTGTTAACCAGCCAAGCTAAGCAGACTGCTGTGGCCTGGTATTATCAGGCTTGCAAGGTCCATGGATATTGGATCCTTACCAGCCTGAAAAAACAGGCCTCAGCGGTCTGCTTCATCTGGCTGGTTAACAAAAATAGGGGGGACCCCACGCCAATTTTTTTCGAGGGGATCCCCTATTTTTGTTAATCAGCCAAGATATGCAGACTGCTGTGGCCTGGTATTATCAGGCTGGCAAGGTCCATGGATCTTGACTCCTTAACAGCCTGAAAATCCAGGCCTCAGTGGTCTGCTTCATCTGGCTGGTTAACAAAAATAGGGGGACCCCACGCCAATTTTTTTCGAGGGGATCCCCTATTTTTGTTAACCAGTTCCCTCTGACGTCACTGATTGTGTCCCTGGCTGACCTGAAGTGAAAGTGGAAAGCAATCAATTAAGCTTTCCACTTCCTCTCCTGTCAGCCAGGAGAGGAACTCATTCATTTGGGGGTTTACTGTGAGGCTGCAGCATTAGCTGCGGTCCCTGCAGTAAACATTAACCCTTTCTGAAGGATTACACCGTGGGACCTGACTGTACATCGGATTGGTAAGAATAATTTTGCTTTATTATTTTATTTTTATTACAGGAAATGGTTTTGCAGGAAAATAAAATATGGTCAAAACTGTGTGATTATTTCATTAAACTTCTTTTTTATTAAAGTGTGTGTGTTTGATTTTTCTTTCATACAATAGGATTAATAATTGATAGTTGTCTAATTGACAGCTCTCAATTATTAACCTGGCTTAAAGTGACCTTTCAAATTTGCAAGGTCATTTTAACCCCTTATTAACCCATTCGCCACCGCTACAGGGCAATGGGAATAGACGGGCAAAGTGCCAGAAAGGGCAAATCTAATTAGAGATTTGCCCTTTCTGGGGTGTCTGGGGGCAGATGTTAGTAGCCGGGGGGGCCAAAAATAATGGTCCCTCTCTGGGCTATTATTATCTGCCCCCACTCACTGGCTTTGTCTGTCTGGTTGCGAAAATAGGGCGGGAGCCCACGCATTTTTTTCAGCAATTTTACACCTCATATATATATATACATGTCATTAAATTTGTGACACATATATATATATATTTATATTTATAGTTCATACACTTCTACATAGTATAATAGACGCTAATTCAATTGCCGGCTTTTGTGAAAATGCAGAACCCGACATGAAATGACACTTGGTTTACATAGAGTTAACCATGTCTTTTCATGTAGTTTGAAATCTGATTTGCACAAACAATTACATGAATGTAAGTGTGCAAAATTTCACACCTGTAGGGGTTAATTAAAGGTGTAAATTCGTAGCAAAAAAGTCCGTTTTTTTTACAGAATTTACACCTTTAATTAACCCCTACAGGTGTGAAATTTTGCACACATAGACTGATGTAATTGTTTGTGCAAATCAGATTGCAAACGACATGAAAAGACATGGTTAACCCTATGTACACCAAGTGTCATTTCATGTCGGGTGCTTCTGTCTTTTCACAGAAGCCGGCTTTACCCGGCAATTGAATCAGAGGATATTTTACTATAGAAGTGTATAAACTATACATATATGTATATATACAGTACAGACCAAAAGTTTGGACACACCTTCTCATTCAACGATTTTTCTGTATTTTCATGGCTATGAAAATTGTAGAATCACACTGAAGGCATCAAAACTCTGAATTAACACATGTGGAATTATACATTACACTTTACAAAAAAGTGTGAAACAACTAAAAATATGTCTTATATTCTAGGTTCTTCAAAGTAGCCACCTTTTGCTTTGATTACTGCTTTGCACGCAGAAAAGGTGAACGGATGGACTCTACATGCCTGGTTCCCACCGTGAAGCATGGAGGAGGAGGTGTGATGTGTGGGGGTGCTTTGCTGGTGACACTGTTGGGGATTATTCAAAATTGAAGGCATATGAACCAGCATGGCTACCACAGCATCTTGCAGCGGCATGCTATTCCATCCGGTTTGCGTTTAGTTGGACCATCATTTATTTTTCAACAGGACAATGACCCCAAACACACCTCCAGGCTGTGTAAGGGCTATCTGACCAAGAAGGAGAGTGTTGGGGTGCTACGCCAGATGACCTGGCCTCCACAGTCACCAGACCTGAACCCAATCGAGATGGTTTGGGGTGAGCTGGACTGCTCACCGCTTCAATTTTGAATAAACCCCCAACAGTGTCACCAGCAAAGCACCCCCACACCATCACACCACATCCTCCATGCTTCACGGTGGGAACCAGGCATGTAGAGTCCATCCGTTCACCTTTTCTGCATGCAAAGCAGTAATCAAAGCAAAAGGTGGCTACTTTGAAGAACCTAGAATATAAGACATATTTTCAGTTGTTTCACACTTTTTTGTAAAGTGTAATGTATAATTCCACATGTGATAATTCATAGTTTTGATGCCTTCAGTGTGATTCTACAATTTTCATAGTCATGAAAATACAGAAAAATCTTTAAATGAGAAGGTGTGTCCAAACTTTTGGTCTGTACTGTATATATGTCACAATGACATGTATATATATATATATATATATATATGTATTCTATGTGTGTATATTTAGTGTTTACAAGGAAATAAAGGTTTTTTTTAGTTTCGATATTTTGTTCCCATAGACTTACATGGGACTTCCGGTATCGGAATCGGATATCGCCGATATTTAGTGATATCGGCGATACCATTCCGATCCGATATTTTTAGATATCGAGCAGTATCGCTCAACACTAATGTATAATATTAATAAAGTGTGTGGGTGCCATAACTTATGGCCACCCTATAGAAGTTGTAATCTGCTTCCTGATATGCTTTTTTTCTCGTAAAAGGTTCAGTATCAATCACATAAAATTCAAGAATTGAACATTTCTACACTACAGGAGAATAACAAGTTGTGTGATCTCTAACTTCTATACCTTTTTCACTAGTAACACAAATAAAACCGATGAATCAAGGTCACATTAAAACAAGTAATGGGAACATAGGGTTTCAAATAAGTTCCCTGATCCATTCTTCATGGAATTAACAATAATAAGGATCTTACCATATCTTCCTTAAACCAAGTAACAGTTGGGGCAGGTTCTCCAGAAATTGGGACATCAAAACGTAACTTGTTTCCTGCCACAACTATTATGGTGTTGAGCGGTTTTTCTCCACTACAGTCAAGATGGATTTTGGGTGGTTCTTGAGAAAATAAAGACACAAGAGTAAATTTTCTAATGTTTCATACACTAATCTTAATCCATAACTTTTTGGATTAAAATGGTCCAATTTTTTTCTAAATGTTAAATGAGAATTATTTCACCCTACTCTTGCTGGCACTTTGGAAAAATAACACAGTACCCCATTAGAGGTCAAAGGGGTCTGTTGGGTCTTGTTGTGATCTGTCCTTTGACAGTTCAGACATGGATTTGTGTCTTTCGTTATGGCAGATGTTAATAAAGCCTAAAGGTTCATTTAGATGGTAGCACTAAATGAGCACTGATCGATAAATATTTACTGTTTGGCCAACGTTTAATAACTCGTCGACATGTGCAGACCATGGTAAATGATGCAATTGTTCTCGGCAGCGCTTGTCCAATTTACTCAGGACAATGAGCTGCCGAGAATAATAAACTTTTGTGCAGCAAAAGATCATTTTGCTCGATCATCCGGCTTTTGGCAGCCTGTTTACGCTGAAAGATTATCGAGGACTGTTTCCAAGAAATGCTCGTTCACGATAATATTTCATTGTAAATTTACTTTATCTACAAGTTAGGAAACTATTAGTGTTTTGAGCCTTTTTTTTATTAAATAGTGATCTAAATAAATCAAAATAAAGGACTTATGGATTATTTTAGTATAGGGAAAAATTCTACAACTAAAAGGTTTTCTTATTTTGTACATTTGTGACGTATCCACGCACAATGTCATAAATGATTGAGATAGAAATAAAAAACAGAATACGTAGTTTGGTCTTACCTTCCAGTGGAACATATTCAATTTTGACCTCTGGAAAAAAGAAAAAAATATATATTTATATATTTGTTTTATCAGTCCATAAATAACTTTCTTTATGGTATTTTACTATAACTTATAGCTTGTACCTCTTCTTGAATTATATAATAATAATTACGGTACTACTTTCCATAGAAAATTGACATTTTCAGCATTCAAAAATTGAATAAACTTATACTAAAAAAATAAAAAGGGTTTCAAATTGGTTACTGGTTACGGTAGTTATTCTTTACCAAGGAAGTTGAGTTTGGCGGACAGCGACAAAGCGTATCCATCAGGAACAAAGGTGTAGTCAGCTTCATCTTCTGGGTTTGACATCATCAATCACCAATTTATGGATTCTGTAAGGACATAATAATAGACAGATATGCCAGATCAAATATCTTTCTTAAAGTGGAAAGATAAAATGGATCTTTATAATTCTTAGAATACAATAGGCTCCGAAACTTGTGTCTGCAAATTGAGATTCTGATTTGGCTTTTATCCTAAATCATGTGGCAAGGCTCGTTGAAGGGTCAATATTGACTTTTAAGATCGCTACCACCAATAGGTGGCGCTAAAGTTCAAGTCCTCTTCCTCTCTGAAGATGAGATTTGCACATTTAATTATTCGTAGAAGCTTTGCATGGCCTGTAAGTCTCCGTACACTATCATATCAGGCATGTCACTATCCACAAGACGAAACTTTACCCCTTCAGACCTAAAATACGCTACACACAAAACACTACAAGTTGAAAAAATGCTCAGGCCAAGGTGACTGGTTCTTTATTTGGCAAAGTCAAACTGGCATATGTGCCTAATTTATGCCTGTATCTGTCCCGACTTTCTTATAAACATGAACTCTTGGTTCACCTGTGCATAAATGTGTTTTCAGTGGGGGAAAAAAGTAAAATCTGTTGTGGCATATTTTCACATCTATTTATATAATCGTCTTATCTTGTCTGTCTGTCCAGGAAATCCCGCGTCGCTGATTGGTCCGGCCGCGGCCAATCAGCGACGCAGGGCTAACTCTGCCCATGTGGTCATGTGACTCACCAACTGCCCATGATGTACTGAACATGTTTTGTCAGTTACAGTGTCTGATGTACTTCTGTCACGTTTACTGAACACGGGTATACACAGGACATGAGTAATACACAGGTGACATGAGGTAATACATAAGTAACATAAGGTAATACACAGTAAAATGAGGTAATATACAGTAACATGAGGTAATACACAGTAATATGAGGTAATACATAGTAATATGAGGTAATACACAGGTAACATGAGGTAATATGAGGTAATATATGGTAACATGAGGTAATACACAGTTATATGAGGTAATACACAGTAATATGAGGCGACCAATCAGCGATATTGGCGCCAAATTTAAACACCGCTCTGCTGATTGGTCACGGCCGCTGCCCACGACCAATCAGCGATTTTGGCGCCAAATTTAAACACGCTCTCCGGCAAATTGGCGCTGGATTTAAAATAAGTACGCCACCGTCGGGAGATAGCAGGGCTAACTCCGTCCATGTGTTCATGTGACTCACCAACTGCCCATGATGTACTGAACATGTTTTGTGATTCACAGTGTCTGATGTACTTCTGTCACGTTTACTGAACACGTTCTGCCAGTCACAGCGCGCTGAACAGATACTTCTTTACGCGTCCTGTCTTCCAGTGGGTCGTAAGCGAAAATACGCCACTGACGATGACAGAAAAGCAGCAGAAGCAGCAAGAAAAAGACAACGTCGAGAGCAACAGACACCACAACACACTGCCACTAGACAAGCCCAGGATGTGGAATCTCACAGAAAACGTCGGGAACAGGAGACACCACAACACACTGCCGCCAGACAAGCCCAGGATGCCGAATCTCACAGAAAACATCGGGAAAGGAATACACCACAACACACTGCCGCTGGGCAGGAACACGATGCGGAATCCCATAGACAATGTCGGGTGAATGCATCTCTAGAATCCAGGGCAAACAGAGAACAACACAATCGCCAAATTTATTAAAAACAAATTATCTACCAACTAAGGCAAACCCAGCAGAATATTCAACAACTTGCACGTTACATAACAGACAATGAAACTATAATTATTCAACACTACTGTGGGAATATGAATGCGGTTTGTTCTAAATGTGACTCTCTGAATTTCATTGAGGAAAAACCATCTGTCAATCAGTTTACTCAATGCTGCCAAAAAGGAAAAGTTATGCTACCGAGACATCACTACTCAGATCTGTTTGAGCAGTTGATGAAAGGAACGCATGAACACAGTAAAAATTTTATGGAAAATATCAGAAGTATCAACAGTTCTCATGCGTTTGCTTCATTTGGTGCCAACATTGCACTGACCCCTGGATTCGGACCGTATTGTTTTAAAATTCATGGCCAGATCTACCACCGCACTGGAACACTTCACCCAGAAATAGGACAACCACCAAAATTTGCATAATTATACAGTACAGACCAAAAGTTTGGACACACCTTCTCATTTAAAGATTTTTCTGTATTTTCATGACTATGAAAATTGTAGAATCACACTGAAGGCATCAAAACTATGAATTATCACATGTGGAATTATACATTACACTTTACAAAAAAGTGTGAAACAACTGAAAATATGTCTTATATTCTAGGTTCTTCAAAGTAGCCACCTTTTGCTTTGATTACTGCTTTGCATGCAGAAAGGTGAACGGATGGACTCTACATGCCTGGTTCCACCGTGAAGCATGGAGGAGGTGGTGTGATGGTGTGGGGGTGCTTTGCTGGTGACACTGTTGGGGGTTTATTCAAAATTGAAGCGTGAGCAGTCCAGCTCACCCAAACCATCTCGATTGGGTTCAGGTCTGGTGACTGTGGAGGCCAGGTCATCTGGCGTAGCACCCCAACACTCTCCTTCTTGGTCAGATAGCCCTTACACAGCCTGGAGGTGTGTTTGGGGTCATTGTCCTGCTGAAAAATAAATGATGGTCCAACTAAACGCAAACCGGATGGAATAGCATGCCGCTGCAAGATGCTGTGGTAGCCATGCTGTTCAGTATGCCTTCAATTTGAATAATCCCAACAGTGTCACCAGCAAAGCACCCCACACATCACACCTCCTCCTCCATGCTTCACGGTGGGAACCAGGCATGTAGAGTCCATCGTTCACCTTTCTGCGTGCAAAGCATAATCAAGCAAAAGGTGGCTGCTTTGAGAACCTAGAATATAAGACATATTTTTAGTTGTTTCACACTTTTTTGTAAAGTGTAATGTATAATTCCACATGTGTTAATTCAGAGTTTTGATGCCTTCAGTGTGATTCTACAATTTTCATAGCCATGAAAATACAGAAAAATCGTTGAATGAGAAGGTGTGTCCAAACTTTTGGTCTGTACTGTATATCTTTGATACAAATGAGGCTACAGAACAAACGATGAACCTCAAAGAAAATGAAAAGTGTAATGCTGAACTGATGAACCTAAAAATCCTGTGTATTCATTGCATTATTCTTAAATCTTCATAAATAAACTACATACATATTCTAGAATCAGGCCACCATCTAGTTGGAGAATAAAAGAATTTAAAGTTGAAATGCAACATCATTGTTGGTAAAGGATTAGAAATCATCCATAATAATAAGATAGATGGCTGGTCCTGTCAAAATTTGTAGATGTGGCTGATTTTTTTTTTAATATGTACAAGGTCCTTAAAGGGAATTTGGCACCAGGTTTTTGCTGCCCCATCTGAAAGCAGCATGATATAAGATTCCAGTGATGTGTCACTTCATTTAGTGGGTACAGCAGTAGTGACACAATCACATTTTCCTATGCTGCACATCTAGCAGAACTCAAGCATGCTGAGCTGTGTATAGTCCTGCCTACAACACTGATTTGCAGTTTTCTGTGCACACTGAAACCTGCTAATCAGTGCTGTGGCTTTGGTTGGACCAGGAGGCATGAGACACCTAGTCCTGTAGTGATAATCTCCTGCTGATAAAACACAGATTGTATTGAAACAGCAACACACAGCCAAGTAAGTGACACATCACTGGAATCAGGGTCTAAGCACCAATATCATTCCGCTCTCAGATTACACAGCCAAAACTTGCTGACAGATTCCCTTTAAATTCTGGAACAAAAGAACACATATACCATGACAAATAACATGTCTCTAGTTATTTTCCTTTATGATGCCCTCTTCTGATTTAAAAAATGATGTCCTCCTGCCCATATGGAAATGTATCACTTCTGGTCTTCGAGATCATGAAGTCTAGTCTCCAATATGTTTTGTTCAAGGACAATAATCCAAAGGAGGTAAAAGAGAGGACCATTCTTGTTAGTTATAGAAGATGGCTGCAAGTCTTTGGGAGAATAGGGAGGATACGTGATTGACCTATCGGGAGGAAAGCAGATAAAATGTACTGTATCTACGTGTATAGAGCTTTTTACCTGCCCTTATGACTCATAGTGATGCGTTTGCTTGGTCGGATCTCCACCCCATTTTTAAGCCACCGGCCAGTCACTTTTTCATCTGAAACTTCACATTTGAAGACGGCTTGTTCAGCTGCTTTTACTGTCAAGTCAGCGATTCCCTGCAGGACTTCTAGCTTCTTATCTGCAAGAAATATAGACATCAACAAGCTTGAGCTTATAAATCCGGACAGTAATCAAGCATTCACAGACAGAAATGTACCTTCAATTACAAGGTCTGCTTCACAAGATCCGCCATTAGTTTCCACTCCGTATCGTCCAGTGTCTTCCTTATTGCTTTCATTAATGATCAAAATGTGTTTTTTGCCATCTTTTCTGAAACGATACTTTGTCATCTCATCACGAGTCAGCTCTACTCCATCTTTCGTCCTTTAGAAGTCACAAAGGTAATATTAATATACCAGAGTTTCATTTATGGCACGACGCACAAGTTGTAAAATAAGAAAAAATAACAGAACTGTGAGATTTACCAGACAACCTGAGCTCCCTCCTCTGACACCTCCACTTCTAATTCCACTTTGTCACCCACAAATGCCTGTTGGTCTTCGAGGGGTTTTTCAATTGTCACTGGAGGTTCTAATAAGAAAATAAAACAAAAACTTTACTTTCCAAAAATATTTTGATTATGACTTTGGTACTATGTCAGTGGAAAGATGTTCACCTTATACAGTTATTTTGTCTTATTTTTTTCGTAAACCAATGTAGACATCTCCATCTTGGTTACATGCTCCACAGACTTTCAAAAAGTATTCGCCTTCAGATCTTTACCATGCTGTATACTGTTATACACGTGTATAAGTTCCTGTTACTTTGTACTTCTGATGCTAATTTTCTGTATAGTATAACAGTTGTCTTACAGGACCTAATATTATTTTTCATTACTGGTCTCACCCATTTTTTATCCTTTCATATCTATTATGGATTGTTTTCCATCCTTATTAGACTTGAATTTATATATACTTGATTTTTTCCCTTTTCAATTGATTTGAGGATTTCGTATTAATGTATGTACATCTATCTATTTTTGCTCATGTGAGGTTAAACCGATGAAGGTCACTTGACTGAAACGTCTTCACTTTTTGGATTGCCTGCACTTTAAATAAATATATTCAAAATATTCTTTGATTTTCTACAAGTGCCAAGTTTTTTTCACTACTTTATAAGGGATAGGATCCTACTTGTGCACCATATATAGAAGTGCCAAGGTGACGATGTTCATGGAAGTCTGCATGAGCCCTAAATGAGCATATGCAGGCTTGGACTGGCCCACAGGGGACCGGAAAATCCTCTGGTGGGCCTCTGTGCAAGAGTGAGTCACCATCCTCTTATATGAGCAGTACTTGGCACTATATACTTCAATCACTATGTACAGACAGAGTCGGCATCTTATTTTTTAACAATCTACCCAGATCATTGTTATATAAATTTGTGATTGAGGATAATGTCACATTTGCATGTAGTTGAAAAGTGGGGCCCTGGAGTTGGTTACTGGTGGGCCCTTGTCACCCCAGTCAGACGCACATATGTCTCAGTGTTCATTTACTGTACCTTTCACAAAGAGCTCTGTGGAACACCTCTCATCACCAACAAACACGTGTATTCTGCATCATCAGCCAGAGTACATTTATTGATAGTCAGGATTCTTTTGAGGCCAATATTCTCAAATACATATCTGTCAATAGAAAAGATGTAGACCTAATTATGCTGCTAAATCAGAATTCAGTTAGATATTCTGGAAATTCAAATTTTTCTGAATTAGAATTTCTGTTTGTGAAATTAGGGTCAACTGCATCTGTGATGGAGAAGAGTGTAATAAATGGGTTAAAAATAATATAAGCATATACTCACCGGTCATCTGCCAGACCCTCAACTGTCCTGCTTCCATAGCTCCTCCCCTCGCTCCATCTGCTCACTCTTCACTTTTCAAATCTTCCAGCCATAAGCCTCATGTGATCACATAGTTGCGATCCAATTCACTGACCAGAGGACCGTGAAAGACTTAATACCGGAAGATCCAAAGAGTGAAGAGTGAGCAGAGGGAATGGGGAGATGATCTAGAGAGAAGCTGTGGCAACAAAGCAGGTGAGAGGCAGGCTTAGGAATAGTGAGTATAAGCCGTATAAAGAACCCAGCAACATGGATGGCCTCTTTTATGCTAATCAAATCATGAAAAATTAAGAATTCATGAAATTCAAGACAAATTTGATTGATCACCAATTGATTTGCTTATTTCAAATCTGCACCAAATAGGAAGTCCTCAAGGGACCCCAATTTAATTTTGTGTGGGGTCACTGATCATCTGTGATGGTAATCTAGCATTAATAAAGAAAATATACCCACAGAACTAACACAATAATGCCAATACCCTGCCTGGTGTATAATATACCCGTAGGAAGCACTTGCTTATCTAGTTGCACTAAACTAGGGAACCCCAATAAGAAAGACAGGTGGGGTAATAAATATAAATCTTCAGACATAATTCATAGTTCACTTCTGAGCTGCAGATGGAATTTCATATGTACTAGCTAGTTTATGGTTTCATAGTAGAGTTACTTTGGGACTGTCTCATGACAATCTGTGTTCATTTGCTTACACACACCATCTACGTAGTCACCGTGACTAATATGACTTTACCTAATAAGTCCATTCCAGCTCAATATATAACATCTGATAATGATCTTAAAGCAGAAGCGTAACTAGAGTCCAATGGATGCCAGTCCAAAATTTTGACATCTCCACCTACCTGCATGCTAGACAGATGTATTGGCTCTTGTTGAATTCTGGATACTATAAACACATATGTGTTTACCCCCCATATAACTATGTCCACCTACCTGATGCCTTCCTGTAATAACGTCCTCCAACATGGAATACGTCCTGTAAAAATGCCCCCCATCTCAGGCCCCTTACTGGTACAATGTCTCTCATCCAGGGCCCCTTCCTGGAATAATGGCCCTTATCCCAAGCCCCTTCCAGGTACAGTAAAATGTCCCACATTATGGGCCATTTCCTGGAAAAATGTCCCATTCTGGCTCTTTTCTGCAATAATGTCCCCCATCCTGGACTGGATTAGGCACTCAGTGGCCCCCCTCTCCCGAACGGGACTGGTGGCAGTCGCACCCTTTGCAACTGCGATCATTATACCCCTGTTGTAAAGTGATGATAAATCATGGATGGTGAGTGTGTTGTCAACTAGGCACAAAACCTTAAAGGTATTGGAAATCTATGTAAAAAAAATGGTCGCAATCCAGATTTTCACTTACTTGGCACTGGGTTTTATCACTTGCCCATTTTTCATCCATTTTACTGGAAGATCAGGGTTGGAGACCTCTACATGTATTTTAATCTTCTGATGTCTGTCTACAGTGTAACAGTTATCAAGCTTCCTGGTAAAAGCTGCAGAATAAAACAAGAAATGTAGTCAATCATTAAATTGTTACTAATATTTTCTAATATTAAACATGTTTTGAAAAAAAAGATTTGCCATTATTTGAATTTCGGCTGGTGTCTGCATGAGAGGTTGTGACATCATGACTAGAGTTGAGCGAATAGGTTCAGAATTGGTTGTTGAATCTGAATTTGCCATATTTGTGCCATATTAGTACTCTATTTGTGCCAAATTTATGTTTGATGATCGGTTCCAAACATATTTGTTCATTCCTACTCTCATTAACTCCAATGACTTTCGGCTGTGTTCGACGAATATTGCAAACAACAATATCCACTGCCGATCATAATCAGGACGGAATTTTGAAAAATTCGCTCAACTCTAGTCATGACATCATGATGTACACCGTGACCTACTTACGCACATGAGTTGAACCCTCCCAGGCACATTAAACTATGAAAGTCCCGACACAGGTTCAGATGGCCGAAGATACGAGCACAAGTGGCGAGGAATGGGAAGCTGTAGCGAGGCTTGGATAGGTGGCGGTAAGTAATGAGAGGTGATCAGTGAGGTGAGTGTAAGGAATTTTTATTTTGTTAACCTTTTGATAGTCCATTACGGTTCAGAAATCAGCGGTTACTGAATATGCAAGGAAGCGAATTACAAAATAAATCCATATTTTGGAGAATGCAAATTTTGCACTCAAATTTACTCACTAAGCACTATTCCAGAACTTTAGTCCTATCATCTTTAATTGGGAGGGTGAGAAAGATCATAAAGTGATGGCATATCCTTGCAATAAAAAATAATGAAAGTAGTGTTGGTGCAGCAGGAAAAAATGGGAACACTAAATTGTTGTAGTCTTCATAAAAAAAAACCTTGTGTTATTATTGTAGTAAAAATCAAAGTTCCAGATAAAATTACAATGGTAATTAATGTGATCATTCAACATAGTAAGGTTAAGGTCGGGGTCACACGGGCTGATTGTGCTAATGACACTCGGCTCAAACTCTGTGTGATCCGAGTGTCATTTTTATGTGATCCGATTCTCTTGCATGAAAGAATCGCAGCACAGGTATGGAGAAGATGGAGAACTTAATGTCGGACTGTGCTTGAATGTGCAGTCCAATGTTTTAATCCACCCATAGACTTGCGTGGGTGAGTGCGATCAGAGGCACCTGCAGCATGCTGCGATTTTTATCTCATGCCAAATGTGCAAAAAAAAATGAGTGAAAAAAAAATCAGATCCCCCATGGATCATAAGTATCGCATTAATATTTTTTCTGGATGAAAATTGGACAACTGTTTTTTACATGTTTGCGTGAACGCGTCCTAAAAGCTGAGCAGTTACATTCAATCTTTTAAGAAATGTTATGATAATTTTAAAATGAATAAAAACTTCTCAGATATTATTTATTTTAGCTTTAGGGGTATAATTTACCAATTTTAGTAGAAAAAGAAAAGACAAATCAAAACACCTAAAAAAATCAAATCAGAGTCTAAAAGAAACTATAACTGAATGAGAACCAAAACACTAACCCTTTTGTGTGTTTCTAGTATTGGAGGCATTAAAAATATCTCTCAGCAAATTGAAAACTCACCAGAAATGATTCTGACTTTTGCCTAAGATCATCACCTCGGGACTTAATGACTTGAGTGTTAATTCGAAAATCCCAGCTAAGCCCACCAATAAGTAAACTTCAAACTTACCATCAGTTTTCTGGATTTCAACTTTCTTTTCTTGAGATGTTTCAACATTCCTCTGAGATCAGTTATACCATGCTGGAAGGCAATTTTTTCGTACTCGTTTGGTTTGGCGTTCCTCAATATTTCCAAGACATGTGGTGGGATATTTGCCATGGGGTCATCCTCGTCTTTTTATCTTTTTTTTTTGTCTCTACTTTCTTTTCTTCTTTTTCTTTCTTTTCTCTCTCACTTGGGTAAAGAGTGACAAAGCACAATGTTAAGAACTTGAATGAATGACTTTACTGTTGCATGAAGCTAACCTCTTTCTTGAAGGCAGTCAAACCAGCTTCCTATGGATGTGGTTTCAGAAATCCCCATAAAAAGGGGATTTACAAACAGCTGACATTGCCAGGGAAAGCCTTCCTTTGTCCAGAAATTAACCCTGCTTCAATGTTGTAGAACATGATGGTCTTCTGGAAGAATGGACAGAGTATAGGGAACCTGTGCATAGGATCACACCTCTTAAGCCATCAATATGGGCATGTAGGTTATAGGAAGCTAAATAAAATGACACCTTGATATCTGCGATCCGATGTCTTATTCCAGAGAAATCCACATATTTGTTAATATGTAAATGAGCTGTTAAGATCTATGGGCCCCACATAGATCTCCCTGAGAATCTGCCTCCAGAGCTTAGAATAAATGAAAGGGGGTGTTACCAGTGTGAGACATGTAGATCAGGAGAGCAGACTGTCAGTCATTACATGTTTTGTACTGGTAACGCCTCCTATCACTTACAATAAGCTCTGGAGACAGATTCTCAGGGAGATCTATGTCCGGCCCATAGATCTTAATAGCTAATTTACATATTATCATATTAACAAATATGTGAATTTTTCTGGAATAAGACATCAGTTAGCAGATGTCAAGGTATCACTTTATTCTGCTTCCCATGACATACATGCCCATATAGGCAGCTTAGGAGGGTTTATCCTATTGACAGATGACCTTTAAGTTTACTACAGTGTACAACACTCTCTAGCAGGGCATGAAGATCTGCCCTATGACACAATATGGGGTCTTCAACCCCTTACTGATGTAATTTTTATTTTTGAAACTTTTTATGTCCTCTTTTTCTTACTGGATTCATACCTTTTTTTATCCATTGACATAGAGTACAATGGTTTGTTTTTTGATGGACAATTTTGATTTTAACATGGGTTGAAGTGGTTTAAAAAAAACACAATTCCCCCATTGTTTTGGGAGGTTTAATTTTTCAATATTCAGAATATAACAAAAATGACCTGGCAGCATAATGCCTCAGGTCAGTATGTTTATGACACTACCAATGTAGATTTTTATGGTAAAAAAAACAGATGTTTGTGAAAAATTTATTTTTGTCATCTTTTTCCAAGATCCATATATTCACTTGTTAAATTTTCCAAAGCTGCAGCTGTACGAAGACTGTTTTTTGGATGTTGAGCTATTTCTTTCATTGGTATCAGTTTTGGCAATATACAATTACGGTACTTTGTATTACTTTTTACGACATTTTTGTGGGGAGGAGTGTATTTTTTTATAGATTTTACTGGATAAATCATTTTATATTTTCAGATTGGAGTATTGTAGCAATATCAAATATTTGTTTGTTTATTTTATTTCTTCATAGAGAAGATCAAATTAATTTGTTGCAAATCCTATTCTAGTAGAATTTTATAAAATTCACAGGTACTGGCGAAGTCAAACAACTTACGATTGAATCTGCACAAATCGCCCCAAAATTTTCTGCAAGATCAAAAATGAAAAGGATATATATATATTTTTAACTTTAATTTGAATTTGAAAAAAAAAACATAAAAAGTCTGTCAATGCACTCTTATTGAGGTCACATTGACATTACTAATTACTAAGACTGTATTAAAAGGATTTAAAAGGGTTGGATACAGTCCTAGGAGCCCTCAGAGTGTTACACACATCTTTTAAGGCATTTAGAATGCAAGCGATTTGTGGTGAATATATTCGCCTCATTTTTAATTTTTATGAAAAATTCACCATACTGAAAATTTCAGAAAATTTTATTATCTTTATTTCTTTATTATTGCATCGGAAAATGGAAGGTAACTCAAACATTAATTTTTGTTATAGTTTTTGTAAACTTTTTTTATTACTTTTTGTGTTTTTTAGCCCTACTATAGGACTTGAACCTGCAATTGCTTTATCACTATTGCTATATTTTTGACGAGGGAACGTGTCTGTATTTCATGCTGCTGGTTTAGATCTTCTGAAAACAAACAAGCAAACATAACCTCTAATATAGTGTATTAATCAAAAATACTTCCACTGGTGTTGGGAACACTCTGATAATAAATACTAGGGCTGTGAAGAGAAGATCTATTTTGTTAGCAAACAGTGGTTTGGATTTTCATACAAGGGCTAAAGGGTTTGTCAAGCCTTGAGGCTCAAGTCTGCAATCATTTTGTGACTGCAGATTTGGTAATCCTCATAGAGTGCACAGTGTGTGCTGTCGGGATTCTCCGGTGCCGGTGCTGCGAGCGGGCGGTGATGATACTGAAAGTATGTGATTTGCATACTTCCAGGCACATTCCGACTAGACTTGTCCAGCCTCACTCAATTCCCTTTTTATTGAGAAAGGCCATGCACTTCTAGTCGGCATGTGACCACATGCATGCAAAACACATACTTGCGGTCACGCGCCCGCTCCCTGTGCCAGCAACAGAGAATCATGACAGTCCACAGAGTGCGCAATGTGAGGATTCACAAGATTGCTGTCACTTAGAGTAACTGCAGACTTGAACCACAAGCATGGACAACCCTTTTTAAGATAAACCTGGAGGGCGAATAAACATCAACCCTCTATTTTGTATGGTAAAATCTGGCACGGGGGCCTATTTTCATCGTTATGCTTTTGTCATTATAAGTACTGAATATAACAATATGGTCAATGAAAAATTAATATTTGGTTACGTTTTCTTAAGAAGAGCACTAAAATCAAGTTCCCCGGCATCAGTTCTTCTCTTTCCTTCTCCCCCGGGTCTAGAAGCAAATAGATTGAAGAAAAAAATTAGCAATACGACAAAAATAAAGACAACAAATAGTAATAGGTGTTTAAAGGGGTTGTCAACTTTAAATAACCCCTTCAGTACATTGACTTAGCGTAGGTAATAAATTAGATACTTACGACCTCTTGAAAGCTTTTAATATGTTTCCATCATCACCTGCTTCTGCAATTACAATAACAGGTGAGGTTTCTTACATAAAAGAATTGCATAAGAAAAATGCCACCAAGGTGCCCTGCATCAGCACCGGGCCAAAAAAATCTATGAAGAGGTGCAAAAGACAATTATATTTCAATGTATTCTCATGGATAATGCAGTTAAATACAGTTAGGAGTTCCTAATTTATAAATTCTTAAAGTGAATTAATAGTCGAAACTCCAATAAATATTCATAATTGGCTAGTTTTGTGGGTGCAGAGGTTGGAGTCCCTCCGAGGCAGTAGTTCCAAAAGCTACGCTTCTACAGAAACGAATTCTAGTGTTTGTCACAATGTGATGTATCTTTATAGTATGATGATGTGATATCACTGCTACTATTACTCCTGTGCTAATATTTCACCCAGTACTAAGACGTTACTATCTTATTCCTGTCATCACGGTGAGAGATAAGCAAAATTTTAGAAATTTACTGAATTCTTCAAACTAGAACAGTTTGCACCATTTTGCACTTTCTAAAAAATGGAAACAGTCAAGCAAGGCTCACATGATCTCCAGAGTGGATTTACCCATGATGCCTTTCAGCTATCACATCACGTGATATAGTACAGCCAATCAGGAGGCAGTGTTTTAGTATGTATAAAAGCAGAAGAAAGAAATGCAGCAGCCATATTGTGTTGAATCTAGATAGTTAGAGGACGTCACTGCTCAGGTTAGCAATAGAGATAAGGAGACAGATCCAGAAACTGTACAAATAGTGTTTGACAGGGCAACAATGAAGAACAGTTACCATTCATGTATCCATAGCCAGATATGTTAAGGTCACGTTACTAAAGCTTTGTTGGCAATAAAGAGCTTGAAAGAGACTGGGTAAAGTTACTAGACCTCAAAGTGACATGCACCTCTTTTCAGGACAATTGGAGGGTTCATAGTACATTTGATTTGCAGTGAATTATTTTTAATTAAGTGGGTAAATTATAATAACAAAAGGATTTACTCAACTCTAATCATTGGGTTTAATATCTAAGTATCCATCACTAAGTTTATTATCTCTGGACTGTGATATCACAATGTTTGTTATCCCTGTACTGTGCCATAACTGCATGTAATTTCAATGTACAGTGACATTACTGTGTTTATTATGTTTGTATTGTAACATTACTGTATTTATTGATTACGGACAGTGACATCACTGTATTTATTACATCATTGTGTTTATTATCCATGTACTGTGTCATTACTGTGTTTATTACCGCTGCCCTTATCCTGGAAAAGACGAGGGTGGTACTGGCACAACAATTTGAATAGAAAATATTGAACTATGTGCAGTAAGATGTTATATGACCTGCAGTATGATCATTCATGTGAAGATCTGGGGCTGTGGGTTGCAATAATCACTTAGGCAGGTTAATGATTTACCGTATATACCCATGTATAAGCCGAGATTTTCAGCCCATTTTTTAGGGCTGAAAGTCCCCCTCTCGGCTTATACGCGGGTCATATACGGGGGTCGGCGGGGAGGGGGAGCGGGGTGTCGGATTATACTCACCTCTCCGTCGCCGCGGTCTCTGCAGCCCCCCTGCTTCTCCCACAATCTCCGGCTCCTTCCTGCAGCGGTCACATGGCACCGCTCATTAAAGTCATGAATATGCACATATTCATGACTTTAATGAGCGGTAGCATGTGACCGCTGCAGGACTGAAGCGCTGCGGAGAGCGCCGGGAGAAGAGGAGAGGCTACAGGGACGCGAGGGGTGAGTATAGCGATATTTACCTGTCCCTCGGTCCACAGCAGCGCACTGCTCCCTCGGTCCGACTCCTCTGTGTGTGAATGATGAGGCAGAGGGCGCGATGATGTCGTTAGTGCGCGCCCCGCCCCCTGCCTGATCATTCACACACATTAACATTTCCTCAAAATCTCTGGGCATTGCAGAATACCAAGTCCTACAGAAAGGACTTTCTTTCTGCCCTGCATACAAATATAGAACTTTTGACTTGGACATGGACCTTCAACGATTTTTTCGCTCTTTAAGACTAAAAGTCCATTTTTCTAATTCTCCAGCTGACCCGAGTGTATCCCAGACCCCATACAATAGATTGTCCATATCTAACTTAGGACTCCGAAACAAAAGCACATATCGCCCACCACATGGCTCGCATGCTGTCGAAACTTTCATCGACTTCATTAGTACTTCCTTCCAAACACTACGGAAGGATATCGAACAAGGTAAATTGTTCTATCCTCCAAATCTATCACAAATTGAGGTACAAGCCTTGAGGTCCCTTCATGAGGACACATCACTCATTATCAAGCCAGCAGATAAAGGCGGAGCCTTAGTAGTGATGGACAAATCACAGTATATTACTGAAATACACAGACAATTGACTGATACCACAGTCTACCATATCCTTCCTAGAGACCCCACTATCATGATTCAATCCAAGATCGAGGAGATTATACACAAATATTCTAATCTTGACATCCTAGATGCCAAAACATGTGAGTTCCTACGTAAAAGAAATCCAATCACACCAGTTTTTTATACGCTACCAAAAGTTCACAAAAATCTGGAGAACCCCCCGGGTAGACCGATAGTGGCCTCAACAGAGTCCATTCTCTCACCTATTTCCAAATATCTAGAGAGAATTCTCACGCCCTTTACACAAAAGGCATCATCTTTCCTTCTAGACACAGGGGATTTTCTTAGGGTGATTCATACTTTAGATACTATACCTATGAATACAATCCTTGTCACCCTAAACGTCAAAGATTTATACACCTCGATTCCTCACATAGAGGGTATAAATTCAGTCCATCGCCTTCTTACTTCTCAAAACATGGAAACCGATCAAATCAATTTAATTATTGATTTATTGACCGTTGTTTTGTATAACAACTTCTTTTTGTTTCAGGACTGTTACTACTTACAGGTCCGTGGTACTGCGATGGGCTCCAATGTGGCGCCCCCATATGCTAACACCTATATGGCCAATTTTGAATACTCCCTAATATATAAACATCCACTCTATATGCAAAATGCTATTATCTGGAAACGATACATTGATGACATTTTTTGTCTCTGGGGCGGCACATTGGAGTCCCTACAGGAATTCTTCACATTCCTCAATGGTTCCTGGCCAGGAATCAGTTTCACTATGACATACGATCTCCATCAAATCAACTTCCTTGATACCATGATATCCAAAAATCAACATGGCAAAATTATTACCGATTTATACACAAAACCCACCGACAGAAATAGTATATTACATTATTCTAGTTTTCATCCGCCCTCAGTGAAAAAATCCATTCCAATCTCTCAATTTACAAGAGTGAGACGGATTGTTACTGACCAACCTACCTGTGAGACTAGACTACAAGATATGTCTTCCAAATTTTCCAAAAGAGGTTATCCCCATGATCTACTTAGCAGATCTAAAACAATCACAACAGATAATGTCACTAGACGGCAGAATAATAAACGTATTCCATTTGTCCACCTATATCATCCTTTTGCCTTCATATTACACAAGACCATCAGACGCCATTGGCATCTTCTCACTACAGCATATCCAATTATTCCTGAGTTCAGAGAACCTTTCTTACCATGTTTCAAAAGACCGCCAAATTTAAAAGATTGTTTATATTACGGGCATATTTCTTTTCTTTTGATCACTACAGGCTCATTTTGTCTATACTTTATCTAAATCCACTACTTGGACTTATCTACAGCGTTACTAACGGTATGTTCACCTGATTCTATAAACACCTGCAATATGATTGTGCCAAAATTCGTCCTTCTAAAAACGATTATAACTGAATACTCATTTACTACCATGTATATAGTTAATCATAATTAACATTATGATATGTATATATTTGTTATGCACACAACATTTTTCTTATTTCTTGTTTATTTTTCTTGTTAATACAGCAACTGATGAAGGTCTTGGATGACCGAAACGTTTGACATTTATTGCTGTCCACAATAAATTTCACATTATCAGCATTAAGTTGAGTGCCGGAATTTTCTTATACATTATTACGGTTTGGGAACCTATTTCTTGGCACCATCCCTTAAAGTAGTGCACACGGTTTACATCATATATCACACACAGAGGAGTCGGACCGAGGGAGCAGTGCGCTGCGGTGGACCGAGGGACAGGTAAATATCTCAGGTGCCGGGGTCCTGAGCGAGTGGTGACACCCCCCGCCTGCTTAGGACACCAGCACCTGGCCCCCAGCGACGAGAGGTGAGTATGTCATTTTTTTTTTTTTTTTTTTGCAGCAGCATATGAGGCCTAATACTATGGGGCATAATTGTGCAGCATATGGGGGCATAATATGGAGCATATGGGGGCATAATATGGAGCATATGGGGCATAATCTGGAGCATATGGGGACATAACATGGAGCATATGGGGGCATAATCTGTGGCAAAATTAGGGGGGGTCGGCTTATACACGGGTCGGCTTATACATGAGTATATACGGTAACTATTTTTTATTCGTTACATCAATGGTGCTACAACAACTCCAGCTAGATGGCCAAAATACAATGACACCAGTCTACAAGATCCCCTTTTTCAGGGCCAGTAGTCCCACTGCCTTTGCACCAGGCGATTCTGTCTCCCAACTTTTGGTAGGCCCGCAAATTTCATATCTCCCACCAGTATAATCTGTAGACACAGCCCATGCTCCTTCAAATGACAGGTAACACAACGGAAGAACATGTATCCAGTATCAACAGTCCTTAACCCCTTCACCCCAGAGGGTGGTTTACACGTTAATGACCAGGACAATTTTTACAATTCTGACCACAGTCCCTTTATGAGGTTATAACTCTGGAACGCTTCAACGGATCTTAGCGATTCTGAGAATGTTTTTTCATGACATATTGTACTTCATGTTAGTGGTAAAATATCTTCGATATAACTTGCATTTATTTGTAAAAAAACTGGAAATTTGGCAAAAATTTTGCAATTTTCAAATTTTAATTTTTATGCCCTTAAATCAGTGAGCTATATTGCACAAAATAGTTAATAAATAAAATTTCCCTCATGTCTACTTTACATCAGCACAATTTTGGAACCAACATTTTTTTGTTAAGAAGTTATAAGGGTTAAAAGTTGACCAGCGATTTCTCATTTTTACAACACCATTTTTTTTAGGGACCACATCACATTTGAAGTCACTTTGAGGGTCTATATATAGAAAATACCCAAAAGTGACACCATTCTAAAAACTGGACCCCGAAAGGTGCTCAAAACCACATTCAAGAAGTTTATTAACCCTTCAGGTGCTTCACTGGAATTTTTGGAATGTTTAAAAAAAATTAATATTTAACTTTTTTCACCAAAAATTTACTTCAGATCAAATTTTTTATTTTACCAAGGGTAACAGGCATAACTGGACCCCAAAAGTTGTTGTGCAATTTGTCCTGAGGATGCTGATACATCATATGTGGGGGGGGGCATGGCAGAGCTCGGAAGGGAAGGAGCACCATTTGGCTTTTCAATGCTGGAATTGAGATCAGACGCCATGTCACATTTGGAGAGCCCCTGATGTGCCTAAACAGAGAAAACACCCCACAAGTGATACCATTTTTGAAAGTAGACCCCCTAAGGAACTCATCTAGATGTGTTGAGCACTTTGAACCCCCAAGTGCTTCACAGAAGTTTATAAAGTAGAGCAGTAAAAATAAAAAAAATCATATTTTTTCCATAAAAATGACCTTTTACCCCAATTTTTTATTTTCCCAAGGGTAATAGGAATAATTGGACCCCAAAAGTTGTGCAATTTATCCTAAGTATGCTGATACCCCCATATGTGGGGGTAAACCACTGTTTGGGTGCATGGGAGAGCTCGGAAGGGAAGGAGCACCGTTTGACTTTTTCAACACAGAATTGGCTGGAATTGAGATCAGACGTCATGTCACGTTTGGGGAGACCCTGATATGCCTAAACAGTGGAAACCCCCCCAATTCTAACTCCAACCCTAACCCCAACATATCCCTAACCCTAATCCCAACCCTAACCACAAACCTAACCCTAATACCAACACACCCTTAATCCTAATGCCAACCCTAACCCTAATCCCAACCTTAACTCTAATCACAACCGTAACTGTAATCCAAACCCTAACCCCAACTCTAGCCCCAACCCTAACCCTGACCCTAATTTTAGCCCCAACCCTAACCCTAATGTTAGCCCTAACCCTAACCATAATGGGAAAGTGGAAAAAAATCCTTTTTTATTTTATTAATTTTCCCTAACTAAGGGGGTGATAAAGGGGTTTGATTTACTATTTATAGCAGGTTTTTATAGTGGGTTTTTATGTTTGGCAGCTGTCACACACTAAAAGATGCTTTTTATTGCAAAAAATAGTTTTTGCATCAGTACATTTTGAGAGCTATAATTTTTCCATATTTTAGTTGACATTTTTATTGGTACCATTTTCGGGCACATGACATTTTTTGATCGCTTTCTATTCTGATTTTTGGAAGACAGAATGAGCAAAAACCAGCAGTTCATTAATTTCTTTTTGGGGGGCGTTTACACCATTCCGCGTGTGGTAAAAATGATAAGGCAGTTTTATTCGTCGGGTCAGTACGATTACAGAGATACCTCATTTATATTTCTTTATGTTTTGGCGCTTTTATATAATAAAAACTATTTTATAGAAAAAATAATTGTTTTTGCATCACTTTATTCTGACATCTATAACATTTTTATTTTTTCTCAGATGATGCTGTGGCTCATTTTTTGCAGGACAAGATGATGTTTTCAGCGGTACCATGATTATTTATATCCGTATTTTTGATTGCGTGTTATTCCACTTTTTGTTCAGCGGTATGATGATAAAGCATTGTTTTTTGCCTTGTTTTTTTTATGGTGTTCACTAAAGAGGTTAACTAGTGGGACAGTTTTATAGGTCGGGTCGTTATGTGCGATACTAAGTATGTGTACTTTTATTGTTTAGATTTCTTTTTTTATTTAAATATTTATTTAGTGATATAATAAATATTGAATTTTTTTATTATTTTTTTAAATATTTTTACAATTATTTAAATTTTTTTAATTTAATTCTTACTTTTACACTTTGCCCTACTATGGGACAATCATTTTGTACAGGCTGATCGCTTCTATAGCATTCAGATGAAGCAGTATCTGCATGCTATAGAAGCTGTCAGTGCTGTAGTTTCTGTGCACTGACCTGTGAGACTTCCTGACATGCACTGAGCATGACAGGAAGTTTCACAGCTCTGGAGACCCAGATGTCATCATGACAACATCGGTTCTCCATAGCAGCGATCGGGACCCCGCAGCGTGCCGTGGGGTCTCCAATCCAAAGGCAGAGGGGCTGTCAGCCCCTGTGCCGGCTCCAGAATGCTGCAATCATGTTTGATCGCAGTGTTCCAGGGGTTAAAGTGCCGGGAGCGGTCTGTGGCCACTCATGGCACTTAGTGCCGGCTGTCAGCTGTAAGAATCAGCTGACACCCGGCCGTGATCAGCCGCGCTCCCCCCGCGAGCGCTGCTGATCGCGCATGACGTACTATACCATCCATGGAAATTAAGGCCCAGTTCACATGGATGGGATAGTATGTCCAATGGCAGAAAGTGGTTAAGAAAGTTGCTGAAATAAAGACAGATCCCTCAACAATAGCACGTGTGACCAGCCCAGCCGGCAACTGATCTCCAAACTCCATAGGCAATCCATATATGTGCTCCAGGACCTTCTTCTAGATCCTTTCCTTTCAATGTCACTCTCCCCAACTCCCTGACTAAACATGTGGCTTGTTCCTCCCTCCCTGGGATCAGTCCCCTGAAATGGGCAGAAGTGTTCACACCCTCCCCCTTAAGCATTTGCTTTGGGCTCAAAGAATGAAGAATATTCCAGAAACCCATCACCTGGACTGCATGTGATACCTCCTATGGTGACGGCTTCCCTGGGGCTAAAATCCCCATCCACACAATGGGCCCAGAGGCTGGGAGCACAATGACTTGAGGTCCCTGAGATATTGATGAGCTTAATAGAATGATTGCTCTACATTTACCTTTAGGAATCGCCTGTCTGGCCTTAAGTATACATAAGATCCAACCAGCTCGTCTTCCTCTGCTTAATGTCACTGAATGGAAACATTGATTCCAGAGGCTGAACTGACGAGCAAGCAAATCACTAATAAAACACAGCAAGCAAATCACTAATAAAACACAGCAATAATATTGACGTTAATTGTGCTGCATGCTGGAAAAAGTCTGCATTCCTTAGGGCCGTGTACTCCGCTCTACGTGAATTGGTCCAATAGTTTTTAGTAAGTGGCCAGCTTCTCACAATGCATATGAAATATCAAAACCCCTACGCATCATATTAATACGTTTAAAATAGATTGGTTTTATAATTCATTCAGTTTAGGTGTTTGGTGTCTAGTGTGAGGATCCAAAATGTTTCCCTCAATCCTACATGTTTTGCCGATCGTCAACTCTGATAGGACAAATGACTCTCTCTATTTAAAAAAAATAGATTGATCACCTTTGTGTAGGGCGGTGAAATGTTTAACAGCCCCTTGAATACCCCTAATTATTGCTGTTAATATAGGCTAAGTGTTCGGCTATTCTCTTTTTAAGTTTTCCAGTGGTGTATCCTACAGAGTAAATATAGCACATTCGATAACCTATGCAGTAGACAACATGGTCCGAGCCACAATTGATAAAAGTTTTGATTTGAAGGGTGCATTGCGTTGGGAAGAGGAATTGTGGCATTGAAGGAAGCTTTTTGGATCCTCACACTAGACACCAAACTCCCCAGTTGAATGAATTATGAAAGCAATCTATTTTACATTTATTAATATAATGCTTAGGGGCTGTGATATTTCATATATCTAATCATACTGCAGGTCAGATAACATCTTACTGCATATAGTGCAATATTTTCTATTTTGTTGGTATTCTATTTATGCCATATTTTTCCATGTATTGTATGTGTCCTAATGCTTTCAATCGTTGTTGAGGTTTCCATCCTATAGCAATCCATAGAATACTATATAATGTATATATAATTATTCATTGTATCATTGTGTGACTACAAGCACATCTGCGTTTTTACAAATGCAATTTATCTTCCTTAATCATGATTTGTTTCCTGTTCTTATATAGACTCACTAATTTACTTTATGTGATATCCTATGACTAAGGGCATTCTAATATGCCAGAAATGCATTTGTTTTCACTTTTGCCTCTTTCACACTTCAGTCGTGCGACGTCAGTCAAAATCCGCCAAAGTGTGAAAAAAACGGATCCGCTTTTTTTCCATTGACTTGCATTAGTGACGGATTTTGACAGATGGTCGTCCGTTTGATCCGTTTTTTGACAGATCCGTCATAAATTTGGCGTCCACCTTTTTTGGAAAAGTCCAATGCAACGTTTTTTGTGTGGTCAAAATGGCGGACTATGACGGATCCACCGCGTCCGCCGTTTTGTATAATGGGCACCTATGGGTGGCGGATCCGCCTGCATCCGTTTTTGACGGAATCCGCCAGCGGATCCATTGCTTCCATAGAAAATGCTGAAAACACTGTCCGGGGTCTCTCTCTCCCCTCCGTGCCAGACATGCGTACAATACATTTTCCAGGTTGAAAAGTTCACTTTTGTGGCGGATCCGCTTTTTTCACACTTTGGCAGATGTTAACTGACGCCAAACGACTGAAGTGTGAAAGAGGCCTAAGGCCAATCATCAGGAGGTATGGTACCTGTTGGTTTGCAATTATGGCAACAAATCCATCCATGTTTTCAGTATGACCATCTCAAACCTCCCCCTCACCTTTTCATTACATACATTATCCCTTTACTGTGACACCACTGTATTTATTATCTCTGTACTGTGACATCACAGTGTTTATTATCCCTGTACAGTGACATCACTGTGTTTATTATCCCTGTACAGTGACTCACTGTGTTTATAATCCCTGTATAGTGAAATCACTGTGTTTATTATCCTGTACAGTGACATCACTGTGTTTATTATCCCTGTACTGTGACATCACTGTGTTTATTATCCTGTACAGTGACATCACTGTGTTTATAATCCCTGTACTGTGAAAATCACTGTGTTTATAATCCCTGTATAGTAACATCACTGTGTTTATTATCCCTGTACAGTGACATCACTGTGTTTATTATCCTGTACTGTGACATCACTGTGTTTATTATCTCTGTACTGTGATATCACTGTGTTTATTATCCCTGTACAGTGACATCACCATGTTTATTATCCCTGTACAGTGACATCACTGTGTTTATTATCCCTGAACTGTGAAATCACTGTGTTTATTATCCTTGTACTGTGACATCACTGTGTTTATTATCCTTGTACAGTGACATCACTGTGTTTATTATCCTGTACAGTGACATCACTGTGTTTATTATCTCTGTACTGTGACATCACTGTGTTTATTATCCTGTACATGTGACATCACTGTGTTTATTATCCCTGTATAGTGAATCACTGTGTTTATTATCCCTGTACAGTGACATCACCCTGTGTTTATTATCCCTGTACAGTGACATCCAGTGTTTATTATCCCTGTACTGTGAATCACTGTGTTTATTATCCCTGTACTGTGAATCACTTGTTTATTATCCTGTACGTGACATCACTGTGTTTATATATCTCTGTACTGTGATATCACTGTGTTTATTATCCCTGTACAGTGACATCACCATGTTTATTATCCCTGTACAGTGACATCACTGTGTTTATTATCCCTGAACTGTGAAATCACTGTGTTTATTATCCTTGTACTGTGACATCACTGTGTTTATTATCCTTGTACAGTGACATCACTGTGTTTATTATCCTTGTACAGTGACATCACTGTGTTTATTATCCCTGTACAGTGACATCACTGTGTTTATTATCCCTGTACTGACATCACTGTGTTTATTATCTCTGTACTATGACATCACAGTGTTTATTATCCCTATACTGTGACATCGCTGTGTTTATTATCCCTGTACAGTGACATCACTGTGTTTATTATCCCTGTACTGTGACATCACTGTGTTTATTATCCCTGTACAGTGACATCACCATGTTTATTATCCCTGTACAGTGACATCACCGTGTTTATTATCCCTGTACAGTGACATCACTGAGTTTATTATCTCTGTAGTGTGACATCACTTTTTTATTATCCTTGTACAGTGACATCACTGTGTTTATTATCCCTGTACAGTGACATCACTTTGTTTATTATCCCTGTACTGACATCACTGTGTTTATCTCTGTACTATGACACCACTGTGTTTATTATCCCTGTACAGTGACATCACTGTGTTTATTATCTTTGTACTGTAACATCACTATGTTTATTATTCCTGTACTGTGACATCACTGTGTCTATTATCTTTGTGCTGTGACATCACTGTGTTTATTATCCCTGTACAGTGACATCACTGTGTTTATTATTAGAGATGGGCGAAGCTGAACAGTAAAGTTTGGCGTCCGTACTGAACACCTACTGTTCGGCACAGACACCAAACACGGACTTCATTGGGAAGTCCGTGTTACTGTTCAAGTCCGGCTGCCCGAACACCAGATGTTTGTCCCAATCCCAGCCGGGCTGAACTGCGGTGACCTCGGTGATATCCCCGCTAGCACCGTGAGAGTTTTTCTGGGAAACGAGCCTCAGTGACCAGACATAACCTCAATTACATCACCACCGGTCTCTGAGACTGCGATCGCAGCAGCTCATTCACCAGTGGTTCTCAGCCTGGATGGTCGCATCTTGGCACCGTCCAGGTTGAAAACTGTTTATCCCCCAGACATGGATTACGGCGTGGAACAGAACGATGGACAGGTTAGGGATATTGTTGTTTTTTTTATTTTAGTTTTATTACAGGAGATCGAGAGCTTCGCTGGAATTAGGCATTTAAATAAAAATGGAAAACTGTGTTTAGCCTTATTTGAAATAAATGACTTTATTCTGGCTGTGTCTTTATTTACCATACAACTATAGCATTAGTAATGGATAGGTGTCTTATAGACGCCTCTCCATTACTAAGCTGTGCGATTGATATCACCTGACAATACAAAGGTGACATCAACCCCACAAATATGAACCCCACTTTCCACTCGCTACAGGGCAAGTGGGAAGAGCTGGGTAAAGCGCAAGAATAGGAGCTTCTAATAGGTGTGCCTTTTCTGGGCAGCTGCGGGCTGCTATTTTTAGGCTGGGGGGCCAATGTCCATGGCTCCTTACCAGCCCGAGAATACCAGCCCCCAGCTGTCTGCTTTAGGCCTCTTTCACACATCCGTTTTTTGACTTCAGGCACGATCCGGCGTGTTGTTAAAAAATGGATCCGGTACCGGATGCGTTTTTTTTAGCATTGACTTTCATTAGCGCCGGATCGCGCCTGATGTCACTGCGTTGCATCCGTTTTTGTCCGGTTCCGGCGGAAATGTACATTCCGGCGGCCGGACAAGACGGTGACTGCAACGTTTTTTATTTTTTCCGGAGCCGCCTGATAGTGCCTGAAGCGGCACATCAGGCAGCCGGAAATAATAGAAGTCTATGGAACCGGACCAGTCTTTTGTGCAAACCGTCAACAGACTGATCCGGATTCTGGAAAACTACTACTACTACTACTACTACTACTACTACTACTACTGCTACATTTTCCACTGTCTCCGGACATGCGAACCTGCATTTTCCGGCTGCAAAACTTATTTTTCCGGGTTCAAAAGTTCAGGTCGGATCCAGCAAAAAAACTGATCCGTTGCATCAGTTTTTTCATTTCAGCGCCGGATCCGTCCCTTCAGGCATTCGACAGATTATGCCTGACACTAAAAAACGGATGTGTGAAAGAGGCCTTAGCAAGGTTGGTTGTCAAAAATGGGGGGACCCCACGCCATTTTTTTAAATTATTTATTTAAATAATTAAAAAAACAGCATGGGGACCCCTCTATTCTTGATAACTAGCCTTACTGAAGCTGACAGCTGAGGTTGCAGCCCCCAGCTGTGAGTTTTCTCTGACTGGTTAGCAAAAATACAGGGGAACCCATGCTGTTTTTTTTTTTAATTATTTATTTACAGCGCAGGTGCGGATAATGAATACTCCCATCCGCTGATCCTGCTCTCACTGTAATTTGCAGCTGCAGATGTCGGATGATGGGATCAGTAGTCCCATCAGCTGACACCAGTGACCGGAGGTAAGCTTTATACCTCTGAGCACAGCTGAGCGCTCCCGTAGTCTTTTGACAGCGTTGGAACTGCGATTTCCCCACCAATCAGAAGCGGTGTTTGCACATTCAAGTGAATGGCATCCGGGTTTGGGTTCGGGTTTGGGTCCGGGTACTGTTCTGGCACCAAAACCCGAACTTCTTGTAACTGTTCGGCCGAACCCGCCGGACCCAAACATCCAGATGTCCGCCCATCTCTGTTTATTATCCTTGTAAATTGACATCACTGTATGTATTATCTCTGCACTGTGACATCACTGTTTTTATTATCCCTGTACTGTGACATCACTGTGTATTATCTCTGACTGTGACATCACTGTTTATATATCCCTGTACGTGACATTGCTGTGTCTATTATCCCTGTATGTGAACCACTGTGTGTATTATCCCTGTACTGTGACATCACCTGTTTATTATCCCTGTACAGTGACATCACTGTGTTTATTATCCCTGTACAGTGAAATCATGTGTTTATTATCCCTGTACTGTACATCACTGTTTATTATTCTGTACTGTGACATCACTGTGTTATTATCCTGTACAGTGACATCACCATGTTTATATCCCTGTACAGTGCATCATATGTGTATTATTATTGAAGATAACTTGACTGTGTTTATTATCCCTGTATTTGACATCACTATGTATTATCCTCTGTACAGTGACATCACTGTGTTTATTTCTGTACTGTGACAATCACTGTTTATTCTTATACCTATACAGTGACACCACTGTTTTTACCCTGTACTGGAATACTTTGTTTATAATCTCGCACTAGTGACATCACATGTTTATTATCCCTTACTGCGACATCCTGTGTTTATTACTATCCTGCACATGTGACATCACTGTGTTTATTATCTCTGTATAGTGACATCACTGTGTTTATTATCCCTGTACAGTGACATCACCATGTTTATTATCCCTGTGCAGTGACATCACCGTGTTTATTATCCCTGTACGTGAAATCACTGTGTTTATTATCCCTGTACTGTGACATCACTGTGTTTATTATCCCTGTACATGACATCACTGTGTTTATTATCTCTGTACTGTGATATCACTGTGTTTATTATCCCTGTACAGTGACATCACCATGTTTATTATCCCTGTACAGTGACATCACTGTGTTTATTATCCCTGAACTGTGAAATCACTGTGTTTATTATCCTTGTACTGTGACATCACTGTGTTTATTATCCTTGTACAGTGACATCACTGTGTTTATTATCCTTGTACAGTGACATCACTGTGTTTATTATCCCTGTACAGTGACATCACTGTGTTTATTATCCCTGTACTGACATCACTGTGTTTATTATCTCTGTACTATGACATCACAGTGTTTATTATCCCTATACTGTGACATCGCTGTGTTTATTATCCCTGTACAGTGACATCACTGTGTTTATTATCCCTGTACTGTGACATCACTGTGTTTATTATCCCTGTACAGTGACATCACCATGTTTATTATCCCTGTACAGTGACATCACCGTGTTTATTATCCCTGTACAGTGACATCACTGAGTTTATTATCTCTGTAGTGTGACATCACTTTTTTATTATCCTTGTACAGTGACATCACTGTGTTTATTATCCCTGTACAGTGACATCACTTTGTTTATTATCCCTGTACTGACATCACTGTGTTTTATCTCTGTACTATGACACCACTGTGTTTATTATCCCTGTACAGTGACATCACTGTGTTTATTATCTTTGTACTGTAACATCACTATGTTTATTATTCCTGTACTGTGACATCACTGTGTCTATTATCTTTGTGCTGTGACATCACTGTGTTTATTATCCCTGTACAGTGACATCACTGTGTTTATTATTAGAGATGGGCGAAGCTGAACAGTAAAGTTTGGCGTCCGTACTGAACACCTACTGTTCGGCACAGACACCAAACACGGACTTCATTGGGAAGTCCGTGTTACTGTTCAAGTCCGGCTGCCCGAACACCAGATGTTTGTCCCAATCCCAGCCGGGCTGAACTGCGGTGACCTCGGTGATATCCCCGCTAGCACCGTGAAGTTTTTCTGGGAAACGAGCCTCAGTGACCAGACATAACCTCAATTACATCACCACCGGTCTCTGAGACTGCGATCGCAGCAGCTCATTCACCAGTGGTTCTCAGCCTGGATGGTCGCATCTTGGCACCGTCCAGGTTGAAAACTGTTTATCCCCCAGACATGGATTACGGCGTGGAACAGAACGATGGACAGGTTAGGGATATTGTTGTTTTTTTTATTTTAGTTTTATTACAGGAGATCGAGAGCTTCGCTGGAATTAGGCATTTAAATAAAAATGGAAAACTGTGTTTAGCCTTATTTGAAATAAATGACTTTATTCTGGCTGTGTCTTTATTTACCATACAACTATAGCATTAGTAATGGATAGGTGTCTTATAGACGCCTCTCCATTACTAAGCTGTGCGATTGATATCACCTGACAATACAAAGGTGACATCAACCCCACAAATATGAACCCCACTTTCCACTCGCTACAGGGCAAGTGGGAAGAGCTGGGTAAAGCGCAAGAATAGGAGCTTCTAATAGGTGTGCCTTTTCTGGGCAGCTGCGGGCTGCTATTTTTAGGCTGGGGGGCCAATGTCCATGGCTCCTTACCAGCCCGAGAATACCAGCCCCCAGCTGTCTGCTTTAGGCCTCTTTCACACATCCTGTTTTTTTGACTTCAGGCACGATCCGGCGTGTTGTTAAAAAAACGGATCCGGTACCGGATGCGTTTTTTTAGCATTGACTTTCATTAGCGCCGGATCGCGCCTGATGTCACTGCGTTGCATCCGTTTTTGTCCGGTTCCGGCGGAAATGTACATTCCGGCGGCCGGACAAGACGGTGACTGCAACGTTTTTTTATTTTTTCCGGAGCCGCCTGATAGTGCCTGAAGCGGCACATCAGGCAGCCGGAAATAATAGAAGTCTATGGAACCGGACCAGTCTTTTGTGCAAACCGTCAACAGACTGATCCGGATTCTGGAAAACTACTACTACTACTACTACTACTACTACTACTACTACTACTACTGCTACATTTTCCACTGTCTCCGGACATGCGAACCTGCATTTTCCGGCTGCAAAACTTATTTTTCCGGGTTCAAAAGTTCAGGTCGGATCCAGCAAAAAAACTGATCCGTTGCATCAGTTTTTTCATTTCAGCGCCGGATCCGTCCCTTCAGGCATTCGACAGATTATGCCTGACACTAAAAAACGGATGTGTGAAAGAGGCCTTAGCAAGGTTGGTTGTCAAAAATGGGGGGACCCCACGCCATTTTTTTAAATTATTTATTTAAATAATTAAAAAAACAGCATGGGGACCCCTCTATTCTTGATAACTAGCCTTACTGAAGCTGACAGCTGAGGGTTGCAGCCCCCAGCTGTGAGTTTTCTCTGACTGGTTAGCAAAAATACAGGGGAACCCATGCTGTTTTTTTTTTAATTATTTATTTACAGCGCAGGTGCGGATAATGAATACTCCCATCCGCTGATCCTGCTCTCACTGTAATTTGCAGCTGCAGATGTCGGATGATGGGATCAGTAGTCCCATCAGCTGACACCAGTGACCGGAGGTAAGCTTTATACCTCTGAGCACAGCTGAGCGCTCCCGTAGTCTTTTGACAGCGTTGGAACTGCGATTTCCCCACCAATCAGAAGCGGTGTTTGCACATTCAAGTGAATGGCGTCCGGGTTTGGGTTCGGGTTTGGGTCCGGGTACTGTTCTGGCACCAAAACCGAACTTCTTGTAACTGTTCGGCCGAACCCGCCGGACCTAAACATCCAGATGTCCGCCCATCTCTGTTTATTATCCTTGTAAATTGACATCACTGTATGTATTATCTCTGCACTGTGACATCACTGTTTTATTATCCCTGTACTGTGACATCACTGTGTATTATCTCTGCACTGTGACATCACTGTTTATTATCCCTGTACTGTGACATTGCTGTGTCTATTATCCCTGTACTGTGACACCACTGTGTGTATTATCCCTGTACTGTGACATCACTGTGTTTATTATCCCTGTACTGTGACATCACTGTGTTTATTATCCCTGTACAGTGACATCAGTGTATTTATTATCCCTGTACTGTTACATCACTGATTATAATATCTGTACTGTGACATCACTGTGTCTATTATCTCTGTTCTGTGACATCATGCATGTTTATCATCCCTGTACTGTGCCATCATTATGTATATTATTTTTATAAGATAACTTGACTGTGTTTATTACCCCTGTATTTTGAAATCACTATGTACATTATCTCTGTACTGTGACATCACTGTGTTTATTGTTTCTGTACTGTTAAATCACTGTATTATTCTTATACAATTATTATCATAGTGCTAAAGCACCACTGTTTGTCTCTGTACTGTGTAATTACTTTGTTTATATCTCCGCACTGTGACATCACTGTTTATTATCCCTGTACTGCGACAGCAATGTGTTTATTACTATCTCTGCACTGTGACATCACTGTTTATTATCTCTGTTCTATAACATTATTGTGTTTATTATCCCTGTACAGTGACATCACTGTGTCTATTATCCCTGTACTGTGACATCACTGTGTTTATTATCCCTGTACTGTGAAATCACTGTGTTTATTATCCCTGTACAGTGACATCACTGTGTCTATTATCCCTGTACTGTGACATCACTGTGTTTATTATCCCTGTACAGAGACATCACTGTGTTTAATATTCGTGTACTGTGACATTGCTGGGTTTATTATCCCTGTACTGTGACATCACTGTGTCTATTATCCCTGAACTGTGACTTCACTGTGCTTATTATCCCTGTACAGTGACATCACTGTGTTTATTATCCCTGTACAGTGACATCACTGTGTTTATTATCCCTGTACTGTGACATCACTGTGTTTATTATCCCTGTACAGAGACATCACTGTGTTTAATATTCGTGTACTGTGACATTGCTGGGTTTATTATCCCTGTTCTGTGACATCACTGTTTATTATCCCTGTAACGTGACATCACTGTATTTATTTTCTCTGTAACGTAATATCACTATGTACATTATCCCTCACTGTGTTTCCCTGTACTGTGACATCACTGTGTCTATTATCCCTGTACTGTGACTTCACTGTGTTTATTATCCCTGTACAGTGACATCACTGTGTTTATTATCCCTGTACAGTGACATCACTGTGTGTATTATCCTTGTACTGTGACATCACTGTGTCTATTATCCCTGTACTGTGACTTCACTGTGCTTATTATCCCTGTACAGTGACATCACTGTGTTTATTATCCCTGTACAGTGACATCACTGTGTTTATTATCCCTGTACTGTGACATCACTGTGTTTATTATCCCTGTACAGAGACATCACTGTGTTTAATATTCGTGTACTGTGACATCGCTGGGTTTATTATCCCTGTTCTGTGACATCACTGTTTATTATCCCTGTAACGTGACATCACTGTATTTATTTTCTCTGTAACGTAATATCACTATGTACATTATCCCTCACTGTGTTTCCCTGTACTGTGACATCACTGTATTTACTATCTCTGTACTGTGACATGATTGTAATTTTTATATCTCTGTACTGTTTATGTTTACTGCCTGCTCCATCTTTGTAGTGTAATATCATTTTTTTTAATTATCTTTCAGAATGAAGAGACAGCGGCACTAATTTAATGCAATGTCTCTTTGACAGTTTTTTTTCCTGAACAGCTCCTCTTTAGCCAGGGAATTCAGCACCCCCCCATTCAAGTAAATGGCTGCAGTTCCTTGCTGAGCCGGGTGGCCAGGACAAATTACATTACAGAATCCCATAATCACTAGAGACTATTGTGTTTACTTTATAAAGCCTTGTATAATATGTCTGGAAATATTGGTACTATTGTATAACGGTTTAGGTATTCTTACCTTCCACTGAAACACTAAAGGTGCAGTTTTCACGGTTGTCGGCGGAGCTTACTTCACATCTGTACGTCCCATTATCGGCCTTAACTGCTTTAAAAACCTTCAGTTCAAAATGGTAAAGCTGCGGAAACATAAAGTTGAATAATTAAAATTGATATACTGGTACATTTTGGTCTTCACTTTGATGTTGCTTCATAAAGCACATGTGAATTAAGACTAACGTGATTGCATAAGTTGCTTTTTGGCTTAGGTAGCTGGATACGCCGTCAAAATGTGGTGAAAAAATGCATTGAAAAAGCCAAAAAGAGGGCTTTGTGAACACAGCATTTTTTACTGCCAAAACAGCAGGTTTTGGCTTCAGAAAAAAACACAGTAAAAACGCTGAGTGCGAACATAGCCTAAGAATGGTTTCATCAGAAAATGCGAACCTACAATTGCTTGCTGACATTTGTTGTGGTTTCTAGTGCAGTTTTTAAAGATTTGAAAAAATGAAAATGAATAGGCTAAAAAAAATATTTGCATGTTTCAAGCTCAATTTCAAAATTCTGACATCTGCCCCAGTTGCAATGAAGCTGTAGCGCGGTGGGGGGCGGAAGCCGCGGTGAGGCACTCATGTTCTCCTGTCACGCCCTGGTGCGCTACATAAAAGTTTGGGTCCTGGCTGTTAGTGTTGTGAGGGCCATGTGCCCATGCTGGTTGCCTGTAGCCGATGGTGTTGGCCGGCCCAGTCCACGAATTCCACAGATTAATGAAGACTTCCGTTCAAACATGATGTCTTTACTGAACTTGATAAGGATTATGTACAAGGGATAAACAGTCTAAGGCTGGAATCACACACAGCGACTAAAAAAGCTGACCGTTTTAGTCGGTCGATAATCGGATTAAAATTTCATGAACATTGATGCGACTAGCATCCGATTTTTTGTAGTTGATGCGATTTAGTCGCATCTGACCGTAGTTGTCACATCCGATTTACATCCGACTTGCGAGAATTTCTCGCAGGCTTGCAAAAATGACATATAATGGATCCAAAAGAATAGTATTTAAATCACAATAGAAAGAATACATATATACACATAGAAAACATATATATATATATATATATATATATATATATATACACATGTCATTGTGACATGTGTATATATATATATTTATAGTTCCTAGACTTCTACATACTGTAATAGCCGCTAATTCAATTGCCGGCTTTAGTGAAATCCCAGAAGCCGACATGAAATGATACATTGTTTTGACACAGTTAACCATGTCATTTCAAGTATTTTGATATATGTTTTAAACTTACAATTACATAAGTATATTTGTACAAAATTTCAGACATGTAGGGGTTAATTAAAGGTGTAAATTCGTTGTAAAAAAACCCATTTTTTAACAACGAATTTACACCTTTAATTAACCCCTACATGTCTGAAATTTTGTACAAATATACTTATGTAATTGTAAGTTTAAAACATATATCAAAATACTTGAAATGACATGGTTAACTGTGTCAAAACAATGTATCATTTCATGTCGGCTTCTGGGATTTCACTAAAGCCGGCAATTGAATTAGCGGCTATTACAGTATGTAGAAGTGTAAGAACTATAAATATATAATATATATATATATGTCACAATGACATATATATATATATATATGTGGATTCTATGTGTGGATATGTATTGATTCGATTCTTTATTAAACCTGTCAGTGTGCTTTTACAGTATAGGCAGGGATGAATTGCCGGCTTTTCTAAAGGACACTGATGCGATTTAATCGCAAGTCACACATGCAGTCCGTTTGTAATCAGATTTTTCATCGCTCCCATAGACTTGCATTGGCGACAGTCGACCCACAATCGGTGACAATCGCAGCATGCTGCGATTGTACACGGACGTTTAAAACGGACCACAAAAAATCTGATACTGGGAGCTGCTCCATAGATTAACATAGGTCCGACTGCAATGCGATATTTCATCGCATTGCAGTCGTCCGATTTAGTCGCCAGTGTGACTTCAGCCTTACGCACATTTCCTTCACAGAAGCCTTTTCATTCCTACTTTATCCTTCCTCTGTAGGCTACTACAGGGCCCTGCAGCGTATATGTTTTGTCCCATGTCTCCACAACCCAGCTTATAGGCCACAGTCCTGTTCAGCGAGTCTCTTTCCACTTGCTCAGTTGTTCCATGTCCTCTCACTATGGACACCCTGGATCTACTGCCTGGGACCCTAACTAGTCCCACACTTTCAGACTTGTTTAGGTCCGTTACCTTTGGTGCTAGCAAGCTTTTGGGTATCTCATGACTCGGCATCTTGTCCGCTAGCGTTATCCAGAAGGTCACTCAGTCTTGTCAGTAATTCTTTTCAGGATCTCACTATCCCTATCCATACGTCTCTTTATGCTGCGAATCACCCCTTGGCAGCAATGTACGCTTGTTAATCTGTAAACTCTATCTAGGAAACATGGTCTTGTACCTATCACTAAGCCCTCTCGTTGTGGGCTAGTCCCAACATTTAACGACTTCTGTCCCTGCTATCCATTGCTGGGCAGAACTTCCTTGCAAAACACTGTTTACCGTATGTCTTATACTGTACTCTACCAGCACGATGCATTAACTCATCACAGTACACTGCAAGTCACATTATATTACATGACTACCTAATACATTTCAAAACCGTAAAATATAGTTTACACTTCACATCACACTATATAAAATATATAGAAACGCATGATATAATACACATGGCGCAATTGGTTTTTTCAGGGTAGGAATATGACAGCATAGTCCACCACTCTTACAACACTTCTCATGGCAAACGTTTGCCAAAGAAGAGTAGAGGGTGTGTGATGAGCTGGCATGCCAGTTTATAGACTACACTGAGCTAGCTGAGAGGTCCATAGGTGCAATAATGAGTGTCTGCAGGAAAAGTGAAGCATGGTGGAGGGTCCTTATAAGTTTGGGGCTGCATTTCAGAAAAAGGAGGTTGGGATTTTGTCAGGATTATTGGTGTTCTCAATGCTGAGAAATCCAGGCAGATACTTTCCATCATCAGAGAGGCATCTGATTGGCTCCAAATGTAGTCTGAAGCAGAACATAGACCTCAAACAACCAGCCAATGTCATTAAGAACAATCTACAGCGTAAAGAAGAACAAGGAGTCCTGAAACAGATGATCTGGCTCCCACAGAGCCCTGATCTCATCATCATCCAGTCTTTCTGGGATCACATGAAGAGACAAGGATTTGACATCCACAGAAGACTTGTGGTTAGTTCTCCAAGGTGTTTCGAACAACCTCCTGCTGAGTCCCTTCAAAACTGAGTGCAAGTACCGAGAAGAATTGATGCTTTTTTTTTTTTAAAGCAAAGGGCGGTCACACCACATATTATTTTGATTTAGATTTCACTTTTGTTCATTCACTTTGCATTTTGTTAATTGATAAAAATAACTATTAACATTTCTATTTTTGAAATCTTTCCTACTTTACAGCATTTTTCCACACCTGCCTAAAACTTTTGTACATAAAGGAGAGAGGAGTGTGGTGGATCTCGGGCGCTGCTGTGGTGGTAAGTATTAAAAACTTCCAATTTATTGCAACGCATATCGTAGTAGAACCTATTCCTTTCTCAGGCATGAAAAAAAGATAAACTTAAAATTTTGGCACAGTACTGTCAATGACATGAGAATACTTGGTTAAAAAAACATGCTGAAAGAACTATTTACACATAAAGTACGGCAAACTTAAAGTGAAAGTAGAGCAAAATAGATAAGCGTCAATTCCCCTCTCCCCTTTCAGAGCACATGCACACTGATTTATGTTGACCACTCATGTGTGTAGTAGGGTGGTAGGAAGATGAATAAGCGGATGACTTAGCTGCACCTATTTACTAATTACTAATGTCATAAAAATGACTGCATTACAAAGTTTCCACCACTAGAGGGTGCAAGATTCATATGGTTTCGTACAATGATGCTTTGAATATTTGAGCATTTGCCTGTATCATTATAGAGCCGGATGTATGTTGTGTATAAAGGAAACAGCAATGGTGAATTTACTTTAACTCTAATGTTATATTGATAATATAGATAATATATAAAAATAATAATTTTAAATAAAATATAAATACAAAAATGAAAACAGAATCATGTGCTTTAAGTACATATTGGACAGATTTATCAAAAATAAGGCAAAGAAAAGTTTAAAAGTTGCTCATAGCAACCAATTAGTTTGCTTACTTTTTTACTCTAAATGATGGGGACTGATTGCTCACTGAGAAGTACAATTTTACTCTTGAACTATTTTGTATAATATATATATATATATATATATATATACACACACTGCTCAAAAAAATAAAGGTAACAGTTAAACAACACAATGTAACTCCAAGTCGATCACACTTCTGTGAAATAAACCTGTTTAGTTATGAAGCAATAATGATTATGAATCAATTTCTTCTGCTGTTGTGCAAATGGAACAGACAACAGGTAGAAATGATCAGAAATTAGCAAGACAACCCCTATAAAGGAGTGGTTCTGCAGGGGTGATCACAGACTATTTTTCTGTTCTCATCCTTTTTGGCTGTTTGGTCGCTCTTGCATTCTGTCATTGCTCTCACCACTAGAGGTACTGTGCAGTAGCCTGAGGCGGTGTCTACAACCCACAGAAGTTGCTTAGGTAGTGCAGCTCATCCAGGATGGCACATCAATGTGAGCTGTGTCAAGAAGGGTAGCTGTGTCTGTCAGCACAGTGTCCAAAGCATGAAGCAGATACCAAGAGACAGGCCAGGAGACGTGGAGGGCAACAACCCTGCAGCAGGAATGCTACCTCCTCCTTTGTGCAGGAGGAAAAGGAAGAGCAGTGCAAAATGACCTCCATCAGGCCACTAACATCCATGTGTCTGGTCAAACTGTCAGAAACAGACTTCATGAGGGTGGTATGAGGGCACGATGTCCACAAGTGGGTCTTGTGCTTACAGCCCAACACCGTGCATTACATTTGCCCACAAACCCCAAGATCGGCAGATTCAACAATGGTGCCCTGTGCCCTTTACGGATGAGAGCAGGTTCACACTGAGCAAATGAGACAGATGTGACAGAGTCTGGAGATGTTGTGAAGAACTCTCTGTTGCTTGTAACATCCTCCAGCATGACTGGTTTAGTAGTGGGTCAGTAATGGTGTGGGGAGGCATTTCTTTGGAGGGCCGCACAGCCCTCCATGTGCTCGCCAGAGGTAGCCTGACTGCCATTAGGTACCAGGATAAGATCCTCAGACCCATTGTGAGAGACCATATGCAGGTGAAGTGGGCCCTGGGTTCCTTCTGATGCATGACAATGCTAGGCCTCATGTGGTTGAAATGTGTCAGCAGTTCCTGTATGATGAAGGCATTGATGCTATGGACTGGCATGCCCGTTCCCCAGACCTGAATCCAATGAAGCACATCTGGGACATCATGTCTCATTCCATCCACCGATGCCATGTAGCACCACAGACTGTTCCTCCCAGACCCGGATGCTTTAATCCGGGTCTGGGAGGAGTTCCTTTAGGAGAACATTCACGCCCTCATCAGGAGAATTCCCAGGCGTGGAGGGAGGTCATACAGGCACGTGGAGGCCACACACACTTCTGAGTATTATTTCTTTGTCTTGAGGCATTTCCACTGAAGTTGGATCAGCCTGTAATTTGCTTTTTTTTTTTTTGCATTTGTTTTCCTAATACCCAAACTCTTTTGCTTTTACGCCATACAAGATATTGTTTTTTAGTTGAGAAGTTGCAATTTTGAATCACGCTATCTATTTTGGAATACAATGTACTTAAAAAAAAGAAAAAAATTCCGACTCAGGTGAAATGGTGAAAAAATAGCAATTTTATCCTAGTTTTTTTGGGTTTTATTGTTATGACACTTATAGTGCTATAAAAAGTACACGCTTAGCAGCTGTACAAAATTTATTACATACTAGGGTACATATTGGATTTTTATGCTCACACCGACACAAAATATATATAACTAGTTTAGGATCAGGACATTTTACCCCGTTCCTGACCAAGCATATTTTCGGGTTTTAACCCCTTAACCCCCAAGGGTGGTTTGCACGTTAATGACCGGGCCAATTTTTACAATTCTGACCACTGTCTCTTTATGAGGTTATAACTCTGGAACGCTTCAACGGATCTTCGCGATTCTGATTGTACTTCACGTTAGTGGTAAAATTTCTTCCATATAACTTGCGTTTATTTTTGAAAAAACGCAAATATGGTGAAAATTTAGAAAATTTTGCAATTTTCAAACTTTGAATTTTTATTCCCTTAAAACAGAGAAATATGTCACACAAAATAGTTAAGAAATAACATTTCCCACATGTCTACTTTACATCAAATTTTGGAACCAAATTTTTTTTTTCTGAGTAAATTATAAGGGTTAAAAGTTGACCAGCGATTTCTCATTTTTACAACAAAATTTACAAAGCCATTTTTTTAGGGACCACCTCATATTTGAAGTCACTTTGATGGGTCTATATAGCAGAAAATACCCAAAAGTGACACGATTCTAAAAACTGCACCCCTCAAGGTACTCAAAACCACATTCAAGAAGTTTATTAACCCTTCAGGTGCTTCACAGGAGCTGAAGCAACGTGGAAGGAAAAAATGAATATTTAACTTTTTAGCCACAAAAATGATCTATTACAAACTTTTTTTTTATTGTCACAAGGGTAAAAGAAGCAAATGGACAGATAAAGTTGTTGTGCAATTTCTCCTGAGTACGCCAATAGTCAATATGTGGAGGAAAACCACTGTTTGGGCACACGGCAGAGCTCGTAAGGGAAGGAGCGCCGTTTGACTTTTTCAAACTAAAATTGGCTGGAATTGAGATTGGACGCCATGTCGTGTTTAGAGAGCCCCTGATGCGCCTAAACAGTGGAAACCCCCCACAAGTGACACCATTTTGGAAACTAGACCCCCTAAGGAACTTATCTAGATCTGTTGTGAGCACTTTGAACCCCAAGTGTTTCACAAAAGTTTATAATGCCTGGGTCTGAAAAATAAAAAAAACAATTTTCCACAAAAAGGATTTTTTAGTCCCAAATTTTTGATTTTTCCCAAGGAAATTGGACCCCAAAAGTTGTTGTCCAATTTGTCCTGAGTACGCTGATACCCCATATGTGGGGGGGGAACTGTTTGGGCGCACGACAGGGCTTGGAAAGGAAGTAGTAACGTTTTGGAATGCAGACGTTGATGGGGGTCATGTTCCGTTTGTAGTGCCCCAGATGTGCCTAAACAGTGGAAACCCCCCACAAGTGTCACGCTGTCTAGCAGATGTATAAATATATAATGTCAGTAATCTATCAAGTGGGACAACATTCTATATAACATATAAATAGGTAACATTAACATGTATATATAGCATAGTATTACCTGACATAATATCCTGTGGGTCACTACTGAATCCTTTTCACGCTGTCTCTGGCTAGAGGTGGACCGGGGTCTATACTGACCCTAAACTGGGGTCCTGACTAGTCCCTCTACCTGGAGGTACTGTTAATGGTACAGAGGTCCAGGCCACCAGCGTAAACCCTGTCTCCTATAAATCCCTGACCACTGTAATCTAGTCCTTAGAAGGACCCTGATTACCACCAAAGGGAATGGACAGGTAAAGGTTAACAAACAGTATAGACAAACGAGACAGACAGGGGATAAAGTAAATACTGTCTTGCATACAACATTAAAACACAGAGGGAACACCAAAGGTCTAGGAGATAAACTATAAGCAAGGTGAGGAGAAACAACAAAAGAACTCTTAGCTTAAGTCTTCTCAGAACCGATCCTATCTGCAGTCTGTATGAATGCTTTCACCGGCATCTAACCAGCAGACTGGCAGCTATATAAAGGAAGCTAATTAGAACATAATCAAAAGCAGCCGGGCGAGGCTGGACCTAGTCTTAGCAAAGAGCTAGGTAAAATTAACTCCCTCATTACCAAACACAAAGAAACAGCAACTCAGCTGCGAGAAGTCAGAATGTGCAATCGCGACAATCTTCGTGGCGATGCACCCATGACAACAAGTGACCCCATTTTGGAAACTAGACCCCCTTAGGAGCTTATCTAGATCTTTGGTGAGCATTTTGAACCCCCAAGTGCTTCACACAAGTTTATAATGCCCGAGGATGAAAATAAAAAATCCTATTTTTTTCCCACAAAAATGATCTTTTAGTCACTAATTTTTTTATTTTCCCAAGGGTAACAGGAGAAATTGGACCACAAAAGTTGATGTCCAATTTGTCCTGAGTACGCTGATACCCCATATGTGGGGGGGAACCACTGTTTGGGCGCACAGCAGAGCTTGGAATGGAAGGAGCACCATTTGACTTTTTCCAAACAAAATTGGCTGGAATTGAGATTGGACGCCATGTTGCATTTGGAGAGCCCCTGATGTGCATAAACAGTGGAAACCCCCCACAAGTGACCCCATTTGGGAAACTATACCCCCTAAGGAACTTATCTAGATCTTTGGTGAGCAATTTGAACCCCAAAGTGCTTCACACAAGTTTATAACGTAGAGCCGTAAAATTAAAAAATCATATTTTTTCCACAAAAATGATCTTTTCACCCCAATTTTTATTTTCCCAAGGTAACAAGACTCCAAAATTTATTGTGCAATTTGTCCTGAGTACGCTGATACCCCATATGTGGGGGTAAACCACTGTTTAGGTGCATGGCAGAGTTTGGAAGGGAAGGAGCGCCGTTCGACTTTTTCAACCAGAATTGGCTGGATGCCATGTCGTGTTTGGAGAGCTCCTGATCTGCCTAAACATGGAAACCCCCAATAAATGACACCATTTTTGAAACTAGACCCCTCAAGGAACTTATCTAGATGTGTGGTGAGCACTTTGAACCCCGAAGTGCTTCACACAAGTTTATAACGTACAGCTGTAAAATAAAAATCTTTTTTTTTTTTTACAAAAATGATTTTTTTCGTCCCCAATATTTTATTTTCACAAGGGTAACAGGAGAAATTGGACCCCAAAAGTTGTTGTCCAATTTGTCCTGAGTACGCTGATACCCAATATGTGGGAGTAAACTACTGTATGGGCGCACGTCGGGGCTCGGAAGGGAAGTAGTGACGTTTTGGATTGCAGACTTTGATGGAATGGTCTGGGGGCGTCATGTCGCATTTGGAGAGCCCCTGATGCGCCTAAACAGTGGAAACCCCCCACAAGTGACCCCATTTTGGGAAACTAGACCCCTTAAGGAACTTATCTAGATCTTTGGTGAGCAATTTGAACCCCAAAGTGCTTCACACAAGTTTATAACGTAGAGCCGAAAAATTAAAAAATCATATTTTTTCCACAAAAATGATCTTTTCACCCCAATTTTTTATTTTCCCAAGGGTAACAAGACTCCAAAAGTTATTGTGCAATTTGTCCTGAGTACGCTGATACCCCATATGTGGGGTAAACCACTGTTTAGGTGCATGGCAGAGTTTGGAAGGGAAGGAGCGCCGTTCGACTTTTTCAACACAGAATTGGCTGGATGCCATGTCGTGTTTGGAGAGCTCCTGATCTGCCTAAACAGGGAAACCCCCAATAAATGACACCATTTTTGAAACTAGACCCCTCAAGGAACTTATCTAGATGTGTGGTGAGCACTTTGAACCCCGAAGTGCTTCACAGAAGTTTATAACGTACAGCTGTAAAATAAAAATCTTTTTTTTTTTTTACAAAAATGATTTTTTCGTCCCCAATATTTTATTTTCACAAGGGTAACAGGAGAAAATTGGACCCCAAAAGTTGTTGTCCAATTTGTCCTAGTATGCTGATACCCAATATGTGGGAGTAAACTACTGTATGGGCGCACGTCGGGGCTCGGAAGGGAAGTATGACGTTTTGGATTGCAGACTTTGATGAATGGTCTGGGGGCGTCATGTCGCATTTGGAGAGCCCCTGATGCGCCTAAACAGTGGAAACCCCCCACAAGTGACCCCATTTTGGAAAATAGACCCCACAAGGAACTATCTAGATGTGTGGTGAGCACTTTGAACCCCAAAGTGCTTCACAGAAGTTTATAAACGTACAGCCGTAAAAATAAAAAATCTTTTTTTTTTACAAAAATTATTTTTTCGCCCCCAATATTTTATTTTCACAAGGGTAACAGGAGAAATTGGACCCCAAAAGTTGTTGTCCAATTTGTCCTGAGTACGCTGATACCCAATATGTGGGAGAAAACTACTGTATGGACACACGTCGGGGCTCGGAAGGGAAGTAGTGACGTTTTGGATTGCAGACTTTGATGGAATGGTCTGGGGCGTCATGTCGCACTTGGAGAGCCCTGATGCACCTAAACAGTGGAAACCTCCCACAAGTGACCCAATTTTGGAAAATAGACCCCACAAGGAACTTATCTAGATGTGTGGTGAGCGCTATGAACCCCCAAGTGCTTCACAGAAGTTTATAACGTACAGTCGTAAAAAAAAAAAAAAATCATTTTTTTTTAAAAAAATGATATTTTTACCCCCAGTTTTTTATTTTCCCAAGGGGTAACAGAAGAAATAGGACAAATTGCACAATAACTCTTGGGTCCAGAGTACACTGATACCCCATATGTGGGGGTAAACTACTGTTTGGGCGCATGGCAGAGCTCAGAAGTGAAGGAGCACAGTTTGACTTTTTCAATGCAGAATTGGCTGGAATTGAGATCAGACGCCATGTCACATTTGGAGAGCCCCTGATGTGCCTAAACAGCGGAAACCCCCCAATTCTAACTCCAACCCTAACCCCAGCACACCCCTAACCCTAGTCCCCCAAACCCCAACCACAAACCTAACCCTAACACACCCATAACCCTAATCCCAACCCTAACCCTAATCCTAACTTTAGCGCCAACCCTAACCCTAACTTTAGCCGCAACCCTAACCCTAATGGGAAAATGGAAATAAATACTTTTTTTTAATTTTATTATTTTTCCCTAACTAAGGGGGTGATAAAGGGGGGGTTTTTTTTACTATTTATAGCGGGTTTTTATGATTGGCAGTTGTCACGCTAAAAGACGCTTTTTATTGCAAAAAAATAGTTTTTGCATCACCACATTTTGACAGCTATAATTTTTGTATATTTTGGCCCACAGATCATGTGAGGTCTTATTTTTGCGGGACGAGGTGACGCTTTTATTGGTACCATTTTTGAGCATGTGACATTTTTTGATCGCTTTTTATTTCGATTTTTGGGAGGTTAGAATGAACAAAAATCAGCAATTCATGAATTTCTTTTGGGGGAGGCGTTTATACCGTTCCGCGTGTGGTAAAATTGATAAAGCAGTTTTATTCTTCGGGTCAGTACGATTATGGCGATACCTCATTTATATCATTTTTTATGTTTTGGCGCTTTTATAGAATAAAACCAATTTTAATAAAAAATTTATTATTTGCATCGCTTTATTCTGCGAGCTATAACTTTTTATTTTTTCGTTGATGATGCTGTATTGCAGCTTGTTTTTTGCGGGACAAGATGATGTTTTCAGCGGTACCATGTTTATTAATATCTGTCTTTTTGATCGCGTGTTATTCCACTTTTTGTTCGGCGGTATGATGATAAAGCATTGATTTTTTGCTTGTTTTTTTTTTTTTTTTAAGAGGTTCACTAAAGGGGTTAACTAGTGGGACAGTTTTATAGGGGGGGTTGTTACGGACACGGCGATACCAAATATGTGTACTTTTATTGTTTTATTTTTTTTATTTACAGGAAAAAATGAATTTATTGGGAATATTTTTTTTTTTTTATGGTTTTTTTAAACAATTTTTATTTTTTTTACTTTGTCCCAGGGTGGGACATCACTGTATAGGTCAGATCGCTGGTGTGACAATGTGCACAGCACTCTGTCACACCAGTGATCGCTCTGGCATCGCTGCAGGCTTCTCAGTGCCTGCTCTCAGCAGGCACTGAGGAAGTCGCCTCCCTGCAGGACCCGGATGGACCCCGGCGCCATCTTGGATCCGGGGTCCTGCAGGGGGGAAGGACCCTCGGAACAGCGCGACACATTGCACTGCTCTGAGGGTCTCAGGGGAGCGTGCAGGGAGACCTCTCCCTGCGCGATCCTCCCCTGTGCCCCCGGTACACCGCGATCATGTTTGATCGCGGTGTGCCAGGGGTTAATGTGCCGGGAGCGGTCCGTGACCGCTCCTGACACATAGTGCCAGGTGTCAGCTGTGATAATCAGCTGACACCTGGCCGCGATCGGCTGCGCTCCCCCTGGGAGCGTGTCCAAACGCTGGGACGTACTATCCCGTCCATGGTCATACGGGCCCAGGTACCATGGACGGGATAGTACGTCGGATGGCAGTAAGGGGTTAATGAACAATGCGCTTTAAGCTTCTCTAAACAATATTTGCCTTTGGATATTGAAATAATCGTTGCCTCTTTTTCCCTCAATGCATGTTGCTTCATTTTACGTAATTTTTAATTCCATTTATTGCTGATAGTGAGAGAAAAATATAAAGAAAGAAGATGTGTCTATTTTTCACATTTTTCCTTTATTAAGGCTTTTTATTATTATAAAGGACAGCTAAACACATTTGAAATTGTGTTTCTCTTTTCGTATAAGTTATTTTTATATATTGGGCATGTGTTTTTTGTGGAAGTGCTATAAGCAGTCATTCAAACTGGCGGTGACTATTTTTATTTCAGTTTTCTTCCTTGTATTTTTATTCATTTTTTAATTTATTTCAAACACTGTACCCAACTTAAGGTCTTAAAAGACATTTGAGGGGTTTCACTTTAACATTTTAACAAATGAATACATTGTTTTAATTTCTGAAGCATCCCCAGATCATCGTCGATCCTCCACCAAATTTCACAGTGGGTGCAAGACACTGTGGATTGTACGCCTCTCCAGGTCTCTGTCTAATCATTAGACGACCAGGTGTTGGGCAAAGCTTAACCCCTTAATGACCAAGCCATTTTGTAGGTTAAAGACCAGGCCAATTTTTACAATTCTGACCACTGTCTCTTTATGAGGTTATAACTCTCGAACGCTTCTACGGATCTTGGCGATTCTGAGACTGTTTTCTCGTGACATATTGTACTTCATGATAGTGGTAAAATTTCTTCAATATAACTTGCGGTTTTTTATGAAAAAAATGGAAATATGGCAAAAATTTTGAAAATTTTGCAATTTTCAAACTTTTAATTTTTATGCCATTAAATCAGAGAGATATGTCACAAAAATTAGTTAATAAATAAAATTTCCCACATGTCTACTTTACATCAGCACAATTTTGGAACGAAAATTTTTTTTTGTTACGAAGTTATAAGTGTTAAAAGTTGACCAGCAATTTCTCATTTTTCCAACAAAATTTACAAAACCATTTTTTTAGGGACCACCTCACATTTGAAGTGAATTTGAGGGGTCAATATGACAGAAAATACCCAAAAGTGACACCATTCTAAAAACTGCACCCCTCAACGTGTTCAAAGCCACATTCAAGAAGTTTATTAACCCTTTAGGTACTTCACAAGAATTGAAGCAATGTGGAAGGAAAAAATGAACATTTAACTTTTTTTCCCAAAATTTTTCTTTCGACACAATTTTTTAAATTTTGTCAGGGGTATCAGGAGAAAATGAACCACAATATTTGTTGTACAATTTCTCCAGAGTACACCGATATACCATGTGTGGGGTAAACCACTATTTGGGCGCATGGCAGAGCTCGGAATGGAAGCAGCGCCATTTGACTTTTTTGGCTGGAATTGAGATTGGACGCCATTTGGAGAGTCCCTGTGTGCCTAAACAGTGGAAACCCCCCACAAGTGACCCCATTTTGGAAACTAGACCCCCCAAGGAACTTATCTAAATGTGTTGTGAGAGAGCTTTTAACCCCCAAGCGCTTCACAGAAGGTTATAACGTAGAGCCGTAAATTAAAAAATCATATTTTTTCCACAAAAATGATCTTTTCATCCCAATTTTTATTTTCCAAAGGATATAAAGGACCCCAAAATTTATTGTGCAATTAGTCCTGAGTACGCTGATACCCATAGGTGGGGGTAAACCACTATTTGGCGCATGGCAGAGCTCGGAAGGGAAGCAGCGCCATTTGACTTTTTTGGCTGGAATTGAGATTGGATGCCATGTCGTATTTGGAGAGTCCCTGTGTGCCTAAACAGTGGAAACCCCCCACAAGTGACCCCATTTTGGAAACTAGACCCCCCAAGGAACTTATCTAGATGTGTGGTGAGAGCTTTGAACCCCCAAGGGCTTCACAGAAGGTTATAACGTAGAGCAGTAAAATTAAAAAATCATATCTTTTCCACAAAAATGATCTTTCCACCCCCAATTGTTATTTTCCAAAGGGTAACCGGACCCCAAAAGTTATTGTGCAATTTGTCCTGAGTACGCTGATACCCCATATGTGGGGGGAAACCACTATTTTGACGCATGGCAGAGCTCGAAAGGGAAGTAGCACCTTTTTCGAATGCAGACTTTGATGGAATGGTCTGTGGGTGTCATGTCACGTTTGGATAGCCCCTGATGTGCCTAAACAGTAGAAACCCCCCACAAGTGACTCCATTTTGGAAACTAGAACCCCCAAGGAACTTTTCTAGATGTGTGGTGAGCACTTTGAACCCCCAAGTGCTTCACAGAAGTTTATAACGTAGAGCCGTGAAAATAAAAAAATCATATTTTTTTCCACAAAAATAATCTTTTTGCCCCAAATTTTTATTTTTATAATGGTAACAGGAGAAATAGGACCCCAAAAGCTATTGTGCAATTTGTCCTGAGTACGCTGATATCCCATATGTGGGGGGGAAACACTATTTTGACGCATGGCAGAGCTCGAAAGGGAAAGAGCGCTTTTTCAAATGCAGACTTTGATGGAATGGTCTGTGGGTGTCATGTCACGTTTGGATAGCCCTGATGTGCCTAAACAGTAGAAACCCCCCACAAGTGACTCCATTTTGGAAACTAGACCCCCCAAGGAACTTTCTAGATGTGTGGTGAGCACTTTGAACCCCCAAGTGCTTCACAGAAGTTTATAACGTAGAGCCGTGAAAATAAAAAAAATCATATTTTTTTCCACAAAAATGACCTTTTTGCCCCCAAATTTTTATTTTTATAAGGGTAACAGGAGAAATAGGACCCCAAAAGCTATTGTGCATTTTGTCCTGAGTATGCTGATACCCCATATGCGGGGGGGAACCACTGTGATCGCCTTACTGCGATCTTTGGGAGGCACAATGAACAAATCTACCAAAGGTGAAGAATTGGTTTTCTTTTTTACGCCGTTCCTCGTGCGATATTAGTGATTAGGCGACTTTATTCCTCGGATCGGTGCGATTACAGCGATACCAGATTTACACCCTTTTTTCATGTTTAGCTTCTGTCACACTCTAAAAGATGCTTTTTTTTGGAATAATTTTTTGTAAGAATTTTTTGCATCGCCGTATTTTGAGAGCTATAATTTTTCCATATTTCGGCCGACAGAGTTATCTGTGGGCTTATTTTTTGCGGGACGAGCTGACGTATTTATTGGTACCATATTCGGGCACATAACGTTTTTTGATCGCTTCCTATTCCGATTTTTGTGGAAGCAGAAATGAACAAAAACCAGCAATTCAGGAATTGTTTTTTTTTTAATTTTTTTTTCCCCGTTCCGCGTGTGGTAAAATTGATAAAGCAGCTTTATTCTTCGGGTCACTACGATTACAGCGATACCTCATTTATATATTTTTTTTATGTTTTGGCGTTTTTTACACAATAAAGAATTTCATAGAAAAAATAAATTATTTTTGCATCAGTTTATTCCGCGAGCTATAACTTTTTTATTTTTTCACTGATGATGCTATATAGCAGCTTGTTTTTTGCGGGACAAGATGATGTTTTCAGCGGTACCATTATTATTTATATCTGACTTTTTGATCGCGTGTTATTGCACTTTTTCCAAGCGGTATAATGATACCGCTTGGAAAAAGTATAATTTACTACTTTTTTGTGTTTTTTTTTTACGGCTTTCACTGAAGGGGTTAACTAGGTTATGCTTTTATAGATGGGATTTTTACGGACATGGCGATACCTAACATGTGTATTTTTTTTGTTTTTTATTTTTTTTATTACATAAAAATGTGTATTTTTTAGGGGATTTTTTTTAAAATTATTTTTTAATATTTTTTTTACAATTTTTTTTAAAAAATGATTTTTTTCAACTTGTCCCTTTATGGGACTTTCACTTTTTTTACTTTTTATTGCAGTTACAATGCATTGCAATGCTCTGGCATTGCAATGCATTGCAACTATAGTGGAAGCTGCTGTGACATGATCACAGCAGCTTCCCGTAGCTAAATGACCCGGAGGTTGTCATGACAACCCCCGGGTCATCAAGGCAGACATCGGCCCCTGCAAATACAGTGCAGGGTGCCGATCTGAGGCAGAGGGAGCTCCCGACCCTCTGCCTCCCCCCCTGAGCTCTGCGATCGCGCTGGATCGCAGCAGTCAGGGGGTTAACAGCCAGGGGCGGTGGGGGCTCCGCTCCTGGCTGTCAGTGCAGGAAGCCTGGCCACTGCAGCGCCGGCTCCTGCACTGATCGCGCTGGGGAAGCTGAAATTTCAGCTTCTCCTGCGCGATCGCTGCTGTGTTTGGTCAGTCAGATTGACTGACCAATCACAGCGCTGTGAGTGCGGGGACCGACGGCAAAGGTCCCCGCACCGCTTGCCGTGCCTGTCAGCTGTCTGTGACAGCTGTCGGCACTGATCTACCACTGCGTGTTTACACGCAGTGGTAGATCAAAGGCATGACGTGCAGAGTCCGTCCTGGTGCCGGAACTGGCACCTTGCCATGACGGACTCTGCACGTCAGTGGACATTAAGGGGTTAAAATTACTCCAGTCCTCTATGGTCCAATTCTTATGGTCATTGGCAAACTTCAGCCTGGCTCTCCTTTGCTTCTCATTGATGAAAGGCTTTACATGACTTGAGCCCTGCCTCTAGGAGCCTGTTATGAACTGTTCTTGTCATGCACTTCACCGCAGCTGCCATTTGTCATTCCTTTTGTAGGTCACTTGATGTCATCCTGAAGTTACTGAGTGACATTCGAATAAGATGACGGTCATCCTGGTCAGTGGAGAGTTGTTTTCGCCCTTTGCCGGTCTGTAGCTTTGTCATTCCCAATGTCTGCTGCTTGACCTTGTTGTAATGGACTGCCTTCTTAGAAATTTTAAGGATGGAGGCAACATGACGCTCGCTATATCCCTCTGCTAGTAAAGCCAGAATTGTGCCCTTTTTGTCACTCAAGACTTTTCTTTTCAACTCCTTTGGCATGGTTAAACGTTATTTTTTCAATCCTATTACTTTTGGGATATTACTAGCACTTGTTTTGCCATCCAGCTTGTCCTATTGCAAGAGGATTGTGAACACCACTGGAATGATTTTTATACTTTCCTTCATTAATTAAGATTTGGTTCAGGTGAACACCTAATTAGAAGCACATTAAGTAGAATGAGGTGTACTCTGGTTGGAATTCAACTGACACTGGAATGGAATGGCTGTCAGACATGTAGAGAAGCTGATTTTTATAAAACTGCAGTGGTCTCTTAATTTTTGCCAGAGCTGTATATACCAGAATTAACCCAGGATGCAGGACATATATAACAGGATGGGCCCAGGACAGGAGACACATATATCATGATGTGTCCAGAATGGGATACATATGCACCAGCATGGGCCCAAGATGGGAGACATATATACAAGAATGGGCTCAGGATAGGGAACATATACACCAGGATGGGAGACATATATACCATGATGTGCCCATTATGGAGGACATATTAACCAGGATGGGCCCAAGATGTGAGGCATACATACCTGGATGGACCCGGTATGGGGGCATATATACCAAAATGGACCTAGGGTGGGGATACTGTACAAGGAGGAGGTCCAGGATGATGGATAGATATATCTGAAAGGGGCTAAGGATGGAGTAAATTAGTACAGGATGAGGACATTACTACATATTGGTGGAGGAGCAACACTTGTGTCCTTATAGGATATAGAACGCTAAAACGGCCCAGACATCTGACCAACTTGTGGGGGGGGTCTAGGTTCTTATTTGCTTTGGGGCCCATCAGACTCTAGTTACGCTACTGGTAGGCATCCCATCAATACTTTGTGATTCCGGGGGAGGAAATTGGCATTTGAAGGTGCATGCACATGTAATTAAACCATTTAAATGCCGCTGTGAGTGATTGAAAGCAGTATATACTGTAAATGCAATTGGAGCTAGCTCTGGCCATGCTGATAAAGGCAGATGCTGGCTGTATAACAAAGTATTAGTATGACTTATTTAATGATTGCTTCCATATGCTAACTTTAGCAACAAAGCACAATTCCCCTTTAATTAACACAATGTTTAATCTATGTAGATTTTAAAAAGCAAAATGGTAGTCTAGGATGGACATTCACTTTAATGATTTTTTTTTTCATGTCAATTTATTACATTTTAATCAGTAATACTACTTTGTAGGGCAGAAAAAAAACATTTCTACCTTTTTTGCTTCATCATAACTCTCATCAAACTTATACCGAGTCCCACTTTTGCTTCCTAGTTCCAGCCATTTTCCTTTGAACCATTTTACTGCAGGCTTTGCAGTAAGCTGAGTACCATTAACTGTAATCTTTATAGAAACATCTTTCCCTGTGTAAAGAAGTGGGGAAAAAAAGCAAATAAATTAAAGTACAGTTCCAGGCCCAGGACCAAATTTAACACGTGATGGGTTTTAGGGGGGGGGGCAGAGAATCAAACTCTATATGAGTCCCCTTTTGTCTCATGGCCAATCATGAAACAAAATGGTCCCCCTTACCTACTGTGCCCTGTTCAGCTCCACAGGACACACTAATGGTATAAGCAGCAATAATACCTGGTGCTCTCCTTTTGCTTCACTATACGTGGTATACTGAGGGCATCATACTTTGTGTAAGTTCATCTTCCTGTGTGGAGGCTCTGGGGACATCTCACTGTGTGTGGTGCAATGTACTGTGAAGTGATCATGCTGTAGTATGTGTGGGGGCATCATTCTACTTGTGGGGTATTATATTTTCATCATACTGTGTGTGAGAGAATGTACTTTGGGGGTTATTGTTATGTTTTGGTAGCTGAGGAGAGCAGGCAAAAACGGCAATACACCAGAGAGGTTGGAATCTACTGGATTGCAGTACCCTGACTAACCACCACAACTAAAGGCAGCCGTGGAGCGTACCTACGTTGGTCCTAGACGCCTCGTCACAGCCTGAGAAGCTAACTACACCTAAAGATAGAAAGAGGAAAACTATCTGCCCCGGAGCAGATCCCCAAAGAACATAGGAAGCCCACAAACATGTAATGGCGGATAGACAAGAGGAAACACAAACACAGAAACTTACTGCAATCCCAAAAAACCCTAAAAAGTACCAACTCTACTAATTACAAAAACACCTGAGATCACACGACCTCTACCACCTAAATTAGTTCTATGGTGTAACAAAACTAAGCCGCAGCCACTGAAAAAACTGGAAAAGGCAAATGAACAAATAACAGAGGCTCAGATAAACTGAGAGGAGCACAAGCCCCCCGGAGGGGACCTGGCTGACCTCCACAAGAGTGCAGGAAACAATGCAAAAAGCAAGCACAGAAATAAAAACAGAAAATGTCTTATCTGAGAGCAGGAGAAGAGGCAAGATTCAGCAGGCTTCCAAGTGAACCAGGAACAACAACAGCTAGACAAGAACAATTGATCACCGGCAACCCTGATGGGAGGGAACCTCCCTTATATAGGACCAGTCTGTAACTCCTGATTGCCAATCTTCACTAAATGGTTCAGCACTGTCTGCATCCACCAGAGGGAGCTTCTGCTCAGAACTCATCTCCAACACATTCACAACAGTACCCCCCTTGAGGAGGGGTCACCGAACCCTCACTTGGGCAACCAGGTCGGTCAGGATGAGCTCTGTGATACGCACGGATCAGTCTCCTAGCATGGATGTCCGAAGCAAACACCCAAGAATTGTCCTCCTGACAATAACCTCTCCACTTAACCAAATACTGGAGTTTCCGTCTAGAAAAACGAGAATCCAATATTTTCTCAACCACATACTACAGATTGCCCTCAACCAAAACAGGGTCAGGAGGCGCAGCCATAGGAACCACTGGCTCGACAAACCTCTTCAATAAGGACTTGTGGAACACGTTATGGATCTTAAATGTCCCTGGAAGAAGTAAACGAAAGGAAACAGGATTAAGAATCTCCATGATCTTATAAGGTCCAATGAATCTAGGCTTAAACTTAGGAGATGCAACTCTCATAGGGATATTTCTTGAGGACAACCAGACCAAGTCCCCCACTTCAAACCAAGGACCATCAGTCCTATGCCGGTTGGCAAACCGCTGGGCCCTTTCCTGAGAGAGGGACAACCTCTCCACTACCTGGTCCCAAATCTGCTGCATACGCTCCACAACAGAGTCAACACCCGGACTGACAGAAGCCTCCGTCTGTCCCGAAGAAAATCGAGGGTGAAACCCAAAATTGCAGAAAAATGGAGACATCAAAGTGGCAGAGCTAGCCCTATTATTAAGAGCAAACTCAGCCAAAGGCAAAAAAGAGACCCAGTCATCCTGATCAGCAGACACAAAGCATCTCAGATAGGTCTCCAATGTCTGGTTTGTTCTCTCAGTTTGTCCATTGGTCTGAGGATGAAAAGCCGAGGAGAAAGACAATTTAACACCAAGTTTAGAATAAAAAGTCCTCCAAAATCTGGAAACAAACTGGACTCCTCTGTCAGACACAATGTTCTCAGGAATGCCGTGTAACCGAACCAGGTGCTGAAGGAACAAAGGCACCAATTCGGAGGAGGAAGGCAACTTAGGTAATGGCACAAGATGTATCATTTTGGAAAACCTATCACAAATCACCCAAATAATGGTCATTCTCTGAGAAACAGGGAGGTCGGAAATGAAATCCATAGAGTTATGGGTCCATGGTCTCTTGGGCACAGGTAATGGCATCAACAAACCACTAGAGCGAGAGCAAGGCTTGGAGCGAGAGCAAGTCCCGCAGGACTGCACAAATTCCCTGACGTCACGAGACAAAGTAGGCCACCAAAAGGACCGACCAACCAAGTCTCTGGTACCAAAAATTCCGGGATGACCGGCCAACGCGGAACAATGAATCTCAGACATCACACTCTTTTTCCACCGGTCTGGGACAAACAATTTCCCAATAGGGCAGCGCTCGGGTTTATCCTCCTGACACCCTTCCAGAGCCAGTCTCAAATTTGGCAAGATGGCGGAAAGAACTACACCCTCTTTCAAAATAACAGCAGGATCAGATAACTCAGGAGAGTTCGCAAGGAAACTCCTCGATAGGGCATCTGCCTTAACATTCTTAGTGCCAGGAAGAAAGGAAACCACAAAATTAAAACGTGTGAAAAACAAGGCCCACCTGGCCTGTCTAGGATTAAGTCGCTTGGCTGATTGCAGATAAACCAGATTCTTATGGTCCGTGAGGACCACCACCTGATGTTTGGCTCCATCCAGCCAATGTCTCCACTCTTCAAAAGCCCACTTCATGGCCAATAACTCCCGATTACCCATGTCATAATTACGTTCAGTTGGAGAAAATTTTCGAGAGAAAAAGGCACAAGGGTTACTTTTAGAGGTCTCTGGATCTCTTTGGGACAAAACGGCACCTGCCCCAATTTCAGAGGCATCAACCTCCACCTGAAATGGAAGAGAAACATCAGGCTGCCGTAGAACAGGAGCAGAAGTGAATCTCTGCTTAAGTTCCTAAAACGCAGAGACTGCCTCAGGAGGCCAATTCACCACATCAGAACCCTTTTTTGTCAAATCAGTCAATGGTTTAACAATAACAGAGAAATTACCAATAAATTTACGATAAAAATTGGCAAAACCCAAGAATCTCTGAAGAGCCTTTAATGAAGTAGGTTGGACCCAATCACAGATGGCCTGAACCTTGACCGGGTCCATTTCAATAACAGATGGGGACAAAATGAATCCCAGAAATGAGATCCTCTGTACGCCAAAAAGACACTTTGATCCCTTCACATACAGAGCATTCTCCAAAATCTGGAACACAGTCGAACATTTTCACATGAGATCCAGTCTGAAAAAATCAGATATCATCCAAATAAACAAACAGAAATTATCCACAAAATCTGAAAATGCATAAAGACTGGAACAAAAGGAGCATTAGTGAGCCCAAAGGGCATCACTAAGTACTCAAAATGCCCCTTTGGGGTATTGAATGCCGTCTTCCATTCATCCCCGTGCTTAATGCGAATAAGGTTATACGCCTCCCTGAGGTCAAGTTTGGTAAACCAAGTAGCACTTTTCACCCTGGAAAACAGGTCAGAAATCAAGGGTAACGGATATTGATATTTCACAGTGATATTGTTCAAGAGACGATAATCAATACACGGCCTTAATGAACCATCCTTTTTGGCCACAAAGAAAAAACCGGCACCCAAGGGTGAAGAGGATGGTCAGATATGACCCTTCTCCAATGACTCCTTGATATAAGACCGCATAGCGTCATGTTCAGGTACAGACAAGTTAAAAAGGCGACCTTTAGGGAATTTACTACCAGGCACTAATTCAATAGCGCAGTCATAGCTCCTATGGGGGGCAAAGATGCAGATTTACTTTTGCTAAACACATCAGAAAAATCAGTCAAAAAGTCAGGAACATCCTGAGCCTGGGGAGAGGCAGAAAAAACAGGAGTGTTGGCATTAACACATTGGCAGCCCCAACTGGTTACAGACACAGATTTCCAATCCAAAACAGGATTATGAGACTGTAACCAAGGGAAACCTAGTACAATAATGTCATGCAGATTATACAGCACCAAAAATTTGCAACTCTCCTGATGATCAGGTTCAACCCTCATTATCACCTGAGTAGAGAACTGGGGTTTATTCTCAGCCAAAGGGGTAGAATCAATCCCCAGTAGGGGAATAGACTTCCGTAGGGGTATCAAGGGAAACCCACAACGTTTAGCAAAATCAAAATCCATCAGGTTAATAGCTGCTCCCGAATCAACAAAATCCTGAGCAGAAAATGTGGACAGGGAGCAAATCAGGGTAACAGTCAACAGAAATTTAGTCTGAACACTACCCAAGACAACTGAGCGTGCAAAACGTCTTCCCCGCTTAGGGCAGACTGAAATAGCATGAGAGGCGTCACCACAGTAGAAACATAACCCATTGCATTTTCGAAACTCATGACGCTGTCCCAGAATCCACTCTATCACACTGCATGGGCTCAGAAGCTGGTTCACAAGGCAACACTATTCCACGCACACCTCTACGCTCACGCAAACGTCTGTTAATTTGAATCGCTAATGACATAGAATCATTGACACCAGAGGGAGCAGGGAAACCCACCATAACTTCTTTTACATTCTCTGACAGACCCTTCCAAAAAAGGGCTGCCAAAGCATCATCATTCCATTTGGTCAGGACTGCCCACTTACGAAATTTCTGACAGTATAACTCAGCGTCCTCAAGCCCCTGATTTAATGCCAACAAGGTTTTTTCAGCTTGATCAGTGACATTAGGTTCATCGTACAATACCCCAGAGCCAGAAAAAAATGCATCAACATTACTCAAAACAGGGTCCCCAGGTGTCAGGGAAAAAGCCCAATCCTGAGGATCGCCGCGCAGGAGAGAGATGACAATTTGAACCTGCTGTGCTGCGTTCCCTGAGGACTTAGGTTTTAAGGCAAAAAAACAACTTACAGTTATTTTTGAAATTCAGAAATTTAGCTCGATCCCCCAAAAATAAATCTGGCATGGGGATCCTAGGTTCCACAACCGGCAACCCTGCAAGATAGGTAGCAATACTCTGAACTTCAGTGGCAAGCTGATCCACATGGCCAGACAACTGTGCAAGCTCCATTGAGAGAAAAAAAAATCCTCCTCAGCACTCAGAGAAACAGAGGAAAAAAAAATGCAACAAACAGAAAAAAAAAAAAATCTCTGACAACTTTTTTTTTTTTTTCCACACTATTTTTCCCTTCTGTGAGTACCATATAATTTTCAGTTTGGGCCGGTGATACTGTTATGTTTTGGTAGCTGAGGAGAGCAGGCAAAAACGGCAATACACCAGAGAGGTTGGAATCTACTGGATTGCAGTACCCTGACTAACCACCACAACTAAAGGCAGCCGTGGAGCGTACCTACGTTGGTCCTAGACGCCTCGTCACAGCCTGAGAAGCTAACTACACCTAAAGATAGAAAGAGGAAAACTATCTGCCCCGGAGCAGATCCCCAAAGAACATAGGAAGCCCCCAAACATGTAATGGCGGATAGACAAGAGGAAACACAAACACAGACAGAAAATAGTATGAGCAAACGTTGGGGCCCAAACTTCCTAGACAGAAAAGGATAGGAAGGACACTTACTGCAATCCCAAAAAACCCTAAAAAGTACCAACTCTACTAATTACAAAAACACCTGAGATCACATGACCTCTACCACCTAAATTAGTTCTCTGGTGTAACAAAACTAAGCCGCAGCCACTGAAAAAACTGGAAAAGGCAAATGAACAAATAACAGAGGCTCAGATAAACTGAGAGGAGCACAAGCCCCCCGGAGGGGACCTGGCTGACCTCCACAAGAGTGCAGGAAACAATGCAAAAAGCAAGCACGGAAATAAAAACAGAAAATGTCTTATCTGAGAGCAGGAGAAGAGGCAAGATTCAGCAGGCTTCCAAGTGAACCAGGAACAACAACAGTTAGACAAGAACAATTGATCACCGGCAACCCTGATGGGAGGGAACCTCCCTTATATAGGACCAGTCTGTAACTCCTGATTGCCAATCTTCACTAAATGGTTCAGCACTGTCTGCAACCACCAGAGGGAGCTTCTGCTCAGAACTCATCTCCAACACATTCACAACAGGTTATCATGCTTCAGGGGGAAATGTAATATGTTGGGGACTATGTGGCTTTATACAATTGTTCTCAAAAGTTTACATACCCCAGCAGAATTTTTGCTTTCTTGGCCCTTTTTCAGAGACTATGAATGATAACACCAAAACTTTTTCTCCACTCATGGTTAGTGGTTGGGTGAAGACATTTATTGTCAAACTACTTTGTTTTCTCTTTTTAAATTATAATGACAACCCAAAACATCCAAATGACCCTGATCAAAAGTTTACATACCCTGGTGATTTTGGCCTGATAACATGCACAGAAGTTGACACAAATGAGTTTGAATGGCTACTAAAGGTAACATCCTCATCTGTGACCTGTGACAAATGCCAGGAAAATTGTTCAGAATGCAAAGAAAACCCCACAAATAACATCAGCTGAAATACTGGACTCTGAAAACTAGCGGTGTGGCTGTTTCAAGATGCACAATAAGGAGGCGCTTGAAGAAAAATGGGCTGCATGGTCGAGTCACCAGCAGAAAGCCAAATGACCAACAGTAGTTTGACAATAAATGGCTTCATCCAACCACTAACCATAAGTGGAGAAAAAGTTTTGGTGTTATCATTCATATTCTCTGAAATAAAGCCAAGAAAGCAAAAATTCTGCCGGGGTATGTAAATTTTTGGGCACAACTGTACTGTCTTTGGGTAGGATGTACTATGTAAGAGGCCTCATACTGTGTGGTGGAAAATTTTGAGTGTAAGTGGCATCATTCTTTGTGTGGGAGGCTGTGTAGGGGGAATGATAATGCGCATGGGGAATGTCCTGTGGGGCATCATGCTGTGGGGGGGATATAATATTTTTACTTTGCAGTACTGGGGTCCTGGGTTCAAATCCCACCAAGGACAACATGTGCAAGGAATTTGCCATGTTGTCCTTGTGTTTGCGTGGGTTTCCTCCGGGTTCTCTGGTTTCCTCCCACATTCCAAAGACATACTGATAGGGAATTTAGATTGTGAGCCCCAATGGGGACAGTGATGATAATGTTTATAAAGCGCTATGGAATTAATGGCACTATATAAGTGTGTAAAATAAATACAGTACATTATGCTATTGATAAGGGAATGTAGTGTGTGTGGTGCATCATACTGAGTGCGGTGGGCTATGGTAGCATCATACTCAGGGTGGGGGAATGCACTGTGGGACATTATACTGTGTGTGAGTGAATACTGTGGAAGCATTATACTGTGTGTGGGAGAAAGTACTGTGGAGGACATCATAATGTGTGTGGGGGGCACTGTGGGGGCCATGAAAGTGGTACTATTCAGTGTAGGACCATTAATGGGCTTCCCTAGTAGCAATATTTCAGTGTGGGCGCATACAAAGTGCTGAGCAAGGTTATTGAAGTGGCTTAGAATAAAAAAACAAACTTGCTCTGGTACGCTATGTTTGCCACAGTATATTTCCCTCTTTCCTGTCTTTCAAAGTTGTGAGGTATGCGTGCACTCATTCCCTTACGTCCCTTCATAAAAATGTAATACACGACTATAGACTATAAGTCTGGGCCATATGCCATACCGCAAAGTAACATCCCCTGAGCTTGCAGATAACTAATTGATCCCCAGTTTTGATTACTGACAGAAATTTATAGGGACAGAAATGATCAGTTTTGTTAATTTTCAATAGGGGAAGATACAGAGGTTTTTTTATTTACCCCTAGAGTTCTGCATTATGTTTAGTAAATGGACATATGGGAATAAGTGTAGGGTCACTTTGGGCAATTGACCGATACACTTTACATAATAAGTGATACTTACCAGATAAATCAACGTGTATCCCTTTCCCTCTTACTTAGTCCCAAAACAGTGGACCTTTCTCCTCCTTCTAGAACCGAGTCAGCCTGCCTAAATTGAAGGGCTTACTGCTTCATATCAAGCAAACTTCATACTAAGCTCTATTTTTCATCTCCCTTGGCTTTTCCAGATGTCAATTTGGACCACATTGTTAATACTATTGTACATTTATTGATATTTTACATTCCCAATTAGATGTTATGTTTAATTGCTTTAATTGCTCACCCTTCTGATTTATGTATGAAATGTGATTACTACTTTCGAGGTAATTACATTGGACTGCCACATCTTTTTTTATGGTTGCTATTGGTTGAAATATTATATTCTTCTTGCAATTTTTCAAACATTTTCAAATTTCCCAAACATTAATTTCACTGCCATCATATTAATTAACCCCAAGTTTTGCATTTAACCGAACTAATTTTTACAGTATTTGTTCTTAGCACTTACCAGTTTGAACGCGTAAATCATGTGGTTTCTTCACAAATAATCCGGACAGTGTAGATAAGTCGACATCAGGTTCGGGAGCATCTTTAAGCAAAGAAGAAAAAGTTTTCAATCACACAAAGTTGTGATATATTATTAAGTATTTAGGAATAGTTAATTATCATTTTTATAAAATATTTTATTTTTTTCCTCTGTTTCCATTTTTTCTATGGTTGGTCTTTTATCTTCACAATGTACAAATCTGTACTATAAAGTCTCCTGTTGCTTTCAACAAGCAGGACAAATGATCCTGAATTAGTACTTTGAGTACATAAGGATGTACTTCCATTCCATCGAGAGTGTTTCACCTTTGTCCTCTCAGAATACTTAGTAGAGACAAAGAAACACAGATTTTGGTAAAAACTTACCTGTAAAATCCTTTTCAGCGAAGGAAGGAAGAGAGACACAGTATTCATTACTGATGGGTAGGCGGAGCCCCAGATCAGGATGTCACCTCAGATCAAAAGAGTGCTGACTGGCTGGCCCCTCCAGCTCGGGCTCCTCCTACTCAGCTCCAGTCGTACCAAAGCTTTTAGGAAAAGAGCCAAGATCACCAGCGGAGCAACATAACCCCTTCTGAAGGAACTTCAGAGAAAAAACACAAGGATACAGGTTATGCATGCAAAGAAAGCCAAAAACCACAGAGTTCCAGGTACTACTCACGGAACCCGACTACTGCGATGAGCTGGCGATGCTGGAACAGAGCCTTAGCGCGCTGACCTCAGCCCAGATAATCGCTATCAGATAAGGGTCGCGCTGCATCTGAAAACATCAACACACTTCTGCCATGGGAGGGTGCTGTGTCTCTCTTCCTTCCTTCGCTGAAAAGGATTTTACAGGTAAGTTTTTACCAAAATCCGTGTTTCAGCTGCAGATGGAAGGAAGAGAGCCACAGTATTCATTACTGATGGGACGTCCCAAAGCAGTTCAAAAATAAGGGTGGGAAAAACCAACAAAAGGCAGAAACCCAACAACCTTAACAACAAAGCGCAACCAGCGCTAAACACAAGTTCATCCAGAACTTTAAACTACAGCTGCCTGCAGGACCCTACGTCCGAGGGCTGCATCAGCGGAAGCACTGACGTCCACTTTATAAAACCTTGTAAACGTGTGGACAGAGCGCCAAGTTGCCGCTCGGCAGAGCTGCACTGCCGAGGCACCTTGATGAAAAGCCCACGATGAGGCCACAGCTCTCGTGGAATGGGCTCGAATCTTAATCGGGCAAGATTCACCCGAAGGCGGTAAGCTTCCAAAATAGCTGACCGGATCCAACGAGCTATAGAATCCTTGGAAGCTCGTTGACCACGCCGACGACCTGCTGGAACCACAAACAGGGAGTCCGTCTTACGAAAACCTTGAGTAATAGATAGATAAAACTTCAAGGCCCGCACTAAATCCAATGTGTGTAAATCTCGCTCTTTCGCATTCTTCGGATCCGGACAGAGTGAAGGCAACACAATATCCTGGTTAACATGAAATTGTGACACCACTTTAGGCAAAAAATCACCCCGAGTGCGAAGCACTACACGATCCGGAAAAAAACTCCAGAAAAGGAGGCGAACAAGAAAGAGCTGCCAACTCAGAAACTCTCCTCAAGGAAGTGACTGCAACAAGGAAAGCCACCTTCCAAGAAAGTAAAGAAAGGCTAGCAGAAACCATAGGCTCAAAAGGTTTATGCTGAAGAACCTCCAAAACAAGGTTGAGCCGCCAAGGAGACACGGGTGCCTTCCGCGGCGGAAACTTACGAGATATACCTCGGAAAAAGGAGAGCACGTCTCTATTTGAAGCAATGGTTCTCCGGAACAATAAGGACAGAGCAGAAATCTGACCTTTCAGAGTGCTGACTGCCAAACCCTTGTCTAGCCCATGCTGCAGAAAAGCCAACAGGTTGGGAATGGAAAATTTTCTCGGGTTCCGAGAGGACCCCAAACACCACGAAAAGAAGGTTTCCCAAATTTTGTGGTAAATCCTAGTAGTAGCCGGACATCTTGCAGCACGAAGGGTAGCAATGACCTCGGCTGAGAAACCTCTACGGGTCAAGATTTCGGTCTCAAGAGCCACGCCGTCAAACGCAGGGACATCAAGTCCGGATGACAAACGGGCCCTGAGTCAACAAGTCCGGTTGAAGAGGGAGTGGAAAAGGAGGTGCCGCCAACAGCGACATTATTGTCGAGAACCACACCCTTCTTGGCCAGTCTGGAGCTATCAAAATAGCTGGAATTCTCTCTAGTCTGATCCGACGCAGTACTAGAGGAAGTAAGGATATCGGCGGGAATACATAGATCAGCTCGAACTGATCCCACTGAGCCACTAGAGCATCCACCGCCACCGCCTTCGGGTCCTTGTACCTGGACATGAATGTCGGTAACTTGGCATTGGACCTGGATGCCATCAAATCCACTTGGGGGGTTCCCCAGCGAGAGCACAGTAGTGCAAAAACTTCCGGGTGGAGGCTCCATTCCCCGGGATCCATCCTTTTGCGACTGAGAAAGTCCGCTGTAATATTCTGAACCCCTGGAATGTGAATCGCCGAAATGGCTGGTACACTGGCCTCTGCCCAAATCAGAATTCGGGACACCTCTACCATGAGTCTGGAACTCCTTGTCCCACCTTGGTGATTGATATACGCGACAGCCGTCGCATTGTCTGTCTGCACTCGGACTGGCAGACCGCTCAAAGGGACCGTCCAATGTTGGAGGCAAAGGAAAATCGCCCTCAATTCCAGGATGTTGATCGGAAGAAAAGACTCTTCCGATGACCATACCCCCTGAATCCAGAGATTGTTCCAAACACCCCCCAGCCCGTCAGGCTGGCATCGGTGGTTATGACTGACCACTTCGGAGGGAGGAAAGACTTCCCCAGGGAGAATGCCCCTGGACGTAACCACCATTCTAGAGAATCCCGCACCGCGCGAGAAATGGTGACACTGCAATCCAGCGATTGCGACTGGTTCCATCGACTCAAGATGAACCTTTGGAGAGTCCTGGAATGGAACTGGGCAAAAGGAATTGCCTCCATGGACGCCACCATCAGTCCCAGAAGACGCATACACTTCCGTAGGGACATTGCCGTTGAGGATTTCATAATCTGTACATGTCGAAGAAGACATGACTGTTTGTCTGGTGGTAGGGAAACTACCGACCGAAACGTGTCGAGATGCATTCCCAAAAAGAGGATTGTCCTCGATGGTTCCAGGGACGACTTCTCCCAATTGACCAGCCAACCGAAGTCCTTCAGAAACTGAAGAGACAAATCCGAGCCGTCAACGCCTCCTCCTCCGAGGAAGCCACGATCAAAAGATCGTCCAGATAAGGGAGAATCGTAATCCCTGTCTTCGAAGGATTGCCATGAGGGGCGCCAGAATTTTTGTAAAGACCCTTGGCGCTGAGGCTAAGCCGAACGGCAGAGCCACGAACTGGTAATGATTCTGACCTATGGCAAATCGAAGAAAGCGCTGATGAGCCTTTCCGATGGGAATATGCAAATAAGCGTCGCGAATGTCGATTGACACCAGAAAATCGTTCTGTGACAGAGCTGCCACAATGGAACGAAGCGACTCCATGCGAAATTTCCGGGCATGGACATGCCGGTTTAATCGCTTGAGATCCAGAATCGGGCGAAATTTGTTCTCCTTTTTGGGAACTATAAAAAGGTTGGAATAAAAACCTTTCCCTCGGTCCTCTGACTGGAACCGGTATCACTACACCCTTTTGTAGCAGAGATTCGACCTCTCGCTGTAGAGCGACAACAAGCTCGGGTTCCGACGGAACGCGAGATTGACAAAAAACATTTGGGGGTCGAGAAGCAAACTCTATGAAATAGCCTGCCGACACTATCCGCGTTACCCAGGAATCTGGAACGCGAGCCATCCAAGTCTCCTTGAAAAGAAGCAGGCGACCCCCCACTCGAGAATCCTCGAGTGGACCCCTGGCGTCAATCCGACTTTGCGGGCTTCTTGTCAAGTTCCCGCTTGTCCTGGCGGAAACTCTGCTTCCAGGGAGTACGAGTTTTCTGAGAGGATTTCTTTCCTGAGAAGGAAAGACGACCCGATCCCCACGAGGAGTGACTAGATCGTCCTCGGCCCCGAAAGGACCGCCGACCACTATAGACACCAGGCTTACTGGACACCGAGGCCATGGCCCTACGCTGTGGTAATGCTGATTCCTTCGCCTTAGCCTTGGAAATCAGCTCTGTGAGATCGGATCCAAAAAGATGGCCACCCTTGTAAGGTAAGGCCAACAACCCTTGTTTGGAAACTGCGTCCCCGGCCCACTGTCTGAGCCATAAAGCTCTTCTGACTGTGACCGCTGAAGCTTGCGCTTTGGCCAGCAGAGATGCCGTATCCAGACCGGCATCAAGATATAACAGGCTGCCGTTTCTAACCATTCACAAGTTTCCCGTATCTCAGATAACGGAGATTCATTTTGCAACTCCGTCTTCAGACGTGCCAGCCAGCTTAGAGAAGCTCTAGCAGCACACATGGATCCTAGCACTGCTCGAAATCCATGACCCGCAGCCTCATAGCTTGCTTTTGCCGCCAATTCTGCCTTTCTATCCAAAGGCTCCTGTAAGCTCGCTTTTCCCTTAATAGGGAGTAGTGAGGATTTACTAAGCTGAGATAAAGACACATCCACTTCAGGAGCAGAAGTCCAATTAGCCTTTAACTCCGCAGAGCAAGGATAAAGTGTATCAAAGAAATGCGTTCCATGAAAACGCTTATCTGGACACAGACGTTCCTCCTCTATTACACTATTAAGCTCATCCAGAGCTGGCAATGTTGTACGCGAAGCACGGGACTCCTGGAACATGCGTGCTGATTTACCAGGACGACTAGTTACCTCCTCCGGTAACTGTAATATATCTCTCATGGCTTCAATCAATGCCTCCGTACGCTTCGCCATAGAGGAACGCCCCTGCGGCTCGTCCGCATCAGAATCGGATATTTCTCCATCCGAATTTAAAGGGGAACTCTGCCCAATATCAGATACATCTGATTCGCTCCGTGTAGAGGCCGGTAACGGCCTGCGTCGCTTCCTCTGAGAGGAATTAGCAGACACATATTGACCTAAAAGGTCAGACAAGTTGTTGATCGATCGAGCGATATCGTCCAATTTTCCACCGCTGTCGACCGCAGCGCTAGACGCTGTGGAGGTCTGCGTATCTGATTGCCGTAATGGCACTGGGACATGGTCCGCGGCATCTGAACTCTGTTCAGACATGCCTCACCTGTATGAGCAGGTCAAAGCGGTAATACCAGCAAAAAACTATGCGGGTTTTTTTTTTTTTTTTTAAACGCTGAAGGGTTAACGCTCCACCAGGCAGGGTTACCCCAGCGGTATTCAGTCAAAAAATTTAGCTGGTAGAAATAACCCTCAGAGGGGTTAATATTGCAAACTCACCACAATATATATATTTGTGAGCCCCAGCCAATTTTTATGTCTCTAATGAGACTGCAGCTGCAGGATAACGATCGCTGCGCTGCGGGGTGAGGAATCGGCACTCACCCAGCTGGCCGTGGTGTCTTATGAGGAGAGGAGCGGTCTGAGGAGCCCAGGAGCCTGTGTAATGGCCGCCACAGTGAGGGAGTCGCAGGAGAAACGCCAGAGCGCGCGTCTTCCTGCTCAGAAGACCGGGAATAGTTAGGCCACGCCCCCGCCAGCTCGAATATTGAGCGCGAACTCCCCCGCTCCTGCTCCCTCTCTGTCCTGCAGGTATCTGCCTGCGGACAAAAAATCACCACATCTACTTGTAACAGCGCTGTCACAGCAGCGCTGAAGCATACTGACATACATGTAGTAGTGCTGTCACAGCAGCGCTGAAGCATACTGACATACAAGTAATAGCGCTGCTCATTCAGACGCTAAAGCACTCACACATTATTATAATAAAAAATTTGTGTGGAGTACTCACCAGCCAAGGCGCCACAGGGACCCTCAGGGGTTTCTGGCGCTGTGCCCATGCTTCCCCCCAGGGCGGGAAGCGCAGTGACCGCACGTGTGGTTTGCGTCCCGCCAGGGAAGCTCTCCTCATCCCCCAGGGCCGGCAAGGATTCTGCAGGGACTTTGAGTAAATACAGATCCGCCGAGGGAGAGGTTGGGGTACAGCAGCGCTGGTACCCCTGAGACCTCTAGACCAACTAGTGATCCAAGTCTCCTGTCCGAATATAAAATAATAAAATCTTCTGAGGAGCTGCATTAGCAGCGACCATCCTCTGGACCTCAAATCTTAGACTGGAGCTGAGTAGGAGGAGCCCGAGCTGGAGGGGCCAGCCAGTCAGCACTCTTTTGATCTGAGGTGACATCCTGATCTGGGGCTCCGCCTACCCATCAGTAATGAATACTGTGGCTCTCTTCCTTCCATCTGCAGCTGAAAAAGATATTAACTGTTTTTGGGCAACTGAAGTTTTTCATACAATAGGAAAAAAAACCTGGTAAGAAACAGCAAATTTAAATATGCCTAATGTTAATAGGGTGTTACTAAATAGGGTGAAAATTCAAACCTCAGTGGATTGTGGAAGTCAACAGAGTCCATCTTGACTTGATTTAAACTACAGTCTTGATGCTAATCTGATCAGAGGCTTAATGTGTAATTAGTAATAAGTAATATGTTCATGTGCAAATTAAATAACAAAACAGTTGATTGGAAAGGTTTATGAATTCATTATGCATTGAAAAAAATGGTCAACAACACCCAAAAATTAGATTTGACCAACCAAATAGATTTTCAGTGAAACAATAGAGATCAAGCCAAATCCTTATTAATAAAATTATACACTTCTGATAAAATTATTAGATTTAGAGGTTTTTTTTGTCAAATCCTTACTAAATATTGTGAACATTGGGATTTAGGACATACGATTAGGTGTATTTATTTTTCTTTGAAACGTAAGTTCTTTGAAATAAATACATATCGATGACAATTTTTCTTTTCTTTTTTCCATTACTCCTTGTCTGGACTTGAAGAACTTACCGTATGAAGACATATCTTCAAAGTAGTCCTCTGTAAATTAAAAAATGAAAATGGACACTCATAAAAAAGTTAAGGCAACATGTACTATTTTCTATGCTGCACCAGCCAAGCACATTGTTTTCTATCAACATGTCATGTAGACAGCATGCCCCACCGATCGATGATAAGTAATTCTGGTGCTCTGATGTTCTATGTGTTCCAGGTTTTCAATTACAACTATTGGAAAATAGTTGGTCATCCGTGTGTCATAACCCATCATGCATTTCATGCTGTGATAAACTACTTTGTCTTCACCTGTTGATTTCAAAAACATTTCAGATAAAGATGTGACTAATCCAATCTTCTTGACTGAATGAAAAGTATCTTGGTTCTTCTTCGACTCCTAGTGGTGTGTTGTATATCTATTCTGTTTCTGTTGACTGCTTATGTCTCTAAATGTTGAAGACTTACCATCCTGTGCCATTTCTTCATCATAATACTCTGAAATTCAAAAATTAAAATGTATGCTCAGAAAAAATTTAAAGAATAGGCATTATTTACCTAGTTGTGTACCGTGCGCTACACCAACCATGAGCAAGAAAATTTGCAAACAATGCTTCATTGCTGTAAAGCAATGAAAAGCCAGAGGTTTTCTGACTCGATGAGTCTCGGACCCGGGTCTTCCATGCCACATGCAAAATGGCTCTTCAGAGGTAACTCCAAAACTGGTAACAGCTTGGTCCGTCGATGACAGATGGTGAACAGAAAAATCAAACATGCAAAAACATACAAAACATCAACTACAAACATCTTGGACAGTAGACGCAGAACAGTCAACACGTACATGCGTGAAAATGAAAACATCACACATAGAACATTGTTCACCCATAACAGATCACAAAACAATGCCAATCTGATATGGACACACTATAGAGACAACACAAGTCCACATATATACACATACACAAACATGCTCACAGATGGTACATCCAATATCACTATGACATTAAACACAATTACACATATTATCCGTGATTTAAACAGAGTCGGCCAATTACCATGTTGCATTTCATTTCAGGATATCTCCCTACGTTTACTGTCAAACTTTGTATGTTATTATTATCCAACCTAAAAAAAACATTACTTTGAGGCTCGTGACAATCCTGGTAAGCCTCGGAACTCAATATTTAGAAACTTAGTCTTATTAGATCCATGTATGATCCATAGTTGAAACAGTAGAATTCATTTTGTATGAGTAGTACAATATACTAATCGTCTCTCCATAAATTACTTTCCAACCTATTAAAATTTGTATTATTTTTCTATATGGTATAGTAAAACACAACAGTTGTATTTTGTAGGTAATATATAGTCACAAGTTTATTCAAAAACTATATTTTTATCATATAAGATAATGCAGGGCATCCTTAAAACTATGGATATTGGGAAGCTGCCTAATAGTCTGGTGTAGCGCATTCCAGAAAACTTGTGCAGCTCAAGTAAAGTCTTGTTAGATGTTGGAGGGAGAGGTTCAAATTATGATGGCCATTAAACTTAGAATGTTGACAGAACAAAGAACAAGTGTAAGGGGGTAGAAATATACAGGGTGGTGCAGTTGTAATTTATTCTACCTATTACTGTTACTCTTCCTAATATTACAGCATATTCAAGTAGGAGGTGAGAATTTGGAAAGGCAGCATAACATTTTAATATAGCTTTAGCTGTCTAAGGCTGGGTTCACATTAGCGTTCCTCAGAGCTGCGGAGGGCTGCAGACTTCCTCCGTGAAGCTCCGCCCACTGCCGCATCTCCTCCTGTCAGCGCCCCCTATGTCTGCATGCAGCCTGCATGCGGCCTGCGTACCTATCTTTAACATTAGGTACACAGGCCATGCGGATGCCTCCGCATGCGTAGTTTTGATGATGCGGTGACCCAAGTCGAAAGCACAGTGTTGGAATTTGTTTTGTTCGCCGCATCGTCAAAACGACGCATGCGGAGGCATCCACATACATCCACATGGCCTGCGTACCTAATGTTAAAGATAGGTACGCAGGCCGCATGCAGACATAGGCGGAGCTGACCGGAGGAGGTGTGGCAGTGGGCAGAGCTTCACGGAGGAAGTTCGCAGCCCTCCACAGCTCTGAGGAACGCTAATGTGAACCTAGCCTAAGGAAATATCTATTCAGTGTTGACCTCTTTGTTTTAAAATAACACATACTAAGTTTTTGGTGAGGTCAACAACATCCTGAGAGTTATTGTCTACCAAAGCAGTTATTGAATTACCCCTTTTTTTACTTATCATTTTCATAAAATGTATTTTTTATTCCTCTATTTTCATTTATTATATTATTGATCTTTCATCTGCACAATGTACAGATCTGTAATATAAAGTCTCATGTTGCTTTCAACAAATGCTCCTGAGTTAGTAGTTTGAGTGTACAAGGGTGTGTGTACAAGGGTGTACTTCCATCCAGGGGCGGACACTGACTGTGAAGGGTCCCTGTACAGGACTTGTGTATGGTCCAGCCCCCTTCATCAAACTGTGAGATTTAGTGTCAGGACAGACACCACTTAAAAAAAATTAACTAAATATTAAATCATATATATTGACCAGAGAGACACACACAGGGGATTCCACCTCCCAACGTTTGAGAAGGAAAATCTACATGAGTAAAAAATGGAACAAGCACAGTATCTGAACAACCTGTAATGCAAATGGACCACCCTACCCCTTGGGTCTCCCTATGATTTGGGCCTTTGTACGCCTTGAGCCTTCCTACACCCTGGGCCTCATTACCCTCTGGAGCCTCCCTACACTAGTGCAGCTTAACCTGCTGGCGATGTGATATGTCCACCCATGCCCAAAACCCTAAATATACGTGTTTAAGAATTGTGTCTAATCGTTCCTTCCTGCAGTCAGCTAACTAGTTCAGGTCTGCTGTCAATCACTGCTACTGTGCGGTGGGACCATTACATGGCAGTAAGACTGGCCATCCAGCGTGTGCAAGGAAAGAGGAGGACAAGGACGACATAGTTTTCAACACATACATATTGTTGTTAGGGATAATATGCCAGGGCCGGTATGTCACTCTCCGCAAGGAGAAACATTACCACTTAAACTTCAGTGCAGAGCCTCTCAGCTAGCCAAATCAGATCTCATACTTTGCACTGACAAAGGTCAAAACCCTGAAACATGTGTCTGCAAATTGAGATTCTGATTTGGCATTTATCCTGAGTCATATTGCAATGCTCATTAAAGGGTCGATAGTGACTTGTAGGATTGTTGCTTCCAACATGTGGCGCTATAGCAGTGTTTCTCAACTCCAGTCCTCAGGACCCACCAACAGGTCATGTTTTCAGGATTTCCTTAGTATTGCAAAGATGATGGAATTAATGCTTAAACAGGTGATAAAATTATCACCTGTGCAATACTAAGGAAATCCTGAAAACATGACCTGTTGGTGGGTCCTGAGGACTGGAGTTGAGAAACACTGCGCTATAGAGTTCAAGACTTCTTCCTCTCTGAAGAGGCAATTTGCACAAGGATAATATAAGCATCATTATAAAGGCTATTAGGAGGCTGATAAAGTGCTACTTTCAGTGTTAAATCATGATGTCAGGATCCATTTAATTGATGAAAAAAATGAGAAATTTGTAAAAGAAAAATTTCATTTGTGTCACTTTATTCTGTGAACCCTAATAGTTTTATTTTTCTGTTGATGGGGCTGTATAAGGGCACGCTTTTTGCGTGGCGAGATGATGTTTTTCTTGATACTTTTATTGGCTGAACAAGATGGCTTGGTTTGCATTTTCTGTGGGATCCACTGTGACCCAAAACATTTTTTGGAGTCTTGTTTTTTTTGTCTTTAAAGAGATTTCTGGCAACATTTTTTCCTTATTTTAACAAATCAGTGTTACAAAATTATATATATTTGGTAAAAAAAATATATATACAGTGGGAACGGAAAGTATTCAGACCCTTTAAATTTTTCACTCTTTGTTTCATTGCAGCCGTTTGGTAAATTCAAAACAGTTCATTTTTTTCTCATTAATATACACTCTGCACCCCATCTTAACTGAAAAAAAAACAGAAATGTAGAAATTTTTGCAAATTTATTAAAAAATAAAACCTGAAATATCACATTATCACATGGTCATACGTATTCAGACCCTTGCTTAGTATTGAGTTGAAGCACCCTTTTGAGCTAGTACAGCGATGAGTCTTCTTGGGAATGATACAACAAGTTTTTCATACCTGGGATTTGTGGATCCTCTGCCATTCTTCCTTGCAGATCCTCTCCAGTTCTGTCAGGTTGGATGGTGAACGTTGGTGGACAGCCATTTTCAGGTCTCTCCAGAGAGGCTCAATTGGGTTTAGGTCAGGGCTCTGGCTGGGCCAGTCAAGAATGGTCACAGAGTTGTTCTGAAGCCACTCCTTTGTTATTTTAGCTGTGTGCTCTGGGTCATTGTCTTGTTGGATGGTGAACCTTTGGCCAAATCTGAGGTCCAAAGCACTTTGGAAGAGGTTTTTATCTAGGATATATCTGTACTTAGCAGTATTCATGTTTCCTAAAATGGCAACCAGTCGTCCTGTCCCTGCAGCTGAAAAACACCCCCATAGCGTGATGCTGACACCACCATATTTCACTGTTGGGATTGTATTGGGCAGGTGATGAGCAGTGCCTGGTTTTCTCCATACATACCTCTTAGAATTATCACAAAAAGTTCTATCTTCATCTCTATCAGACCAGAGAATCTTATTTCTCATAGTCTGGGAGTCAACCATGTGTTTTTTAGAAAACTCTATGCGGGCTTTCAAGTGTCTTGCACTGAGGAGAGACTTCCGTGGGGCCATTCTGCCATAAAGGCCCGACTGGTGGTGGGTTGCAGTGATAGTTGACTTTGTGTAACTTTCTCCCATCTTCCTACTGCATCTGTGGAGCTCAGCCTCAGTGATCTTGGGGTTCTTCTTTACCTTTCTTACCAAGGCTCTTCTCACACAATTGCTCAGTTTGGCTGGATGGCCAGGTCTAGGAAGACTTCTGGTGGTCCCAAACTTCTGCCATTTAAGGATTATGGAGGCCATTGTGCTCTTAGGAAAATTGAGTACTGAAGAAATTCTTTTGTAACCTTGGCCAGATCTGTGCCTTGCCACAATTTTGTCCCTGAGCTCCTTGGCCAGTTCCTTTGACCTTATGATTCTCATTTGGTGTGACATGCACTGTGAGCTGTGGGGTCTTATATAGACAGGTGTGTGCCTTTACAAATCAAGTCATATCTGTTTAATTAAGCACAGCTGGATTCCAATGAAGGAGTAGAACCATCTCAAGGAGAATCACAAATAAATGGACAGCATGTGACATAAATGAGCAAAGGGTCTGCATACTTATGACCATGTGATATTTCGGTTTTTCTTTTTTAATAAATTTGCCAAAATTTCTGCATTTCTGTTTTTTTCCTTCAAGATGGGGTGCAGAATGTACATTAGGGTGCCAAGGAAATGCATGGTAAAAATTAAGTACGGTAGCAAGTTTTTGAAGGTCTTACCACCTAATTTTGTTCCTTTTTGGTCATAGATATTTTATAATTTTTCTTTTTTAAGATTAGTTATTATTTACTGGTTGCTCAATGGCACATCATATTGCAGTTTTAAATGTTTGTTTAGTATTTATCGTCATGCATATCCCGCGTTATGTATGGTATGCTATGCTGTTTACCGATCAGATTAATATATTTTATATTTTGATAGATCAGGTGTTTCTGAACGTGGTGATACCAAATGTGTGTATATGTATATATATATATATATATATATATATATATATTTTATTTTTTTTTTAACCCTTTAATTTTCAATGGGGCGAAAGGGTGGTGATTTGAACTTTTATTTTTTTTTTTTTTTTTTTTATTTTTTTAAATGTTAGTGGTTAATTTTAGTGGTTAAATTTTAGTGGCTATTGTGTGTGCAATATTGTGGAAAATGAGAAACATGGAATAATTCACATGCCTTGAGCAAGTGGTAAATCTAAATTTAATGTCAACATATTTTACATGGTGAATCCTTATGACAAAAGGAACAAATTTGAGGGGTAAGACTTACCAATTTGCAAAGTTCATTTTTCCTTGGCACCCTAATGTACATTAATGAGAAAAAAATGAACTTTTTTGAATTTACCAAATGGCTGCAATGAAACAAAGAGTGAAAAATTTAAAGGGGTCTGAATACTTTCGGTAACCACTATATATTGAAAAAGCTCAAAAAAAATATTAAATATTAATTTATTAAAACAAATCTATATATTTATGTATATATATATTTCTATTTTTTAATGAAAGAAAAGAGGGTTATTTGAATTTTTATGTTTTTAAATCTTAGAAAACTTATATTTTTTACTTTCTTTTTTAGTGGCTTTAGGGACTTGAATTCACGATTGTATTGCATTGCAATATAAAGACAAAAATGACGCTTTCCTTTTTCGCCCAACCACAGCATGTACCATATGACTCATGGGCAAACAAAATGCTTGTTCTTAATCCTCTGACAGCCCATCATAGATGGCTGACAGGGGAAGAGACCACAGTGTGTGTAGTACCTGTTATTGTACATGGGGCCCCTCCTTACTACAGTGGCTGTGGGTAATGTACATCATGAGACACTAAGCAAAATTCTTGCTTCCTCCCTCACATTTACCTCTCTTTTCTTCTGTGTGGCCTGCAGAGAAAATGGAGGAGGGTGTCCTGTGTACCCTGGATAGAAGCCGTCACATTCCTATCATGATGATCCGCGCAAGTGAAGTAACAGCCCCCCTCTGTCTTACTGCCCTCACATGGATCAAGCTGAAAGGATTGTGAAGGCTTCTATCCATGGTACATAGGACACGCTCCTCCACTGCCCTCTGCAGAAGAATCAGAAAGGGAATCATATGACTACCAGGCTTAGGGTGAGCAACTTCTTCCCTATTTTGCTGTGTTTCCTAACTCATAGATCCATCAGCAGCATCTACACTGAAAAGAGAGGACCGAGGCTCCATCCTATGTCTCTTGCAGTGAGGCCCAACCCCCGTCTGTCTGCAAATGACTCAGGTACGAGCTCCCTAACCATATTCTTAGTGTTGATGATGCGCTGGATCTATGATAAACAAGATGTTTCAGCAGGTTATCAGGCTTCCTCTCCTTTGGGGCCCATGTGCATCTGGACCTGCTGCAAAGGCGATATGTCTGCCGCTGCTTCCATCCCATCCAGAGCATTTCACCTTTGTGCACTCAGGATACTTAGCTGAGACAAAGAAGAAAATATTAACTGTATTGGGCAACTGAAGTTTTTCATACAATGGGAAAAAAATTTAAATATTCCTGATGTTAATGGGGCTTACTAAATAGTTTTGACATCTCTGTTTTTTGATAACGCATACTAAGCTTTTGGTCAGGTCGGCAATATCCCGAGAGTTACTTTCTGTCTTCAACTGCTCTACAGGATAACTGTATGTTGTCATCTTGAACTAAAGGGAGCTTTAAGACTAAATATCATCTAAGTAATTAAAAGGCTATCCTAGCTTTGAAAACCCATTTCCATGTACTGTACCTATTAGTAAATACTGATGGGGTGCTGATTTCAGAATATTTTTCCCCTAGCCAGAGTGGGAAATGGTTATGAAGAGTGTCTCTTGCTCTGAGTGACCCGTCCTGTCTTGCATTACACAGTCAACACATTCACTTTTGTGGATCTGTCACTAGGTGGAATTAAAGTGGATCTTTCACCAGTTTTCACAAGACAAATTATATACATTATTAAATAGATCTCGATACTTGATGAGGCTGGTGAACTTACTTTGAAAATCTACGTAATAATGGCTATATAATCTTCATACTAATAAGAGAATTTTATGGAATTGGACTTTCATTTCAAGATCAGACTTGAAAACTTTTCCAAACACTATTCAACCAATTGGACATGTTTTTCCAAAAAAAGTACACCAGCCTTATTAGGTCTAAGAGATCTATTGAATAATGTGTAAAGTTTATGTAGTGAAGTCGGGTGAAAGATCCATAAGACTCTCTTGACACCATTGTATTGTATGGTATATACACCAGTAAATGATTCACATGCAGATGCTGAACGTATTTGTAGGCTTCTACAGACTGTGTCTTTTTAGAATATATTTAGAGATATGTGTTGATATACACCTTCTATGTACTATGTTGTAATGTGTAGTTAACTTATGTGTTCAAATGGATTCTAATAAGAAACACAAGCTGTACATAAGGTGATTTTCGTCATTGTACGGCACAATGGTCCAGATGTTGGAGCTATAGGTTGGCCTTATACTTTGGTAGCTTTTTCTTGGCTAATACACCTTACATATATCACTATTGTGGTGTGAAAAGATTCTAGAAAGTTTGCACTATACATCATTCTAAAAAAGCCTTATCTGAATTAAATATGGCTTCAGCATTGACCGACTCTATTTATAAAGATGAGGAAATTGTAATTTGAAAAATCTCAATTTTCGCAATATAGTGTTCAAATAAAGAAAAAATATAGAAAAACAGAAATCAAACAAAGTCAAAGAATAATAACTCCATGATATCCATACCAATTACATTAAGTCAGAGAGATCTAGAATCATGTTGAATATATATTATTTGCTGTGGCCTTGGTACAACTTTTGACAACTTTTGGCTTCTTCTGCATAAAGGCTCAGTGCCAACTTCCTTGGTTCAACTTTCACGAGCTTGATCTGTGATTTATGTACTTGGATCTTTATGAAATGTCTCTTTGATAGCCTCTCTCAATAGCTAGAACACAGCTTCCATCTCTTCCTCTTACTTGTTCCTCTTGTGCTGAATCATTCATTTATCTTGATTCCGAAGACGGACTTGAGTAACTTAAAGATTCTGGAACCCATTGCAAAAACTGTAACAAAGCCTAAAACTTATCAGATACCATTTATACTGGCAATGGGGCTTTGGGACCTTCTTAAGCAATATGCGCAGATGTGTGACCACTCTCTTTGGACTCCATTTACCTAGGACCCAACTTGCCATACTTCCTGGAAGTGGAACGTTTATCACTTAGGCCTTTGCAGTCCAAGGAGACAGTCTATTATATGGCAGATATAACTTCTTACGATCACATCTCTGAACGTCTTGTGTAGTAATATTTACCGGAATATAAGTAAACCAGACAGGAAGCGAAGTGGTCTGTAGAATGGATATCGCTGGAGAGCAAGGGTAAATTATGGTGTGCAACAATATTTATGCCATTAGTTTAGTGGTCTTGGGCCTATATTATGGACAATTCTGAGACATTACAGCTACAAAAACTCACATGCAAATACTTAGTAACATAGTTAGCAAGGCCGAAAAAAGACATTTGTCCATCCAGTTCAGCCTATATTCTGTCAGAATAAATCCCCAGATCTACATCCTTCTAAAGAACCTAATAACTGTAAGATATAATATTGTTACGCTCCAGGAAGACATCCAGGCCTGTCTTGGAACCCTCGACTGAGTTCGCCATCACCACCTCCTCAGGCAAGGAATTCCAGATTCTCATTGCCCTAACAGGAAAGAATCCTCTTCTATGTTGGTAGAAAAACCTTCTCTCCTCCAGACGCAGAGAATGCCCCTTGTGACCGTCACCTTCCTTGGTATAAACAGATCCTTGGAGAGATAATTGTATTGTCCCCTGATATACTTATACACGGTTATTAGATCGCCCCTCAATCGTCTTGTTTCTAGACTAAATAATCCTAATTTTGCTAATCTCTCTGGGTATTGTAGTTCCCCTATCACCTTTATTAATTTTGTTGCCCTCCTTTGTACTCGCTCTAGTTGCATTACATCCTTCCTGAGCACCGGTGCTCAAAACTGTAGACAGCACTCCATGTGCGGTCTAACCAGGGATTTGTACAAAGGCAGTATAATGCTCTCATCATGTGTATCCAGACCTCTTTTAATGCACCCCATTAAAACAATAAATGTTTTCTAACGACACAAGAGACATGTATGTACATACATAAAACACATGCATTACTTTCACATTGCATACACAAAGAAAACATACATTATACATACAAAAAGAAAACATACATTATACATACACAAAGAAAACATACATTATACATGCACAAAGAAAACTAGCATTATAACATACACAAAGAAAAAAGCATTATACATAAACAGAGAAAACCTACATTATACATGCACAAACGAAACATACACAATACATATACAAACAAAATATACACAATACATATACAAACAAAATATACACAATACATATACAAACGAAACATACACAATACATATACAAACAAAATATACACAATACATATACAAACGAAACATACACAATACATATACAAACAAAATATACACAATACATATACAAACAAAATATACACAATACATATACAAACAAAACATATACAATACATTCACAAACAAAACATACAAAGTACAGTGGTGGCCAAAAGTATTGGCACCCCTGCAATTCTGTCAGATAATACTCTGTTTCTTCCTGAAAATGATTGCAAACACAAATTCTTTGGTATTATCTTCATTTAATTTGTCTTCAATGAAAAAACACAAAAAGAATTGACCTAAAGCCAAATTGGATATAATTCCACACCAAACCTAAAAAAGGGGGTGGACAAAAGTATTGGCACTGTTTGAAAAATCATGTGATGCTTCTCTAATTCGTGTAATCACCAGCACCTGTAACTTACCTGTGGCACCTAACAGGTGTTGGCAATAACTAAATGACACTTGCAGCCAGTTAACATGGATTAAAGTTGACTCAACCTCTGTCCTGTGTCCTTGTGTGTACCACACTGAGCAAGGAGAAAAGAAAGAAGACCAAAGAACTGTCTGAGGACTTCAGAAACCAAATTGTGAGGAAGCATGAGCAATCTCAAGGCTACAAGTCCATCTCCAAAGACCTGAATGTTCCTGTGTCTTCCGTGCGCAGTGTCATCAAGAAGTTTACAGCCCATGGCACTGTGGCTAACCTCCCTAGATGTGGAAGGAAAAGAAAAATTGACGAGAGATTTCAACGCAAGATTGTGCGGATGGTGGATAAAGAACCTCGACTAACATCCAAACAATTCAAGCTGCCCTGCAGTCCGAGGGTACAACAGTGTCAACCCGTACTATCCGTCGGCGTCTGAATGAAAAGGGACTGTATGGTAGGATACCCAGCAAGACCCCACTTCTTACCCCGAGACATAAAAAAGCCAGGCTGAAGTTTGCCAAAACTCACCTGAGAAAGCCTAAAACGTTTTGGAAGAATGTTCTCTGGTCAGATGAGACAAAAGCCGAGCTTTTTGGGAAAAACCATCAACATAGAGTGTACAGGAAAAAAAAGAGGCATTCAAAGAAAAGAACACGCTCCCTACAGTCAAACATGGCGGAGGTTCCCTGATGTTTTGGGGTTGCTTTGCTGCCTCTGGCACTGGACTGCTTGACCGTGTGCATGGCATTATGAAGTCTGAAGACTACCAACAAATTTTGCAGCATAATGTAGGGCCCAGTGTGAGAAAGCTGGGTCTCTCTCAGAGGTCATGGGTCTTCCAGCAGGACAATGACCCAAAACACACTTCCAAAAGCACTATAAAATGGTTTGAGAGAAAGTACTGGAGACTTCTAAGGTGGCCAGCAATGAGTCCAGACCTGAATCCCATAGAACACCTGTGGAGAGATCTCAAAATGGCAGTTTGGAGAAGGCACCCTTCAAATATCAGGCACCTGGAGCAGTTTGCCAAAGAAGAATGTCTACAATTCCAGCAGAGCATTGTAAGAAACTCATTGATGGTTACCGGAAGCGGTTGTTCGCAGTTATTTTGGCTAAAGGTTGTGCAATCAAGTATTAGGCTGAGGGTGCCGATACTTTTGTCTGGCCCATTTTTGGAGTTTTGTATGAAATGATCAAGGATTTGATTTTTGCTTCATTCTCTTTTGTGTTTTTTCCTTGCAAGCAAATTAAATCAAGATAAGAATAGCAAATAATTTGTGATTGCAATCATTTTCAGGAAGAAAATGAGTATTATCTGACAGAATTGCAGGGGTGCCAATACTTTTGGCCACCACTGTATATACACAAGAAAACATGCATTATACATACGCAAAGAAAACATACATTATACATACACAAACAAAACATACATTATACATACACAAAGAAAACATACATTATACATACACAAAAATATGCAAAACAAAAAACATGCAGGAGCAGGAATATCAACACCAGTGTATTCAGATGAATCAAATTTATTCAATTGAAGACTGAGTACAATACAATAGTCTACTGTAAAAAAAAATGAGAAAATTATGTTTTTTAAAATATATTTAAAATAATATACCGTATATCTTACTTTAATTAGTACCTCCAAAATAAAAGAACACATCTCACTGGTCAGAAATGAGATAAGAATCCAAGACTGTAATAATGGATATTTTATAAGCTATTCAAGGACAGAGTACGGCCGGACAGGGACAAAAAGCAGATGTAGTAGACCGCGTCCCAGGGCACCATAAAGTTGGAGTTACTATAATGAATTAATATGGTAAAAAACAAAAATATATATATTAAAAAACTGGACCAATTGGAGACTGTCATTACTAAAACTATGGTTCTTAGAACATGGTGATTCAAAAATATCTAATTTGAAAATAAATGTTTAAAAGTAGTAAAAACATTTTACAAAATTACAAATTTGGTATCATTGTAATAATTCAACCTTGCCAAATGGTTTTAATATGTCTTATATATGGTTTTATAAAATGTAGTTTGTTTATTTTTTAGTCTTTTATAAAAAATAACATAAAAAAAAATGAGGAGCTGCTGTTCTTCTTTACCAACTTCCCTCAAACAAAAAATAAAATATTATTAATACATTATATATACCCAAAATTAGAGCCAAGAAAACACAAGCTTTCTTATGAAAAAAAAAAAAGAAAAATGTTATGGTCTTTGAAACGTGGTTGTTGAAAAATTTGCAAAAATGGACGTGTCATAAAAGATTAAATTGGCTGTGGCACCATGAAAGAACAATAAAGAAGTAATAACTGGCAGTCTCACCATGAAAAAACAATAAAGAAACAGTGAATTTAAAATATGATAATCTTGGAATATAATATTGGTCCAGAGTAGAATATAAATCCTTAGAAAACTAGAAAATAAAACAATGTATACTCATCTCCTGCAGTGGCACAGCTCTAGTGATGTTGGTGCTAGTGATCTTGGTGGGTGGGTGACATGGCAATGTTGCTTCATGTGAAGCCTTAGCCAATCAGCAGTTGCTCTGACAAAATACTAAAGGCTGAAGCCAATTAGTAGCCGCTGATTGGCTGCAGTGCTCAAATAACATAACAACACATGAATGTTGGAGAACCCTTGCACCAACATCACTGGAATGGCTTTTAGTCAAGGGAATCAAGCATTTAAAAAGTGGTTGTCCAAGTTATGGACAACCCCTTTTTGATTCAATGTGAAGTACGCATCAAAACCTAATGAATTGTGTCATTAACTCTTACTTGTCTCACTTTAAAAAAGACTAAAGTCTAAGGGTGCATTTACACTGATCAATTATCGGAGAAGAGGATTCCTAGGAACGTGCATTGTAGACAGGCTCCCAATCACTTGATGAACAAGAAAAATGCTCCTTCATTGGACAAAATGATTTTTAAGCTTGCTTAAGAATCATCATTCTTGGCAGCACATCGTCCTCTGTAAACAGGAAATGTGCTGTCGAGATCAATGACAGCCTGTGTGCACAGAACTTATGTGCACATGGAAAATACAGTCAGCCGGTCTAAACAAGCTATTAAACTATCACTAGTCGGCTTCTATATGGTCAAATCGGAGGGTCTCCTCATGGCCACCTTTGGACAGTGTGAACGCAACCTAATATGAGGCATCAGAAAGTTCCCTGAAGATGGTTTTATAAGGCACTACCCTTGCCAGGGTGAAGCAATGACATTTGTGTATGGACAACGAGTATAAGAATAAGTCTAGTTGAGCACAGAACAGAGGAGCGCAGCACTGAGGAGCGCAGCAGCAGGTGCAATATTCAGAGGTTTATAAGCAGGCACAGTATTAAGGACACAAACAGCAGGCACAGCATTTGGGGGCGTAATAGCAGTCGTAGTAGCTGAAGTGTAGCAGCAGGCACAGGTTTTTGGAGTACAACAACAAGCACAGAATTTGGAATAAGCACAGAATTAAAAGGGCAATAAGCACAATATTGGGAGCACTACAATAGACACAATATTAAGGAGGAATAGACGAACACCTGGAAAGCACATTAGGGGGTGCATTGGGCATTGTAATTGGGACAGTAGCAGCAAGTACAAAATTGAGGCAGCAACACGTGCTAGGTTTAGGATTAACAAAGCTGCTGTAGTGATGCCGTAAGATGCTTTAAATCTCTTTAAAGTCTATCAACACCCCTGTTTTAAAGTTCTTAAATTTTATGAAAACCTATATAGCCTGGAAGGAGACGTTAATAAAAATTAGTAAAATATTAAATATTTTAGCAACTTTATAATCTGATAATCTATGGTGAAATTACTTCATGCTGTTGGTTTGTACTTTTGTCATCCTTCAACTTTATCTACTTATATAATAACCCACAGAGAATTTTTGTAAATGCAGCAAACCTTAATATTATATTATTCCAAGCTTTAAAGTAATTAAAAATTAAACTTGGTGTAAAAATAATAAAATCAGTCCATAAATTGAGTGCAATGTGGGGTATATGCACAAAATTGAGGAAGAAAAATACTGCATACACATATCCATATACAATGCATGTCACTTCCACTTCTATATAACATGTGTTACATTTGTGCTGCCTCACCTCTTTGTTCCTCTTTAGATGCATCTTCTGAAGGTTCCTCTGGAATTGGGGACTGGGGAGAAACAGGAACTTCGGCTGGAGGAGCCTCAGCAGGAGGAGCCTCAGCAGGTGGAGCCTCAACAGGTGGAGCCTTAGCTGGTGGAGCTTGAGTTGGTGGTGATGGTACAACTTCTTTGTCTTCTACAGCTGGAACAGGTTTTGGTTCTTTTTCTGTTTTTGGAATTGGCTTCAATTGTGGTTTTCCTGGGCCAGCTCCCTTTTTGGCACCTACATATAAGGAGAAAAAAAAAATCAGTGTGTAACAAACACCCAATAATGTTTCTTGTATACAGCCAGCATTTTTTTTTAGAATGCTACTTAGTTTTTCAATAAAGTTTTCATTTAAAAAAACACACCAGCTTTTCCATGAGCTACTGTGCCCACTTAAAAATGGCAAAGATATGGCCTACTCTGTAAGATAGAGATTATTCTATCTACTGCCCTTTGTAAAACCCTTGTATCATTTCTAGCACATATAACTGCTGATCTTAAAAACACAAAATGGTGTCCCTATAGAAGTGCACTCATATTAATAGCAACCACACTGCCACAATAAGAATGAAATTCACAGTGCCCCTTTCAAGAGCAAATCATTTTTCACACTTTATAGTACCAACCACAGTGTCCCTTTACAGAAAAATGTTGGACAGTTGATGTTATGACAGTATTAGTACACAGGTATACATCCACTACTATGCAGGTAGCAGGGACTAATTTAACGGTCGACAGAAACATCAACTATGCCTCTAGAGTAATAAAGGAAAACTTCACCCCTTTTTTGGGAGTCACATAGACTTTCCCAGGAGAGTAGACTGTGTATATACTGTAGACTTGAAGCTGGGCAGGTACTGGATAGAGTGTATGTGTCACCAAGGTGCCTAGCCTCAATGATGTGAAACCCAGATAGAAGGCTCCAGCACAATAAGTTCTGAGAGAGTTGTTAGTGGCCCAGATTTTGGGTCTGGGTTTTAGGAATGACTGGTAGAGTTGGGTGGAACTGGTCGTTCCCATACTCCAATTCAGGTGCAGCTGGGATAAATGGGCAGCTAAGCTCCTCTACAACTGGCTGGGAGTAGAAGTGAAAATGTGCTGCCCCTGAGGGTTTAGTCGCCACAGAGGTACTGCACCTCAACCAGAGGTGTGGTACTCCGCTCTCAGATAAGGAGGGGACACCACTCAGAACTCACACACACATCAAACACCAGACCTCTCAGGCGCCAGGAGGAACTAGGCAGAGGGTGTGGGTGGAGGAAGGAGTTAAGTGCAGGAGACTAGAAGGCACAGTGACAATTTCCAGTGAGGTGTTGCCTTGGAAACAGGGGAGAAGTAGTGAAAGTGTGCAGGAAGACAGTGTGTTAGTGAGGGGAGAAGTGAGTTGCAGGCAGACAGACTGCAGAGAGCAGTCAGAAGGAGTCTGCTGTGGGGACTGAAAGACTACAGAGAAGGAAGAGAGTGAGGAAGAAGAGAGAGGCTCCAGAGGAGGAGAGGAAGAAGAGGGCTTAGGGGCACAAATAGTGAGCAATCCATCCGTGGGGCCCGCATCCACCGGCGTGGTCGTTGGAGGGACCAGGTCGCAGTTAGGAGACCAGCCCCAGTCTAGTGTAGAAACTGAGGACTCAGCTAGCTAACCGGAGGCTGCAGTATCTGCAAGTGCTAAAGCCAAATCTGCACACATTCGCTGAAAAGGCAGCCATATAAGCTCAAGGGGTCTGACCAACGTCGCCCGACATGAACCAAGGCTGCTGGCTTGGGATACTGTGTGGCAGGTGCAGGGCAGGAGAGGTGGGAGCCAGCGCAGAGAGACGGCCAGGAGAGGAACATCTGAAGGGGGTTCTGACATGGTGTACCCCAATTTACCTGAGAGCTGTCTGGAACACAGACCCTGAGGACATTGCACCCCGGCTGGGTATTGTAACATCAGAACTGTGAGTAAAATCTGTGAAGACTGCACCCCGCTGTGTCCTGTTTATTTGCTGCGTCACCTCAGCCCTGCACTACAACCATCATCACCATCATTTTACACCATTACTGTCCTGGGGCTTAGCTCTACATGTGGAGAGCTGTAACAACTCTGCTGCATCATCATCAGCCCCAGAGGTCTCTTCAAGCAGCATCAGCTAACATCTAATTTCAGAATACCACAGGTGGCGTCACAAACTATCTTTCATAAACTTTATCATCCCCTTATCATCATTTTCATTGGACGCCCAGGGCCACGGACCGGGTCACTGCTGCCGTGACACATCCCCTTAAGAACTGGCCCAGTACCGAGAACCCCCCCGGCCCTGGCGGGCGCTCTAAAAACACCTCTGGAACTTAGCTCTTTGTGTGCAAGGTGGAAAAGACTTATTGTATGCAGCTCACACCCTGCTAGAGGCTGAGCATCATACTTTAACCTTGAGCAGCTGAACAGCTCTGCATTTCTGTATCATCTTTATGCTGGAGAAAGGCAGTTTGTTTAATTTTTCTTGAAAGTTTGATGAACTGCATGAAAATCTCCTTCTTTCCCGCAAAAAGATTTTGTACCTGCGTGAATGCTACTAGCTGCCTGAAAGCGAGAAAATCCCTACAATACGTATTTCAGATAAAGCCACATATACCGTAGCTCTCACCAGCTAGACTCCCAGGCTTAAAGGGGTTTATTGGTAAAAACAAGTTATCTAACCACAGTATGGGTGCTAACTTGTGATCAATGGGGGGTAAATTTATCCCCATTTCAGAATAGTAGAGTGGCGGGTTGGATGCCCAACAGCAGTTCCATTCGTCATGTATGGGGCTGTGTGGAAAAAAGCCAAGTGCAGCGCTTGCAAGCCCCATAGGGAACGATTGAAGCTTAAAGTACCATTGTTATGGAAACACAGAAAAGTATTTTTTGTTTTAACTAATATCTTCTAGAACTGTTTCTTTTCAGCTGAACTGTTAACCAGAATAATTAAAAATAACACGGAAGCAATATCTACTGCGTTGCTTTCTCATTTTATGAGACCATTGCAGTTTAGGAATCGCATGCATTATTTAATAAATCAGTACATATTGAAGAAATTATCTATTAACGTGATTCCCTACTTTGAAATTTTTAATGGCTTTTATTAGCTGGTGGACCTTTGAGAACATGCTCTCACTTAGCTCAACAGATCCATCTGATCGCTGGCAACGAAGGAGAGAAATTTTTAATAGATGTCGTGAAGTAATAGATCAGCAGATTGAAGATTGCAACGAGCTAAAAACAAAACAGCCAGACAGAGGCTCAAATTAACACACTTCAGTATTAATTTTAGACGAGATATGTAATCTCATGATCCCGCTTCCGCCTGTCACTTCTACCAAACTTTCCTTCATTACTGATTTCTGCCTATTGGGAAAACGTAGTATACTAAAAATCTCTCTTTGACAAGTGCATTATTAGTCAAAGCTCATTGTGCCTTCTAATAGTCAGTCATATACTAAAGCTGGACATATTTGAGGAATTTCACACAGCTGTTTTCTGAATGACTGGATCCTCATGGGTGGTCCTTGAAGGTTGTCATTTTGGAATAAAATGCTATAATCTAAATTGACAAACAGCCGCTTTATATTTGATGTGATCTGTGCCCTTTTCTGGGCATCTATTGATGGGATGCAGATTTTTTTATCTGAACAACTTTCCAATTACATCACCCAACAGGGGCCAAAAACAGTCTGAATGACTGGATCCTCATGGGTGGTCCTTGAAGGATCGTTGTTTTGAAATAAAGGCAATAAGCTAAAATGACTAACAGATGATTGATATCTTCTGTGATCTGTGTTCTGATCTTTGCTTTTATTGATGGGATACCGATCTCTTTTCTAAACAGTTTTCCTACTACTGCACCAACAGGGACCAGAAAAATTCAATATGGCTGATTAACTTTTGTATTATATCTGCTGTTGGTAGGCATCAGTAACAATTTCAGCAGAAAATGGACTAATTACTCCCATTAATTTCAAAAATGTCTATGTTATGGCTACTGATATGGCTTAATTAGGAGCCAGGTCACTTTACCTTTATTTTTTGTTTTTGTTTTTTTTTTCTGGGATTTTCCAAGAGTCATAACTTTCTTTCTGTTAAGATATCTATATAAGGCCTTATTTTTTTGTGGGATAATTTTAGGTGCTTGTTTTAAATGCCACCATTTAATTGTCATATAATGTACTGAAAAAAAATCACAACTCTCCCATTGTTACACATCGTTTGTTTTTATGGCATTTATTATTCAGTAAAAAGATAAGTTACATTTATTCTACAACTTTGCATGATTAAAGCAAGAACAAGTTTTTGTATATTTTTTAATGCTTTACTACGTAGATATTTAATTTGTCATATATTCTGAACCCAAAACTTTTTTTTATTCTGATTAGAATAATTTTGGAGCTTATATGTGACATTTTCTTGACCTTTAATTTTTTTGGGTAGAAGAGATGACCAAAAACATTTGTGTAATTTTTTTTTTAGCAAAATGTACTATGTATTCTTACCTTTTAACATTTCAGCCCTAGAGATGTATATAATAAACATTCATTTTTAGTTTTTTCAATTTTTTTAAATATATTGAATAAAAAGGGAGCTGATATCAACTTACATTGCATTGTTTTTTTTGTTTTATGTTTTTTAAACATCTAAGTTTTTGTTGCATTTTTTAGTCATTTAAGTGACTTGAACCTGTTGTTGCTTGATTGCAGGTACTTTTATAGAGTACTGTGTTGTATATTTAACAATCTCCTGTGGATCCCTACCATAAATATGGCAAACACGGGAGCCTTCAATCGCTGCACTAGGGGGATATGATGGGGTGACATAACCATCCCCCTTCCTGTCTGATGGTTTGATGTTGACCACAGCATCAAAAAAAGTTCATTTAAAGTTACAGTCTCTCCCATTGCATTAACTGGAGTTAGCTCCTATTCTGAAAATGACAGCTGCATAATACAGCCAACACCAGCTGCGTATGTAACAGACTCATCCATTGGTTATGACTGGTATTGCAGCCAGCCCAGTTTAAGTAAATCTAACACACAGTCCATAGGCAGGCATGGTACATTTTCTGAACTTTTTTACTTATCCAAAATAATCTTCAGGTGTGCAAAAGTTAAAAAATCTTTTATTCCTTTATCAATACACAAAAAAAAAAAAATTTCAAATTTTATTTTTCCTTCTGCTCCCCTTGAGTATTCCATTATTTTTTAATCAATCATACGATTTCCAGAGATAAAGAGCTTTTTATTTAGTGCTAATTTTATGGTTTTACTAAGTAGGTGTGGCTCACAGGATCCTCAGGGGTGTGTCTTGCATCTGTTCTGCATAATTATTCCTGGGAAAGACCTTAAAAATTAGTGCTAGATAAAATGGTCCATATCTCTGAAACCATCTGGAGGATTTTGAAAAAACAAAAACCAAAATATTAAGCGGATCTATGAGAAAAAATATGAGCAACTGGCCACTTTTGACCTCGTCCACTTTTAACATTTAAATGTAGGTAAACATGATATTGTTGAGCGTTCCTTTTCATCCGGCATAATATAGTGCGCTGTATGAAGATCAGTGGTTAAAAATTCACTTTTACAAAATATCTACAACATTAATACTTAGGATTTGTGATTTGAGATAGCTCTTTATTGCCTGGACTTTATTATATACATAGTCGGAAATCTCAATCGTATTTATAGCCTCAGATTATAACCGTGGCCAGCCTGATGAGGAAGATATTCCCATAAAGCAGACTTGGCCACAAAGCCTCATGATACAAGCAGCTCAAATTCATCTTAGTGCTGAGCCAGCAAATGATAAGATATATTAACTACTGTCGCTTCACACAACACTCTGTAGCATTTGGATTCCAGGCATTTCCCGTACGGTATAGTTCATTCATTTCTCCGTGTCTCTTCTCATTACTCCATGCTTTGTTTTTTTGAGATATTTAAGACCCAAGACAGCTGTTGCTGTCTTTGTGCGTACATGCTAGAATGGAGACACCAACACTGCACAGGGCTGAGATGGATAGAGAGATCTTAAGTAATGTAGATAACGGAATGTAAAGTTGCTATTTTAAAAAAGTATAGAGGGATGCCTTATCTGCCATCTCTGGAAATTCACATGTGCTCGATGGTTTCTTTTTACACATGACCAGCTTCTATCCTAACATGATCTACATCAGGGGTCCCTAACCCTTGATTCCTAGCGTAGCCAGCGCAGTGAAGTCACCGCATGATTTTGCATGGATGATGGATGAAAGATGAAGAAGTCTTGTCTTGTAGACTTATCAGAAACTTGGGGATTGGTGGATGGTAAATTTAGTTTTTTTGGGGGTAAGGACATTCAGGAGGCAATAGTAATTGTCAAGGGGGTACCTGGGGCATTGTTAATCATTAGTAGAAATTTTGTGGCCATTATTACTTTTTTAGGCCATTATTACTTTTGTAAGCCACTTAGGACATTATTAACTCTTATGGAAAACTTAAAAAGGTTATCCAGGACATTTTTTGCTACATTTTTTTTATTATGGGCTTAAAAACAGTGGCAACTCTTATGCCAAACTCTGGCTCAGCGTGGTCACTGACTGCTCCTGCTGGCGATTCTGCTGCTTAACTCTAACGAAACAGTTCTTCTTTTTGCAGGCTACTCTGTCGACAGGGTTTGACTGCAGACATCATGCTGGCTGACAGCTCACTTCCCGCAATTAGGCAATGGGGAGCCGGCTGTCAATCAGCATGACGTCTGCAGTCACATCCTGTCAACAGAGCAGAGCGTATGAGAAGCCACTGCTCTGTCGACGTGTTGTCAGCACAAGCTGATGAATCGCTGACAGGGGCAGTCCATGACCGCTCTGTGCCTGCAGATATGGGCACCGGGCACAAGAAAGTAGTACGCAACTACCTGCCTGTTAATTCCCAGCTATTTCTAAAGGTAGACACAGGAACACTTCTTGTGGTAAATCACCTGCTGTTTTATTGTGGAACAGCATAAATTATAGCAGGGTTCAGCAAAGTAAACATGGCCTTTCTGGCATAATGTCAAAACAAAAAGATAACACATAGCAAAGTCCATATGTCTGAGGGATTTGCCCGCTCAGACCACCATGTGTCTTCAGCTTCACCTGGAGCCACTGTTTGGAGTCTTTCCTCTCCAAACCACAACACACAGACTGCCTCTCAAGTCCATCTTTTAAAACCAGACCATGTGACTGATCACATGACTGTGAATAGAAGACTTGGCACTCAACTTATGGTATTAGTATATCCAATTTTATTGCAGTCAAGGTACACGTGGGTACAAGATGGAGACGTTTCAGTCCAGTATGGACCTTCATCAATCTGACGGCAATATAGAACAATAGAAAAAATAATACAACAAAATAGAATAAAATAAATAACATAAATAACAAAAAAGTAAAAAAACAAAGTAAATACATGATAGAGACCATATATATTATAATCAATGTTACCAATTGATGGAAATAGAAAGATAAAGTAGAAAATAAAGTGAAAAAAGTTCAGATACCTACCCGACTGCTTATAGGAAAATATTTATTTCAATGTGAGTCATGCAGGCTATGTGCCTATTAAAGTAGGAAAATGAATGGGGTAAGTATAAAAAGAGCACAAGTGTTATGGATCATGTATATAAGGGCTTATAAAGCCGAGGCGTATTTACCTTAGAGGAGAGGGTCTTATAAGAAAATCTGTTCATACGGCAAGAAAAGAAATGGAACCTGAGGTAAAAATATCACAATATATATATATATATATATATATATATATATATAGAAAACTATAATGAAGAGATCGATATCCTATATTTTTGTATATAGGTTTGGTGTACCTGTAGGTCCAAGGTGCAAAAGTTTTGTGATCCAATAGGATTCCTAATACGTTTATGCAGTATCTGTGAATATATAGGGAATATGTAGAAATACTCATATGAATCGGTATCAGATTATTAGCCCAAATCATGATTAAACATGCTGCACCTGATTTATATACAGAGGACAATGGCGTCCCATAAGGTTGGTGATATATGTTAGTCTCCCTCACCAATGGTAATAGTAATAGTAAACTCTGTTTTCTCTTTATTACAGAGTCGGTTATACTGAATGTCTTGACCCTGACCCTCACCCTTAGACTCTCCCTACCCGACTGCATTCTGCCCTCAATATCTTCCTTTACCATGGGCTATATTCCATATACCAATATACACTATAATAAACTCATTTGGTGATACCTAATATTTATTTCCTTCTCTTTTTTTCACCTCCTGTACAATCACATCTCCCTCTTCTACCAGTCTTACATACATAATCTATTTCATATATATGCCATTTGTTTTACTTATTATTATTTAGTTCACCCCCCTTTTTTTATGGATGCCGGCATATACTAATTTCTGGGTGTTTACACCCATCCCTCCCTACGCCATATACTTCATTTCATTAAAGCGCATCCTAAAATCATTCCATAACATTGTGGTACATCACATAACGTGTGGAACGCAAGCGCTGACGAGGGTGAACTGCACGCGTCACTTCCGGTGGCGTGTCACGCCATGCGTCACTTCCGGTGACGCGATCCCAATGGACGCGTCACTAAGTCCCGCCTCTTCCTTTCTTAAACATGGAGGAGCGCTCCCTCTCCAGCTGACAAGCAGCGGATACCGCGTCAGTGTTAGAGAGAGCGGCGCTACCCTCATGTGAGTAATCTTATGCAACCCCACTTAGTATATACTAATTTATAGCTGGCATAACTGATACTTACTATAACCACCATGCGATATCACCTTTACTATTACCATTGGTGAGGGAGACTAACATATATCACCAACCTTATGGGACGCCATTGTCCTCTGTATATAAATCAGGTGCAGCATGTTTAATCATGATTTAGGCTAATAATCTGATACCGATTCATATGAGTATTTCTACATATTCCCTATATATTCACAGATACTGCATAAACGTATTAGGAATCCTATTGGATCACAAAACTTTTGCACCTTGGACCTACAGGTACACCAAACCTATATACAAAAATATAGGATATCGATCTCTTCATTATAGTTTTCTATTATATATATATATATATATATATATATATATATATATGTGATATTTTTACCTCAGGTTCCATTTCTTTTCTTGCCGTATGAACAGATTTTCTTATAAGACCCTCTCCTCTAAGGTAAATACGCCTCGGCTTTATAAGCCCTTATATACATGATCCATAACACTTGGGCTCTTTTTATACTTACCCCATTAATTTTCCTACTTTAATAGGCACATAGCCTGCATGACTCACATTGAAATAAATATTTTCCTATAAGCAGTCGGGTAGGTATCTGAACTTTTTTCACTTTATTTTCTACTTTATCTTTCTATTTCCATCAATTGGTAACATTGATTATAATGTATATGGTCTCTATCATGTATTTACTTTGTTTTTTTACTTTTTTGTTATTTATGTTATTTATTTTATTCTATTTTGTTGTATTATTTTTTCTATTGTTCTATATTGCCGTCAGATTGATGAAGGTCCATACTGGACCGAAACCGTCTCCATCTTGTACCCACGTGTACCTTGACTGCAATAAAATTGGATATACTAATACCATAAGTTGAGTGCCAAGTCTTCTATTCACTATATGGGGCTGGGAACCTACTTGTGCACCACCACAGTAGTGCTACGTTATATTTTCTCTGATCACATGACTGTGACATCACACAGGTCCTACAACATACGCCGGTGCCGGCTCTACCGCTGGAGGTACGGTGGACATCTTCCCACCCACTCTATAGCTGTCCACATGAAACCAGCCCATGTATGCAACTTTAACTTAACCCTCACAACACATAGTGCGCTGTAGGAAAATACTCTGGTTTCACATCACTGATGCCATTACCCGCACTGACACATATCTCCCTCATATACCATGCCAGTGACCCTGTCACAGTACGTTATAAGGGGATATTTGGTCTGTAATTGCCTTATTAGGGACACTAGAGACATAAGGGGGCACTTAAAGAAGAAACATTTGTATTGGCTCTACCTGTGTAAATTTGTATGTAGTGTACCATCAGTGTGTTAATATACTCACCCATCATCATCTTCCCCAGTTTCAACTCCTCTTCTGAGTCACATGATCGCTATTCTAACTTGCCAGCTATGTGTGACCTGGAAGTGGCTTTTACAATATAAGTCTATTTAGTGTCAGAGTGAGGCACTGGCAGACTATAAGCTCATGCAGATGTCTGTGCAAATCAGTCCTAGCACAGACCGCAATGCATGGACTAGCCACAGGTCTTCTGATCCGAGCATGATAGCTTCATGTATATCTATAAGGCTGTGATGCACAGTTTCATGGTTCCACCCCTCAGGGTGTCTGGGATACAGTTACTGACAGCTCAGCTGTCCAGGGGCGTGCTGAAACTGTCAGTACTTTGACAGCATGACCATCCAATCTGGTTCAGGGGCATGCTGAGCTGTCAGTGTGTTGATTGACAGCTCGACTAGCCAATCTGTGACTGGGAGGCATCGGCAGTCTCCAAGTGTTCACTATCCTGGGTGATTGCCATGCCTACTTAACTGAGCAGCTTCTCCCAGACCACTACCAGACGTACATTCAACAAGTGAGGTTTATACTCCCTGTGCCTTGAGTTATGTATGCTTGCTCTGTTGCCTGACCTTGGACTTTGTTCTGACCATCTGCCTGTTTAACCCCTTCTGCTCCGATCCGTTAACCTCCTGGTACTTTGACCTCGGAACGTTACCTGACTACGCTTTTGTCTCTTCCTTCTGTTTATAACATATCTTCCTGGCTTCTGACCTTGGACTGCTTGACCACACTGACTCACAGCTTGCCGTGAGACGTGACTAGCGTCATGCATGATCAGTCCGTGCATTGCGATCCGTGCTTGGTTCAATTTGCACAAATGTCTGCATGAGCCCTTACATTGTAAAAAAGACTTTCTGGCTCACACTGCCCTCTATGTATGAGATTGCAAGTTGGAATAACAATCATGGAACAAGTGAAAATATTAACCACTGAAACTTGAATGGAATTACCCACCTAGAGCAACTTACAGCCGTGGCCAAAAGTGTTGGCACCCTTGAAATTATTCAAGAAAATGTAGCATTTCTAACAGAAAATTATAACAAATATACATGTTTAGTTATACACATGTTTATTTCACTTGTGTGTATTGGACCAACACAAAAAACATGGAAAAAAGGACAATTCGATTATCAAATAACTCAAGACTCTCATGCACCTTTCCAAAATTCAAGCATGTGATTCTCATTCATACTCACCTGTGGCAGGTAACAAGTGTGGGTAATATGAAAATCACACCTGAAGCCAGTTAAAGATGGGAGAAGTTGATTCAGTCTTTGCATTGTGTGTCTCTGTGTGCCACACTAAGCATGGAGAACAGAAAGAGGAGAAGAGAACTGTCTGAGAACTTGAGAACCAAAATTGTTGAAAAATATCAACACTCTGAAGGTTACAAATACATCTCTGAAGATCTTGATGTTCCTTTGTCCATGATGCACAACATGATCAAAAAGTTTACAACCCATGACACTGTAGCTAATCTCCCTGGGCAAGGACTGTAGAGAAAAATTGATGAAAGGTTGGAATGCAGGATAGTTGAGATGTTGGATAAGCAGCCCAAATCAAGTTACAAAGAAATTGAAGCTCTCCTGCAGGATCAGGGTGCATACGTGTCAGCGCGACCTATGCATCCACATTTGAAATGAAATTAAACACTATGGCAGGAGACCAAGAGGACCCCACTGCTGATTCAAAAAAATAAAAACTAGATTGCTTTTTGACAAAATGTACCTGAGTAAACCAAAATCCTTCTGGGAAAGTGTCTTGTGGGCAGATGAGACCAAGATAGAGGTTTTTGGTAAAGAACATCATGCTACTGTTTACTGGAAACAGAATGAGGCCTACAAAGAAAAGAACACATTACCTACAGTCACATATGGTGGAGGGTCAAAGATGTTTTGGGGTTGTTGCATCTGGCACTGGATGCCTTGACTGTGTGCAAGAAATCATGAAATCTGAAGATTTCCAAAGAATTTTGGCTGACAATGTAGTTCCTAGTGTCAGAAAGTTGGGTTTGCATCACAAGTTATGGGTCCTCCAATACGACAATGACCCCCAAACATACTTCAGAAGCACCCAGAAATGGATGGAAACAAAGCACTGGAGAGTTCTAAAGTGGCCAGCAATTAGTCCGGATCTAAATCCCATTGAAGACCTGTGGAGAGATCTTAAAATTGCTGTTGGGAGAAGGAGCCTTCACATATGAGAGACCTGGAGCAGTTTGCAAGAGAAGAATGGTCAAAAATTCCTGCTGATGAATAAGAAGCTTGTTGGTGGTTATAGGAAGCGATTGATTGCAGTGATTTATTCCAAAGGGTGTGCAACCAAATATTAGGTTTTAGATAGCCAACAATTTTGTCCAGTCAATTTTGGGGATTTTGTGTGAAATTATATCTAAATTGCTTTTTGTTCCCTCTGTTTTTTGTGTTGTTCCAATACACACAAAGGAAATAAACATGTATATAACAAAACGTGTAATTACCATAATTAATTTTCTGCAAGAAATACATTTTCTGAAACAATTGGAAGGATGCCAACACTTTCGGCCATGACTGTATATCAAGAATTGATCCTCATAGGTGAGTAATTTCTCATTCTTTTGCATAGGAAGAACAGATAATTGGTTACTAGAAGCACATCTGACATTATTATGTGTTACTTGTGGTCTCTCCTGATGAAGAAGTAATTTGTACTTTGAAACGCGTAGAATAAAAAAACATTTAATTTTATATCCTGGGATATACGTCTCATTAACTGTCAGACAGCAAGCGCAGAAACCATCCACAAACCTTTTCTTCTATCCTTTGATTATTATATGTTAAAAGATGTATAATAAGCCACCAAGCCGCTGTGTGACTACTGCCAGGAGGTGCAGACATGACCTTTAGCTTCTGTAGTGTTGTTTTCGAACAACCATGAAAAGTTATCCAAAGACAGTTAAAGGTTAAATAGACTGTAATATTTCTGTCTATGTTAATGTAAGAGAAAAGCTCTACAGCTATTACGCAATAAATAGATAGATAGACTATTATTATTATTTATTATTATAGCGTCATTTATTCCATGGCTCTTTACATGCGAGGTGGGGTATACATAATAAATACAGTACATTAATCTTAAACAATACAAGTCACTACTGGTACAGGAGGAGAGAGGACCCTGCCCGTGAAGACTCACAATCTACAAGGGATGGGTGAGGATAAGGTAGGTGAGGTAGAGCTGATCGTGCAGCAGTTTGGTGGATCGGTGGTTACTGCAGGTTGTAGGCTTGTCGGAAGAGGTAGGACTTCAGGTTCTTTTTGAAGGTTTCCATGGTAGGCGAGAGTCTGATGTGTTGGGGTAGAAAGTTCCAGAGTATGGGGGATGCGAGGGAGAAATCTTGTATGAGATTGTGGGAAGAGGAGATAAGAGGGGAGTAGAGGAGGAGATCTTGTGAGGATCGGAAGTTGCGTGCAGGTAAGTATCGGGAGACGAGGTCGCAGATGTATAGAGGACACAGGTTGTAGATGGCTTTGTATGCCATGATTAGAGTTTTGAACTGGAGTCTTTGGGTAATGGGGAGCCACTGCAGGGATTGACAGAGGGGAGAGGCCGGGGATTAGCGGGGGGACAGGTGGATTAGTCTAGCAGCAGAGTTTAGAATAGATTGGAGGGGTGCGAGAGTGTTAGAGGGGAGGCCACAGAGCAGGAGGTTGCAGTAGTCAAGGTGGGAGTTGATGAGGGCATGGACTAGGGTTTTTGCAGATTCTTGGTTGAGGAATGTACGGATCCGTGAAATATTTTTGAGTTGAAGTCGGCAGGAAGTGTCAAGGGCTTGGGTATGTGGTTTGAAAGAGAGATCAGTGTCAAGGATAACCCCTAGGCAGTGAGCTTGTGGGACTGGAGAGAGTGGGCAGCCGTTTACTTTAATGAATCGTGCCATTGGGGGGGGGTCGCGTGAGATGGGGGAAAGATGATGAATTCTGTTTTGTCTCCCTCTGGACTGATCGTTCTTTCACAAAATTCTCAATCTCAGCCTTGAGTGCAAACAGATTTTCCTATTTCTGAAATACGATATAACAGTTGGTGCTCATAAAGCTGTATGGGAAAGTGTAACTGTTGCTTTAGAACTTGCAGCAGAATGTCTGTGTCTGGCTCAAGCTCCTCCCATCACATCTCCATAGAACTTTATGTGCACCAACTTTATTTCTTATCTCACTTAAGGAAAAAGTCTGACTTCACTGTATGCAGATATTACAGCTTCATTAATAGTGAAATATGAGAACCGGAAGAGAAGGAAGCAGATTTCTCTGATAAGATATATTACAAAGTTGCTTATTTTCATGAGTACTAACGATTTGGGAAATAAAAATTAAAATGACGGTTACTTTTTAAAGTCGCAGCATTATTGCTGTAACTTTGTCCAGTACTATGCCTCAACCCACTCCTCACTATGGTCTACAGAAAATCCTATTGACTTAGATTTTGCTCTGATGTGCACTGGTGACTGTGTTTTTATATAAGTTTGTTTGTCCTTTCCAAATTTAGTTACCCAATATAACCACTGGTGGACTCCATTCAAATTTTAGAAATATCTCAAGAATGGTCAGGATACACCTGAGTGCTATAAAAGAGGGTCTGAATGCAAATGCAATGTTTTAGATTTCTATTTTTTTAACATTGATGTAAATTTCTTCAAATCAGATTTTTTTTTTACATTATTGAACTCCTCAAAGTACTAAGAAGGGGACACATGACTGGAAGGATGGACCCTCAATTCCTGTAGATTTTATTATCTACATTTATATTGATTGTATTAGGCTGTGTTGTTTCACCTTTTAGTGTCATGAGAATGTCACGTCCCCCTGGAAGACCTTAAGTTAGATTGTCACGTCGGTAATGAATTACAGGTCTTTTTTAGAGATGGTGTGATTTGTGTCCCATATTAAATGGATTTAGTTTCCTCTGGTATTGAACAGGTTAATGACCCTTTTTATGCTGGTAAGAAACAAACAGCTTCATTTCAGCTGCTTCTGATCTGGTCATTACCTCTTCCTATAAAAACTGGTCAGACTTTCTTGTCCTTGCCAGTGAAAGATTCGTCTTCCTGTGCTGTGTGCTAAAGCTAAGTGGTTGGATAGAGATTGTTATAGTAGTGTTCTGTGGTTTGCTGTAGTACATGTGTGTTTATCTCCTGGTCCCTGGTCTCATTTAGTTTATTCCTCCCTGTCCCTATCCTCCTCCCTATAGTTGGTTATGCCTCTTTCACAGATCAGTTTTTTACAATCAGTCACAATCTGTCAAAGTTGTTAAAAAATGGATCCAGTGCAGATCGTAAAAAAACTGATGTGATGGATCAGTTATTTTGACGGATCCGCAATGGGGCTGAGGTGAACTTTTGAACCTTGTCACATGCGGTTCTGGAGCGAGACAGAGAGATTTTATGTTCCAGAAAGGTATAGAAATTGTTCCGGGCATGCTCAGTATCAAAAAACGGACTCCGTCACTGGAATCCGTCTTTTGATGGATAGCGATGGATTCTGCGCCCGTCGCTGTCCGATTTTCCAACGTACACAAAAAACAATCCTATGTCCGTTGCCTCCGTCTGATGGACAAAGATTTTTCGACGGATCCGTCAAAAGACGGATGAAACTGGCTCGTGAATCCGTCGCTCATACAAGTCTATGAGAAAAAAACGGATCCCGCAGCATCAATTGCAGGATCCGTTTTTTTTCACAAAATGACGGATTGTAACTGATGGCAAAAACTGATGTGTGAAAGAGGCCTTAAGCCCCCGTCTCACATAGCGATATCGCTACCGAGATCGGTGCTGAGTCACTAGTTTTGTGACGCAGCAGCGAGCTCCCCAGCGATATCGCTGTGTGTGACATTCAGCGACGATCAGCCCCCTGCGGGTATCGCTGATCGTCGCTGAAATGTCAGGACATTTTTTTGATCGCTGGTCTCCCGCTGACAGGCACGCATCGCTGCGTGTGACAGGCGGGAGACCAGCGATCCGCTGGTAACCAGGTACACAGCGGGTTTCCAGGCACCGCGCAGCCTGGAAACCCGATGTGTACCTTGGTTACCAGCGTCCCTGCATCAGGGCGCTGGTATCCAAGTACACTGCGGGTAACTAAGCGATGTTTACCCGCAGTGTCCTTGTGCTGATCGCTGCCTGAGCTGCCTGTTTGGCAGCTCAGCAGCGATAATGTAGCGATACACCAGCGATCCTGATCGTTGTCGGGATCGCTGGTGTATCGCTATGTGAGACCCAGCCTTTAGTGCTTTTGTATGATAGAGGTTTTCTGTTATCTCTGTTTTGCCTTTGTGTCTTGTTTACCTAACATTTCTATACCAGGCTTCATTGGGTGGGGGAGGGGACAGATTAGGGTTTAACAGGAGCATAGTAAGGTCGGAGACTTTCTACCTTCAGAATTACGGTACCCCGGAGACAAAGAAAGTTAGGGTCTGAGTTCCAGGGACAGTTTGAGGTCCCCCCAAAGATTGTCACAGTGTGACATTTAGAAACAGAATTCTGTTTTTGTTCATGTTTTTTTTTTTATTACTGTTGGGAGGGAGAAGTTTCTCGAAAAATATAACATCTTGTCTCACTGTCTCTTCCTTTTTCTCTTACGTAAAGAATTGGCAGAAAAGTTTAATCTGAGAGTAGAAACTAGAAAAAAAGGATTAGCTCTCCAGATTTGATGCAGGAAAACAGCTAGAAATGTTTTATACAAACTCAGGATTCCATGACCTATAGTACAGTATAGCAACGTTTGTACAAAATCCTTCAGGCTAAAAGTAGAGATGATTTATGTGCAACATAGGGCAGAAACTCTTCACAGGAGCCAAAATGCCACCTTTACTGAAGTTGAAAAAAACAATCTAGTCTGGAGTGCAATTCCTTCTTTTTAGTCTTCCAGCAGTGGGTCCTAAAACCAGAACACAATATTTGAAGCACCATACCCTTTAGGCTAATGTGACCACAAAATATGATGTGGTTGACCACCTTTGGAACCATTTTATTTTACTTCAATGCATGTATTTGGAGCTAAAAATAATTTTCATTTCATTTAAAACTTGCACTGCCTGGCGTTTTTAACCAACTCTTTGTTTCCTTTGCACATTCAACTTTGATGTGGTCAGTGGTCACATGGGTATGTTTCCACGGTCAGTATTGGCAGCGCTTTGGATGCAGCACATACCCTCTCCGTTCAAAGCGCTGCCGGCTTTTTGTACACGCGGTGATTCCGCATGTTATCATTGAACTGTGTGGAATCACCGCATCCTATACATAGACGGTACTATTTATCTGCGCAGACTGAGTGTCTCCGCAAGATAAATAGACATGCTGCGGTCTAGAAAGACGCGCTGTATGTGTGTATACGCAGGTCTGCCACCTGCGTGTTTGTACGCATAGTGGAGATGGGATTTCATGAAATCCCCTCCACTATGCTGTAACATCTGGACGCTGCGGATTGGACGCTGCGACTGCAAACCCTTAATCAGCAGAACAAAAGACAGAGAAAAGAGTTAGAAACTCTCCCATCGTATTGTCAGAATGAATTCACTTACCGATTCTTAATTAACTTATTATGCAGCCAACATAGATAATGCTACATAAGGCAAATGGGGAATAAATGTAATAAAATCCAATTACAAAAATCATTTTTGGACAAAAATACATGCAATTAAGGAAGAAAAAAAATTATCCCCAAAGGTTGACAACTATCAGGTAGATGAGAAGGAAAATGATTACTTTCTGAAAGTACTGTATAAACCTAAAGCTAAACATCTAACCTGCGAGTATTATATTCACAGATTTAATCCAGAGGTATTCTATTGTAAGTACCCGACTTTGCAGCTCTCTTGTCTCTACAGCCTACATAATAAGTAAATCACATTTTGAAAATGTAGCACTTGGGAGATAATCTTCAATAATATCCATCAGTAATGATGAAACACAACTGGGAATCTCGAGTCTTCTGTGTATAATTGATATTTGATATGTTGCCACACAAACAGCTAAGCGGATCTATTCCAGCTGCACTATGATAAGTGCCTGCATAACGCTTTGTGATCCATTAGCGTTCTATATAAAGAACACTCTCCTCGACTATTGCATAGCGCTGTTAAATGTATCCACGGAGTGTGTGATCTGACATTTAACATGATGAAAGCAGAGCAAAAATTAATTTGCCACAATTATTAAAACTGAGAACCTCCACAAAAACTACTGAGTTAAATGCCCCAAGTACTTAAATAATTAGCTCCATTAATTAAGCCAACATTCTCCATTATAAATATAACAGGAGTCTATTAATTACAAAAATAGTACATCCATATAAAAAGCATGATAAGTTAAGCTAGACAGTGACATTTGCCTAAAGGGTATGGTGCTTCAATCTTTAATCTTTATTTGTTGGAATAAAATTAGGCAAATTTATAAAGAAAACTTTGCAAAAATCACTTGGACAAATGTTATTATATGGGGCCACCCACATGTCCAATTTGCATCCGATATTTGAATTGCACTCAAGTCAACGAGTCTGTGGAAAAAAAAACTGACTGCACTCGGATGTCATCTGAGTGCACTCCGACTTTTATTGACTGACAAAATGGAGATGGAGACTTTTTTCCCATCCTCTCCTCATCCGAGAAAATCTGAGAACACTATGCTCATATGCTGATCAAACTGATCAGAGTGTGATTAGCATAATCAACCTGATTCTCTCTGATGAGAGAAAATACAGTGGTGTGACCCTAGCTACAGGGCAGCTCATAAATATCTGATCGGTGAGGGTATGACATCCAGCTCCCCCATAGAAATAATCAGCATTAATCAACATCTGCCAGAATTTTCTTGTGCATGTTTCCCATTGGCGAATCTATATTAATTATATTAAGAATGTCGTAACTCACAGGCATTTTGCTCTATCCGAGTTGTGAGCTATGCATCTTACCATAGCTTGGCGTGCTGTCATAAAAAATACTGGAAAAATCAGATTGTTTAATTTTTATGTGGAGTCTTTATAAAAAAAATGGTGACGCAGCATCAGTCCAATAGAAGTCTAGACTAAAAGCACATGTCCATCAGTATTGTGCTAATACATTCGTTTTTGTCCTTGTTGACCATGAGGTCTACTATGAATATAGGTTACAGACTATCAGATAACTACTAGTTGATGCTTTGATCATCTGTAATATTGGAAGGCACCTTCTCTCCTCTCATTCAGAAATTCTTCATTACTAGGGAAAGGAAAGAGATGGCAAAAGTTGATCCATAGTTTAAGGTCATGTGCACTCTGAGTCTGTTTCAGATGAGTTTTTGGAATAAACACTGAGTGGAAGCTGAGTAGAAACTCTCCATAATCTCTTTCGAATCTTAAAACTTCTCAAAAACTTGGCGGTTTCCTCATTTTCTGTGCCGAAAAATCATCAAAAAGACACTATGTGCACATAGAAACCAACTGAGCAAGTTTTGGAGGAGTTTTGAGACTTTAGCAGAGGATTTGGACTATGTGCCCACCTACAGTAGAGCTGAACTCCGAACACGGACTTCTCCTTGAAGTCCATTTTACAGTTTGGGAGTTCAGGGAGGAACTTCCAAGGGTCCGCTCATCTCCACCCACAACATCTATTTCAGGTAGATCCTGCCTGAAAAACCTTTCAAAAAATGTTCAGAAGGATGAACATAATCATCACTATGAAGAAACAACTTGTGGTGTCAGGTTGTCAAATTTCTGATATGTTTATAAATAAACACAAAACATATAGATCTCAAATTTCCATTATCATAAAGTATAATGTGTCATGAAAACATAATTTTAAAATCACTGGGATATGTTGAATCAGTCCAGAGGTATTATCACATTAAAAGATACTGGTCAGATTTAATAAAAAAAAAATTGGCCTGGTCACTAAGGGGTTAAACTTCTTTGAGCCATTTCGGGTTTCTAAAAACTCCAAGAGGTTAAAAGAAGTGACTTGACCATTTTTTGTTTGGAAGAAATCTCAACTTTACAAGTCAATGGAAAGGCTCCGAAGACACCGAGAGTAAACCACTTTTTCGGAACGTTTTGTCATCGTTTTTTCTTGAAGAAATGTTAGTGTTTTCATGATTATTCACTATTCACTAGTAGAAAAGACTTTACAAAAAACATAGGAAAAACCTCCCAAAAATGGAGGCTGAAAAAAAAGAACTTTATAAAAATGCTCTGGAAAGACAGAAAAAAAAATACTAAAAACGCTTCATTTAAAAATAAAACGCCAGAGCTTTTGAAAGCATTTTCTTCTTGAAAAACTCGGGTTTGCTTGAGTGTAAAGACGTTGTATGCACATAATTCCAAAAGCTCTTAAAAAACTGCTGAAAAACTACTCCATTTCATTGCTATGCGAAATCCACTTTTCTGTTCATATAAGGATTTTTTTTAGCTTTTCTTTTCCTATAAAGATTTGAAAAAAGGCCTGTTGGAAAAGAAGAAAGTGCATGTCCCTTCTTTAAAAAGGATCCTGAAAGAAACCTTTCCAAATAAGGCACTGTCCAATCAAAAGCTTCAAAGAACTCTTCGAGAAAAAAATAACTCTTTCAAAACTTTTCAAAACTCCTTCCGGAAATGAAAAACTCATCCAAAAACTCCCCAAAAAAGGTTTCCTAAAGTGTTTTCCGCTTGAAAAACTTAAGATTGTTGACAAAAACTCCATAAATGCACTCCCTAATTCTATCTCCCACCATAACATCCGGAGCTTCTTACACCGTCCTGATCTGGTGATAGACAGAAATGAGTTCAGGATAGATTTCTCTTGTATCAGTAATTCCATTGAGTATAATTGTACACTACAGGATATTTCTGTCCTCAGCTAGTTAGTCCGGTGTGAAGTCATATAACGGCTATTACTTACATGGTGGCATATATCCGCCCAGCTTCCGAGCACCGTGTAATAGTAACCCCATATTTCATGATTACAACACGTTCTTGGTGTACGTGCTTAATGAGCATTACTCCCCATTGGCATTCAATAACTTGTTAATGTTGAGTCCATTAACACATATCAATAACCGTATCGAGCATAAATAGTATTTCTGACACATAACTGATGCTCTTCTGCAGACTCACATAATAAATCCTAGC
>JARQOD010000003.1:450301339-450352425 GCA_033576555.1 Oophaga sylvatica | reverse complement strand
GGGCACCTTTTTCCGAAACCATAGGGGTACGTGCACACTGCTACTACGTCCCCAGAACATGAAAAAAAAAAAAAGAGGAATGTTTGATCACATCAGAACTTGGAGACCAGTTCTGGAAAAATCATCACGTCAGCCAAAATGCCAACAGGAAATGGCTAAAAGAAGGGTTTTCAATTTCTGGTGCTTAGCACCCACAATCTACCAATATTAAATCTATAATGTTTGAGTGGATTATATATTAAACAAAACTTTGTTAGCGCCCCAGATCTCATTGTTACTGCTTTCGAGAAAAAATGTGCCCAATCTATATTTTTTGAAACTTTACGGACTGGGGATTGATCATTAATAAAAGTTTTAAAAAAGTTTAATTTTTTTTTTTTTAAATGAAAAAATTTTAAAGGCGTGTAGGAAATCAGACGCCACTAAATCAGCTGCAAACGGTATTTTTCACAGATGCCCAAAAGGATTTACAATGGGAACCTGAAAAAAGTCAAGCCCCCTTTTCCCTAACGTTTATTGTTTTTTTTATTTTTTTTTTATATAATTTGTTTTTTAATATTATTTTTAAAGATTTGTTTTCTCAGGTTTGCAATTCGGGGTGACTCGGGAGGAAAATTGAAATTTTCAAATTTTGTCTTGAAAAAAATAAGGGGGATTGCGCTACGTATCAAATTTTAAAATAAGTGCTGGATAAAATAGCAACGGTTCAGGCGACCCAGGATCAAAATAGGGGGGGGAAAAACCAAATGCACATTTATACGGGTCACATGTAACCTGTAATTATATGCATATTGGGTTTTTGGGACATTAGAACTTTGTATATTTATAATACAGCAGTGAAGCCACTCCCTGTATATACCTTATTAAAAGGCACACTAGCCTCATACAAAGAATTATAACCTTTTTAAAATTAAAACAGAGGTATAAACACTCATTACCCCACACATGTGTATACCCTGTATTCACCTATACTACACTCATATACCGCACACGATTTAATGGCCAAAAACCCCACCATTTTGGGAAAAAAGTCCCTTTTTCATTTAAACTGGGGCTATACGTAACTTTGGGCCCCTGAAACAGCTTTTCTTTTATAATAATGAGGTAAATGGGGGCGCATTGTACCCGGGTAGGTACCCCCCACAAAGAATCAGAACCCGTTGGTTTTTTTTTTTCAACTTGATTGTCGGAGTTGCAATACCTTGTGGGTCATAATGCAACCCCATCGATGGAGCACAGCAGCCTAGAGCAATTTTTGGCCGTTTGTGTCACAGCCAATGTCCCCTTCTTTGATGTAATGGACGAGAAATGTATATAAATACTATTCAAAACAATGTACATATTTTATGACATGAGAGAGAGACCTGTGCACTTCACTGTGCACTATAGAGCCATATCATGAGAGACCTGTGCTCTTCACTGTGCACTATAGAGCCGTACATGTGAGAGAGACCTGTGCACTATAGAGCCATATCATGAGAGAGGCTTGTGCATTTCACTGTGCACTATAGAGCCGTATCATGAGAGACCTGTGCACTTCACTGTACACTATAGAGCCGTATCATGAGAGACCTGTGCTCTTCACTGTGCACTATAGAGCCGTATCATGAGACCTGTGCACTATAGAGCCGTATCATGAAGACCTGTGCACTATAGAGCCGTATCATGAGACCTGTGCACTATAGAGCCATATCATGAGACCTGTGCATTATAGAGCCGTATCATGAGAGACCTGTGCACTATAGAGCCATATCATGAGACCTGTGCACTATAGAGCCGTATCATGAGACCTATGCACTATAGAGCCATATCATGAGAGACCTGTCACTATAGAGCCATATCATGAGAGACCTGTGCACTATAGAGCCATATCATGAGAGACCTGTGCACTATAGAGCCATATCATGAGAGACATGTGCACTATAGAGCCATATCATGAGAGACCTGTGCACTATAGAGCCATATCATGAGAGACATGTGCATTTCACTATGCACTATAGACCCATACAGAGAGAGAGACCTCCGACGCAGAAGCTTCCGCCACTACTCACCCCGGCACAGAGTGGCTCCTAATAACAGGTCTCACAGTACAGGTGCAGATCTGTGGGACCCTTGGCCACAGCAGGAGGAAGCAGCCATAGCTAGCAGCTGCACTCACACACTCAAGCAGCTGGGCGGCTGAAGGACCTGTGGACACGCCTCTCTCTAGATCATGTGACCCTGTGACTGCATTCAATCCATCCTGATTTTTCACATATGTAACTAGAGGACCTGCGGTGACACCTCCCTGCTGCGGGTCACATGGTTGGGTGACGTCCTCCTCTCTTTCACTATGGGTGGACTGATCGGTGGCAGAGTCTCAGCCTGTGCTGCAGTGAGTCCCGCCCCTTGTCAGCTTTGTGTGTCTGCCTGCTCTCCAAGTTCTTTGTGTGCCCCTGCTTCTAGGGGGGGGCAGTTGCCCCCCCCCTGCCCACGGTGGGTACGCCCATGCAACGGTTTCAAACCTTTCATAAATGATTTCATTTTCATAATAACTGATCAATAATCTGAGTGATATGTACACTGTGTGCAGAATTATTAGGCAAATGAGTATTTTGATCACATCATCCTTTTTATACATGTTGTCCTACTCCAAGCTGTATAGGCTTGAAAGCCAACTGCAATTATGTAAATCAGGTGATTTGCAACTCTGTAATGAGGAGGGGTGTGGTCTAATGACATCAACACCCTATATAAGGTGTGCTTAATTATTAGGCAACTTCCTTTCGCAAAATGGGTCAGAAGAGAGATTTGACTGACTCTGAAAAGTCAAAAATTGTGAGCTGTCTTGCAGAGGGATGCAGCAGTCTTGAAATTGCAAAACTTTTGAAGCGTGATCACCGAACAATCAAGCGTTTCATGGCAAATAGCCAACAGGGTCGCAAGAAGCGTGTTGATAAAAAAAGGTGCAAAATAACTGCCCATGAATTGAGGAAAATCAAGCGTGAAGCTGCCAAGATGCCATTTGCCACCAGTTTTGCCATATTTCAGAGCTGCAACGTTACTGGAGTATCAAAAAGCACAAGGTGTGCCATACTCAGGGACATGGCCAAGGTAAGGAAGGCTGAAAAAACGACCACCTTTGAACAAGAAACATAAGATAAAACGTCAAGACTGGGCCAAAAAATATGTTAAGACTGATTTTTCTAAGGTTTTATGGACTGATGAAATGAGAGTGACTCTTGATGGGCCAGATGGATGGGCCCGAGGCTGGATCAGTAAAGGGCAGAGAGCTCCACTCCGACTCAGATGCCAGCAAGGTGGAGGTGGGGTACTGCTATGGGCTGGTATCATCAAAGATGAACTTGTGGGACCTTTTCGGGTTGAGGATGGAGTGAAGCTCAACTCCCAGACCTAGTGCCAGTTTCTAGAAGACTCCTTCTTCAAGCAGTGGTACAGGAAGAAGTCAGTATCGTTCAAGAAAAACATGATTTTCATGCAGGACAATGCTCCATCACATGCATCCAAATACTCCACAGCGTGGCTGCCAGTAAAGGTCTAAAAGAAGAAATTATAATGACATGGCCCCCTTGTTCACCTGATCTGAACCCCATAGAGAACCTGCGGTCCTTCATAAAATGTGAGATCTACAGGGAGGGAAAACAGTCCACCTCTCGGAACAGTGTCTGGGAGGCTTGGTGGCTGCTGCACGCAATGTTGATTGTAAACAGATCAAGCTAACTGACAGAATCTATGGATGGAAGGCTTCTGAGTGTCATCGTAAAGAAGGTGGCTATATTGGTCCTTTTTTTTTTGTTTTTGAATGTCAGAAATGTTTATTTCTAAATTTTTGTTGTTATATTGCTTTAACTGGTGAAAATAAACAAGTGAGATGGGTATATATTTGGTTTTTATTAAGTTGCCTAATAATTCTGCACAGTAATAGTTACCTGCACAAACAGATATCCTCCTAAGATAGCCAAATCTAAAAAAAACCACTTCAACTTCCAAAAATATTAAGCTTTGATATTTATGAGTCTTTTGGGTTGATTGGGAACATAGTTGTTGTTCAATAATAAAAAGAATCCTCTCAAATACAACCTGCCTAATAATTCTGCACACAGTGTACTGATGAAGATTTATCAACGTTGCATAAATTTAGCACAGCAAAAAGTTTGTGCAAATTGTGGCAAATTTATCTTACTCACATGATGTCCATACAATGATAGGAATAAACTGTGGCACTCACCCACCAACTTTACAAAATGGTTCTTTATTCATATGCTGGGCAGAAGATACAGAGAAAGTTACGACGGTCATTTCACAGTAATTTGCATGAACCTACTCTAAGTGCTAATTAGAAAAGGCCACTTTCTCTGTATCTTCGGTCTGACATATGAATAAAAGACCTTTTTATATTCTATACATATGATTGTTTTTTTTCATAGACTGTAAACTAATAAAACCCTATAGGGATTGACAGTATTTTTTTATTTATGTATATATTATATATATATATATTTTCATGATGCCATATATAGCCATGTATACTATATACGTGAAAAATAAATTATATATACATATATACACATCTATAAAGATACATATTTACTTTTTCATGGATTACTTATTCTAATAATGCCATACATTATATGCATACAAGTTATATGTAAATATATACTGTATATATATAAATATATATATACATTTTATGTATATAATGTATGGTATTATTAGAATAAGCAATTTATGAAAAAGTAAATATGTATCTATATAGTTATATTTATGAACAGAAATGTGTCTGTGAGTTAATTTGTAAATAGAAAGTATCCAAATGTATCCAGGTTATAAGAAGTTGTCAAAAATCTATACAGTCCTTCACCTGTCATCTATAAAGCCTTTTAATAAGGCAAAATAGGAAAAAACATCCTGAGCACAAATGGACATTATCTAATCTGTTATATTTATATAAACTCTATTAAAACCAGCAACATAATCTAAAACGCTGATCCAGAAAATAATCTGTAAAATTCAGGTGTGTTAGAGCACAGGGTTGCCAACTTTTTATTTTTCGCTGGACAGTTTATCAAAAAATCAAGGACAGACAGTATTTTTTACAGACACATTGTAAAAGCATAATAAATCATTATGACTATCAGTGATCCATGTCTCCAGCAGTCTGATATGAAGCTTCATTCATTCTAAACTGTAAAACATAATGATAATTACAGTCAGAATAATCTGTATAAGTTTCAAAAAAGTTTTTTTTATGGACTATGCAAAAAAAAGTTCCCTATTTTTTAGGACTGTCCTGGAATTTCTGGACAGCTGGCAACCCTGTGGAGAAATCTTACATAAGATATAGCCCTATCTACTAAATTGCATTTTGCCTGTCTTTCACTTTGCAGTAAATCAAAATGTTAGGATGCTTTCTGGGGGCAGATATTTATTTACAGCATCCTGAAATGTAATTCTTCTGCTCCTCCAGAGAGACATCAATGCATGCAGATGAGACTGTCCTACCAGATTTTGCTGGTTCAGGCATGGTTGGGTCGTGCTCTTCTTGGGTCCAGGCGCAAAACTCCCTCTTGAGGCTTCTTCTTGTCTCTTTAAAGACAGTGCCTGCTCTTCTTTGAGACCTTGACAAATGTCACCTGACCCCTGAAACTACTAGCCAAATTCCTAAGTCGTTCCATAAACTTCCCTAAAACTTGATTGGATGGTGGGGAATTATATCCTAGCCTTAATAGTATCAAGCAGCAGAAGGGATGAGATCTGACCCTGTTCGTGAAAAGACTCACTATAAGATAGAGGGATCAGCTGCTGCTATAAGTACAACGAGCGAAGGGGAGTTGAGGGGGGATGCACATTTCAGTGATGACCTGACCACTTTTAACTTCATCTCCAAAATAGAGATAGGAACGGTTCTCCCATCCTTTACCTAACCCACCGGTGCTACCGAATCTGGAACAACTTGTCCAGATGCAATAAATTAAAGTTGATAAAAAACACTTAGAACAACATTCCGTTCTATATTTGGACCTCCAAGAAAGAAGAAAGCGTTCCAAGAATATTTAAATAACTATGATGCTCAGTTTGAAGAGTGCTTTGATTGTAGTGTTAAGTATGGTAACCAGAGGTGTAGCTTGAGGTTTGGTTCAAGGGGGCGAAACTTCTGAGTGGGCCCCATATAGATGGTAACTTACAACTGACGTTCTTTCCAATGGAATCATTCACTTTTCTCATCTTTTCCATCTGGCCCAGACCAACATGACGAATTCTCCAGCCAGAACCCGTCTGCAGAGATTACATCAAAGACACATCTGACTTCTCACATTTCCTGCACCGTCTTCATTTATCCAAACCCTCCTCATCCTGCTGATACCCCAATGCTGAGCTGCTGCCATATGTGTTCCCATTACTGCACCTGCTGTGTGGTTCTGCGTGCCCTCTAATTTTCCTCCTACTGAAGCCCTAGATTTCCATTTCATTGCACTTGTAAAGTATGATGTCAACAAAAGTGCCCCACAAGCACTAAGATACCCCCATAGTGAATTCCTCCACAGTACCCTCCACACACACAGTATGATGACCCTACCGTACCCCACCCTGCAACTGTCCCGGAAAAGTATGGTGACCTCAACACAGTGTGATCCCCCAACTGTGACCGCCACACAACCATGTAGTATAAGGGTGCCACACCTATCCACACTGTATAATGTCCCCACACAGAATGATGGACCCTGCACAAACTTTCACACTGTATAATAGTTTGCATACAGTTTAAAGACTCCCACATAAGCCTCCAAATATTTTACTATCCCCCATAGTCCTCCATACAGCATAATGCACCCCATGTCCCATATAGTATAATGCACCCCATGTCCCAAACAGTACAATGCATCCCCCCATGGTCTATACAGTATAATGCATCCCCCAATGGTCCATACAGCATAATGCATCCCCATGTAGGAATCTAGCAGGCACATAGGATGCAGTAATGGACCGTATGCAGACTAAGGGTAACGGGTTTATTTACAGCAGATTCTCCACGCAGGGAGGTAACTGAGGGAAGATTTTCCCTGAAATAGCCTATAACATCTGACAAAATAAAGCTAAAAGAACAGTAATGAACTCACAGCACAATCATTGTTAATAACTTATCACTCTGGCATCAGTCACAGTTGTATTCCTGAGAATCGCTTATGACGCCTAAACTGTGACGCCGTGGGGAGTCTGAGGCGGTCCTTAGGAAGTCAGTGTCCTGTATCCTACCATGGCGTTGTTTCCTGTTGTTTCTGACGTTGACGGTGTTTCCTGATGATTCTGATGTTGACGGGGATTCCTTGTGGTCCTGAGGCGGGAATTGGCCACAGCAGTCGCAGGAGCAGAGAGTACAAAAATGTCCTTATCACCAGCTGTGATTGTCCCAGCACAACGGTGGTATGCAGCAATATCAAGGCACAGTTCACAACGGACAGTCTGGTTCGTTGTACAGTAAGCCTGTGTGCCTGCGTCCCGTTCACCGATCTTGTCACCCTTAGTCAGTAATCTCGTCGAAGTCCTCTGTGGCAGCCGTTTCTGCAATGTCTGCGATGTTAGCAAAGTCGGATCAGAAATCCATTGACTGTCTCTAGACCACTCGCTGTGTCCTCTCAGACTCTGACCTAAATCACCTCGCCGCCTCACAGCTCGAGCCTCCTCACAGGACACCCGCGCTCTCAAAGTTCCCGCCCAAACCATCTGGTTATTTGCGCGCTGCATCCCTGTCAGCTTAGCCACGTGTAAGAAGATGAGCCAGAACAGAGTTGGCGGTTCTGTAAGGGCTTTGGGGTCGGAACTATCGGGACTGTCACCACTGTTGCCAGGGGGTGATTTGTCTGGGTGGATAGAACCTGAGCACCTGACAGAAAGTGGTGTGGGGGAGATAAAAGGTACTGAGTGTGGGAACGGGAGGTTCTTGGCGGGAATGCGACAAGGAAGAAGGGTGAAGGTTGACATCCTCCCCACTGCCTCGACTACTAACGACACACCCATCAGCTCCCTGCAGTCTGACTCCTTCTCCCAGAGCGAACTGTTGTGTATTGCAGGAGGCAATCTTAATCTTACCAAACTTAGCAAGGCCGTGAGAGGTCCATACATCCCCGCGACCTGCCAGTCTTTGTGTTCCCTGTGTACTGCGTCATTACAGAGAAACAAACAAAAGGGACTGTATCCACACACTAACGTACTCAAATCAAGCAAGCCTGGATACTTCGGCACGGTCAGGAGACAGTGCATTTCTTTCTTACGGAGCAGAGCCAGAGACTTTGTCCATGGTTTACGACGTCGGCAGGAGCTGTTCCAACCTCTCCCCAACAAGAACTTCAACGGATAAGTTACCTCTCTCATATACCCCTTTTTTGAACATTGTGTATTTTTGTGCAAGTTCGGTTGCCACACTCAGTGTTCCAGTGCCGTCTTGGCGTTGTTTTCATCTCCCTGCATGGAGTATTCTTTGTATGTATTCAACCCGTTTAAAGTAAATTCTGTTAACCCCCTTCTCCTCCTCCTGCTCTTCACTGCATCCAATGAACCTCAATTTTTTACACACGCCCCCTTTTTTTCAAATACAGAGTACAGTCTCGAGTTTCAAGCTTTCTATTCTGCTAAATAGGTGATTGCCCCAACGGTTCCGGACCCATCATGGAGAAGGTACATATACCTGGGTTCTTCTCCTTACATTCACATGGTCCATACAGCATAATGCATCCCCCCATGGTCCATACAGCATAATGCATCCCCCCATGGTCCATACAGCATAATGTATCCCCCATGGTCCATACAGCATAATGCATCCCCCCATGGTCCATACAGCATAATGTATCCCCCCATGGTCCATACAGCATAATGCATCCACACATGGTCCATACAGCATAATATATCACCCCCATGGTACATAGAGTATAAATTATCCCCCCCATGGTTCATACAGTATAATACATCCCCCCATGGTCCATACAGCATAATGCATCCACACATGGTCCATACAGCATAATATATCACCCCCATGGTACATAGAGTATAAAGTATCCCCCCATGGTCAATACAGTATACTACATCCCCCCATAGTACATACAGTATAAAGATCCCCCCATAGTACATACAGTATAAAGATCCCCCCATGGTTCATACAGTATAATACATCCCCCCATGGTCCATACAGTATAAAGCATCCCCACTCATGTATAAAGCACCCCCCATTGTTTATACAGTATAATACATCCCCCCATGGTCCTGATTACAGTTTTATCTGCACACACCAGTTTTCTAAAACAATAAAACACAATAATCACCTCTTCTCCTTGTTCCTCCGCTGCTCTGGTCTCCGAGTCCGCAGAGCCAGCTTGTCTTCTGAAGCGTCGCACATCTCAGCGTGCGGGATGCCACTTAGTGACGTCATCGCGCTGAGACATTAGACACTGAGGAGAATGATGGGGGAAGTGTCAGCTGACACTCCCTCCTCCAACTTGCTTTCATCTGCATCAGCTCTCAGCAGATGCGGATACAGTTGAACTTGCTTGGGCAGCCCTGTGTCAGCGCTGGCACCGCACCCCCAGCTCACAGGCCCCATAGTGGCATGAGCTGGGAGACACCTGCTCAGCCGCACAGTTTAACTGTATCGGTGTGCTACGCACCCCCTGGTAGCTCCGCTACTGATGATAAATTTTAGAAATATTTACTTTGTATGTTTGGTTTAGTTTTCTCTTAAACTTGTATGTTTTAATATACTTATAGGGGTTCTCTCCTCTTTTAAAATGATCCAATTGTTCTGTTCTCAGGCTCCATTCAGGAAAAAGACAGCCAGTCCAACATGTGATTCAAGGACGGTTCACGTCTAGCAGAACGGGAACCGCTCATAAAGATAGACTGAATATTCTCGATCATAAAGGGTGGTCCCAAGCAGGGGATCCCCCATATGATATTTATATGCCCTAATACGTAATATGGCAAGTGATTCACTTCATTAGACAACCCATTTAAAATCTTCAGGCTCGCACTTGGAGCTGCAGCAGATCACTGTATTTTCAGTCCAAGTGCGATGAGACAAAACATTGGATCTCACTCAGACCGATGTTATCTTTTTGGCCCGTGCACATTTCTGATTTTTTTTTTACCCAGACAGCTGTTGTATGAGGAAAAAATGCACCATATTTGAATCTGATAATCGAAACACACTTACATGGAAAACAGACTGCACTCGGATGACATCTGAGCGCAGTCCAATTTTCAACGACTGACAAAAGGGAGAAAATAGCTGAGAAAATAAGATCACATTGTTATCAGCTCTAATCAAACTATGATCAGAGTGAGAATGGCATAATAATACAGTGGCGTGACCCCAGCCTTAGGAGGGCTCATATGCCTCAGTACAAGTGACAATTACTTGATAATCTCATATTTTGCCATGGAAAATTTATATTCTGTACCTTGTAATCAGTCTGTCCTCCCTGTTATAAAATCAGCTCTGTATGCTGATCATTTTTCTGTAGAGGTTGTGATTGGATAAGGCCTCTTTCACACTTCAGTCGTGTGACGTCCGCCCAAGTGTGAAAATGGCGGATCCGTCAGAAAAGTGTAAAAACGAATGTAAAATGGATCAGTTTTCTGATGGATCCGCCAAGAAGTTTTCACCCGGAAATGATGAAATGTTCGTTCCGGTAATGTAAGTCCGGACCGAGGGGAGAGAGAGAGAGAGAGAGAGAGAAAAACGGACCTAACGGACGACTATCCGTCAAAATCCGTCACTAATGCAAGTTGATGGGAAAAAAACGGATCCGCCAAAAAAAAATGGCGGATCCGCTTTTTTAACATTTTGACGGATTTTGACTGACGTCGCACGACTGAAGTGTGAAAGAGACCTTAGCAGCCAATCATAAGTGGAAGATTTGCAGGACAGGGGTTGTGAGCAACAGCCTGAACCAATGATAAACCAGGAACTAGAATTCAGTACTACCCAAGACTCCCTATATGCAATGCATTTTAGATGTAGTCACTGCTCACAGCTCTCGCCTGTAGTAACTGAGCTAAAATGTATCTCCCGATTTAACATCCATTTTGATACTCTACACTATGGGTTTACTTACTGCTCAGTTCTTTGCTATGTGTTACCGTAGTATCCTTTTAGATCTCATTGAGACCTTATGCCCCCTTTTCCCTCTTTATGCAGGATACCTACATCCAGGGGTGCCCACTCCATTCAGTATTCTTACATCAGTCACTGCCACTAACTGGCAATATCATCCAATAGCCAGTGTTAAACTCAGGGCCGGCTCCAGGTTTTTATGGGCCCCGGGCGAAAGAGCCTCAGTGGGCCCCTTTAACACAGACCATGATTCATGATGCACAGATACGGCAGAGAAATATGGGTATAGTACAATGCCAAACACTTCACTTCTTCCATTACATGAGTGATATCTATTGTAAATTGTACAATAGTTCAAAAACCGCCAAATCCTCACAGCGCACAGTACAGACTGGACAGTACAGTCCTCCATACAATATTATGGGCACCACAGTCTCCCCCCCATCACCCATATAATACCCCATGCAGGATGTCACCCCCCATATAATGCTCCATACAGAATACTAGACCCAAAATAATGCTCCATACAGAATACTGGACCCAATATAATGCTCCATACAGGATACTGGTCCCCATATAATGCTCCATACAGGATACTGGTCCCCATATAATGCTCCATACATAATATGGAGCTCTCCTCTGCGCTGTACTGCGTTCTGCACTGTTACGGCTTAGGAAAAGGCGCTGTGGAAAGACTCCCCATTATCATCATGATTTCCTCCCCATCATCATCATTGCCTCCTTATCTTCATCATTGCCTCCCCATTATCATCAATGCCTGCCCATCATCATCTCCTCCCCATCATCATCAATGTCTGCCCATCATCATCATCTCCTCCCCATCATCAATGCCTGCCCATTATCATCATGGCCTCCCCATCATCATCATCTCCTCCCCATCATCAATGCCTGCCCATTATCATCATGGCCTCCCCATCATCATCATGGCCTCCCCATTATCATCAATGCCTGCCCATCATCATCATCGCCTCCCCATCATAATTATCGCCTCCCCATCATCATCAATGCCTCCCCATTATCATCAATGCCTCCCCATTATCATCAATGCCTGCCCATCATCATCATCGCTTCCCCATCATCATTATCGCCTCCCCATCATCATCAATGCCTCCCCATTATCATCAATGCCTGCCCATCATCATCTTCTCCCCATCATCAATGCCTGCCCATTATCATCATCTTCTCCCCATCATCAATGCCTGGCCTTTATCATCAATGCCTCCCCATTATCAGCAATGCCTGCCCATCATCACACACAGACAGCACACAAGCACTCTCTCACATACATACACACACACACACACACACACACAAAAGCACCGCACTACATACAAACACAGAGACACAGACACACACGTCTCACCTGTTCAGCGTCCGCGCTCTCTGCCACAGCCGGCCGCTGAATGATGATGTCATTCAGCGGCGCTGCTGTGAGAGGAAGCGCTGGCGCCCCCTGGAGCCCCGGAGCTGCGGCAGCGGAGGCACGAGAAAGGTAAATATTGTGCCAGCTGATGCCGGGGCCCGCTCTCCTCCGCTAACGGGCGCGGGGTGCCAGACGGCGAGTGGGCCCCCCCGCCTGCTCAGGGCCCCGGCACTTGCCCGGGTGTGCCGGGTGCTGACGCCGGCCCTGGTTAAACTCCTCGATGCCGCATGTGGTTCATGGACTCACTGTGCCTAAGTGCTACCTGGTGTTCACTGAAGCTCCTGATGGTGGGGACAGGCGGGCTGCAAGTAGCTGTCAGGTACCACTCCTAGACAGAACCCGAAACTGCAGCTGCTGAGGTTCGCTGACAATGATTAAGGACTAGGGCTCCATTCAGTCTAATAAGTTCTGGCTCCTCTACAGAACAGTTACTGACACGGACCAGGGGAGAAGGTACAGGCCACTGGCGGCACATGAACCAGGGGTCAGGTACGCTGACATTGATTAAGAACTAGGGCTCTGTTCAGACTAGTAAGGTCTGGCTCCTCTACAGAACTGTTACTGACATTGATTTGGTCTAAATGGGACTTGGCCGATTCGGAAACTAGTTCTAGCAGGCCGGATTGAAACGGACCAGAGGACAATTTTTCAGGCAATGGCCGCACAAAAACCAGAGGAGCAGGTTCATGTACTGACCACACAAGGACCAGAGGATCAGGTTCAGGACTCTGGCCACACACAGACCAGTGGTTCAGGTTCAGGACACTGGGCACACCAGGACAAGGGGACCGCTCATATCATGGGGACCTCTCATATCACTAGTAGGAGAAACTACACACTAATGATATTGTTGCTTTGGAAACTCTGTAAGGAAGAGGGAGTCTCTTATACAAGATGCCTCCCAGTTATGGTTGGGAGCCATCTTGCAGGTGTCCTCTGATACTAAATGCCTCACAGCAATTGGCTGGGGGCATTTTACTACGTGCAAGTGCAGCCCCTTTAAGAATGGGGGTGTGCATACTAGGCACGCCACCAGGAGGTGCGGCATTGACAAGCAGGATTTCCAACGTAAGGGGGCCATGCTGTGGGGCCGGAGCAGTGAGCATGCCGCTTCCTGAATGGAAGGGGAAGGGGAACCATGCAGAGGCACTGGCAATAAATTTTCAGTACCCACCTCTTACCCAACCTCATCTTCAAGTCTGCGAGGACTCTCTGCAGAGAAGTTTGAGGCCGACATCTCTTCACAAACTCCCATGACTAGAGATGAGTGACTTTGCCTCCGGGAGGGTCGAGTCGGGTTTCGGACCACCCTACTTTAGGAAAAGTTGAGTCGAACGAAATCAGCTGACTATCGGCAAAAGTCGGAGTTCCGACTGAAACCAGACCCGACCCCAATGCAAGTCAATGGGGAATAAAAGTCGGCAGTAAGTGGGGGACAGTAAACACACCTACAGTGCCCATTTCAATGCCAACGACATCAATTCTTATTACTTTAGCTTGTCAACCTTAATTTACTTTATAATAGTAACGCATTGAAAACTGGGGGTTATGTGGCTAAAGTTGTGGGGGGGGGCAGGGCTGGCTCCAGGTTTTCGTGGGCCCCGGGTGAAAGAGTCTCAGTGGGCCCCTTTAGAGTGCTTTCAGTGGGAGAAGCAAAATAGGAATCTTGTGGGTATGATACCTATACTTTCAGAGGATACCAGAATGTACCGTACTCATACCCACAAGATTCCTATTTTGCTTCTCCCACTGAAAGCACTCTATATGTTTTTTTCTACTGGCTAACACGGTACCAAACCAATTTTTTTCATTTATCTAAGTGGGCTCCTTTAACACATACCACAATTCATGATGCTCCGATACGGCAGAGAAATATAGGTATAGTACAAAGCCAAATACTTCACTTCTTACATTACATGAGTGATATCTATTGTAAATTCTACAATAGCTCAAAAACCGGACAGTATAGTCCTCCATACAGTATTATGGCCACCACATAGTGCGCCATACAGAATAATGAGCCCCATATATTGCTCCATACAGAATAATGAGTCCCATATATGATGCTCCATACAGAATAATGAGCCTATATTTGCTCCATACATAATTGGTCCCATAATGTCCATACATATATGATGAGCCCCACATAATGCTCAGTATATGATGGTCCCAATATAATGTGCCATACAGTATAGGACGGTCCCCATAGAGTATAATGAGCCCCACATATTGCTCCATACAGTATAATGAGTCGCATATAAAGCTCCATACAGTATATGATGGGTCTCATATATTGCTCCATACAGAATGGGCTCCATATAATGCTCCAAACAGAATAGGCCCCATATGTGCTCCATATGATGCTCCATATATAAAGGGCCCTATATGATGCCCCAACAATAATGAACCCCATATGATGCTCTAGTATATGATGGGCCCCATATATGATGCTCCAGTGTATGATGAGCCCCATATAATGCTCCAAATATGTTGGTCCCCATAGATAATGCTCCATATATAATGGGCTCCATGTGATGCTCCATATATAATGTGACCCATATGATGCGTAATATAGAATAGGCCCCATATGATGCTCCAGGATATGATGGGCCCCATGGATGATGCTCCAGTGTATGATGGGCCTATATAATGCTCCATATATAATGAACCCCATATGATGCTCTAGTATATAATGGGCCCCATATATGATGTTTCAGTGTATAATGGGCCCCATATATGATGCTCCAGTGTATAATGGGCCCTATCTATGATGCTCAAGTGTATAATGGGCCCCATATATAATTCTCCAGTGTATAATGCTCCCCATGTATTGCTCCAAACATTAAAAAAAATGAAATACCTCTCCTCGCTGGGCACTGCTCTACTCTGGACTCCTCAGAGTCACCATCTTCCAGCTCTCTGCACTGTGACTGTTCAGGCAGAGGGCGCACAGATGTGACGTCATCGCGCTCTCTGACCTGAATGTCACTGTCAGGAAACGTGGAAGACGTCACAGCGGTGAGCAGGGAGAGGTAAGTATTGCAAGTGCTGGGGCCCTGAGCAAGCAGGGTGGGCACCCTCGTGGGCGCCAGCACTGGCACAGGGCCCCTCAAGTACGCCGGTGTCTCTGACGGCGAGTGGGCCCCCCCACTGCTCAGGGCCCCGGCACTTGCCCGGGTGCGCCAGGTGCTGACGCCGGCCCTGGGGGGGGTACAGCCCAGTTAGGGAGGTGGAAAAACTGGCTTATGTTGAGGTGTAGGCTGGACGTTCAGCAGCTGCAAATGGAGGAATTGGAGAAGTCGGAGGAAGAGGAGGACAAAGCGAGACATTTTACTGGCAACCTATGTGTCATCAGGGGAAGGTGGTACAAAATCCTTTGAAACCCAGGCATGGTTCATTTTAATGAAGGTGAGATCATCTACATTTTGGGTCAACAGCCGGGTCTTTCTTTCTGTCAGGATTGATCCAGCAGCACTGAAGACTCTTTCTGATAGCACACTACCAGCAGGGCAAGCGAGCTCCTGTAAGGCATATTGTGCCAATTCAGGCCAGGTGTCCAGTTTACAGGCCCAGTAGTCAAAGGGGAATGAACTGTGAGGGAGAACATCGATAGAGGAGGAGAGGTAATTTTGAACCATAGTTGACAACTGTTGTCTCCTGTCTGTTGCATTCGATTCAGTATTACCAGTCGTGTGAGCGGTACTCGAGAAATCAGTCCATAACATGGTCATGAAACCCCTGTCTCCAACGCCACTTCGGCTGTGTGCACCACGAACACCTCTTCCATGTTGCCCAGTACGGCTCGTGGTAGAACCTGCACCGCTGCTGTGTGCTGGGAATGCCTCTAACAAACGGTTTACCAGAGTTGCTTGTTTGTTCGCCAATATTAGCTCTAGGTTCTCCTGTGGCATGATGTTCTGTAATTTGCCTTTATAGCTGGATCGAGGATGCTGGCCAACCAGTACTCGTCATCCTTCATAATATTGGCAATGTGGGGGTCCGTTTTTAGGATCCGCAAGAGGAAATCACACATGTGGGCCAATGTTCCAGGTGTCAATGATGCACTGCCAGTGGTGGGTGGAGGAGCACTTTCTGCCAAATCCACATCCCTCCAGTCACGCACAAACCCTGTACCTGACCTTGGCAAGCCAACATTTTCTCTTGCCCCCTGAGAAGCATCCTCCTCCCCAAAATAATCATCCCCCTCATCCTCCTCTTCTTCCTCCACCTCGTTTAGGACAGTTCCCTGAGCAGACAATGCCTGACTGTCATCAAGGCTTCCCTCCTCCTCCTCCTCCTCCGCTGCAGACGCCTGATCCTTAATGTGCGTCAAAGTTTGCATGAGAAGACGCATAAGGGGGATGCTCATGCTTATGATGCCGTCGTCTGCGCCTACCAGCCGTGTGCATTCCTCAAAACACTGAAGGACTTTACAGAGGTCTTTCAGCTTTGACCACTGCACACCCGACAACTCGATGTCTGCCCTCAAACTGCCTGCCCGTGTATCCTTCCACAAATGCATTACAGCATGCCTCTGTTTGCACAGCCTCTCAATCATGTGCATGGCTGAATTCCACCTTGTTGCAACGTCTATGATTAGCCGGTGCTTGGGAGGTGGAGCGATCGGTGCATCCTCTGCATACGACTTGAGTCTACGGGCGAGCGACGGATGTGCAAGCACAGTCTTCGCACCTTATGGAGCAGGGCTGGTAACTCCGGATAATTATTTATGAAGCACTGCACCACCAGGTTCAAGGTGTGAGCCAGGCAAGGTATGTGTCTGAGTTTTGCCAGGGCTATGGCCGCCACAAAATTATGGTCGTTATCACTGACTACCTCGGCTGGCTCAAGATGTAGACTGCCCAGCCATGACTCAGTTTCTCGCTGCAAGTAGTCGGCCAGTACCTCCGCGGTGTGTCTGTTGTCGCCTAAAGACATCATCTTTAAAACAGCCTGCTGACGCTTACCACTAGCTGTTCGATATTGGGACACCACGTGTGCAACACTGGCAGCTGTGGATGGAGTGCTCGTGCGACTGCGCTCTGTCGACGAGCTTTTGCTTCTGGAGGAGCAGGAGGAGAAGGAGGGTCGAACGCCTACAGCCAACTGTTGCCTATACTGTGGGCTAGGCAGCACTGTCCCACCGCCGCTGTCCCCTGTGGACCCTGCATCCACCACATTAATCCAGTGAGCAGTGATGGACACGTAATGGCCCTGGCCATGCCTACTGGCACATGCATCTGTTGTGAGGTGCACCTTTCCACTCACTGATTGTTTGAGTGCATGGACAATGCGGTCTTTCACATGCAGGTGGAGGGCAGCGATGGCTTTTCTAGCAAAGAAGTGCTGACTTGGTAGGTCATAGCGTGGGACAGCGTAGGCCATGAGTTCTCGGAACGCTGTGCTTTCAACCAAACAGAAGGGCATCATCTCTGAGATCAGTTTGGCAATGTAGGCGTTCAAAGCCAGTATACGCGGATGAGATGAGTACTTTCTTGTCCTACTCAGAGTGTCTGGTAGGGTGAGCTGGACTTGAGAGCTGCATATGGGGGAACTAGCGGTGGACATTGCAGACTGAGAGGGGGTTGGTGATGATGGTGGTGGTGATGGCCTAGATGCACTCTTCCGTTGGAAAAAGATTGTGATTCCCTGACTGCTTTGGCCTTGCGACAACACCTCAACATTTCTTGCTGGTGGTGTGCTAACCGGTGGGCTTACAGTGGGGGAAGCGATGTAGCGTTGCTGGCTACCTTCAGTCGGAGCAGGTGCACGTGTGCTACCTGAGGTTTTGTAGTCCGTCCACGCTTGGAAGTGCATGGTGTTTAAATGTCTAAGCATGCAACTGGTATTCAAATTTCGGAGATTTTTCCCTCGGCTAAAGGTGCTTCTGCACTTCTTACAGATAACCTTTGCCTCATCAATAGGATTTTGGTCAAAAAAGTGCCATACTGCACTCTTCCTACTATGGGAAAAATTTTCAGGGCTTGCACGCTGTGCTAATTTGACCGTCTGGCCAAGCTGTCCTGCAACTCTTTTTGTTTTTTTAACACGTTTTTGGACTGCTACGGGCCTGCCAGATAACCGCAGCTGCAATGTTGGTGCCTGCTGCGGATCCTCCTCCTCTTCTGAGCTATTGCCAGTGGCACCCTCTTCCCCCAATGGATGCCAATCCGGGTCAACAACTGGGTCATCCATCACCTCCTCTTCAATTTCATCTGCACCTTCCTCTGTGTCACCGTGTAAGGTGGTATAGTATGGGGGAAGGGGCATCTGAATTTCATCAGGGTCAGAATCTGGCTCAGTAGACTGCGAGGGCAATGCAGTGCTCTGGGTGAATGTACCAGCAGAATCATATAGCACTGGCTGTGCATCAGTGCACTCCATGTCATATTCATGTTGGACTGGGGAATTCAGGATTTCCCTTGATAAGTTAGGCATGGTATGTGAAAAGAGCTCCAGGGAGTAATCTGAAGTGTGGCCTGCCGCATCCTTCACTTTTGGTGGGGGTGAAGGACACAAGGAAAGGTGTTGTTCCTGACCAGGAGCCTGCACTCACGACTCAGAGCTTGCAGTTTTTGAAACTTCAGAAGAGGAGGCGATAGAGCTGGAGGCTGTTTCGGCAATGTAAGCCAAAACCTGTTCCTGATGCTCCGGCTTTAAAAGCGGTTTACCTACTCCCAGAAATGTGAGCCTTCCAGGCCTTCTGGAGCCAGACGATGACGCAGGCTCAACACCTCCTGCCTTAGGTGCTATTGTGCTTTTGGCACTACCAGCAGATGCACCACCACCACCATCAGTACCAGCTGCCCCCCCCCCATGTCCGCGGCCTCTTCCACCATATTTCCTCATGTTTGGGAAAAGGTACCAAAAAAAACAGCAGATATATGGTACTGTATGAGGAGCGTACAGCTGTATAGGTGTAGGGGAAAATTTAAATCTCCGTATATATTTCCAGAGTCACACACAGACACTCACTCAGTATGGATTCGACCGTAATACAAACAGCAGAAATACGGTACTGTATCAGAAGCGTACAGCTGTATACGGTGTAGGGAAAAATTTAAATCTCCGTGTATATTTCCGGAGTCACACACAGACGCTCTCTCAGTATGGATTGGACCCTAATACAAACAGTAGAAATACGGTACTGTATCCGAAGCGTACAGCTATATACAGTGTAGGGGAAAATTTTAATCTCTGTATATATTTCCGGAGTCACACACAGACTCACTCAGTATGTATTTGACCGTAATACAAACAGCAGATATACGGTACTGTATCAGAAGCGTACAGCTGTATATGGTGTAGGGAAAAATTTAAATCTCCGTATATATTTCCGGAGTCACACACAGATGGTCAGCATGTATTTGTCCTGTGATACCAGCCGGTACACGGTAGTGTGTGAGGAGCGTACAGCTCTATACGGTGTGGGAAAATATGAACGCTCGTAACTGTGCAGAAAAAAAGATTAAAAGTATTAGTGCTGTGTAAAAAGCAGTCTGCACAGCAGTGTACACACAGCAATACAGCTATCAGGCAGCCTAATAACCAGCACTACTGCACACAAGAAAATCCTCCCTGTCACTGCACACTAACTGTACAGCACAATTGCTATCAGCACAAGCACATAAGAACTTCCCTTTCCAGCCCTAATTCTCTCCCTACTGATAAACAGCAACCTCTCCCTACTGTTAAGATCGTCAGAAGTAAAATGGAGGTCGGCGGTCAGGGCTTTTATAGACACTATGACGCCCCCCAAAGCAATCCAATCTCTGCAATGCCCTTCTCTACGATGGTGGTGGATGCTTCACATGTCATCTCGTTGCCCACAGTGTAAGTCCTTGCTCATTGGCTGAAAAAAAGGCAACTGCAAGCATTCTGGGAAATCCGACTTTGGCGCTCGTTTTGCCGATCGCATGGCCGACCTCACGCTATGGTCGGGTTTCAGTCAGCGAAACCCGACTTTGGCAAAAGTTGGCGACTTATGAATCTGGCCGACCTGTTTCACTCAACTCTACCCATGACTTCTCTTCAGGACCACGACTTCTTCTGACATCTCTCACCATCTTCACAACTAGGATGCTTCTCTCCATCAAGCCTTCCTCAGCCTTCCTCAGCATAGGAGGAAGTGGATGTAGTGCCAGGAACTGAGCATGGGGAAATCTCCGGAGCTACCACCCCAGAGGATTCAAGCAACAACTGGAGTTCTCTGACTGGTTGGTGGATTGCAGAGACTGGGAAGATGCCACCACCTTGTAGTTCACTTTACTAGGCCACTTAGAAACTGAAGTTACCTCATCAGAGTCCATCTTCAGCCTGGTCTCCAAGACAACACGCCTACATAGAGGGGAGTTTCCTGTGGGCAGATCATTGGTACAATTATCCGGACTGTGTGGGGACATTGCCTCCTCTTCCCTTTTTTGATAAACGCCAACACACAGTCAGCGACTAGTAGACATGGTGTGGAAGATAGCAACACAGATGACTGAGTTGGGTGTATGGGTACCAAACACCTATTGTGACTCGACTGTCCCCAAAGGAACACTTTTCAGTATCTCCAGATTAAAACAGGCCCTCAAGTTCTCAGCTCTAGATGACCGAACAGAAGTGGATGGAATGAACCAGACATCATGTGGAAAGCGATCCTCTCCATAGGGCAGCACGGTGGCTCAGTGGATAGCATTGCAGCGCTGGAGTCCTGGGTTCGAATCCCACCTAGGACAACATCTGCAAGGAGTTTGTATGTTCTCCCTGTGTTTGCGTGGGTTTCCTCCGGGTTCTCCGGTTTCCTCCCACACTCAAAAACATACTGATAGGGAATCTAGAATGTGAGCCCCATCAGGGACAGCGACGATAATGTGTGCAAACTGTAAAGCGCTACGGAATATGTTAGCGCTATATAAAAAATAAAGATTATTATTATTAAATATGTATTGGTCCTATATGGAGCTCTGAAATTACTTGACTGTTTTTTGGCAGGGCTCGTTTTTCACCTGGCAAAACCTTCATCGGATTCTAGAGCTGTCGGATGGGAATCTGACACCGACTCTTCACAGCCTGTAGAACTAACTCTCCCACTGGACCACAGCTTCCACTTGCCACAAATACAGTCACAATCATTGGTGGACAGGGAATACTGTCACCCAGGCCAGCCTCTCCTACAGGTCTTAGGCACTGGAATTTTTTAGGCTTCTCAGGACAGAGATCGTCAGGATCTTCAACACAACCGCAGCGATACTGCAATACCCTCTCATGACAGAGTTCATGCTGCCCACTCCTGTCAACATTCAATGTTTCTGCTTGGGTTGCTGCCTTTACAGGCTGAGGAACAAGTGGTCTCTGGAAGTACAGAGCCAGAGGTGACAGCTTCTTCACAGCTATTGGCTGGGATCCATCTTGCAGGCATACTCTGATACTAGATCCCTCCCAGCAGTTGATTTGGGGCATTTTACTATGTGCATGCACTGCCACCTTAAGAAAGCAGATGGCACTCACCGGTAAAAGTCACTTTTTATTCATTCATTTTAAAACATCGGCGTCGGGATGATGGGAGCAGGAGTGGAGGAGACGACGGCCGTTTCACGATGCAGTAGCGCTTCTACGGGTCACATAGAAGAGTGGAACTGACGTCTCAACTTAAAGGAGGGACGGCAGCCAAATTACTCCCCCAGCGCAAAACACGTGTGCAGCAACTACACTTAAATTAAAACGCATATGAACACATAAGAAAAAACACAAATACATAATAAAACAAGCTTTTACAGGAAAATGGACATATCAAGTTTTTCATTCATGCCAGAGGATTCTTGTGCTCGTGTACGCATAATCCATATGGCCTCTCTTCTTAACAGGAGCTTATGCAGATCCCCTCCTTGTATTGGCAAGAACACCCTTTCCAGCCCAGCAAAGGACCGGACCCCCGGGTCTCCCCCATGGACTTCTCTGACATGTCTAATTAATAGCGGAACCCCCTTCCCCGAGCCAATTGAATTATAATGCTCTCTGAACCTCACATAAAGGGGGCGAATGGTCTTACCAATGTAAAAGGATTTACAACAACAGAATAGCACATACACCACATGGGTCGTTTTACACGTGATAAAATCCTTGACAGTATTGTGGCGCCCCTGAGGGTTCAGTCGCCATAGAGGTGTTGCATCTCACCCAGAGGTGTGACACCTGACTCTCAGGTAAGGAGGGAGCACCCCTAGGACGCCAGCTGAGCATACGGACGGACCCTTCGGGAGGATGGTCTGACTCAGCCTGGTTAGCAAAGGGTGTATACATGGGTGGGTGGAGTTAGCTGCAGTACTTAGGGTGCGTGGTAGAATAGAGAGCAGCCAGTCACTGACTGAGTCTTCGTCTGAGTACACCTCAGGAAGAAACTGCTGAAGTTAGCGCAAGGGTCCGAAAAGGCACAGACGTTGGTTCATCCATACGTGGCCCTCATCCTGAAGAAGGAAGGACCAAGGCCATCAGGGCACGGCCCCTAGACTAATGGGAAAGCTTCAGGCCCTGCTAGTAAGCCGACGGCGGTGATCACTTTATGGGTCATTGCCACTGACCACCAGCATCTCTACAGAAAGGCAGCACTACGGGGTCAAGTATGCACAGACATAGGATTGATCTGTTGACCGAAAGGGCTCACAGCTTCTGGAACTGGGAGTTTGCATGATGAGGTGCTAGGAAGTAGAAAGGAGTAAGAGCACAGAGAGTGAAGGCCAGAAAGGAACATACTGAGAGGGAGTCCTGGGAAGTGCGACCAATCTACCTGGGAGTTGCTGGACCACACACCCAGAGGACACAGTGCCAGGTGAGCATCTGTCTTGTGGCCAAAGACTGTGAGTAAACCTTGAAACTGCACTCGACTGTCTCCCTGATTATTCCAATGTCTCACACTCCTCTCTGCTACATCCACAGGCACCATCCCTTCACTACCACATCTACCTGCCCTGGAAGAACACTACCTCACCTGTAGGAGGTACACCAACTAGCTGCACTACACCATCTCTTCCAGAGGACCTGCACAACAGCGCTGGTCACCCTGACGAGATACTACAGGTGGCGTCACGAATCACTATACGAACATTATCCCCTGTAAATATCCCCTTTTTGGTGAGCGCCCAGGGCCACGGACCGAGTCGTGGCTACCGTGACATCCCATAGAGATCGACGGGCTCGGGTCCGAATACCCCACAGCTCTGGCGGGCGGCTCAGTATGAGACACTCCTCCAATATGTAGTGTCTGACTAACAACATGATGGTTGCAAAAAGGTAATTTCAGATGAGGACAGTGTCCTGTCCTTTGCTGGGCTGGAAAGGGTGTCATTGCCAATATAAGGAGGTGATCTGCATAAGCTCCTGTTAAGAAGAGAGGCCATATGGATTATGCGTACATGAGCACAAGAATCCTCTGGCATGAATGAAAAACTTATGTCCATTTTCCTGTAAAAGCTTGTTTTAGTATGTATTTGTGTTTTTTCTTTACACCATGTTCCAAATTATTATGCAAATTGCTTTTAAGTGTCATAGCGTTTTGTTTTTTTTTTGTAATGAAACCCTTTGATGGTATTGTGTGTCAGGGTTCTTTGGATCACTGAAATCAATCTCAGATACCTGTAATAATTAGTTTGCCATGTGAGCCCAATAAAAGGAAAACTGGATGTTCCACACTATTAAGCAGGCCGGAGTTTTCAGTACATGGGAAAGAAAAAGGATCTTTCTGCTGCTGAAAAGCATCAAATAGTGCAATGCCTTGGTCAAGGGATGAAAACATTAGATATTTCCCAAAAACTTAAGCGTGATCATCGTACTGTTAAGAGTTTTGTGGCTGATTCTGAACACAGACGGGAGAATGAGGAAGGTTTCTGCCAGGCAAGTTCATCGGATTAAAAGAGCAGCTACAAAAAAGCCATTACAAACCAGCAAACAGATATTTGAAGCTGCTGGTGCCTCTGGAGTCCCTCGAACCTCAAGGTGTAAGATCCTTCAAAGGCTTGCTGTGGTGCATAAACCTACTATTCGGCCACCCTTAAACAGTGCTCACAAGCAGAAACGGTTGCAGTGGGCCCAGACATACATGAAGACTGATTTTCAAACAGTCTTGTTTACGGATGACTGTCGAGCAACCCTAGATGGTCCAGATGGATGGAGTAGTGGATGGTTGGTGGATGGCCACCATGTCCCAACAAGGCTGCGACGTCAGCAAGGAGGTGGAGGAGTCATGTTTTGGGCCGGAATCATGGGGAAACAGCTGGTAGGGCCCTTTAAGGTTCCTGAAGGTGTGAAAATGACTTCTGCAAAGTATATAGAGTTTCTTCCATCGTATAAAAAGCATAAACGTGCCTTCAGGAGCAAAATCATCTTCATGCATGACAATAGTCATTGGCTGCTATGGGCATAAAAGGAGATAAACTTATGGTGTGGCCACCATCTTCCCCTGACCTCAACCCCATAGAGAACCTTTGGAGTATCATCAAGCAAAATATTTATGAGGGTGGGAGGCAGTTCACATCAAAACAGCAGCTCTGGGAGACTATTCTGACTTCATGCAAAGAAATACAAGCAGAAACTCTCCAAGTTCAATGGATGCAAGAATTGTGAAGGTGATATCAAAGAAGGGTTCCTATGTTAACATGTAACTTGGCCTGTTAGGATGTTTTGGAGTTAAATAGCTTTTTTGTTCAGTGAATGTGACCTCCTAATGCTGGAAATTCCACAAATGAGCATTTTCAGTTCTTTAAAACATATCAAATGTTTAGAAATTCTACTGTGCCTAATAATTTGGAACAGTGTATTTTGAGGTTTTTATTCACTTTGGAGATTATACTGTTATCATTGGGAGGTTTCTTCAATAAAATTCGATGTATACTCTAACGGGTGATGACTTTTATTAGACTGACTGTCATTTGCACTGACCACTTAGGAAAATCAGAGAAAAATATCATTTGCATAATAATTTGGAACATGGTGTATGTGTTCATATGCGTTTTAATTTGTGTCTTTGCTGCACACGTGTTTTGCGCTGGGGAGTGATTTGGCTGCTGTCCCTCCTTTAAGTTGAGACATCAGTTCCACTCTCCTGTGTGACCCGTAGAAGCGCTACTGCAGCGCGGAATGGCAGTCGTCTCCTCCACCCCTGCTCCCATCCTCCCGACGCCGGTGTTTTAAAATGATGGAATAAATTGTGACTTTTACCTGTTTGTGCCATTATAAAATTTCTACTGTGGGTCAATTGATGTCGCTTTTCCTGGTGTCTGCCCCTAATTTTTGGAAATGTTTGGATTTTAAGTTTAGTCTCCTTCATGTGTGTTGCCTGAATTTAGCAATGCTCTCACCAGGCCTACACTTGTCACACATCTACCTGTTAATGATCAATGTTTAAGCTAGAAATGCTTTTCCAAGCCCTGTCCCATGCATCCATGCTGCGCAATTACACTATTTATGCTCTGCGTCAAGTAAAAAAAGTACCAGGCACTATTAAGTAACAGCACACGTGAACGCAGGCAGCTGCAGGAAGCCGGCGGCAGACACTGTGCACGCTACTGTAGAGCACTGAATACTCACTGCTCTCCACGCACACAGTCCTGGCGTCCAGAGCAGTGAGTATTTCGGCACCTGCCCTTCGGCTTTCAAGCGGCGCATGACGTCCCTGCCATGCACTGCTTACAAGTATAAAGCAACTGCTGGCATCGGAACAAGATACTGCGATGGAGCTCCGGGAAGGTAAGTATATTGGTTTGTTTTTTTAATATTTTCTGATGGGGCCATGCATACCAGGATGGGGATGAGTGACAATCATACTAAGATGCTATTAAATACAAATTAATATTCATTGCCCTCCATGCCCATGGGCATAGAATGCAGTGAATATTCATTTCTCTTTAATTAGCCGCAGCAGCTGGCTCCTGCCTCTGTGACCCGCTGCTCCGCCGATGCCGCTCCCTCACCTCCCCACCACAGCCAGTGTCGGTACATCCAGATCATAAAATGTACCCCCCATTTTCCTCCACATTTTAAAAAAAAAAAAGTGCATCTTATAGTCCGAAAAATATGGTAAGCTGTAAAGATCTATGGAACATAGATCTTAATGAGAATGCTTATTAATGCTTATTAATGAAAGGGGCATTACTAATGTGAGACATGTAAATCTGGAGAGCAGATCATTCCAGTCATTACATGTCTCACACTAGTAGTGCCTTCTTTCATTTACAATAAGCTCTGGAGGAAGATTTTTATGGAGATCTATCCCCCTCCCATCGATCTTAAAGAAGATGTCCACTACTTGGACAACTTTTTGTCATACTCCTCGCTTGGCCCCATCTATATATATAAAGTTGAGTGTATGTATGTGTGTGTGTGTGTGTGTGTGTGTGTGTGTGTTTATCAAGCCAAGCCAACTCCACATAGCCCCACCCACTCTACATAGCCACACTCACTCCACACGCAAAGTCCCGTATAATAAATATCTAATATATATATTTCATAGGCACATCTTCTTGACCACAACAGGTTACACTGCCTGTGTTGCCCATAGCAACCATTCACTAAGCATCTTTCATTCCACCAGAGCTGTTTAAAAGATGAAAGCTGAGCTGTGATTGGTTGCCATGAGCAACAGTTTTCCCACTCCACAACACCTCAGCAGACACTGAACGGGCGGAAGAAATCTAGCATCCCCAGGAACATAAGCTCCCAGCCATTGTCTGTACCCGAGAAAGGAGCAGAGAGCACATGACAGAAATGAATCACCCCCTCCTTTATTACTGCCGGGCTCTATTGTTACCCGCATAGAAAATTGCATCATCAGCGGCTGCACACAGAGCAGTGCACAGAGCCACACTGCCTGGTTACATAACAACATATCTCCAGGAATTCCCTGCTCAGCGCCACCCAGCTCAGGACTATGGGATGGAGGATATGTATAATGGGTAAATGGGCACGGAACTATGGGATAAAGGATATGTATGATGGGTATTTGGGCACGTGACTATGGGATGGAGGATATGTATGATGGGTATATGGCATGGGACTATGGGATAAAGGATATGTATGATGGGTATTTGGGCATGTGACTATAGGATGGAGGATATGTATGATGGGTATATGGGCACATGGCTATGGGATGGAGTATGTGTGGTGGGTGGGTATATGGGCACAGGAATATGGAATGGAGGATTTCTATGATGGGTATATGGGCACGGGACTATAGGATGGAGTATGTGTGATGGGTATATGGGCACGGGAATATTGGATGGAGGATATGTATGATAGGTATATAGGCACGGGACTATGAGATGCAGGATGTGTGATGGGTATATGGGCACGGGAATATGGGATAGAGGATATGTATGATGGGTATATGGGCATGGGACTGAGATGGAGGATGTGTGATGGGCACTGGACTATGGGATGGAGGATGGGTGATGGGTATATGGGCACTGGACTATGTGATAGACGATACGTATGATGGGCATATGGGCGCGGGACTATGGGATGGAGGATATTTATGATGGTTATATGGGCACGGAACTATGGGATGGAGGATAATCATTATAATTTGTTATAACTAACCACAGTTAGTTACTATGCCCGGGCAACGCCGGGCTCTTCAGCTAGTAAAATAATAAAGTTTATACTCACCACCGGTGCGGGTGCTGTCCCCACGGTGTCGCCACTCACTCTCCCTGGGGCTCTCGTGCAGTGTTGTGACAAGTGATGCCAGCGCCAAATCAGTGCTGGCATCACTGTGCCCAACCTTCGTACAAATCGAACATGAAAAAAAAGTCTGGGATCAGCTGGGATCAATTGGATTTTCTCTGGAATAAAGCACTGAATTGCAAACATCAACGTATCATTTTATTATGACCTACATACATGACCATCAGTAGCGTAGCTACTGGGGGGCAGAGGGGGCGGTGGCCCTGGGCCCTGCGCTCTGATGGGGCCCATCCGGAGCTACGCTACTGTAACTATATCGCCGTGCACGGTGCGCCGATTCAGTTACATTCTGCGGCACAGCAGGGAGAATCGATCTCCGTGCTCTGCCGCCCGGCCGCTATGGGGCCCCTGAGCAGGCGGTGGGGGGCCCTGTGCCAGCAGTGGGCCCCTGCCCATCATCGGAGGGTCAGCTGTATCGGCATCTAGCCGATACAGCTGTCACGGGGCAGTAGTGGAAATACAGGGGACGAGGAACCTGGGCCCCTGAACTGCCCTAAGGCTAAGGGAGAGCCCTGTCTTCCCTTAACTTGGGGGTACATTTGAAGGTAGTGAGGCCCAAGTCACCGACCTGTCCCTATCTCCTGTTTAGCCCTGAGCTAAACCCCCAACTCCCTCCCCAGGAGGTGAGACAGGGAATAAAGGAAACTGCAAAAAACAACAAAAGGAAGGAAAGACATATACCTGGGGTTAAATCAAGTAAACAAAGAAACTTAGCTTTCTCTGCTGCAATGCACCGCACAGCAGAGTAGTTCACCAGATCAGGGAAATAGCTGAAGTACCACTGCACTCAGCAAGCTCCTGACTCCAGCTTGGTTGGTCTCCAAAAAGCAAGTGTATCACCAACAGTCAGCTGACGTCTCAGGTGACCTTTTAAAGGATGGGGAATGGTCACCGCCTTCCACTGACAAGTCAGCAGCAATGCAATTACACCAGCGGCCACCGGGGGAAAAGACCGACATTAACCCCCGATTGCCTGAAAGGAAAAAGGTTTCAACATGGAAAGCAAAATCTGCCACAGATCCAGAAGTGGAACGCGACAGTACCCCCCTTTTAATGAGGGGCCACTGGACCCTCAACACCGCACCTCATTGGAAAACAACCTACGGTGAGGACGCCTCGATCCACCAGGGTTCACCCCAGCAGTCACCTGACTCTCAGGTTTATGGCAAACGTGGACTGATGGATGTGGCAATAACGTATGCTCCGGAGGTGTCACAAATCTACAGAGTGCCGACCTGGGGAATGAGTTATGTACGGGTATTGCTGGGTGTAACTCCAGCTGGTAAGTCCCCGGGCAGAGAATGGCTGACACCCGATACGGCCTGATCACCCGAGAACTCCAGACACACACTTCCACCGGATGTTTTTGGTGGACACCAATACATACTCGTTCACACACATGTCTGGACTGGAATGTTTATTGCCACACACACGTTGCCACAAGATGGTGAACTTTTTTAGGAACTGACCACAGAGGGGTCCCCCTGTGTCAACACACTCACACAATTCTCAGAGGAAACCACCACCCTCCCCTGACCCCTCCTCCCAAGAGGGCTCCGACTCTCAGGGTTGGCTAGTGGTGAGGGTTGGGACTTGCCCCTACTCCTTGGCAGCACCTCTGCTTCCCCCACTGGAGAAGAGGATGGTTGTAGAAAGATGGCAGAGACAGTAGCCCCCGGGCAGCAGCCCTAACACGACTGACCCCAGCTGACTACTACCCTGGAACGCCAATCTTTGACCGGGTTGTGTTTTCTCAACCAAGGAAGCCTAAAACGATGGGTATTGGCATACCCTCCAAGACGTAGCATGACAGGGACTCTTTATGATGAGTCCCTATACGCAGATGTATATCATGCACGACCTGGGTCACACTCCCCTGGCTGAGTGGGACAGAGTCAATAGTCTGGATGCCTAGTGGTTTTGCTAGCATCCTACACATCAGGCCATGGGTCCGGACAAAGTGAGCATCCACCAAATTGACTCCTGCTCCACTGTCCACAAGCACTGGTATTCCCTTAGTTACCCCGCAATCACCACTCTCACAGACAGGGTACACTGAGGGAAGAAATGGAGGAAATATACACTCCCCGGACGCCTCCCTCCACACGACCAGGGGAAAGTGGCTTCTTAGATGGCACAGGTATTTTGGCGCGAGCTGGGCAGACCCCAATGAAATGACCAGTCTGCCCACAGTAAAAAACTTGCCCCCACACGACGCCAAACCACAGGCAACCCCGTTTGGGAACCAACTGCTCCCACCTGCATGGGTTCGTCCGACTGCTCAGTGTCCACCTCCCTAGCAAGGACAACAGTGGGCAGATTTGGTGTATGCCTTTCCCTGAGGCGTCTATCCACCCGGATGGCAAGGGACATGGCAGCCTCCAATGACTTGGGGGCGGCGTACTGCACCAGAGTATCCTGCCATCTTGGGGACAGACCCTGCACAAAATGACTCCTAAGGGCAGGATCATTCCACTGTGTGTCAGTGGCCCATCTCCTGAACTCTGAACAGTACTCCTTAGCGGCCGGTCCTCCTGCTTGATTTTACGGAGTTGGGATTACGCCAGGGAGACGCCATCAGGATCTCCATACAACAGAGCCACAAAAAACCCGTCCACCGACCGTAAAGATGGTGAATCGGTCGACAGGGAGAAGGCCCAAGATAGGGGATCACCCTTAAGAAGGGAGACAATAATCCCCACACACTGTTCCTCACTCCAGATTGAACGGGGGTGGAGCCTGAAGTATAATTTACAGGCCTCCTGAAAAATCAGAAATTTATCTCTCCCTCCAGAAAACCTGTCAGGGAGAGATATCTTAGGTTCTGGTTGAGCCTGCACCTGAGCCGAGACCCAGAACCCCACCAACTGCTGTAACTGCTGCACTACCTCACCCCGCAGCACCTTAAGCTCATCTGTGAGGGTCTGAAGCAGTTGGGCAAAGGCCTGCATTTGGGCCATGGCTCACCAGAGAGAAAAAAAAAATGTGTCGGTTGGTGATAATGTCACGGGGCAGTAGTGGAAATACAGGGGTGAAGAATCTGGGCTCCTGAACTGCCCCTAAGGCTAAGGGAGAGCCTGTCTTCCCTTAACTTGGGGTACACTTGAAGGTAGTGAGGCCCAAGTCACCAACCTGTCCCTATCTCCTGTTTAGCCCCGAGCTAAACCCCCAACCCCTCCCCAGGAGGTGAGACGGAATGAAGGAACTGCAAAATACAACAAAAGGAAGGAAAGACACCTGGGGGTTAAATCAAGTAAACAAAGAAACTTAGCTTTCTCTGCTACAATGCACCACACAGCAGAGTAGGGCACCAGATCAGGGAAATAGCTGAAGTACCACTGCGTGCAGCAAGCTCCTGACTCCAGCTTGGTTGGTCTCCAAAAGCAAGTGTATCACCAACAGTCAGCTGACGCCTCAGGTGACCTTTTAAAGCATGGGGAGTGGTCACCGCCTTCCGCTGACAAGTCAGCAGCAATGCAATTACACCAGCGGCCACCGGGGGAAAAGACCGACATTAACCCACGATGGCCTGAAAGGAAAAAGGTTTCAACATGGAAAGCAAAATCTGCCACCGATCCAGAAATGGATCGTGACAACCGCTGACCGCATTGATGAGAGAAGGAGTGAGCGCTCCTTCTCCCATCATCCCCCTCTCAGCATCTGACAGCAGCGCGCTGACGTCACTGCCCAGCACCCGCTGTCAGGAGATGAGCGGGAGATCAGTGAGCAGTGCAGTAGTCGGGAGGAAGAGAGGTGAGTACTGGATTTATTATTTTTGTAATGGGGTGCATTATAATATAGATGCTGCCTATGGGGGTGCATTATAATGCAGAAGTTGCCTATGGGGGTGCATTATAACACAGAGGCTGCCTATGGGGTGCATTATAATACAGAGGCTGCCTATGGGGGTGCATTTATAATACAAAGGCTGCCTATGGGGGGTTGCATTATAATACAAAGGCTGCCTATGGGGGTGCATTATAATACAGAGGCTGCCTATTGGGGTGCATTATACTACAGAGGCTACCTATGAGGGTGCATTATAATATAGAGGCTGCATATGGAGGTGCATTATAATACAGAGGCTGCTATGGGGGTGCATTATAATACAGAGGCTGCCTATGGGGGTGCATTATAATATAAAGGTTTGCCTGTGCGGGTGCATTATAATACAAAGGCTAACCTATGGGGGTGCATTTAATACAAGGCTGCCTATGGGGGTGCATTATAATATAGAGGCTGCCTATGGGGGTATATTATAATACAAAGGTTGCCTATGGGAGTGTATTATATTCAAATGCTGCCTTGGGGTTGCATTATAATACAAAGGCTGCCTATGGGGGTGCATTATAATACAAAGGCTGCTATAGGGGTGCATTATAATATAGAGACTGCCTATGGGGGTATATTATAATGCAAAGGTTGCCTATGGGGGTGCATTATAATACAGAGGCTGCCCATGGGGGTGCATTATAATACAAAGGTATGGGGGTGCATTATAATACAAAGGCTGCCTATGGGGGTGCATTATAATACAAAGGCTGCCTATGGGGGTGCATTATAATATAGAGTATGACTATGGGGTGCATTATAATACAATGGCTGCCTATGGGGTGCATTATAATACAGAGGCTGCCTATGAGGGTGCATTATAATACAGAGGCTGCCTATGGGGTGCATTATAATACAGATGCTGCCTATGGGGGTGCATTATAATACAAAAGGTTGCCTATGGGGGTGTATTATAATATAGAGGCTGCCTATGGGGGGTGCATTATAATATAGAGGCTGCCTATGGGGGTGCATTATAATATAGAGGCTGCCTATGGGGGTGCATTAATATAGCGGCTGCATATGGGGGTGCATTATAATATAGAGGCTGCCTATGGGGTGCATTATAATATAGAGGCTGCCTATGGGGGTGCATTATAATATAGAGGCTGCCTATGGGGGTGCATTATAATATAGAGGCTGCCTATGTAGGTGCATTATACTATATTGAGGACTATCTGGTGTATTATGCTATATGGATGCTATCTAGGGGCCATCATACAGTGTGGGGATTATAGTGGCGGGGCCATCATACAGTCTTGGAGCCATTAAATATTTTGGGGATATTAAGGGGTCAGTATATATCCAGTGGGGGCATTATACTGTGTATAGGGAGCTGTACAGGGAGGAGACTTGGGACATTTTTAAAAAATAAAGTGGCCACTTATTATTATAGGGGAACGCAGGTTACTCTGACTGTCAAAGGGGACACAGAGGGCAATATTACATTCTAGGGGACAAAATGTGGGCACTGTTTTCTAGGGAACTTGCACCTGGCATTACTATTATTCTAGAGAGTTGCTTTAGAATTTAGAGGTCACACTGACCCACCCAGCAGGTGCAGTAATAAGGACATATATGACAGCAGCGGCTCAGTATTGGGGTATCAGCAGGATGAGGAGTTTGTGCAGGTTGAGAATAGTCTAATTGGTGACCGTGACAGTGCTGAAAAACTGAGAAGTGAAACATGTCTTTGTTTTTATTCTCTGCAGCAGAGTCCTGGCTGGAGGAGTCGTCATGTCGGTCTGGGCCAGATGGAAAAGACATGAAAAGTGAACGATTCCATCAAGAAGAACGTCAGCGGTAAGTCAATATCTGTAACTCTGCTGTAATCTTTATATGTTCTGTAGGACTGGTATTATTTACCACTGACCATATGGCAGTGATATCAATATTGGTCTTTTTTATATAGATTATTTTTGGCAACAGCACGGTCATTTGCTGAGGTTCTCTGGTTAGGGGCCCACTCAGAAGTTTGGCCCCCCTAAACCAAAACTCTAGCTACGCCTCTGATGCCCATATAGCTACTGACCGATTCGCTTTAATTTAATTGTGGTCCAGGAAATGAGCAAAATTACTATTAATGTGGACAGGACAATCTAATCAAGTGTAGATCTCACATGGAGCATTCAAACATCAATGATAAAAGAAATTCCCCACCACTTCTGGAGATAGCTAAGTTCTGCATTCGAGTATTTCCAGCAGCCCCATAAACAATAGATGGAGTAGTGGCAGTGGTAGAGGGTGTAACTTGAATCTCGTGGGCCCAAAGAAAAATCTCCAATGGGACCCATTGGTCTTTAATTGTATTGGTCTTCTCAACGTGGGTTAAAAAGACCTTTTGGGACAACCTAGACTTCAGGACATGGGTGTAATTCCTGCACCCATGTAGCTATTATGCCCTTGAGTGGAGGTGCACATGTCAACCACCACTTCATTCAGATATGGAACTGCAGAGTCCTCGGTTCACCATTGAGGAGAAAGTCTTGGTAACTTGGTCCAACAAACTGCAAATATTTTGGTTACATAACAATTTCAGAGATGGCACCCGCCTAAGGTGTTTTTTATCTCTTCACCTTTACCAGGACAAATGTTTTGCTTGGTTGTATCCTCTATATTCAGAAAAGGAGTATGATTTAAAATCTGAAGTTTCATTTTTTGCATATCTCATCAACATTCCGAGACGTACTCACTACTTTATCCTGCAGTCTAGTGCAAGTTGCCACTTTCTAATTTAGATCTGTCTCTGCTCTCTAGGTCGGGTCATTACAGTTCTTATTTGTTTAGAAAGAGGAGTAAGCTAATATTCCTCACCAACCAAACATATTACTATTTATCGTCCCGATTGTTACATCATTTGCCAAGCAGACATTGGTCTTCGGGTCCACGACAAATCCCATCAAGTTACATTACTTAGGCTTGGCTCTGATGTACTGATAGCCCTGCTGTACCACAAAGGTCCAGTTGTTACAATGTCTTGTGCCAGTTTGGAGGCGCCAGTATGGTTTTGAAGGAAACTATCACCCTACTACAAGACAGTTTATTGTAGAGATTAGTGCAAGCACATAGGAGATGAAAAATGCCTTTTCTATCAATTTTTTTGGGGTATGTTCAGACAAGGGTTTTTTTGTTTTTTTTCCCAAGGTGGAAAAAAATGTCAAGGAAACAAGTGGGTTTTTTTATGCTTTTTTTGTGTAAGGGACATTTTTATGATTCTAATTAATTCAATGGGTAAATAATTTTTAAATGACAAGAAATAAATGCTGTAATGCAACAATGACAGAATAACACCTGCCCACTATGACCAAATATTACTAGCACAAAGCAAATTAAAATGCATGCATAAGCACTAGTGTTTTTGCTGAATAATTTTTTGTCAATATAACAGATCCTAAGCTGGACTTTATTTATATCTATTAGTGATGGGCGAACACTAAAATGCTCAGGTGCTCGTTGCTCGGGTTGAGCAAATTGGAATGCTCGGGTGCTCGACCGAGGAACGAGGCCAATGTAAGTCTATGTGAAACCCGAGCATTTTTCGGGCAGCCCCCCCCCTCACCCCTCCCGGCGGTCTGCAGGGGGAATAGAAATTGTGGAAATCGATGTGAACAGTGCTCAAATGACATGGGAACAGCATGGGGAAGACCCCCGAAAGCATTTCTGACTCCCAGGTCACTGCTGTGAAACAATGTTGTCAGAGTCTTACGCCACTTTTACAGACTCACAATAAAACATACAAAAATGAAACCAAAATTGATTTTCCTGGTAATATGTTAAGGACATCCTTTCCAGGAAAAATGACTTGTATATAGGCAAAATAAAATAACCAAAAACAAAAATGCTCCTCCACACCTTGGGCTATGTTCACACGTAGCGTTTTTGATGCATTTTTCAACTTTAGCATTGCTTTCAACCAAGACAAATGCATTCACTGGGAAATGTCATTTTAATATTTTACAACCTTATCTGGCCATATGGTGTGTGACACATTATCAGACACATCCTGTTTCATTTATGAAGGAGGGACTTGAGGCTAAGTTCACACGTTGCGGAATTGCTGCGGAAATTTCCGCGGCAATCCAGCACTTCTCTCGCGGAAAATACGCATTTTTTTTTGTATGCGTATTCCCCCAGAAACTAGCGTTTGCAAGCGTAATTAGCTTGCAGAATGCTAGCGTTTTCCTAGCGATCTGTAAGCATTGCTTGGAAAACTGATTGACAGGTTGGTCACACGAGTCAAACATAGTGTTTTGACACGTGTGCCCAAATCTTTTTACTATTGATGCCGCCTATGCCGCATCAATAGTAAAAAGATCTAATGTAAAAAATAATAAAAAAAATAATAAATTTGTGATATTCTCACCTTCCGGCGGCCCCCGCAGCTTTTCCGCCTTCAGCGACCCCTCCGGCAACTCCCGTCCAGGAGTCCTTTGCGGCAAATCACCCCGATGACGTAGCATCACGCGAGTTCGCTACGCCATCTGGGTGATTCTCGCAAAGGACTCCTGGGCGGGAGTTGCCGGGAGCGTCGCTGAAGGCGGGAAAACTGCGAGGGCCGCCGGAAGGTGAGAATATCATTATTTTTTATTTTAATTATTGTTTTACCAGGGATATGGTACCCAGGGCCTGGAGGAGAGTCTCTTCTCCTCCAGACCCTGGGGACCATCGCACATGAACCACTTACATTCCGCAAAATAATGAACATGTTGCTATTTTTTCTGCGAAGCGTTTTTTTCGCAGGAAAAAAACGCAACATGTGGCCAAACATGCAGAATCAATTAACATGTATAGGATGCTTAATGCTTGAGTTTTTTTCGCATTTTTTACCGGGAAAAATACGCCCAAAAAAAACGCAAATATTCCGAACGTGTGCACTTAGCCTGAAAGTCACAAAAGCCCATTTTTATAGGGCCATCAGGTGGCCTTTACTATTCTTAAAGGGCCAGTAGTCAGCCCCCACTATCTTAGAGAGCCATCAGCCGGCTATGCTTTGTTGTTCCCATTATTAAAAAATGGTCACCTATACTGTTATTCTGTATGCAGTGAGTGGCAGGGCTCCCCAAAATTTAGACGCACCCCAATACCACTTTGAAGAGACGTTTAGGAGTGCCTCCTGAAAACAATGTTCCCATTATTAGGACGTTGGTATCCCATACTGTTTGCCTATGCAGTGAATGCATGGCCTGCCCCAAATTTGGACGCACCCCAATAACCCTTTGAAGAGACGTACAGGAGGGCTCTGAAAACATGTTCCCTTTATTGGGAAGTTGGTACTCCCAAAATGTTAGCCTATGCAGTGAATGCGGGGGGCCCTCCCAAAAATTTGGAGGCACCCCAATTTCCCCTTGGATAAGACGTGGAGGGGGGAAAACTCATTAAAAAATTTTCCCATAGAAAGCAGAGGGTCTCCTATACTTGTAAGCCAATGCACTAAGGGGTATGGCTGAAAAATTTAACCCTGTGGGTATACATGAACATAATGTTTAGCAATTTTTTTTTTTACGGACATCATAAACACCCTTTAAATAAAAATTATGTGGGTGTTGGCATCACGGACCGGTCACCCGGGTATTATGTGGTGGAGGAGGGAGGATGAGAAGGAGGACATCAGCAAATAGCCAAAATTGGGGAAGCGTTATACCTAGTGTGTGGGTGTGAAGAGATGCATGGGAATAGACTCCCAAAAAATAAAAATGGTTTTGGAGTTTATGTTACGCTGCTATCATTCCGTGGTGTTGGAGAAGTCTGACCAATCCACCCCTTGTTCAGTTTTTATGAGTCAGCCTGTCAGCATTTTAAATTTGACAGGGGGATGCGTTTTATCAGTTATAATTCCCCCAGTGGCAAAAAAAACCGCTTGACAAAACGCTGGGCGGCGGGCGGCCAGGACCTCCAAGGCGCAGGAGTCAGTTCTTTGCCACGTGTCCGGGCTTGGATCCCCAATCATTGTAAGGCACAGAGGAACGTGGGGGAAATTTTGTAGGGTTTTCAGCAAGGTACCCCCCTCAGATCTTCCCAAACTTTGCATTTTCCACGCTTCAGGACCTGTGCGATGGGAGGAACTGGGGAAAACTCTCCAGGACTTTGACAGTTTTTCCCCTGCCTCTGTTGGATGGAGTTGTGTCTTTTCTCACCTGTATCCTTGGTTGCCAATGAAATGTGAACTCTCCCGGGCCCACCGTTTTCAGAGGGGAAAAAGATTTTTTTTTAAATTTAATCCGCAACAAAGGCCTTCTGGTACTGCCCCCATTTTAGTAGACCTGTCCACCTCAGAAATAAGAGATAGAAATTTCTCATTGTTGCGGAGTCTAGAAGTGACACCAAACAGTAATGATATCAAAGAAAATCAGCGAAATCAATTTTGATGCAAAAAAAAAATTTTACTTCCATTTATTCTTATATACATACACCCCCAAATATAGTTGTATGTGGTTTGAAATAATTAGGGGACAACCTGCTTTGGGTTAACGTTTCGCCATAGATGGTCTTTTTCAAAACCTCGCTGTGAAGAAAAACTTTAAGACAAAATAGCAAATCTGTACAAAATAACGAAAACATAAAACAAATATATACAATCAGTATTACAAAAAATCCCATTATCAGAATACGACCAAAATATGTCAAAAATTTATAGGGCCCTAAAAAATTTCTGAGCACATTTTTTATAATTAAAGCTGTAGAGAAGGCCCATAGATTCTGGAGGAGCAGTGCAAAAAAAACCCCCTTTTGAAGTCATCAATACAAACAGCTTTCCTTTATGACAATTTATACGGGTTTAAAATTTTAGCTGCATACTTAAAAGTCTATAAGGATCGTGTGTATATCCACTGAAAATTATAATATGACACATAAATAGCAGCTATGGGATTTTTTGTAATAGGGATTTATATATTTGTTTTATTTTGTCTGTTATTTTGTACAGCATTAAGGGACCATTTTTGGTCAAACGTTAACCCCAGCGTTTTGTCCGTAATTATTTCATTCCACATATCAACTATATTTGGTGGTGTATGTTTATTATGAATAATGGAAGTAATTTTTCTTTGCATCTTAATTGAGTGCGGCTGATTATTGATATTTGGACATTTTGTCAGCCAGCACAAGGTTAAAAGTCATGGGCGGGGGGCCTGGCCATGGTACGTGTGTGAGCATCACCTCAGCCTTCCCGAGCCGCCACCAGGTTCTGGGCATTGTCACACACGACCATGCCTGGTGTAGGTTCAGCGGTGTCAGCCAAAGATATGGCTGTCTTTCAGAGCACGTCATTATACAACTCTTCCGCATTGTGCGTTTTTGCACTAAGCTATTAGCTTCAAGCACAGCCTCTGTTGCCGCTTCGCTGAGGCAGTGCTTCCGCTTTTTGACTGATGTAATCATTTCGGAGATGGAGGCTGAAGAGGAGGAGGATGAGGTGCAGGAGCTGGTAGACTGTGGAGGCAACCTGATTGACCTAGGGCCCGCAACACTCAGCGTTTGAAAAGGACGTGTTCTACCCAAGGTCCGTCTGGGTCCGGGTTCCAATATGTTAACCAGTGTGCCATCTGCGAGGTGTTACCGTCCCTGCCCAGAAGCACTTGTTCACGTGTCAGTGTTTAGGTTGGGACTTTCCCAATAACTGCAATGTTGGAGAGTATGGCTAATGTTGTTGGACACATGCTTGTGTAATGCACGGATGGCACAAAAATAGTGGCGGCTGGGGACCGAGTACTGAGGACGGCCTGCCGGCCAAATCAGATGGCGAAAAGCTTCGTCTCCCGTAGCCTAAAAGGCACATTTTGAGCAGAAGCAGTCGCCCAAAATGTGTGTGAATTTAGTAGCGTGGCCTGTGGGGCGTTGGTGGGTTTTTGAGCTTGCGTTCAAAGGACTGGGTTATGATAACTGAATGCTTCGCTGGGACAAGGATCGTGGACGTGCTTGCTGTGGGCTAGTTGTTGAGTGTGTGCAATGACAGGTGGCAGGACAGGAGGCATCTTAGCATGCACAATGGAAGGGGGGACTGGCTTGCACGCACTACTGTGCAAGATGCAGTGGTGTCACCTGCTAGGACACTGTTCCGGACCGTTGGAGTTCTAGCCATAATGGTAGGTTGTTTTGCTGCCATGTGCCTTATTGCTGGTGGTGGTCAGCTCGGTAGTTTTGATACCCCTGCTGATGCTGGCCTGGACGGTGGTGCAAAATTGCCTTTCTGGGGTTTTATCAGCAGCGTTTTTATAAAAACAAACCAGAAACGGAAGACCTTACAGTTGTACTGGCAACTTTCATCGTGCTTGGTGTTACCGGGAACGGTGTTTCCGCCTTCTGTCGACGGATACACACTGCTTCTTCTGCCTGTTGGGTGGCTACGCTCCCTCCCACTGTGCTGCCACGCTCGGCATGTCTTCTGCCAGTTTGGGTCTGTTACTTTATCATCCACCACCTCGTCTTTCACTTCCGCACCCTGGTCCTCCTCTTGACTTCTGGCAAATTGTGTCTCAGCATCTTCCACCTTCTTGTGACACTTTTCCCACAATTCGCTTTCGTGTGGACCGTGGGCTGCTCAAAATATTTGGGCATCGCTACATTACGATCTCTTTGCCAGCTTCAAGTGGACGGGGCGTGAGGCCCTGAAATCTTAAATGGAAAGTTGGAACAGTTCGGAGTGTCCAATGTGGGATCAGTTGTCTCCAGGAACTAGGCTTGGGGAGGAAGGAGGATCAGTTTGATGAATAAGTGGTCCAGGACTCACGGCTACTAGACATGACCATGTGGAAGACATGGTGGTGGTGGTTAGTGGCAATGTGATGGATGCATTATCCGCTATCCAACCAACAACCTTTTGACCATGCTCTGGGTTTTAATAGTGATGTGTGCTGTGGTCCATAGTATTGGGACAGGAATGTGGGCGATGCAGATGTGAGGGTTTTGTGTGGCACTAATTTCTGCTTGCCCAAGGCCTTAGCCTCTTGCATAGCACCATCACCATCACGTCTAGTTTCCCCGTCCCTTGCCCACGAGCCTTGCCCATTTTAAATGGAGGACATATTTTCCATGTTCACTCAAATGGCTGATTTGGGAGTGAACTTATATGTGATCCGTGTCGACGGAAAACTGTATGCCTGTAGGGAACTATTTTTTTTCTGCAAACTGGTGTCTAATAATTTGCTAAGACCACTGCAACAATATTTAAAATGGTAGGCCTGAAATGGCACAATTTTGAGCGCACTGGTATGTGATCCGTGTGACGGGACAAACCACAGTTTAAAATATCTGGCCTGTTAGGTAATATTTTTTTCTGGCATTACTGGTGGTCAATAAACTTCGCTATGACATTGCAACTAAATTTATATGAGATTGTCCATGAAATGGCACTATTTGAGCGCTCTGATATGGAATCCGTGTGATGGACAAACCCCAGTTTAAAATATCTGGCCTGTTAGGTAACTATTTTTTTTCTGCATAAATGGGATGTGTTAGGGTTCAAGTTCCCGCTGCTGCAACAAGGGGAGTCTCGAACCAGCCCCGCTGCGGTCTCCCTATCATCTCCGGCCGCAGTGGAGCCTGCTCTGCAGAGACTCGGTTCCAGATCTTGGCCCACTCCAGTTACTGCGCAGTGACTTGCTGCTGCCTTTCCTGGATCTGCTTTTATAGCCAGTGCTGGAAGCTGGACGTCTTTGGGGACAAAGGTCCTGCGTTTTCCCTTCTGAGCCATGCCAGAGTGAGATCTCTCATTGGAGATCTGGGTGGTCACATGCTCAGGTGCTTGTGGCAGCTCCTATTGGTCCGCAGGTAGGCCCTGATTATACACGGTGTTCTGGAGCAAGTTTCATTGGTCCTTGTTTCTGGACAAGGTCCTGTAGCTGTTGCTATAAAAGGGTTAGCTATGGCTGGGACCGCCATGCGCTAATATCAACCATTGTATGCTATGCGCAGTCGTGGTCATGGTGTGTGTGGTTAGGGTCCCGGCTGAATAAGCCACTAGATACGACTTAATCGGTGAGGAGTTTGGTGTGACTAGCTGGTCAGGGTCGGCGTCCTTAGATGCCTAGTCTTACCGGCATAACCGGTGAGGTTGTTTGATTGCTCGTATTCAGGGTCTGGGCGTTCAGACGCCATAGATTGCGGGTGACTCCCGCCTGAGGACATTAGCACATGATCACGCTTGATGTACGCTTAGCACTTAAACTGTGTTCCTGAGAGCCTTGACAGACACAGCACTTTTCCTCAGCGGCCCTGTGACGTAACAGGGTTCGCTTCAACGCTAGGACAGCGCCCTAGCGTGTTTTCTTTGCGACTCAGTTGTGTTTTGTTTAGTGAGTTCGCAACACATCGACCTATAGACGCTGCGGCCTATCCTTCTAGCGGCTCTGTGGAGTAACACGTGTTCGCACTTATTGCCACTGCGCGTGACGGCGTTTATGGTTGGCGACTCTACGGGATAAACAGAGTTTGCTTCATTACGCCATTTTTTACTAGAAGCAGGCACCCGCTTGCACGGTGGACCCAGGGCTGCGATGCACCTCTCTACATCATATTTTGGTGCGTTCGCCGACCCTTAAGCATAATATTGCGCCAGGGTATGGATAGTAAAAGGGCGGATGGACCAGCGTCTAAGGCAGTACATCCAGCAGGGTGGGTTTAGGTGGCGGCTCTGGAGCGCACACACCTCAGCTGTGGATGTTACCGCAGTCGCTGTTCAGGCTGCTTGCGTGGCTGGCAGCCAGTTTGTCCTCTGCCACCTCTGCCTCCCTACGTTATCCCACCTACCCGCTTCATGACAAGTTTGCGGTTGACAGACAAAGCAATGTCGGGGATTCGTGACGTCAGTGCTCTATACAGCTAGAGCTTTGGCTGCACGTTTCCCACGATTCGGCACAAAGGGGGTTTTGTATTATCTTACTCTCAGGGGGCAGAGCGTTGAATTGGCAACGTCGCTGTGGAGCGAGGCGATCGTGTGGTGCGGGAGTGAATCTCGGTTTCTAGAGGCCTCCTGAAAAGGTCCTTTTTAGGACCGTCAGGTCACGCACGTACTTGCGCCTCCAACTGCTGGCAATGTCACAGGGCTTGTCCATTGTCAGCACAGTTCTCAGTCCAATTTCGGACTTTGGCCTCTGAATTAGAGTGGCCATGTTAAAGTTCTTTATTCCCAGTGTTTGGAGAGGACTGGCAGATTCATGGTAAAGGACGTTGGCTACCAGGGAGATTCCCTGCCCACACTGGGAAACTCATTTCTTATATTACCCGCTTCGACCTCGTTTTCACGTGGCGGAGGTTAGAGCGGACCCATGTGTAGGCAGAGGTTTCGGCTGGCAACCCACCTTTGCCAAACCTCTTGAATGTTCCCGGTTTTCGGGCTGTCCGATCCCATGAGTCGTGGAGACTTCTGTGGGGAGTCTAAATATCAGACCAACTCCGACGTATCCGTGGTCTGTAGAGTGTGCCAGCAGCCAGGACCATTATGCCAATAGATGTCCCTCAGCGATCACGTACACGTTAGCTTGGCGTTAGTGACCATGGGAGGTGGTTCACTAGAGTCAACAGCATTCTCTCCAAGCTGTCCTTTAAAGGGACAATCTCTTTTGGTCTATTCCACTCTAACAGTTGAGCTTTGGTGTGGATTCTGGAGCAGAGGGGAACTTTAGGTCCTCTGCTTTTGCTCTCCGTCAACAATACTCAGTGATGCTCACCAAACCGGTGACTGTTTGAGTGTGATGAAGGCTCCATACTGCCCTCACAGATCACACATCAGACAATCCCTCTTCACATTAGCTATGTCTCATTCCATCAGGGAGATTATTTCTTTCTCTTGTCCTTCCTGGAGGGTATAGATGTGGCTCTGTGGGGGTACCCTGGCTTCGTCTTCACTCCCCACATATTGAGTGGTTCTCTGGAAGAGATACGGGGTTGAGTTGAGTTCTTGTAGAGGTAAAAGTGTGAGGTAGTGTTGTTCAGGGTTGCTACTACAGAGTCCCGCAGATCTCACTTCCCTGCCATGTGCTAGTGGTCTATGTAGACGTGTTCTCCAAAAATGCTGCGGAGACTCTTCCGCCTCACCGCCCCATGTCTGTCCTATTGACCTTTGCCTGGATGCCAGAACCTCCCCGGGGAAGGGTTATTCCTCTCTCTCGCCGGAGACGGAGGCTTTGTCCCAATACATTCAGGAAAATCTGGCAAGAGGGTTCATTCAGGAGATGTCAGTGTCACTGCTGGGGCAGGGTTTCTTTATTTGCGCAAAATAAGAACGGGAGAATTTCGTCCCCCTGCATAGAATTACAGGGTTTAACCAATTACCGTTAAGCATAATACCGCAGCCTTTAATTTCTGGAGTCTTTGATAGGCTTCAGAGAGCAAGGGTACTTATTTGCCATATTAGTCCTGCGGGGTGGTGCTTACAACTGATTAGCATCCGCGAGGGGGCGTGTGGAAGACGGCTTTTAATACGGGTTGGGGCACTATGAGTATCTGGTGTGCCCTTATGTGGCTCTGTAACGCCCCAAGCCGTTTTCCAGAGTCTTTGTTTAATGAATACTTCCGGGATATGCTTTCCACCTCGGTCGTGGGCTATCTGGATGATATTCCATATTCTCTCCAGATATATTGACTCCACCGGAAAGATGTTCTGCGGGTCTTCGACCTCTTGCGGCAAATTTCCCTTTATGCAAAGTTGGAGAAATGCTGTGTATGAGCGGAGTCTTTACCATTCTTCGGCCTATATATCATCTCCGCCAGGTCGGATATGGATCTGCCAAATTACTAAGCTGTGATGGACTGGCAAGACCTCATTCCCTTAAATCGCTGCAGCGCTTTAAGGGGTTCATTTTAATTATTTTCGCCAGTTCATTCCCCATTTCTCATCTTTGGTGCTCCCTTGGTAGCCCTCACCAAGTATGGAGCAAATCCAAATTGTGGTCTGAGGAAGTCTCCAAGCTTTCATCCAATTAAGTCTCCAGTTTGCTAGCGCTCCATTCTACGCCGCCCTGATGTTGATAAGCCATCATTTTGGAGGTGGATGCCTCACGTTGGTGCTGGTGCAGTCCGCTTTCAAAGAAGCTCAAGGACGATAGCATCCTTGCTTCTTTTCTCCAAGACCTTTCACACAGCGGAGAATTATCCATTGGGGACAGGGAGTTGTTTAGCAATGAAATTGGCTTTCTCTGAGTGGAGACATCTGTTGGGGGGGCTCGCTTTCCCTTCCAAGTCTTCCACTGACCACAAAAATTTGGTATATCTGCAGACAGCCAGCGGCACTAAAAATCTCGCAGGCCAGATGGTCTTGTTCTTCTCCCGGTGTCATTTCACACTGCATTTCTCATCGGGAGAGAAGAATATGCGTGCCGATGCTCTGTATCGCTCTGTGGTGTCCGCTGAGGAGGAGGGGGAGGAGCCTCGGCTTATTGTCCCCACAGAGAGCTTGAGAACAGTGGCCCCGGTTTCGCTAGATTCTGTGCCCCCGGGCAGACTTTTGTACTACCCAACTTGCGACCTGGAGGTACTCTTTGGGCACATGCGTCCGGGTGGGTGGACACTTTGGGGCAAGAGGACATCTGAATTGCTGTGCGAGGACATACTGGTGGAACGCATATGGCTCCGTGACGTTGGGGGACTATGGTCGGCGGTGTCCCTGGCCGGAAAAAAGTTCCACGACAACGGCCGGTGGGTTTACTTTACCCTTTGCCGGTGCAAAAGGGCCCCGGGGAGATGGTTGGAATGGACTTTGTGGTGGTTTGCCCAAGTTGGGTTGCACCATCTCTTGGGTTTTCTCCGCAATTTTTAAAATGGTGATTTGGTCCCCTACCACGGTTCCTTCGCAGGGCTCGGGCGGTTTTTGTTAGGACTTTTCGTCTACACGGCATCCCGGAAACAAAATTGTCAGTGACCGAGGCCCCCAGTTTGCGTTGGGTTTGGGAAAGGAAGCTTTTGTTCTCAGTTTTGGGTTTAAATTCTCTTCAGGTACCATCCTGAGCCCGAATGTTGGTTAGAGGGGCCCAAAACCAGACCTTTGGTCCCTATCTACGACATTTTGTCTGGCCAGGCAGGTTGACTGGGCATCCTGCTACCATGGGTGAGTTTGCAAATCAATGCTGTGGCGATTCCCCCCGGAAACAGACCCCTTCCCTTTAAAAAATTACTCGGGCACCCCGGGCCCGGTCCCCTCCCGTGTTTGCCGAACCCCAGGGGGAAGATTTGGTGTGGAGGCAGGGTCATTGGGGACCGTCCCCAGGGATCCTTTAGACCAAAGGGAGAGGTGAGGCCCTCCAGCGAAATCCCCCCCCCCGCTCCAACTTTTTTTTCTTGGGGACTGGTGGTGGCCTCCGCCCGTAAAAATCAGGTGCGAGTTGAGTCCACTAATTTGGCCCGCTCCCGGGGTTTCCTTTCAAGGTCCTCGAGCGGGTTTGACCTGTGGTATACTTTTTGGCTCTTCACGCCTGGGTTCTCCGCACCCTTTAGTATCCCCCCTGAACCCCTGGCTCATGTCCGGTTTTCTGAGTTTATCTGAGGGGGTCGGGTTATCTAGGAATGCCATGAGGTGAAACGCCTTGTAGGGTGTAAGGTGGGGCGGGCAAAAAGTTTTATTTTGGGGGCTGGAGGGGCTTATGGGCCCGAGGATAGGTCTTGGCTGCCGAGCATTTCACGCTCCGGTCATCGTTTTTGATCGCAGCGCGGGCAATAAGGGGGGGGAAAGGGGGGGTATGTTAGGGTTCCAGTTCCCCTCGTGCTACAAGGGGAAACTCAAAAACCGCCCTTGGGTTTTCCCATTTTTCTCCGGCCCCCCCCCGGGAGCCCGCTCGCAGAGAGTCGGCCAAAAAGTTGGCCCCCCTCCAAAACTGTGCCCGGACTTCGTCCTTTCCCGGATCTTTTTGAAGCCAGTGCTGGAGCGTGGGCTTTGGAAAGTCCTGCGTTTTTCCTTTGGATGCCCCAAATGAGATCTTAATGGAGTCAGGGGTCCATGTTAGGTGCTTGGGACGCCCTTTTTGGTCCGCCCGGAGGCCCCCTTTTCTGGTGTTTGGAGCGTTTCATTGGTCCCTTTTTTCTGGAGAGGGGTAGCTGTTGCTATTTAAAAAGGGTTGCATGGCTGGCCCCCCCCTGCGCTAATATCAAACCCATTGTATGCTTGCGCCGTGTGGGCATGGTTGTTTGGTTAGGGACCGGCTGAATTAAGCCACTGAATACCGACTTAATCGGGGGAGTTTTGCTGGTAGCTGGTCAGGGTCGGTTCCTAGATGCCCAGATACGGCATAAAGGTGGGGGGAGTTTGATTGCCGTATTGGGTTGGCGTTCAGAGCATAGAGGGGTGACTCCGCAGGAATTAGCATGATCAGCTTATGTAGCTTGCACTAATGTGTACCTGAGAGCCTGACAGGACACAGCACTTTTCCTTCAGCGGCTCTGTGGACGTACAGGGTTCGCTTTCATCGCTAGACAGACGCCTAGCGTGTTTTCTTGCGACTCAGTTGTGTTTAGTGAGTGCGCAACATCGCTTTAAGCGTGCGGCTCTACCTTCTTAGCGGCTCTGTGGATTAACGAGTTCGCACTTATTGCCACGCAGACGCGTTACGGCGTTTATGTTGGAGACTCGCGGGATAACAGAGTTTGCTTCTTACGCCATTTCTACTAGCAGCAGGCACCGCTTGCACGGTGGACCCCGGGCTGCGAACGCCCTCTCTAAATCATATATTTGGTTGCGTCGCAGACCTTAACATGGTGTCAATAAACTTCGCTAAGAACACTGCGACAAGATTTAAATGGTACGCCAGAAATGACACAATTTTGGAGGATATGTGATCCGTGTGAAGGACAAAACCCTGGTTAAAATAGGTGTATTTTTAGCATCTGTAAATATGGAATTGGAGTCTGGCCATATTTCTGCCAGTGCCAACAAGCAATAGAGCAGAAATTACAGTGTTCTCTGGATTGCTTTTAAAGAAATAATCAGGATTAAAGCCCCAAAAAATTATTCCTGGCTAACCCTGATACCTGGGGGCCCACAGGGCCGCCAATCGGGTTACAGCCTACTAATGTATGGGGCCCAGTGCTTTAGGGGGGCCCGCCGCGAGCAGACTGGCAGCACGGTCCGGCAGCAGGGGCAGCACTTCGCTGGCTTTATATTCCCCAACTGTCCCCAGTCCTGACCTTCTGGTGGCAAATTAAATGGGCAGGCACTGGTAGCTTATGCTACAGCCCGCCCTGATGCATCATGGTCCAGCCGTGACGTCACACGTGCTCTGTCCACTCTCATTTCTGGAGCAGGAGCGTGCAGCCGGTCCGTCGTGTGTTGTGACAGACACACACTGCCAAGTGGCCTGGAGCGGCGGACCGGACCGGTGAGGCGGCAGGCAAGCTCAGCACTGCAGGGGTGGTAGTCTGTCGCAGAGGGGGGGCCCGGCCCAGGACAGCGCAGCGCCAGCATCCACCACGCACCACCAACAGGGCCCAGGGCAGGGAAAGGGGGGGGCCAAGCATCACAAAAGGCCCCCCAGGGCAGGCGGGGGGCCCGACAGGCGCAGCATCCAGCAACAGGGGGCCTGGGGACCCTGTTGGTGGATTTGCTGCGGGCCCTCCTGCCTGCCCTGGGCTGGGGCCCTGTTTGGATTGATGCGTGTGGCGCCCCACCCCGCCTGCTCATCATATGGGTGCATAAAATCTATGAAGAGCATCAATATGGCGGCATAATCTTTGGAGCATCATATTGGCAAGCATAATCTATGGAGCAATCATTATGGGGCATATAATATATGGAGCATCATATGGGGGCATATACATCTTATGAGGCATCTTATGGCGGCATATAATCTATGGAGCATTCATATTGCGGCATAATCTATGGCGGCATCATTTATGGCGGGCATAATCTTTGAGCATTCATATGGCGGCATAATCTGTGGGGCATCATATGGCGGGACATAAATCTTTGGGAGCATCATATGGTGCATAATATATGGGAGCATCGTATGGGACATAAATCTCAGTAGCATCCTATGGGAATAAATATATAGAGCTTAATATGGCAGCATAATCTTTGGAGCATATGGCGACATATCTATGGGCGTCATATGGCAGGGCATTATCTTTGGAGCTCATCTGGTGGCATAATTGTGGGGCATTATATGGCGGCTATATCTTTGGAGCATCGTCTTTATGAGGGATAATATATGGAGCATCGTATGGGGGCATAAAATCTATGGAGCATCATTTGGGGCATAACATCTATAGAGATTCATATCGGCGGTATTAATTTTGGAGCATTCTTATGACTGCTTTAATCTATCGGAGCATCATATGGCGCATATTCTTTGGAGCATCATATGGCCGGCATATCTTTGGGCATCATATGGCGGCATAATATGTGGGCATCATTTGGCGGCTTAATCTTTGGGCATCATAGGACGGGCAATAATCTTTGGAGCATCATATGGCGGCCATATCTTTGGGGCTTCATATGCGGCATAATCTGTGGGGCATTATATGGCGAGGCAATTATCTTTGAAGCATCATATGGCGGCATAATCTATGGAGATCATTTATGGCGGCATAATCTTTTGGAGCACAAATGCGCAATAATCTTTGGAGCATCTTATGGGGCATAAAATTTATGGAGCATCATATGGGGCATATTCGCTATGGGGCCTATATGCGCATAAAATCTATGGAGCATCATATGGGGCACAAAATCTATGGAGCATATCATATGGCCGTGCATAATCTTTGGAGCATCATTATGGCGGCATAACTATGGAGCATCATATGGCGGCTTAATCTTTGGAGCAATCTTTGGGTGCATAATCTCTGGCGCATCATATGGGGCATAAAATTTATGGGAGCATCATATGGGGCATAATTCATCTATGGGGCATCTTGATGGCGGCATAAATTCTATGGAGCATCATTGGAGGGCATATACATCTATGGGGCATCATATGGCGGCATAAAAATCTATGAGCATCATGGGGCATAAATCTATGGTCGCATCATATGGGGGATATAAAATCTTGGGGCATCATATGGGCCATAATATATATGGTAGCATCTTATGGGGGCCTTAAACTTTTATGGAGCATTATTTGGGCCAATCAGTAAACGAATAAAATTTAAACTGCAATCAGAAATACAGTGTGTATATTTTATATATATAATATATTTTATTTTTGTTTTTAATTTTGTTAAAAAAAAATGTATGTGCCCCCATTCCCTTGAAGAAAGAAAAAAAAATATACAAAAAAAAATTACCCAAGTTTAAGGGTTTTGAGTAGGTGGGCCTGCCAATAATTTTTACCTTTGTGGTAGGAGGCAAAATTCAACCCCCCACTACAAAATTTTTAAATATGGGAGAAAAAAAATTTTTTTTTTGAAAAAATTTTTCCCCAAAAAAAAAGAAGAATGATAAAATTTTTCAATATACAGTTTCCCAACGTTTCGACCCTCCCGGGTCTTAATCATGGGGACTAGAGAAAATAGAAGAAAAATTGTGGAGGCAATTTAAAAGTGTTTTTATAAAATATATAAAATATATACAGTATGGGCCCGGTTTATATATAATTGAAAAAGAAAAATGGGCTGTAGTAATAAACCCCGAAAAAAAAAAATTATCGTTAAAATACTATGGAGCCCCCTTATTTCAAAAAACAAAAATGGAGATACATTGAGTAACGTTTATATAATCTAGTTTGAAAAAAAAGCACAATGATATAAGAAACAAAAAGTAAGGGAAATTTTTACCTTGTAAAAAAATTTTACAAAGAGATTAAAGGGAAAAAGTGGGCCCAAAAAATTCCCCTTTTTAAAATTTCCCCTTTTAGCAGAGCCAGATCTCAGAAATATCAAAAAAATTTTAATTTAAATTTTTAAAAAAAAATAGGAAATAGGCGGAAACCCTTCGCCGGGAAAGGGGAATGCGTCATCCACCCGGAAAAAACAGGGAAATGTTTTTTTTAATCCCCTGGCGATAGGGTACGGACATGTTTTGGTGGGAAAGGCTTCCCGGGACTAGAAAACTAATCTGTATAAGAGCAAAAT
>JARQOD010000003.1:450218029-450301239 GCA_033576555.1 Oophaga sylvatica | reverse complement strand
ACACCCAGAGGACACAGTGCCAGGTGAGCATCTGTCTTGTGGCCAAAGACTGTGAGTAAACCTTGAAACTGCACTCGACTGTCTCCCTGATTATTCCAATGTCTCACACTCCTCTCTGCTACATCCACAGGCACCATCCCTTCACTACCACATCTACCTGCCCTGGAAGAACACTACCTCACCTGTAGGAGGTACACCAACTAGCTGCACTACACCATCTCTTCCAGAGGACCTGCACAACAGCGCTGGTCACCCTGACCAGATACTACAGGTGGCGTCACGAATCACTATACGAACATTATCCCCTGTAAATATCCCCTTTTTGGTGAGCGCCCAGGGCCACGGACCGAGTCGTGGCTACCGTGACATCCCCATAGAGATCAACGGGCTCGGGTCCGAATACCCCACAGCTCTGGCGGGCGGCTCAGTATGAGACACTCCTCCAATATGTAGTGTCTGACTAACAACATGATGGTTGCAAAAAGGTAATTTCAGATGAGGACAGTGTCCTGTCCTTTGCTGGGCTGGAAAGGGTGTCATTGCCAATATAAGGAGGTGATCTGCATAAGCTCCTGTTAAGAAGAGAGGCCATATGGATTATGCGTACATGAGCACAAGAATCCTCTGGCATGAATGAAAAACTTATGTCCATTTTCCTGTAAAAGCTTGTTTTAGTATGTATTTGTGTTTTTTCTTTACACCATGTTCCAAATTATTATGCAAATTGCTTTTAAGTGTCATAGCGTTTTGTTTTTTTTTGTAATGAAACCCTTTGATGGTATTGTGTGTCAGGGTTCTTTGGATCACTGAAATCAATCTCAGATACCTGTAATAATTAGTTTGCCATGTGAGCCCAATAAAAGGAAAACTGGATGTTCCACACTATTAAGCAGGCCGGAGTTTTCAAGTACATGGGAAAGAAAAAGGATCTTTCTGCTGCTGAAAAGCATCAAATAGTGCAATGCCTTGGTCAAGGGATGAAAACATTAGATATTTCCCAAAAACTTAAGCGTGATCATCGTACTGTTAAGAGTTTTGTGGCTGATTCTGAACACAGACGGGAGAATGAGGAAGGTTTCTGCCAGGCAAGTTCATCGGATTAAAAGAGCAGCTACAAAAAAGCCATTACAAACCAGCAAACAGATATTTGAAGCTGCTGGTGCCTCTGGAGTCCCTCGAACCTCAAGGTGTAAGATCCTTCAAAGGCTTGCTGTGGTGCATAAACCTACTATTCGGCCACCCTTAAACAGTGCTCACAAGCAGAAACGGTTGCAGTGGGCCCAGACATACATGAAGACTGATTTTCAAACAGTCTTGTTTACGGATGACTGTCGAGCAACCCTGGATGGTCCAGATGGATGGAGTAGTGGATGGTTGGTGGATGGCCACCATGTCCCAACAAGGATGCGACGTCAGCAAGTAGGTGGAGGAGTCTTGTTTTGCGCCGGAATCATGGGAAACAGCTGGTAGGGCCCTTTAAGGTTCCTGAAGGTGTGAAGAGGGGGCGGTGGCCCTGGGCCCCGCGCTCTGATGGGGCCCATCCGGAGCTACGCTACTGTAACTATATCGCCGTGCACGGTGCGCCGATTCAGTTACATTCTGCGGCACAGCAGGGAGAATCGATCTCCGTGCTCTGCCGCCCGGCCGCTATGGGGCCCCTGAGCAGGCGGTGGGGGGCCCTGTGCCAGCAGTGGGCCCCTGCCCATCATCGGAGGGTCAGCTGTATCGGCATCTAGCCGATACAGCTGTCACGGGGCAGTAGTGGAAATACAGGGGACGAGGAACCTGGGCCCCTGAACTGCCCCTAAGGCTAAGGGAGAGCCCTGTCTTCCCTTAACTTGGGGGTACATTTGAAGGTAGTGAGGCCCAAGTCACCGACCTGTCCCTATCTCCTGTTTAGCCCTGAGCTAAACCCCCAACCCCCTCCCCAGGAGGTGAGACAGGGAATAAAGGAAACTGCAAAAAACAACAAAAGGAAGGAAAGACATATACCTGGGGGTTAAATCAAGTAAACAAAGAAACTTAGCTTTCTCTGCTGCAATGCACCGCACAGCAGAGTAGTTCACCAGATCAGGGAAATAGCTGAAGTACCACTGCGCTCAGCAAGCTCCTGACTCCAGCTTGGTTGGTCTCCAAAAAGCAAGTGTATCACCAACAGTCAGCTGACGTCTCAGGTGACCTTTTAAAGGATGGGGAATGGTCACCGCCTTCCACTGACAAGTCAGCAGCAATGCAATTACACCAGCGGCCACCGGGGGAAAAGACCGACATTAACCCCCGATTGCCTGAAAGGAAAAAGGTTTCAACATGGAAAGCAAAATCTGCCACAGATCCAGAAGTGGAACGCGACAGTACCCCCCTTTTAATGAGGGGCCACTGGACCCTCAACACCGCACCTCATTGGAAAACAACCTACGGTGAGGACGCCTCGATCCACCAGGGTTCACCCCAGCAGTCACCTGACTCTCAGGTTTATGGCAAACGTGGACTGATGGAAGTGGCAATAACGTATGCTCCGGAGGTGTCACAAATCTCCAGAGTGCCGACCTGGGGAATGAGTTATGTACGGGTATTACTGGGTGTAACTCCAGCTGGTAAGTCCCCAGGCAGAGAATGGCTGACACCCGATACGGCCTGATCACCCGAGAACTCCAGACACACACTTCCACCGGATGTTTTTGGTGGACACCAATACATACTCGTTCACACACATGTCTGGACTGGAATGTTTATTGCCACACACACGTTTGCCACAAGATGGTGAACTTTTTTAGGAACTGACCACAGAAGGGTCCCCCTGTGTCAACACACTCACACAATTCTCAGAGGAAACCACCACCCTCCCCTGACCCCTCCTCCCAAGAGGGCTCCGACTCTCAGGGTTGGCTAGTGGTGAGGGTTGGGACTTGCCCCTACTCCTTGGCAGCACCTCTGCTTCCCCCACTGGAGAAGAGGATGGTTGTAGAAAGATGGCAGAGACAGTAGCCCCCGGGCAGCAGCCCTAACACGACTGACCCCAGCTGACTACTACCCTGGAACGCCAATCTTTGACCGGGTTGTGTTTTCTCAACCAAGGGAAGCCTAAAACGATGGGTATTGGCATACCCTCCAAGACGTAGCATGACAGGGACTCTTTATGATGAGTCCCTATACGCAGATGTATATCATGCACGACCTGGGTCACACTCCCCTGGCTGAGTGGGACAGAGTCAATAGTCTGGATGCCTAGTGGTTTTGCTAGCATCCTACACATCAGGCCATGGGTCCGGACAAAGTGAGCATCCACCAAATTGACTCCTGCTCCACTGTCCACAAGCACTGGTATTCCCTTAGTTACCCCGCCAATCACCACTCTCACAGACAGGGTACACTGAGGGGAAGAAATGGAGGAAATATACACTCCCCGGACGCCTCCCTCCACACGACCAGGGGAAAGTGGCTTCTTAGATGGCACAGGTATTTTGGCGCGAGCTGGGCAGACCCCAATGAAATGACCAGTCTGCCCACAGTAAAAACTTGCCCCCACACGACGCCAGACCACAGGCAACCCCGTTTGGGAACCAACTGCTCCCACCTGCATGGGTTCGTCCGACTGCTCAGTGTCCACCTCCCTAGTAAGGACAACAGGGGCAGATTTGGTGTATGCCTTTCCCTGAGGCGTCTATCCACCCGGATGGCAAGGGACATGGCAGCCTCCAATGACTTGGGGGCGGCGTACTGCACCAGAGTATCCTGCCATCTTGGGGACAGACCCTGCACAAAATGACTCCTAAGGGCAGGATCATTCCACTGTGTGTCAGTGGCCCATCTCCTGAACTCTGAACAGTACTCCTTAGCGGCCGGTCCTCCTGCTTGATTTTACGGAGTCGGGATTACGCCAGGGAGACGCCATCAGGATCTCCATACAACAGAGCCACAAAAAAACCCGTCCACCGACCGTAAAGATGGTGAATCGGTCGACAGGGAGAAGGCCCAAGATAGGGATCACCCTTAAGAAGGGAGACAATAATCCCCACACACTGTTCCTCACTCCAGATTGAACGGGGGTGGAGCCTGAAGTATAATTTACAGGTCTCCTGAAAAATCAGAAATTTATCTCTCCCTCCAGAAAACCTGTCAGGGAGAGATATCTTAGGTTCTGGTTGAGCCTGCACCTGAGCCGAGACCCAGAACCCCACCAACTGCTGTAACTGCTGCACTACCTCACCCCGCAGCACCTTAAGCTCATCTGTGAGGGTCTGAAGCAGTTGGGAAAGGCCTGCATTTGGGCCATGGCTCACCAGAGAGAAAAAAAAAATGTGTCGGTTGGTGATAATGTCACGGGGCAGTAGTGGAAATACAGGGGGTGAAGAATCTGGGCTCCTGAACTGCCCCTAAGGCTAAGGGAGAGCCCTGTCTTCCCTTAACTTGGGGGTACACTTGAAGGTAGTGAGGCCCAAGTCACCAACCTGTCCCTATCTCCTGTTTAGCCCTGAGCTAAACCCCCAACCCCCTCCCCAGGAGGTGAGACGGAATGAAGGGAACTGCAAAATACAACAAAAGGAAGGAAAGACACCTGGGGGTTAAATCAAGTAAACAAAGAAACTTAGCTTTCTCTGCTACAATGCACCACACAGCAGAGTAGGGCACCAGATCAGGGAAATAGCTGAAGTACCACTGCGCTCAGCAAGCTCCTGACTCCAGCTTGGTTGGTCTCCAAAAAGCAAGTGTATCACCAACAGTCAGCTGACGCCTCAGGTGACCTTTTAAAGCATGGGGAGTGGTCACCGCCTTCCGCTGACAAGTCAGCAGCAATGCAATTACACCAGCGGCCACCGGGGGAAAAGACCGACATTAACCCACGATGGCCTGAAGGAAAAAGGTTTCAACATGGAAAGCAAAATCTGCCACCGATCCAGAAATGGATCGTGACAACCGCTGACGCATTGATGAGAGAAGGAGTGAGCGCTCCTTCTCCCATCATCCCCTCTCAGCATCTGACAGCAGGCGCGCTGACGTCACTGCCCAGCACCCGCTGTCAGGGAATGAGCGGGAGATCAGTGAGCAGTGCAGTAGTCGGGAGGAAGAGAGGTGAGTACTGGATTTATTATTTTTGTAATGGGGTGCATTATAATATAGATGCTGCCTATGGGGTGCATTATAATGCAGAAGTTGCCTATGGGGGTGCATTATAATACAGAGGCTGCCTATGGGGGTGCATTATAATACAGAGGCTGCCTATGGGGTGCATTATAATACAAAGGCTGCCTATGGGGGTGCATTATAATACAAAGGCTGCCTATGGGGGTGCATTATAATACAGAGGCTGCCTATTGGGGTGCATTATACTACAGAGGCTACCTATGAGGGTGCATTATAATATAGAGGCTGCATATGGAGGTGCATTATAATACAGAGGCTGCCTATGGGGTGCATTATAATACAGAGGCTGCCTATGGGGGTGCATTATAATATAAAGGTTGCCTGTGCGGGTGCATTATAATACAAAGGCTACCTATGGGGGTGCATTATAATACAAAGGCTGCCTATGGGGTGCATTATAATATAGAGGCTGCCTATGGGGGTATATATAATACAAAGGTTGCCTATGGGAGTGTATTATAATACAAAGGCTGCCTATGGGGTTGCATTATAATACAAAGGCTGCCTATGGGGGTGCATTATAATACAAAGGCTGCCTATAGGGGTGCATTATAATATAGAGACTGCCTATGGGGTATATATAATACAAAGGTTGCCTATGGGGGTGCATTATAATACAGAGGCTGCCCATGGGGGTGCATTATAATACAAAGGTATGGGGGTGCATATAATACAAAGGCTGCCTATGGGGGTGCATTATAATACAAAGGCTGCCTATGGGGGTGCATTATAATATAGAGTATGACTATGGGGTGCATTATAATACAATGGCTGCCTATGGGGTGCATTATAATACAGAGGCTGCCTATGAGGGTGCATTATAATACAGAGGCTGCCTATGGGGGTGCATTATAATACAGATGCTGCCTATGGGGGTGCATTATAATACAAAAGGTTGCCTATGGGGTGTATTATAATATAGAGGCTGCCTATGGGGGGTGCATTATAATATAGAGGCTGCCTATGGGGGTGCATTATAATATAGAGGCTGCCTATGGGGGTGCATTATAATATAGCGGCTGCATATGGGGGTGCATTATAATATAGAGGCTGCCTATGGGGTGCATTATAATATAGAGGCTGCCTATGGGGGTGCATTATAATATAGAGGCTGCCTATGGGGGTGCATTATAATATAGAGGCTGCCTATGTAGGTGCATTATACTATATTGAGGACTATCTGGTGTATTATGCTATATGGATGCTATCTAGGGGCCATCATACAGTTGGGGATTATAGTGGCGGGGCCATCATACAGTCTTGGAGCCATTAAATATTTTGGGGATATTAAGGGGTCAGTATATATCCAGTGAGGGGGCATTATACTGTGTATAGGGGAGCTGTACAGGGAGGAGACTTGGACATTATTAAAAAATAAAGTGGCCACTTATTATTATAGGGGAACGCAGGTTACTCTGACTGTCAAAGGGGACACAGAGGGCAATATTACATTCTAGGGGACAAAATGTGGGCACTGTTTTCTAGGGAACTTGCACCTGGCATTACTATATTCTAGAGAGTTGCTTTAGAATTTAGAGGTCACACTGACCCACCCAGCAGGTGCAGTAATAAGGACATATATGACAGCAGCGGCTCAGTATTGGGGTATCAGCAGGATGAGGAGTTTGTGCAGGTTGAGAATAGTCTAATTGGTGACCGTGACAGTGCTGAAAACATGAGAAGTGAAACATGTCTTTGTTATATTCTCTGCAGCAGAGTCCTGGCTGGAGGAGTCGTCATGTCGGTCTGGGCCAGATGGAAAAGACATGAAAAGTGAACGATTCCATCAGAAAGAACGTCAGCGGTAAGTCAATATCTGTAACTCTGCTGTAATCTCTTATATGTTCTGTAGGACTGGTATTATTTACCACTGACCATATGGCAGTGATATCAATATTGGTCTTTTTATATATAGATTATTTTTGGCAACAGCACGGTCATTTGCTGAGGTTCTCTGGTTAGGGGCCCACTCAGAAGTTTGGCCCCCCCTAAACCAAAACTCTAGCTACGCCTCTGATGCCCATATAGCTACTGACCGATTCGCTTTAATTTAATTGTGGTCCAGGAAATGAGCAAAATTACTATTAATGTGGACAGGACAATCTAATCAAGTGTAGATCTCACATGGAGCATTCAAACATCAATGAATAAAAGAACTTCCCCACCACTTCTGGAGATAGCTAAGTTCTGCATTCGAGTATTTCCAGCAGCCCCATAAACAATAGATGGAGTAGTGGCAGTGGTAGAGGTGTAACTTGAATCTCGTGGGCCCCAAAGAAAAATCTCCAACTGGGACCCATTGGTCTTTAATTGTATTGGTCTTCTCACGTGGGTTAAAAAGACCTTTTGGGACAACCTAGACTTCAGGACATGGGTGTAATTCCTGCACCCATGGTAGCTATTATGCCCTTGAGTGGAGGTGCACATGCTCAACCACCACTTCATTCAGATATGGAACTGCAGAGTCCTCGGTTCACCATTGAGGAGAAAGTCTTGGTAACTTGGTCCAACAACTGCAAATATTTTGGTTACATAACAATTTCAGAGATGGCACCCGCCTAAGGTGTTTTTTATCTCTTCACCTTACACAGGACAAATGTTTTGCTTGGTTGTATCCTCTATATTCAGAAAAGGAGTATGATTTTAAAATCTGAAGTTTCATGTTTGCATATCTCATCAACATTCCGAGACGGTACTCACTACTTTATCCATGCAGTCTAGTGCAAGTTGCCACTTGCTAATTTAGATCTGTCTCTGCTCTCTAGGGTCGGATCATTACAGTTCTTATTTGTTTAGAAAGAGGAGTAAGCTAATATTCCCTCACCAACCAAACATATTACTATTTATCGTCCTGATTGTTTACATCATTTGCCAAGCAGACATTGGTCTTGGGTCCACGACAAATCCCATCAAGTTACATTACTTAGGCTTGGCTCTGATGTACTGATAGCCCTGCTGTACCACAAAGGTCACAGTTGTTACCAATGTCTTGTGCCAGTTTGGAAGGCGCCAGTATGGTTTTGAAGGAAACTATCACCCTACTACAAGACAGTTTATTTGTAGAGATTAGTGCAAGCACATAGGAGATGAAAAATGCCTTTTCTATCAATTTTTTGGGGTATGTTCAGACAAGGGTTTTTTTGTTTTTTTTTCCCAAGGTGGAAACAATGTCAAGGAAACAAGTGTTTTTTGATGCTTTTTTTGTGTAAGGGACATTTTTATGATTCTAATTAATTCAATGGGTAAATAATTTTTAAATGACAAGAAATAAATGCTGTAATGCAACAATGACAGAATAACACCTGCCCACTATGACCAAATATTACTAGCACAAAGCAAATTAAAAAGCATGCATAAGCACTAGTGTTTTTGCTGAATAATTTTTTGTCAATATAACAGATCCTAAGGGTTGATGGGCGAACACTAAAATGCTCAGGTGCTCGTTGCTCGGGTTGAGCAAATTGGAATGCTCGGGTGCTCGACCCGAGGAACGAGGCCAATGTAAGTCTATGTGAAACCCGAGCATTTTTCTGGCAGCCCCCCCCCTCACCCCTCCCCGGCGGTCTGCAGAGGGAATAGAAATTGTGGAAATCAATGTGAACAGTGCTCAAATGACATGGGAACAGCATGGGGAAGACCCCCGAAAGCATTTCTGACTCCCAGGTCACTGCTGTGAACAATGTTGTCAGAGTCTTACGCCACTTTTACAGACTCACAATAAAACATACAAAAATGAAACCAAAATTGATTTTCCTGGTAAATATGTTAAGGAACATCCTTTCCAGGATAATGACTTGTATATAAGGCAAAATAAATAACCAAAAACAAAAATGCTCCTCCACACCTTGGGCTATGTTCACACGTAGCGTTTTTGATGCATTTTTCAACTTTAGCATTGCTTTCAACCAAGACAAATGCATTCACTGGGAAATGTCATTTTAATATTTTACAACCTTATCTGGCCATATGGTGTGTGACACATTATCAGACACATCCTGTTTCATTTATGAAGGAGGGACTCTGAGGCTAAGTTCACACGTTGCGGAATTGCAGCGGAAATTTCCGCGGCAATCCAGCACTTCTCTCGCGGAAAATACGCATTTTTTTTGTATGCGTATTCCCGCCAGAAACTAGCGTTTTGCAAGCGTAATTAGCTTGCAGAATGCTAGCGTTTTCCTAGCGATCTGTAGCATTGCTTGGAAAACTGATTGACAGGTTGGTCACACGAGTCAAACATAGTGTTTGACACGTGTGACCAACTTTTTACTATTGATGCCGCCTATGCCGCATCAATAGTAAAAAGATCTAATGTAAAAATAATAAAAAAAAATAAATACTGATATTCTCACCTTCCGGCGGCCCCCGCAGCTTTCCCGCCTTCAGCGACGCTCCCGGCAACTCCCGTTCCCAGGAGTCCTTTGCGGCAAATCACCCCGATGACGTAGCATCACGCGAGATCGCTACGCCATCTGGGTGATTCTCGCAAAGGACTCCTGGGACCGGGAGTTGCCGGGAGCGTCGCTGAAGGCGGGAAAGCTGCGAGGGCCGCCGGAAGGTGAGAATATCATTATTTTTTATTTTAATTATTGTTTTACCAGGGATATGGTACCCAGGGCCTGGAAGGGAGTCTCTTCTCCTCCAGACCCTGGGTACCATCGCACATGAACCACTTACATTCCGCAAAATTAATGAACATGTTGCTATTTTTTCTGCGAAGCGTTTTTTTTCGCGGAAAAAAACGCAACATGTGGCCAAAACATGCAGAATCAATTAACATGTATAGGATGCTTAATGCTTGAGTTTTTTTCGCATTTTTACCGCGGAAAATACGCGAAAAAAACGCAAATATTCCTGAACGTGTGCACTTAGCCTGAAAGTCACAAAGCCTATTTTTATAGGGCCATCAGGTGGCCTTTACTATTCTTAAAGGGCCAGTAGTCAGCCCTCACTATTCTTAGAGAGCCATCAGCCGGCTATGCTTTGTTGTTCCCATTATTAAAAAGTGGGTCACCTATACTGTTATTCTGTATGCAGTGAGTGGCAGGGCTCCCCAAAATTTAGACGCACCCCAATACCACTTTGAAGAGACGTTTAGGAGTGCCTCCTGAAAACAATGTTCCCATTATTAGGACGTTGGTACTCCCATACTGTTTGCCTATGCAGTGAATGCATGGCCTGCCCCAAATTTGGACGCACCCCAATAACCCTTTGAAGAGACGTACAGGAGGGCCTCCTGAAAACAATGTTCCCATTATTAGGAAGTTGGTACTCCCATATTGTTAGCCTATGCAGTGAATGCAAGGGCTGCCAAAATTTGGAGGCACTCCAATGCCCCTTGGATAAGACGTGGAGGAGGGACTCATTAAAAAATTTTCCCATTAGAAAGCAGAGGGTCTCCTATACTTGTAATGCCCATGCACTAAGTGTATGGGCTGACAAACATTTACCCCTGTGGGATATACATGAACATAATGTATAGCAATTTTTTTTTTTACGGACATCATAAACACCCTTTAAAAAATTATGTGGGTGTTGCATCACGGACCACGGTCACCCTGGTATTATAGTGGTGGAGGATGAGGATGAGAAGGAGGACATCAGCAAATAGCCAAAATCAGGAAGCGTATACCTATGTGTGGGTGTGAAGAGATGCATGGGAATAGACCTCCCAAAAAATGAAACTGGTTTTGAGTTTATGTTACGCTGCTATCATTCCGTGGTGTAGAGAAGTCTGACCAATCCAGCCCTTGTTCATTTTTATGAGTCAGCCTGTCAGCATTTTCAGTTGACAGGCGGATGCGCTTATCAGTTATAATTCCACCAGTGGCACAAAAACCCGCTCTGACAAAACGCTAGCGGCAGGGCAGGCCAGGACCTCCAAGGCGCAGAGAGTCAGTTCATGCCACGTGTCCAGCTTGGATACCCAATCATTGTAAGGCACAGAGGAATCGTGGAGGACGTTTGTACGGTCAGCAAGGTACTCCCTCAGCATCTTCCCAAACTTTGCACTCCACGCCTCAGGACCTGTGCGATGGGAGGAACTGAGAAAACTCTCCCAGGACTTTGACAGTGTTCCCCTGCCTCTGTTGGACTGGAGTTGTGTCTCTCTCACCTGTACTCCTTGGTTGTCCAATGAACTGTGAACTCTGCCGCCACCGTTTTCAGATGGGAATTTTTTTAATAATTCCGCAACAAAGGCCTTCTGGTACTGCCCCATTTTAGTAGACCTGTCCACCTCAGAAATAAGAGATAGAAAGTTCTCATTGTTGCGGGAGTCTAGAAGTGACACCAAACAGTAATGATATCAAAGAAAATCAGCCGCACTCAATATTTGATGCAAAGAAAAATTACTTCCATTTATTCATATATACATACACCACCAAATATAGTTGATATGTGGTATGAAATAATTACGGACAACACTGCTTTGGTTAACGTTTCGACCATAGAATGGTCTTTTTCAAAACCTCGCTGTGAAGTAAACATAAAGACAAAATAAGCAAACTGCTGTACAAAATAACAGACAACATAAAAACAAATATATACAATCAGTATTACAAAAAATCCCATTATCAGAATACGACCATATATGTCAAAATTTATACGGCTAAAGCAATCTGAGCACATAATTATAATTTAAAGCTGTAGAGAAAGGCATAGATCTGGAGGAGCAGTGCAAAAAAAAACCCCCATAGAAGTCATCAATACAAACAGCGTCCTATATATGACAATTTAAACTGGTTAATATAGCTGCATACATGAAGTCTCATAAGGATCGTGTGTATATCCACTGAAAATTATCATATGACACATAAATAGCAGCTATGGGATTTTTTGTAATACTGATTCTATATATTTGTTTTTATGTTGTCTGTTATTTTGTACAGCATTAAGACCATTCTATGGTCAAAACGTTAACCCCAGCAGTGTTGTCCGTAATTATTTCATACCACATATCAACTATATTTGGTGGTGTATGTATATATGAATAAATGGAAGTAATTTTTCTTTGCATCAAATATTGAGTGCGGCTGATTATCTTTGATATTTGGACATTTTGTTCAGCCAGCACCAACTACTAGATATACAGTGTGCACATCATTTGCTTAGAACCAAATAGTAATGAGTCACCCAAAATTTTGAGAACGCAAGGGTCACAGGAAAGGCAGCATAACATAAACTCAGCCATGCGTGCACGACTGCTAAAAGGCAAGACTTCCTTGTCCTCCCCAAGAGGACGACTGACCATGCTCTCCTCTTCCTCCTCCTTGTCCTCAGGCCATCCATGCTGAACAGACGGTATTACAGTTGTGCAGGCAGTACCGTCTATAGCGCATGAAACTAGCTCCTGTTCTTCCTTCTCTTCCTCATTGTCACCCAATCCATGTTGGGATGAGATGAGGCTGGGCTGTGTGTAATCACCCTGTATGGTTCCTTGCTCCATTTCATCATGCTCCGCCTGCAATCCTTCCTCTTTGTGAGCAGAGAGCATTTCAGAAGACAGAGAAGCGGGATAGTGATGCTAATTATGGGGTCATCGCCGCTCATCATCTTGGTGGAGTCCTCAAAGTTTTGGAGGATGGTACATATGTCTGACATCAATGTCCAATCCGGACGTCTTATATGTGGAGTCTGAACTGAATACCGACGGCCTTGTTGATGCTGGTACTCAACAACTGCCCTCTTCTGCTCACAAATGCTTCCTAACATCTGCAGTGTAGAGTTCCAATGCGTGGGGACATCACACACCAGTTGGTGAGCAGGAAGCTGCAAACGCTGCTGAAGCACGGCAAGGGCGGCAGAAGCTGTAGCTGACTTTCTAAAATGGGCACACAGGCGGCGTACTTTGACAAGAAGATCCATCAGCTCCGGATAGGTTTTTAGAACCGCTGAACCACAAGGTTAAAAGTACATGGGCCTGGCATGGTACGTGTGTGAGCTCACCTCGCCTCCGAGCCGCCACCAGGTTCTGGGCATTGTCACACACGACCATGCCTGGCTGTAGGTTCAGCGGTGTCAGCCAAAGATCTGGCTGCTCTTTCAGAGCCGTATACAACTCTTCAGCATTGTGCGTTTTTTCACCTAAGCCTATTAGCTTCAGCACAGCCTGTTGCCGCTTGGCTGAGGCAGTGCTTCCAGCTTTTGACTGATGTAATCATTTCGGAGATGGAGGCTGAAGAGGAGGAGGATGAGGTGCAGGAGCTGTAGACTGTGGAGGCAACCCTGATTGACCTAGGGCCCGCAAACCTCAGCGTTGAAAGGACGTGTTCTATCCCAAGGTCCGACTGGGTCCCGGCTTCCACTATGTTAACCCAGTGTGCCATCAGCGAGGTGTACCGTCCCTGCCCAGAAGCACTTGTTCACGTGTCAGTGTTTAGGTGGACTTTCCCAATAACTGCAATGTTGAGAGTATGGCTAATGTTGTTGGACACATGCTTGTGTAATGCACGGATGGCACAAAATAGTGGCGGCTGGGACCGAGTACTGAGGGACGGCCTCCGCCATCAGATGGCGAAAAGCTTCCGTCTCCTCGAGCCTAAAAGGCAACATTTTGAGCAGAAGCAGTCGCAAAATGTGGGAATTTAGTAGCGTGGCCTGTGGGGCGTTGGCTGGGTATTTGAGCTTGCGTTCAAAGGACTGGGTTATGGATAACTGAATGCTGCGCTGGGACAAGGACGTGGACGTGCTTGCTGATGGTGCTAGTTGAGTGTGTGCAATGACAGGTGCAGGACAGGAGGCATCTTCGCATGCACCATGGACAGGGGACTGGCTTGCACGCACAACAGTGCAAGAAGCAGTGGTGTCACCTGCAGACACTGTTCCTGGACGTTGGAGTTCAGCCCATAAAGTCAGGTGTTTTGCTGCCATGTGCCTTATCATGCTGGTGGTGGTCAGGCTGGTAGTTTTGCTACCCCTGCTGATGCTGGCCTGGCCGGTGGTGCAAATTGCCTTTCTGGGGTTATCAGCAGCGTTTTTAAAAAACAACCAGACTCGGGAAGACCTTACAGTTGTACTGGCAACTTTCATCGTGTTGGTGTTACCGGGAACGGTTGTCCGCCTTCTGTCGACGGATACCACACTGCTTCTTCCTGCCTGTTGGGGTGCTACGCCTCCCTCCCACTGTGCTGCCTCGCTCTGCATGTCTTCCTGCCAGTTTGGGTCAGTTACTATATCATCCACCACCTCGTCTTTCACTTCCGCACCCTGGTCCTCCTCCTGACTTTCTGGCAATTGTGTCTCATCATCTTCCACCTCTTGTGACACTTTCCCACAATCGCTTTCGTGTGACCGTGGCTGCTCAAATATTTGGGCATCGCTACATACGATCTCCTCTTGCCCAGCTTCAAGTGGACCGGGCGAGAGGCCTGAATCTATAAATGGAAAAGTGAACAGCTTCGGAGTGTCCAAATGTGGGATCAGTTGTCTCCAGGCACTAGGCTTGGTGGGAGGAAGGAGGATCAGTGTGATGAATAAGTGGTCCAGACTCACGGATACTGAGACTTGACCATGTGGAAGACATGGTGGTGGTGGTAGTGGCAAAGTGACTGGAAGCATTATCCGCTATCCAACCAACAACCTTTTGACACTGCTCTGGGTTTAATAGTGGTGTGCTGCTGTGGTCCACTAGTATTTGGGACAGGAAGGTCGGGCGAGCAGATGTGAGTGTTTTTTGTGGCACAATTTCAGCTTGCCCACGGCCTTAGCCTCTGCATGCACCATCACCATCACGTCTAGTTCCCCGTCCCTTGCCACGCGCCTTGCCCATTTTAAATGGAGGACAATATTTTCCATGTTCACTACAAATGGCTGAATTTGGAGTGAACTTATATGTGATCCGTGTGACGGAAAACCTGTAGCCTGTAGGTAACTATTTTTTCTGCAAACTGGTGTCAATAACTTTGCTAAGACACTGCAACAATATTTAAATGGTAGGCCTGAAATGGCACAATTTTGAGCGCACTGGTATGTGATCCGTGTGACGGACAAACCCCAGTTTAAAATATCTGGCCTGTAGGTAACTATTTTTTTTTCTGCAATCTGGTGTCAATAAGTTCGCTAAGACACTGCAACAAAATTTAAATGGTAGGCCTGAAATGGCACAATTTTGAGCGCACTGGTATGTGATCCGTGTGACGGACAAACCCCAGTTTAAAATATCTGGCCTGTAGGTAACTATTTTTTTCTGCAAACTGGTGTCAATAACTTCGCTAAGACATTGCAACATAATTTAAATGGTAGTCCTGAAATGGCACAATTTTGAGCGCACTGATATGGAATCCGTGTGATGGACAAACCCCAGTTTAAAATATCTGGCCTGTAGGTAACTATTTTTTTTTCTGCAAACTGGTGTGTTAGGGTTCAAGTTCCCGTTGCTGCACAAGGGGAGTCTCGAACCAGCCCCGCTGCGGTCTCCCATTCATCTCCGGCCGCAGTGGAGCCTGCTCTGCAGAGACGTCGGTCCAAGCATCTTGCCCACTCCAGTACTGTGCAGTGACTTGCTGCTGCCTTTCCTGGATCTGCTATTATAGCCAGTGCTGGAGCAGACGTCTTTGGGACAAAGTCCTGCGTTTTCCCTTCTGAGCATGCCCAGAGTGAGATCTCTCATTGGAGATCAGGGGTCACATGCTCAGGTGCTGTGGCAGCTCCTATTGGTCCGCCAGGAAGGCCCTGTTACTACCGGTGTTCTGGAGCAAGTTTCATTGGTCCTTGTTTCTGGCAGGTCCTGTAGCTGTTGCTATAAAAGGGTAGCATGGCTGGGCCGCCATGCGCTAATATCAACCATTGTATGCTATGCGCCAGTGTGGTCATGCGTGTGTGTGGTTAGGGACCCGGCTGAAATAAGCCACTAGAATACCGACTTAATCGGTGAGGAGTTTGGTGTGCTAGCTGGTCAGGGTCGGCGTCCTAGATGCCCTAGATTACCGGCATAACCGGTGAGGTGTTTTGATTGCCGTATTCAGGGTCTGGCGTTCAGACGCCATAGATTGCGGGTGACTCCCGCGAGGACATTAGCACATGATCACGCTTTATGTACGCTTAGCACTTAACTGTGTACCTGAGAGCCTGACAGGACACAGCACTTTTCCTCAGCGGCCCTGTGACGTAACAGGGTTCGCTTTCAACGCTAGACAGCGCCCTAGCGTGTTTTCTTTGCGACTCAGTTGTGTTTAGTGAGTTCGCACACATCGCCATATAGCGCTGCGGCTCTCCTTCTAGTGGCTCTGTGGAGTAACAGAGTTCGCACTTATTGCCACAGCGCGTTACGGCGTTTATGTTGGCGACTCTGCGGGATAACAGAGTTTGCTTCTTACGCCATTTTTACTAGCAGCAGGCACCGCTTGCACGGTGGACCCCGGGCTGCGAACGCACCTCTCTACATCATATATTTGGTGCGTTCCGCAGACCCTTAACATAATATTAGCGCCAGGGTCTGGCTAGTAAAATGGCGGATGACCAGCGTCTAAGGCAGTACATCCAGCAGCTGGAGGGTAGGTTGGCGGCTCTTGAGCGCACAACCTCAGCTGTGGATGTTACCGCAGTCGCTGTTCAGGCTGCTAGCGTGGCTGCAGCCAGTTTGTCCTCTGCCACCTCTGCCCCTACGTTATCCCACCTCCCGCTTCCTGACAAGTTTGCCGGTGACAGCAAGCAATGTCGGGGATTCGTGAGTCAGTGCTCAATACAGCTCGAGCTTCTGGCTGCACGTTTCCCCACGGATCGGGCACAAGTGGGTTTTGTATTATCTCTACTCTCGGGCAGAGCGTTGGAATGGGCAACGTCGCTGTGGGAGCAAGACGATCGTGTGGTGCGGAGTGCTTCTCGGTTTCTAGAGGCTCTGAAAAAGGTCTTTTTAGGACCTCAGGTCACGCACGATACTGCGCTCCAACTGCTGGCAATGTCACAGGGCTTGTCCATGGTCAGCCAGTTCTCAGTCCAATTTCGGACTTTGGCCTCTGAATTAGAGTGGCCAGATAAAGTTCTTATTCCAGTGTTCTGGAGAGGACTGGCAGATCATGTAAAGGACGCTTTGGCTACCAGGGAGATTCCTGCCACACTGGAGAAACTCATTTCTATATCTACCCGCATCGACCTCCGTTTTCACGAGCGGAGGTTAGAGCGGACCCAGTGTAGGCAGAGGTTTCGGCTGGCACCCACCTTTGCCAAACCTCTTGAATTTCCCGTTCGGGCGTCCGACTCCCCAGAGACTGTGGAGACTTCTCGAGTGGAGTCTAAATCTCAGACCACTCGAGTATCCGTGGTCTGTAGAGTGTGCCAGCAGCCAGGACATTATGCCAATAGATGTCCCCAGCGATCACGTACACGTTCGCGTCTAGTGACCATGGGAGGAGGTTCACTAGAGTCAACAGCATTCTCCTCCAAGCTGTCCTTTAAAGGGACAATCTCTTTTGGTCTATCCACTCTAACAGTTGAGCTTTGTGTGGATTCTGGAGCAGAGGGGAACTTTATGTCCTCTGCTTTTGCTCTCCGTCACACAATACCTCAGGTGATGCTCACCAAACCGGTGACTGTTTGAGTGGTGAATGGCTCCATACTGCCCTCACAGATCACACATCAGACAATCCCTCTCACATTAGCTATGTCTCCTTCCCATCAGGAGATTATTTCTTTCCTTGTCCTTCCTGAGGGTATAGATGAGGCTCTGCTGGGAGTACCCTGGCTTCGTCTTCACTCCCCACATATTGAGTGGTCCTCTGGGAAGATACGGGGTTGGAGTGAGTCTTGTAGAGGTAAATGTGTGAGGTAGTGTGTTCAGGTTGCTACTACAGGGATACCCGCAGATCTCACTTCCCTGCCCAAGTGCTATTGGTCCTATGTAGACGTGTTCTCCAAAAATGCTGCGGAGACTCTTCCGCCTCACCGCCCCTATGACTGTCCTATTGACCTCTTGCCTGGAGCAGAACCTCCCCGGGGAAGGGTCTATCCTCTCTCTCTCCCGGAGACGGAGGCTATGTCCCAATACATTCAGGAAAATCTGGCAAGAGGGTTCATCAGGAAGTCAGTGTCACCTGCTGGGGCAGGGTTCTTCTTTGTGCAAAAGAAGAACGGAGAATTACGTCCCTGCATAGATTACAGGGGTCTTAACGCCATTACCGTTAAGAATAAATACCCGCTGCCTTTAATTTCTGAGCTCTTTGATAGGCTTCAGGGAGCAAGGGTATTTACCAAATTAGACCTGCGGGGTGCTTACAACCTGATTAGCATCCGCGAGGGGGACGAGTGGAAGACGGCTTTTAATACCAGGGATGGGCACTATGAGTATCTGGTGATGCCCTTTGGGCTCTGTAACGCCCCAGCCGTTTTCCAAGACTTTGTTAATGACATCTTCCGGGATATGCTTTCCACCTCGGTCGTGGTCTATCTGGATGATATTCTCATCTTCTCTCCAGATATTGACTCCCACCGGAAAGATGTCTGCAGGGTCTTCGACCTCTTGCGGGCAAATTCCCTTTATGCAAAGTTGGAGAAATGCGTGTTTGAGCAGGAGTCTTTACCATTCTTCGGCTATATCATCTCCGCCCAGGGATTGGCTATGGATCCTGCCAAATTACAAGCTGTGATGGACTGGCAAGAACCTCATTCCCTTAAAGCGGTGCAGCGCTTTATGGGGTTCATTAATTATTATCGCCAGTTCATTCCCCATTTCTCAACTTTGGTAGCTCCCTTGGTAGCCCTCACCAAGAAGGGAGCAAATCCCAAATTGTGGTCTGAGGAAGTCTCCAAGGCTTTCATCCCAATTAAGTCTCAGTTTGCTAGCGCTCCCATTCTACGCCGCCCTGATGTTGATAAGCCATTCATATTGGAGGTGGATGCCTCATCCGTTGGTGCTGGAGCAGTCCTCTTTCAAAAGGATGCTCAAGGTCGAAAGCATCCTTGCTTCTTCTTCTCCAAGACCTTCACACCAGCGGAGAATTATTCCATTGGGGACAGGGAGTTGTTAGCAATGAAATTGGCTTTCTCTGAGTGGAGACATCTGTTGGAGGGGGCTCGCTTTCCCTTCCAAGTCTTCACTGACCACAAAAATTTGGTATATCTGCAGACAGCCCAGCGGCTAAATTCTCGCCAGGCCAGATGGTCCTTGTTCTTCTCCCGGTTTCATTTCACACTGCATTTCCTCTCGGGAGAGAAGAATATTCGTGCCGATGCTCTCTCTCGCTCTGTGGTGTCCTCTGAGGAGGAGGTGGAGGAGCCTCGGCTTATTGTCCCCACAGAGAGCCTGAGAACAGTGGCCCCGGTTTCGCTAGATTCTGTGCCCCCGGGCAAGACTTTTGTACCTACCAACTTGCGACCGGAGGTACTCTCTTGGGCACATTCGTCCAGGGTGGGTGGACACTTTGGGGCAAAGAGGACATCTGAATTGCTGGCGAGGACATACTGGTGGCCGCATATGGTCCGTGACGTTGGGGACTATGTTCGGGCGTGTGTCTCCTGCGCCAAGAATAAGTCTCCACGACAACGGCCAGCTGGGTTACTTTACCCTTTGCCGGTGGCAGACAGGCCCTGGGAGATGGTTGGAATGGACTTTGTGGTGGGCTTGCCCAAGTCTCGGGGTTGCACCATCATTTGGGTAATCACCGACCATTTTTCCAAAATGGTGCATTTGGTGCCGCTACCACGGTTACCTTCTGCACGGGCTCTGGCAGCGTTGTTCGTTAGGCACATCTTCCGTCTACACGGCATGCCGGACAAAATTGTCAGTGACCGAGGTCCCCAGTTTGCGTCTCGGTTCTGGAGAGAGCTTTGTAGTCTACTCAGTATTGAGTTAAATCTCTCTTCAGCGTACCATCCTGAGACGAATGGGTTGGTAGAGAGGGCCAACCAGACCTTGGTCACCTATCTACGACATTTTGTCTCGGCCAGGCAGGATGACTGGGCATCCTTGCTACCATGGGCTGAGTTTGCACTAAACAATGCTGTGGCTGATTCCACCGGACAGACTCCATTCCTCCTAAACTACGGTCAGCATCCACGGGTTCCGGTGCCCATGCCTGTGTCTTCCGCCGACTCCAGGGTGGCAGACTGGGCTGTGGAGGCACGGGACATTTGGGACCGTACCCAGGATACCATTCAGGCATCCAAGGAGAGGATGAGGTCCTCCACCGACGCACATCGGCGCCCCGCTCCAACATTTGCTCCTGGGGACATGGTGTGGCTCTCCGCCCGTAACATCAGGCTGCGAGTTGAGTCCACTAAGTTGGCACCCCGCTACCTGGGTCCTTTCAAGGTCCTCGAGTAGGTTAACCCTGTGGTATACCGTTTGGCTCTTCCACCACGCCTGGGTATCTCCGACACCTTTCACGTATCCCTCCTGAAACCCGTGCTCATGTCCCGGTTTTCTGAGTCATCTGCCGGGACATCGGGTTCATCTACGGATGACCATGAGGTGAACGCCATCGTAGGGTGTAAGGTGGTACGGGGCAAAAAGTTTTATTTGGTGGACTGGAGGGGCTATGGGCCTGAGGATAGGTCTTGGGAGCCTGCCGAGCATGTTCACGCTCCGCAGCTCATCGCTGCCTTTGAACGCAGCGAGGCCCAGAGAAGGGGGGGCCCTAGGAGGGGGGGTAATGTTAGGGTTCCAGTTCCCGCTGCTGCACAAGGGGAGTCTCAAACCAGCCCCGCTGCGGTCTCCCATTCATCTCCGGCCGCAGTGGAGCCTGCTCTGCAGAGACGTCGGTCCAAGCGTCTTGCCCACTCCAGTACTGTGCAGTGACTTGCTGCTGCCTTTCCTGGATCTGCTATGATAGCCAGTGCTGGAGCAGACGTCTTTGGGACAAAGTCCTGCGTTTTCCCTTCTGAGCATGCCCAGAGTGAGATCTCTCATTGGAGATCAGGGGTCACATGCTTAGGTGCTGTGGCAGCTCTTATTGGTCCGCCAGGAAGGCCCTGTTACTACTGGTGTTCTGGAGCAAGTTTCATTGGTCCTTGTTTCTGGCAGGTCCTGTAGCTGTTGCTATAAAAGGGTAGCATGGCTGGGCCGCCATGCGCTAATATCAACCATTGTATGCTATGCGCCAGTGTGGTCATGCGTGTGTGTGGTTAGGGACCCGGCTGAAATAAGCCACTAGAATACCGACTTAATCGGTGAGGAGTTTGGTGTGCTAGCTGGTCAGGGTCGGCGTCCTAGATGCCCTAGATTACCGGCATAACCGGTGAGGAGTTTTGATTGCCGTATTCAGGGTCTGGCGTTCAGACGCCATAGATTGCGGGTGACTCCCGCGAGGACATTAGCACATGATCATGCTTTATGTACGCTTAGCACTTAACTGTGTACCTGAGAGCCTGACAGGACACAGCACTTTTCCTCAGCGGCCCTGTGACGTAACAGGGTTCGCTTTCAACGCTAGACAGCGCCCTAGCGTGTTTTCTTTGCGACTCAGTTGTGTTTAGTGAGTGCGCACACATCGCCATATAGCGCTGCAGCTCTCCTTCTAGCGGCTCTGTGAAATAACAGAGTTCGCACTTATTGCCACAGCGCGTTACGGCGTTTATGTTGGAGACTCTGCGGGATAACAGAGTTTGCTTCTTACGCCATTTTTACTAGCAGCAGGCACCGCTTGCACGGTGGACCCCGGGCTGCGAACGCACCTCTCTAAATCATATATTTGGTGCGTTCCGCAGACCCTTAACATGGTGTCAATAACTTCGCTAAGACACTGCGACAAGATTTAAATGGTACGCCAGAAATGGCACAATTTTGAGATGATATGTGATCCGTGTGAAGGACAAACCCTAGGTTAAAATAGGTGTATTTTTAGCACTGTAATATGGAAAGGATCTGGCCATATTCTGCAGTGCCAACAAGCAAATAGAGCAGAAAAACAGTGTTCTCTGGATTGCTTTTAAAGAAAATAATCAGGATTAAAATCCCCCAAAAAATATTCCTGGGCTAACCCCTGATACCGGCTGGGCTATGTCTACAATATCTGTAATAGGCTGCAGCAGACTACTGGAATGGACCCTCTTTCTATATGCACTGCAGTCTGCCACATACACTGCTGCCTAGCACTGATATCTATGCAGCTTTATTAGTCCTTAGTTGAGATGGATATGTGTATTATATGTGGTATAAAAACACTCAGTACGAAGCAAGAAAATCTCTCCCTAGCTCAGCAGCAACTCTCTCTACACTGCCTGAGTCCGGAGGAGACTGTCACTAGCATGGCGGCGCCAGGTCTAATAAAGACCTGATGATGCTGTGCGGCCAGCCAATCACTGTAATGCCACAACCAACATGGCTGCAGCATTACAGTGTGTGGCAGACAATCCTTGTATGTTCATTGGCTCTCTAAAGAGCACCAAATATGCAGGGAGTGGACCCGAGCTCCCACCAAGCAACCCCGGAAATACTCGGCGAGCTCCGAGCATCTCGAGCAGTGAGATGCTCGGGCTAGCACCGAGTAGTGGCGAGCATGCTCGCTCATCACTAATATCTATGAATATAAAGAGTAGCAAAGTGCATTAGTTTGTAGTTAGCAAAAAACATGCTGTAGGACAGAGACAGTGCAGAGGAACTCATACCCTTGCTATAAAATATTACCACTATACTATTATGAAATAATACTATACCATAAATGGTCTGTGAGGGGAGGTAAACATGAGGCTCCTGCGCGTCTCTCCAGTACCCCTGCATGCGGCATTCAGTATGTCTCAAGGTATTATACAGACCACTATTTACTTATCTTACTTATTTTATTAGTTTATCAATTGGCTAGCCATGTATTACATTTAGCTGGCTTCTAGTCTATAGGGTCTGTTAACCTTATTCTTATGTAAATTCTTGCCACTTATTTGACATGCAGACCTGCTGTGGGATGCCCGTTTCTCTATGTGCTGCTTTATTCATCTTGTAGTGCAATAACTCTTTAGCTATCACTTGCATTTCTATATGAATATTTTGAATTGTTTGTGTAATATATATATGTGCAATAAACTTGATAATTTAAAAAAAACAACATATTTTGTATTTGAATTACTATATTATTGCTTATTTTTAGTATAATCTGTTGATCCTTTTGGGAGGATTTTTATATAAATATCCCTTAGCTCCTTTCTTGGTAAACATGGAGAGGAGTCTGCAAGAGAGGAGAAGCTTGTGGAGCAGTCTACGAGAGTGGAGAGCTTGAGGAGCAGTCTGTGAAAGTGGAGGGGCTTGGAGAGCAGTCTGCAGGAGAGGAAGAACTTGTTGAATGGTCTGTGAAAATTTAGGGGCTTGGGGAGCAGTCTGTGAAAGTGGAGGGGCTTGTAGAGCAGTCTGCGGGAGAGGAGGAGCTTGGGTAGCAGTCTGCGGGAGAGGAGGATCTTGTGGAGTAGTCTGCGAAAGTGGAGGGGCTTGGGGAACAGTCTGCGAGTGAGGATTGCTTATGGAGCGGTCTGTGAAGGTGGAGGGGCTTGGGGAGCAGTCTACGAAATTGGAGGGGTTTGGAAAGCAGTCTTCAGGAGAGGAAGAGCTTGTGCAATGGTCTGTTAAAATATAGGGGCTTGGAGAGCAGTCTGTGAAAGTTGAGGGGTTTGGGGAGCAGTCTGTAAAAGTGGAGGGGCTTGGGAAGCAGTCTGCGGGAGAGGAGGAGCTTGTGGTGCTGTCTGTGAAAGTGGAGGGGCTTGGGAGCAGTCTGCGAGAGAGGATTGCTTGTGGAGCAGTCTGTAAAACTAGAGGGGCATGTGGAGAACTCTGTGTAAGTGGAGGGATTTGGGGAGCAGTGTGTTAAAGTGTAGGGGTGGGGGAGCAGCCTGTGAAAGTGAAGGGGTTTATGGAGCAGTCTGTGAAAGTGTTTGGGCTTTGGGAGCAGTCTGTGAAAGTGGAGGGGCTTGTGGAGTAGTCGGTGAAAGAGGAGGTGTTTGGGGAGCAGTGTGTTAAAATGGAGGGGCATGGGGAGCAGTCTGTGAAAGTGAAGGGGTTTGTGGAGCAGTCTGTGAAAATGTAGGGGTTTAACAAGCAGTCTGAAAGTGAATGGGCTTGTAGATTAGTCTGTGAAAGAGGAGGTGTTTGGGGAGCAGTATGTTAAAGTGGAGGGGCATGGGGAGCAGTCTGTAAGCAGGTTACGGGATGAGTAAGGCCTTTTCACACTTCCGGCGGGCGCCTGACGGCGCCCCCGGCATTTTGCCGCAGCGCCGCATCAGAAAACCTGATGCACCGCCGGCGGCCGCATGCGGTTTTTTGCCGGATGGTTTCTGATGCTTGGAGACATCAGAAACCATCCGGCAAAAACAAAAAACGTTACATGCAGCGTTTTGTCCGGCCGCTGCAATGTACATTTGCGCCGCATCCGGACAAAACCGCATGCAACGCATTGACATGCGGCGCCATCCGGTGCTAATGCATGTCAATGCGAAAAAAAGCCGCATGCGGCGCATCAGATTTTCTGATGCGGCGCTGCGGCTAAATGCCGGGGGCGCCGTCAGGCGCCCGCCGGAAGTGTGAAAGAGGCCTATCGCAGAGGCGCAGAGCAGGGGTTAACAAGAATGTGGTTTAATCTACAGTACTATAATCTTCGCAGGGAGATAGCAGGGAATATAACAGGAAAGGGGAAAAAACAGGTGAAAACAGGGTAATCGTGATACCACACAACAGTCTTGCTATCAAATACAACTTATCATGACTCCACAGTCCTTTAGTCACTGGCTGTTCGATGAAGGATGTAATGCCGGGAGAAGTCCTACACTGCATCTTCAGGCTTCCCCGCCCAACACACAGTTTCACTTCTGGCGGCAGCAGGCGGTCAACGGTTTTGCCACTGAGCCTCTAGTCCATTTAACTGCAGAGCAAAAGACTAAAGCTCTCCACAAGGTTCCTCATGGCACGTGTCTCTCTGAGCAGCTGCTGTCACCTGAATGGCTGCTCTGCATGGCTCTGCTCAGTGTGTGCTCCTCTGTTTGCCAGCCGAAATGAGGATCGCTGCAGTAGTGTCTATCCCACACGGGTGCCGCTGTGTGTCAGCGATGGGGGACACACCTCAGGGTTCTGCACCGGGCCCTCACACCTGCGAGCGAGCGCTGCACTCTGTTTAGCCGGGCGCTCGGCACTCTCACTGTCTCAGTGGCCCATATGTGAAAGCTCTGCCGCAGTTCCACCTCGCACTGTCTCTCATACTGAGGAGCACGCCGCACGCCTGCCTCTGCACTCGCTGCTGGTGGGAAACCTATTGTTTCTTTGCGCGCTTTCTCCTCACTGCCTGACTTAGTCACGCCCCCTCTTCCCAGGTCATGGGGCATGTCCTGTCTCCTATTTCTTTCCCCAGGCAACATTAGACGCAGCCTCAGCAGTTCCGGACCCAGCTCGATACAGGTACTCGCAAGTCCGATCTTCCTCCTTACACTCCCCCTCTCCTTTAGCTTGTCATTCCATGGGAGAGAACACTTTGTGCTCCTTTATGTTCTTTGGAGGTGGGCCAGATTCCCACAGTTTTCGCACCCATTTCTGCCTCTCTTGCACTGCGCTTTTCCAAAGAAAATTGTTCTGCGCATACCGCAGGGGCGGAACACCAGCGTAGTCACACTGAGTACTTTGAGGCACCACTTGAATTTTCTCATCAGGGGTACTCAGAACTTCAGGTATCTCATGCAAAATTTCAACATCGGGCTTTGCTCCCTGGCATCCAATGTCATGCTCCACTAAGTCACCCGACTTCACGATAGGTGTGAGCCCTACCTCTGCCTCTTCATTGGGGTTGCTGTCATCTCCAACTTCCCTGGTGCACACCGGTTCCACCCAATTCACCTCCGTGCTCCTGAGTAACGCAGACATCTCGCTGCAGGCAGACGACGCCTTCTCCCTCACTTCTCGGCATCCAACGCCATGGCTCTGCCTTGCTCTGGGTGAGGCTCCCCTCATGCTCACCATACCATTTCTTCCAGGTGCCACGTTCTCTCCAATGAGCATGACCTTTGGAGGGGTGAGTGAATCTTCGCCGTCGGCTGTCTGGTGTAGGGCAACTCCTTGACATGTGTCTTATTTTTCCACAGGTCCAACACTCACTTCTGCATCTGTCTGGTGGTTTCTTTGGTCTAGATCACCGTCCTCCAGGAGAGGTATACCCCCTCTGTAATCGCTCTTCATCCCACGAAATAGGATTAGATTCTGGGGCTTCTGCTGGAGTTTCTCTTACGCTCCGTATCTCTCCTTTAATTTCTCTTATCTCTTGCCATAAGTTACCGCGGGGTATGGGATTGGACTCCAAAGTAGCAGCAAGGGCTTCCTTTAGGCTCCCTATTTCTCCCCTAATTTTTCTATTTTCTACCGTAATTCGCGGGACCACTCCGGCTCTGCCGCATTCGGGGTAGGTACATCAAGGCTCCGGACCATCCCTGCCAAGGCTGCCGTCCCCGATCCTGATCCCTTAAGCGTGCTTTGGCCCCAATTTCTAATAAAGTCATACGCGATCTAGCACACAGGCGCTCCCGCAAAGCTTCTTTAAGCGGTATCCTCTGAGGCCCGCCACAAGCTGGTCTCAATATCACGCCATGGGACCCCACTCCAATTACCCCCATATCATCCCGGCGGGCGATATGCACTTGTAACTCCTGCGGTGCATTAATTCACTGCATCACGGTCTCCCCCTCCCTTTGGACATGGCGGAACAAGCGCATCCACAGTTCCCCAACATCAGTGGGATCTCCATGCATTTCCTCTAGGATCTGGAATACCTTGGTCAACGTGTCCGTTCATGAGGGGGGTGGAACATTACAGAATGCCAGGCCTCACAGTCTAGGGACATTAACGGGGTTAACAAGAATGTGGTTTAATCTACAGTAATAAACACCTTGAAGGGAGATAGCAGGGAATATAACAGGAAAGGGGAAAAAACAGGTGAAAACAGGTTAATTGTGATACCACACAACAGTCTTGCTATCAAATACAACTTATCGTGACTCTGCAGTCCTTTAGTCTATGGCAGTCCAATGAAAGATGTACAGTAATGCCGGCGGAGTCCGACACTTCATCTTCAGGCTTCCCCGTCCAATGCACGGTCTCGCTTCTGGCAGCAGAAGGTGGTCACCGGTTTTGCCCACTGAGCCCTAGTCCATTTAACTGCGGAGCAAAAGAGTAAAGCTCTCCGCAAGGTTCCTGGTGGCACGTGTCTCTCTGAGCAGCTGACATCACCTGAATGGCTGCTCCACACAGCTCTGCTCAGCATGCGCTCCTCTGTGTGCCAGCTGAAATGAGGATCGCTGCAGTAGTCTCTGTCCCACATGGTTGCCGCTGTGTGTCTGTCAGCAATGGGGGACGCACCTTAGGGTTCTGCACCGGGCCCTCGCTCCTCCGTACAAGCTCTACACTCTGCTTAGCCGGACGCTCAGCGCTCTCATTGTCTCAGTGGCCCATATTTGAAAGTTCTGCCGCAGTTCCACCCCGTACTGTCTCTAGTACTGCGGAGTGTGTCGCGCGCCTGCCTCTGCACTCGCTGCCGGCGGGAAACCCACTGTTTTTTAGCGCGTTTTCTCCTCCCTGCCTGGCTTAGTCACGACTCCTCTTCCCAGGTCATGGGGCCTGTCCTGTTCCCTATTCTTTCCCCCGAGCAAAATGGGATGCAGCCTCAGCAGTTCCAGACCCAGCTCAATACAGGTACTTGCAGCCTGGTGTTCCTCCTCATAAGTCTTTGAAAGTGAAGGGGTACAGAGAGCAGTGTACAGGTGAAGAGGAGCTTGAGGAATGGTATGTGAAAGTGAAGGGGCTTGTCAAGTAACCAGTAAAAGTGGGGGGTTGGAGAGCATTCTGCGAAAGTGGAGGAGATTGTGGAGCAGTCTGTGAAAGTGGAGGGGCATGGAGAGCAGTCTGCGGGACAGGAGGAGATGGTTAAGCAGTCTGTGAAAGTGGAGGGGCATCTGGAGTAGTCTGTGAAAGTGGAGGGGATGGGAGCAGTCTATAAAAGTGGAGCGGATTGGGGAGCAGTCTGTGGGAGAGGAGGAGATGGTTGAGCATTTTGGAAACTTGACCCCTCAAGGAACTTATCTAGATGTGTGGGGAGAACTTTGAACCCCCAAGTGCTTCACAGACGTTTATAACATAGTCATAAAAATAAAAAATCATATTTTTTTCACAAAAATTATATTTTTGCCGCCATTTTTTTATTTTCCCAAGGGTAACAGAAGAAATTGGACCCCAAGAGTTATTGTTCAATTTGTCCTGAGTACGCTGATACCCCATATGTGGGGGTAAACCGCTGTTTGGGAGCATGGCAGAGCTCGGAAGGGAAGGAGCAATGTTTGACTTTTTCAATGCAGAATTGGTTCTAATTGAGATTAGACGCCATGTCACGTTTGGAGAGCCCCTGACGTGCCTAAAGAGTGGAAACCTCCCAATTTTAACTCCAACTCTAACCCCAACACACCCCTTACACTAATGTGTAGCCCAGCTTCGCAGGCACACATAAAAGTCCAGGAGAGTGCACTGGAAGGTAACAGCAAAGCTTGATATGCATTCACTGTCACTCACTCTTCAGACACACCCATCTGAGATATAAGGGGGGAGTGACACGTGGCAGCTCAGTCTAGTCTAGCTTCCTGTCTAAGGACAGTGGAGATAGTTTTCCGAGAGGAGTCAGTCAGTTAGCTCCGGGAGGCTCAGGAGTGAGTCATCCCCTGGATAGTTATCTGTCTGAGATAAGATCAGACTGTGTGGAGCTTAGTGTTCAGTGGAGTTCAGCCTGTTAGCTTCTGTCTCAAGGACAGAGCAGCCATTCAGTCTCGGTCCTGTGTGGACTTTGGAGGAAACTGAGAGCTGTGCAGCGAGCTCTGGATGAAGCTGACATTATTCCACAAAAGCCACCAGTGTTTATGTTAAGAGCGGAAAGCAGGGCAAAGGGCACAGTGGAGAAGACAGAGAAGTGCTACAGGTATTGGATCACTTGCACTAAATTGCCGGACACCGGGGTCCGAAGCGTTGCTACTGTTTCAGGCATAGTAACAAGAAAACCGGAGGCATCTGGACTACAGGTCGCAGAGAGCAGCCCAAAGTGTCAATACGTAACCGGAGTCAGGTGGAACAGGGACTTTGAGCTAGGCCAAGCAAAAGTAAGGACTTAGTTTCATCACTCAGAAGGCTCCACCACAACGTTGACCGGGCAGTACAGCTATAGAGAAAGCTGGGGATTCAGAATTAACTTCGCTTCAGGCAAGTTGGATTCACATGTATATGAAGTAAAGGAGGCCTCTAACCTGCTCAGTTGCTACCTGAATGTGCACTCTCCACCCCGACCAGCTTCCCGGGATCTGCTTGAACCATCATCAGTAAAAGGTATGAAAAGGAGCTACCTTGTGTGTGACTGAATTATTACTACACCCTGCATCATCTCCACCATAGACTTCCAGGGACCCGTCTCACCTGTGGGAGACTCACTACCAAGCTGCCCCATAACATCCCCTGTGAAAGTCCTTAGAGCAGCGCTGGTACAATTACCAGAAACCACAGGTGGCGTCACGAACTACCTACCTAAAAATCCCTGTAAATACCCCCCATTGCACGACCGCCAGGGCCACGGACCGAGCCACCGCTACCAGTGACAACTCCCATAGATTTCCATGGGCTCGGCTCCGAGTACCCATAGCCCTGGTATCCACAATTGTGGTGCGTGGTCGAGTCAACTTGGCATGCCCGGAAACAGCGGCTGCTATGGGACGCAGTGTTCTCTCCCCCAAGTGAAATACCGTCTCTTGATACCCCTCTAAGGATGGAATATCCAAAGGCCCTGATGAAAAAGGCTGCGGAGCGACTGGAGGCGGACACCAGATATGCTGTACCTGATCCCACCGATGGAGCGGTGGAGGCGAAGGAGGCTGAGGAGGTCCTGCCCGTCCCTGAGAGCCAGCCAGGTCAGGAGGCCGCAGCGGATTACCGTTCCCCGGCGCGGACACCGGAGAGTTCCTGTCCATCGTTGCCGGAAGTCGATTGGAGTGAGATGGAGCGTATTGGTGACATCACATATGCCGTCCAGTGGGAAAAAAGATACAGTGTCGCAAAGAGGAGCAGCGACGCCGACAGGAGGAAGAGCGGGAGGTGCAGCGGAACCGACAACGGCAGTATGAGCAGATGGTCGCTGATAAGGAGACCGTGCGCAGAGAGAAAGGTACCTTGCGGGAACCGCGGCGGCAGGGGTGTGTTACAGAGTTCCAGCTCCGCAAGGGCTGGGGCTTCATCAGAGAACCGGGCCTCTATGCAGGGGTCTTTGTCAGCCGTAGGGACGTAGAATCCCACCTGCCCATCGGTCACCCGGGGAGGGACCTGATGAATGGGGACATTGTTAGTTACACCCGTCACTGGGGCATGAAGGGGTGGTATGCCTGAATGTGTCCATCGTTAGTGACCCCGTCCCCGACGCCGGTCCCGGGGCGTCCCAGTTCAGAGCGTTCACAGCACCAGGCCGTACTTCAGCATCACCCCCTTCAGGCCCATCGCAATCTATGTCGCAATTGGCACCGCCTCCTGCTTACTCAACGCAAACCAAGTCGCAATCTGTACAGCAGCCCAGGTCTCAGCCAGCGCTGCCGCCTAAACCGCAAACTGCGACCGAATTAGTATCGCAAAATGTTGTGGCACCTGAAGCGACGCAATCGGCGTCTCACAAAGAGGAAGCACCCGGCGTGCCCCTAGCGGTCCGCACAAGGACTGTAGCGACCCAGACATTGATAGCAGGTCACGACCTGTTTGTAATGCGCTCTAAGGAGCATCGCGTGGTTCCAGCCCCTGGGGTGGAAGAAGTAATTGAAGTCTGCAAGAAAATGTGAAGACCGGTAGGACCCAGACAGGGGTTTACCGTATTGAAGCATGTACAAAGTTGAAAAAGAAAGTTCGCATAATTGCACTTGAAATGTATGTAAAGTTTACATAAATTGCCATTTTTGCACTTTAAGTATTGTATACTGATGTTTTATATAGGGAGTAGAATACCCGGCTGGGTACCAGAAAGAAAAGTTAAGAAAAATGATGTTTACCTATTTTGCATAGTTTTGCATAAAATACTCTGGTTGGGTAAAGAAACTTAAAAGAATGTGTTGAGTGCATAAGTTGAAGTTAAAATAAGTGAAGTGAAAAGTACATATGTGTCTTTAACCATGTCATGGACTGAGAGGCTGTGGACTGTGCCGGCCCAAGAACTTATCTTGTACATAGTTGCGCTTCGGTGCATTATCTTGGTTTTACATGAAACCACTATTATCTACAATATCTACCTCTGAAGAAAAACCCGTATGGTGGGCCTAGAGTGAGGTCTGCAGTCAGAAGTCCTGCAGCCCACCCAGGACCCACGTGGGAGGTTTTTGGTGCAGGTCCTCCACAAGTATCTTGTATATATGAAAATATTTTGATACTTTTGTATTCTTCATTGTAAAAATTGTAACGTTCAAGAAATCCTCACCTCCCGGATGGGAAGAGTTGAAATGTTGTTGTTAATGTAAAACAAAATGTTCTTTTTGTCTTTTAGAGCCCGGGAGTGCTGTGTTTTACCAAGGGGGGATGTGTAGCCCAGCTTCGCAGGCACACATAAAAGTCCAGGAGAGTGCACTGGAAGGTAACAGCAAAGCTTGATATGCATTCACTGTCACTCACTCTTCAGACACACCCATCTGAGATATAAGGGGGGAGTGACACGTGGCAGCTCAGTCTAGTCTAGCTTCCTGTCTAAGGACAGTGGAGATAGTTTTCCGAGAGGAGTCAGTCAGTTAGCTCCGGGAGGCTCAGGAGTGAGTCATCCCCTGGATAGTTATCTGTCTGAGATAAGATCAGACTGTGTGGAGCTTAGTGTTCAGTGGAGTTCAGCCTGTTAGCTTCTGTCTCAAGGACAGAGCAGCCATTCAGTCTCGGTCCTGTGTGGACTTTGGAGGAAACTGAGAGCTATGCAGCGAGCTCTGGATAAAGCTGACATTATTCCACAAAAGCCACCAGTGTTTATGTTAAGAGCGGAAAGCAGGGCGAAGGGCACAGTGGAGAAGACAGAGAAGTGCTACAGGTATTGGATTACTTGCACTAAATTGCCGGACACCGGGGTCCGAAGCGTTGCTACTGTTTCAGGCATAGTAACAAGAAAACCGGAGGCATCTGGACTACAGGTCGCAGAGAGCAGCCCAAAGTGTCAATACGTAACCGGAGTCAGGTGGAACAGGGACTTTGAGCTAGGCCAAGCAAAAGTAAGGACTTAGTTTCATCACTCAGAAGGCTCCACCACAACGTTGACCGGGCAGTACAGCTATAGAGAAAGCTGGGGATTCAGAATTAACTTCGCTTCAGGCAAGTTGGATTCACATGTATATGAAGTAAAGGAGGCCTCTAACCTGCTCAGCTGCTACCTGAATGTGCACTCTCCACCCCGACCAGCTTCCCGGGATCTGCTTGAACCATCATCAGTAAAAGGTATGAAAAGGAGCTACCTTGTGTGTGACTGAATTATTACTACACCCTGCATCATCTCCACCATAGACTTCCAGGGACCCGTCTCACCTGTGGGAGACTCACTACCAAGCTGCCCCATAACATCCCCTGTGAAAGTCCTTAGAGCAGCGCTGGTACAATTACCAGAAACCACAGGTGGCGTCACGAACTACCTACCTAAAAATCCCCTGTAAATACCCCCCATTGCACGACCGCCAGGGCCACGGACCGAGCCACCGCTACCAGTGACAACTCCCATAGATTTCCATGGGCTCGGCTCCGAGTACCCCATAGCCCTGGTATCCACAATTGTGGTGCGTGGTCGAGTCACTAATCCCAACCCTAACCGTAACCCTAACCACAAACCTAACCCTAACACACCCCTAACCCTAATCCCAATCCTAACCCTAATCCTAACGGGAAAATGGAAATAAATACTTTTTTTTAATTTTATTATTTTCCCTAACTAAGGGGGTGATAAAGGGGGGTTTGATTTACTATTTATAGCGAGTTTTTATAGCGGGTTTTTATGATTGGCAGCTGTCACATGCTAAAAGACTCTTTTTATAGCAAAAAATAGTTTTTTGCATCACCACATTTTGAGAGCTGTAATTTTTCCATATTTTGGCCCACTGAGTCAGGTGATGTCTTGCGGAACTAGTTGACGTTTTTATTGGTACCATTTTTTGGCATATGACGTTTTTTGATCGCTTTTTATTATGATTTTTGGGAGGCAGAATGAACAAAAACCAGCAATTCATGAATTTCTTTTGGGGGCGGCGTTTATACAGTTCCGCGTGTGGTAAAATTGATAAAGCAGTTTCATTCTTCGGGTCAGTATGATTACAGCGATACCTCATTTGTATTTTTTTATGTTTTGGCGCTTTTATACAATAAAAACAATTTTATAGAAAAAATAATTATTTTGCATCGCTTTATTCTGCGAGCTATAACTTTTTTACCTTATTGCTGATGATGCTGTATGGCAGCTCATTTTTTGCGAGACAAGATGACATTTTCAGCGGTACCATATTTATTTATATCCGTCTTTTTGATCGCGTGTTATTCTACTTTTTGTTCGGCAGTATGATGATAAAGCATTGTTTTTTTCCCTTTTTTTTTTAAGGGGTTCACTAAAGGGGTTAACTAGTGGGACAGTTTTATAGGGCGGTTCGTTACGGACGCGGCGATACTAAATATGTGTACTTTATTTTTTTTTACATAATAATAATGTGTTTATTGGGGAAATATATATATATATATATAATATATATATTTTTTTTTTTAATTTATTTAGGGATTTTTTAAAAATATTTTTACACTTGTTTATTTATTTTTTTACATTTTTACATTGTCCCAGGATGGGACATCACTATATAGTGTCAGATCGCTGATCTGACAGTTTGCAGAGCATTGTGTCAGATCAGCGATCTGACAGGCAGTGCAGGAGGCTTTCTCAGCTCCTGCTCTCAGCAGGCACTGACAAGCCACCTCTCTGCAGGACCCGGAAGGACCCCGTGGCCATCTTGGATCCGGGAACCTGCAGAGAGGTTCGCATTGCTCTCAGCGAAGCACGCATGGAGCCTCCTCGATCATCTTTGATTGCAGTGTGCCGGGGGTTAGAGTGCCGGGAGCGGTCCCTGACTGCTCCTGGCACATAGTGCTGGGTGTCAGCTGTGAGAATCAGTTGACACTCGGCCACGATCAGCTGCGTTTTCCCCGTGAGCGCGGCTGATCGCATATGACGTACTATTCCATCCATGGCAATTAAGTCCCAGGGCACATGGACGGAATAGTACGTCAAATGGCAGAAAGCCAGGATAAAAGCTAATAGTGTATTAACCCCTTCACCAGTTTGGGTTTTTCCGTTTTTGAGTTTACGTTTTTTTTTGCTCCCCTTCTTCCCAGAGCCATAACTTTTTTTTCCGTCAATATGAGGGCTTGTTTTTTTGTTGGTTGAGTTGTACTTTTGAACTACCCCATTGGTTTTACCATATAGTGTACTGGAAAACGGAAAAAATTCAAAGTTCGGTGAAATTGCAAAACAAAATGCAATCCCACAAGTTTTTTTTTCACCATACTCAAATGCTAAAACTGACCTGCCATTATAATTTTTCAGGTCATTATAAGTTTGTAGATATCAAACATGTCTAAGCTTTTTTTTTACTTAAGTGGTGAAAAAAATTCCAAAGATTGCAAAAAAAGAAAAAAACGTATCATCATTTTCTGAGACTCATAGAGTCTCCATTTTTTTGTGATTTGGGACTGGATGAGGGCTTATTTTTTGCATGCCAAGCTTGATGTTTTTATTTATACCATTTTGGTGCAGATATGATTTTTTGATCGCCCATTATTGCATTTTATTATTGATGTGACCAAAAAAACGTAATTCTGGTGTTTTGATTTTTTTCTCATTACGCCGTTTACCGAGCGGGTTAATTCTTTTTATATCTTGATTGGGTGATTCTGAATGCGGCGATACTACATTTTTTTTTGTTGTTTTATTTTGAATGCGGCGAATGGGTGGGTGATTTAAACTTTTATATATATTTTTAAAAACATTTCTTTTAACTTTTTACTGGCTTCAATAGTCTCCATGGGAGACTAGAAGCTGCTAACCTTCTGAGCGCTTGTGCTACACAGAGCAGGGCCACTGGGCGACGCTCATAGCAGTTTGGTGATGACAATTACATGGGTCTCCTGCAGACCCCGGGTTGTCATGCCAATCCATTGGCGACCAGCCGTCATGTGACACAGGCGCCGATGGGCGAGGTTAGTGACATGTTTCTGGGGCGATCATGTTAAATTCAGCTGCCCTACATCCCCTTAAGAGAAAACAATAATACTAAAGCAGAAACCATAATAACATGGGTCATCAAATCAGAGCCATAACCCTATGGGTATATCATGGACACTCCATAGATACTATAGAGGACAACAGCAAAAAAAGGGAGTAATAGTCCTATTAAAAATTGTAACAAATTTTATTGAAAATAACATACAAGAACTGGTATATAGGTTAAAAAATCTTATATATTAGGACAAGATGAAATGAAAGGCTCAGTGGGAACAGAAAAAAAACAACCATCCATATATTTAGTATAGTGGATATGGGAAGTAAATCCTGGACATGGTGTAAATATAGTAAATATATTAGTATAGATAAATGCCAATCATAAAGTGCTAGCGCTATTGCATCTCTTTGGACTTTGTAATACTGAGGAGGAAAGACTTCTAGGAGAATAAAATGAAATTGTAAAGGACAAGCCTTATAATAGTAGAACACAGATCTCCACCAGAAAGTCCATGCCCATATCAAAAATAAAATCTATCACATCAGTCCAGGTTCTCAGCTATAATGTCCCGCTCGGAAGGGTAAGTCTCTTTAAAAAGAGACCATGTACTTTAGGGGTCCATTTACATCAGCGGCCTTAAATGACTTTTGATCGGTACAACTTTCCAATCAGCAATCATTTAATAGCGTGTTTAGACTGGCAGAATAAGTAATAATATGCAGTTGGTACGATTAGTAATAGATAATTCAGTGCACATAGGCTGACATTCTACTAGGCAGCACAGGTCCTGTTTATACAGGTTTTTGTGCTGCCGAGAAGGACAATCTTTTAGGCAAACAAAAAAATTGTTCCACCAATGGAAATAGCATTTTGATCATTCATTGGGTGATCAGCAGCCTGTTTACACCACCTGAGTATTGGGAAACAAGTGCTCGTTCCCGTGAAATGTGCAGTGTAAATGCACCTTAAGAGTTGAGCGTCAAAAAGATCTACAGTAAGTCCAGTTCATGAAGGCAAATGATGAGATGTTTTACAAGGAATTCCTAAGGCTTCACTTAAAGGAACACTAAATACAGAAAATGTGCAAAAAAAAAAATAACCCAGCAATTTTTTTTACTTAATCTCCTGTCCTCTGATTCTATTTTCCCTTTTATGACAATTGAAAATGAGAAATACATGTAGAAATCCCTGTGAGCCTCATTGTTTCTGTCACACACACAAGTCTTAGTTTGGAGGGCTGGGCTCTGCTCCTGTCCTCTTTGGTCACATCAGGACCTCAGCAATGTCCTTGCCACACACCTGTCTTTGCTTGGAGGGCTGAGTTTTGCTCCTTTCTTCTTTGGCCACATCAGGACCTCGTTCCTGTCACACACCTGTCTTGGATCCAGGGCTGAGCTCTGCTGTATTATTCTGTCGCCACAACCCCTTGCTGTGCTTCACTTTGAATTTCACAGGTTGCCTGGCAAATTCTAGTGATAGCATCACCAAAGTCCTTTTAGCCAACTAAAACTATGCAAACTATGTGTTCAGTGACTGTGTGTTTCGAGTAAGCCACTCTCAGTTGCAATCATCTGTGCAAACTTTGGTGGCTTCTACAACCTGCATCTACTCCCTGGTTCAGATCTGCTGATTAACCCTTCATCTGCTGTAAGTACAGCAAACTCTTATCTTGACTTGTTCACACTTCAAAGTTTCCTGCATTAGAGTGTACTGTATATTCTCTCCAAACAAGTTTACCTCCTTGTCTCTGTTGCCAGTGGCTATCCATTGTAACTCTTTGTCTGCTGTATGCATAACTACCTCACCTCTGGAATAATTCAATACAAATGCTGCTGAAATTCCTGGACTGACTATACATCTCCAGTTCACGTGCTTGTCTTAGTGTCTACTGGTGTATCCTGCACAATTTGTCTGCTAGCCGTCCAGCTTACCCTTTTTTCCTGTTCCTTTAAGTTGCACCTGCCATATGGATTGTCCTGGCCGCTGCGCCATCGCTTTTGGTCCGTGTGTTCACCCTGAATTGCAGCTTAGCGAATTCACCTCAACAGGTGTGCCTTAACAGTCCCCTTTCTTCCTTCTCTTCTTCACTGTCCTATGTGTGGCTCCAAAAAAATTGAAGCAGGAACCTCCCCTCTCTTCCTGGAGTAGGATAAGAGGATCATTAATCCCTACCCTCTTTATTAAGGTCCACCCTCTCAACCAGTCACCTGATGAAAATAGAACAGATAAGCAGGAGATTAACGCCCCTATGTTTTCTGAAGGATTTTTCCAAGCCTAACTGCTTCAAGATCATGCAAAAAATGTCATGTATAATTGAAAAACACATATCATCATTTTACATGCTGTAAACATAAAAAAATATACCAAATTTTTCACAAAATACTTCTAAGTTCCCTATGAGAATCATTAATAGATTATATAAGTTTATCTGTGCAAAAGTGGATAATATTTTACACTGACTCAGGCGTTTTAAGAACATTTGCAAACCAAGGATATTACGAGTAGCATGATATATTTTTGGTTTATCATAATATAGTACTTTTTAATGACAACTGATTGTGAATAAACACTCATTGCCGATGATTTGTTGTTTCCAGAAGACATTTTTGGTTGGATGCAAAGTCTTCCTAAGAGTAAATAGACTCAACATGTCATATCAATGTCTCTCTGTAAAAGAGTCAAGTGTCATCCTTATTACAGGAAGAAATCAGGTAGCAGGTGGTTAAGGACTAAAGACTGGGTGTGAAAATAGCCAAATATCATCATCACTCTTGGTATTCACTGGCCCATTGGTCACCTCAAAGGAACTCCAACTCTCTATCCTTTGGATATTTAAGATAAGCATATTAAATACTTAATGAAGTAAACTAAGTAACACTTATCATGCCAAATATTGAGAAATGGAAGAGGGTCACATTATGCCCTTTATGGAAATGTCATCTAAAGTTGTGGCTCTGCCAATTTTCTAACTAATCTCCTAAATTAAAGGGTTATTCCCAAAATCAGAATGTGGTCTTATAATAATGTACATATATAGTAATTAATTTGTGCCAATATAACTCATTAAATCTGCACCATTTTGTGCATATCACCCCCAAAAGATGCCCCTCCAGGCTCTACATACCCTCCAGGTGCCATTGAATCAGTTCAGCAGCAGTTCCAGTCTCCTGGTCAAGCACATGCATTGAGTGTAGTCTCTCTCGGCTGTTATCTAGCAAAGCTCTGCTCTGCCTCCACCATTGATATAGAGTGAATTCTAAGTCTAAAATATATTCTTCTTCTGCCCACTGTATGGTCTTTTACACTAGTCTGTCAGATTGATGTTATTGTCTGCTGTCTACATCAACATATCTACATGTATGTTTTGACATCATTGATCTATTAGCTGGATTAAAGCAGAGATCAACTGTCCTGCACTCCCCTATTCTCTCCCTGACCAATAGAGCTTGTAATAACTAGGTATAACAGAGCTGACACAAGCAGGACTGACCTATATTTGATACGGACTGGTGACAGATCATTGATGTGAAACTTCAAATACTGCTCGGTAGAGATGAGCGACTTTGCCTTTTTTCGGGTCGAGTCGGGTTTCGGACCACCCAACTTTTGCAAAAGTCGAGTCGAACGAGACCGGCCGACTAGCTCGCGGCAAAAGTCGGAGGTCGACAAAAAAACGAAACCCAACCCCAATGCAAGTCAATGGGGAATAACAGCTGGCCCCCCCACCCATGTCCTCTTCCACCATACTTCCTCATGTTTGGGAAAATGTACCCAAAATACAAGCAGATATACAGTACAGACCAAAAGTTTGGACACACCTTCTCATTCAAAGATTTTTCTGTATTTTCACGACTATGAAAATTGTAGAATCACACTGAAGGCATCAAAACTATGAATTAACACATGTGGAATTATACATTACACTTTACAAAAAAGTGTGAAACAACTGAAAATATGTCTTATATTCTAGGTTTTTCAAAGTAGCCACCTTTTGCTTTGATTACTGCTTTGCATGCAGAAAAGGTGAACGGCTGGTCTCTACATGCCTGGTTCCCACCGTGAAGCATGGAGGAGGTGGTGTGATGATGTGGGGGTGCTTTGCTGGTGACACTGTTGGAGATTTATTCAAAATTGAAGCAGTGAGCGGTCCAGCTCACCCCAAACCATCTCGATTGGGTTCAGGTCTGGTGACTGTGGAGGCCAGGTCATCTGGTGTAGCACGCCAACACTCTCCTTCTTGGTCAAATAGCCCTTACACAGTCTGGAGGTGTGTTTGGGGTCATTGTCCTGTTGAAAAATAAATGATGGTCCAACTAAACGCAAACCGGATGGAATAGCATGCTGCTGCAAGATGCTGTGGTAGCCATGCTGGTTCAGTATGCCTTCAATTTTGAATAAATCCCCAACAGTGTCACCAGCAAAGCACTACCACACCATCACACCTCCTCCTCCATGCTTCACGGTGGGAACCAGGCATGTAGAGTCCGTCCGTTCACCTTTTCTGCACGCAAAGCAGTAATCAAAACAAAAGGTGGCTACTTTGAAGAACCTAGAATATAAGACATTTTCAGTTGTTTCACACATTTTTGTAAAGTGTAATGTATAATTCCACATGTGTTAATTCATAGTTTTGATGCCTTCAGTGTGATTCTACAATTTTCATAGCCATGAAAATACAGAAAAATCTTTGAATGAGGTGTGTCCAAACTTTTGGTCTGTACTGTATGGTACTGTATCAGTAGTGATCAGCTGTATACAGTGTTGGGCTAATTTTAAATCTCTGTATATATTGCCGGAGTAACACACAGATACACTCAGTATGGATTTGACCAGAATACAAAAAGCAGAAAAAGGGTACTGTATCAGAAGCAAAAAGCTGTATACAGTGTAGGGGAAATTGTAAATCTCCGTATATATTTCCAGAGTCACACACAGATAGTCAGCATGTATTTGTCCATGATACCAGTCGGTACACAGTAGTGTGTGAGGAGCGTACAGCTCTATACGGTGTGGGAAAAAATGAATGCTCAGTAACTGCAGAAAAAAAGAATAAAAGTTTCAGTGCTGTGTAAAAAGCAGTCTGCACAGCAGTGTACACACAGCAATACAGCTAGCAGGCAGCCTAATAACCAGTGCTGCTGCACACAAGAAAATCCTCCCCAGTCACTGGCAGGCAGCCTAATAACCAACGCTGCTGCACACAACAAAATCCTCCCCTGTCACTGCACACTAACTGTACAGCACAATCGCTATCAGCACAAGCACAGAATAACTTTTTTTTTTTCTGCCTCTATCCCTACTGATAAACAGCATCAGCAACCTCACACTACTATTAAGATCAGCAGAAGTAAAATGGCTGTCGGCGGTCAGGGCTTTTATAGCCACTGTGACGCCACACAAAGCAAGCCAATCACTGCAATGCCCTTCTCTAAGATGGTGGTGGACGCTGCTCATGTCATCTCGCTGCTACAGTGTACTCCTTGCTCATTGGCTGAAAAAAAGCGCCTGAAAGCATTCTGGGAAACTCGACTTTGGCGCTCATTTCAATGACCGCATGGCCGACCTCATGCTATGGTCGTGTTTTGGTTGACAAAACTCGACTTTGGCTAAAGTCGGCGACTTTTGAATCTGACCGACCTGTTTCGCTCAACTCTACTGCTCGGTTTTTGTGTCATCGCCACATAATGTGGGACATTCTGAGACATGGTGCCTGTTTCAAATTAAATTGTAAAATTCAAATAAGTGCACGGAAGAGCTACGCTGATACATTGAGCATCAAAGCAGATCTCTATTATCTCATTACATCGTCTTATATAGGTATTTAATAGATAGTCATACATGGTGATAATACAATTGTCTCAGCTTATCTCTAAATAAGTTTGGGCATTAGTATACATACTGTACATCTAATTGGCTAAAGGTGATTCTGTCTACACCCAGCTGCATAGTTTAGGTGTGTTTCTTCTCCTTAGGTTTTGTTTCTCTAACTTCCCTGTTTTCTTTAAGTCCGTCTGACTAAGACATTCCTAAGGGACCTCTGCTATCTCACACACACATACTGGCTCAAACTCTATCTTTGGAAAAGGAGAGAATATATGTAGAATATCCATAATAGAGTCAGGATAGAATAAATCCTGCTCTCACAGATGCATATGGCAAAAGATAATCCTCACCCATAAGCATCAACAGAGTGACATTCCATAGCTCTGCTTCAAAAGGAGCCATGTTAGTACTACCACAGAAGTTAAAGACCATACAGTATTCAACTGGGAATCTGTGCACTGTCCAGCAGGCTCTATGCAATGCACACGGCTCAGCAATGTTTGTAAGTCATAAATTTGAGATGTATTGTGTTTCTAGGAAAGCTGTCATGAACTTTATATTTGTAGGAAAGAATATAAACTTCTCAGTAGAATCTTAAAAGATTATATTAATTACTTATACATATTTATTAAAATAATCATTATCATTTCAACAAACTTTGCATCAATCCATTGAACAAGTATAAAAACTTTGTAATATATCTATTAGAGAAATAAGCTTTCTTTTTGCATTTATTAGCCCATTTGTATCCTCCCTCTCTTCTCACCACTGCTTCCTGATCTCTGAAAAACAGCTAAAATTTTTTAAAAAAGGGATTTTATTTTAAGCTGTGCAGTAGAGATTGTTTATAATAGCTAATGTGAGAATATTGTCTTAAGATTTCCTTTGAGTTTAGTAGAACGTGGCTGATGGGGTATGGAAGAAAAAGAGGAAAAAGAAAAATATACCAAAAACAAAACCTATTTAAAGTCCATTGTAATAAAAAAGGAGATTTTTGTGTACTCACCGTAAAATCCTTTTCTCCGAGACGCTCATTGGGGGACACACAGACCGTGGGTGTTATGCTGCTGCCACTAGGAGGACACTAAGCAATACAAGCACAAAGGATTAACTCCTCCTCCTGCAGTATACACCCTCTGTTGGCTCAATCCTGAACCAGTTCGGTGCCAAAGCAGTAGGAGCTCATAACAGAGTGCAATATGCCAACAAATCAAATGAACAACGAGGCTACAAGTTAAACAAGGGTGGGAGCTGTGTCCCCCAATGAGCGTCTCGGAGAAAAGGATTTTACGGTGAGTACACAAAAATCTCCTTTTCTCCTTCGCCTCATTGGGGGACACACAGACCGTGGGACGTCCCAAAGCAGTCCCTGGGTGGGAACACATCCACAGATGAAGCCTCGTGAACCTCATGCATATAACGCTTAAGCAGTTAACAGACAACTTACAGACGCGTAACAGCTGATTGCAGAATCTGTCTGCCGAGAGCCGCATCTGAAGAAATTTGAGCATGAATTTGGTAATGCTTGACGAAAGTATGAAGACTGGACCAAGTCGCAGCCTTGCACACTTGCTGTGCCGAAGCCTGGTGCCGAATGGCCAGGAGGCCACCACAGAACGAGTGGAGTGTGCCTTAATCCCAGCCGGGATAGGCTGACCTTTAACACGGTACACCTCTTGAATCGCAGAGCGAATCTATCTGGCTAACGTGGCCTTGGAAGCAGGAAGACCCTGTCTGCGTCCTTCCGGAAGCACAAACAGAGCGTCCGATTTTCGGAAAGATGCCGTTCTCGAAATATACCTTCGGAGAGCCCTCACCAAATCCAAAATGTGAAGGGCTTTTTCAGTACGGTGAATTGGCGCCGGACAGAATGAAGGCAAAATTATCTCCTCATTGATATGAAAAGCCGAAACGACTTTTGGCGTGAAAGACGGAGAAGTCCTAAGGACCACCCTGTCCTAGTGAAAAAAGAGAAAAGGAGATTTACAAGATAAGGCTGCCAATTCCGATACTCGTCTGATAGAGGTAATCGCCACTAGGAAGACCACCTTCCAGGAAGAAGCGATAAGGACACTTCCGGCAAAGGTTCGAAGGGGGAGTCCTGTAAGGCACTGAGGACCGAATTAAGATCCCAAGGCTCCAAAGGTCTCTTGTAAAGTGGAACAAGATGAGACACTCCCTGAATAAAAGTCTTGACCTGAGACTTAGATGCGATCCGTCGTTGGAAAAGGACGGACAAGGCAGAAATCTGTCCCTTGAGGGAAGAAAAGACTAATCCCAAATCCATTCCTGCTTGGAGAAATTCCAGAATGGAAGGGATAGAGAAAACTAAAGGTGAACGACCTTTGTTCTCCACCAGGAAAGGAATGTCTTCCAGACACGATGATAAATGCGGGCGGAAGCCGGCTTCTGGCATTGACCATTGTAGAGATGACTTTGTGAGAAAAACCAGCCTGAGTTAAGATCCAGGCTTCAATGGCCGTACCGTCAAATTCAGCGCTTTTGAATTGTGATGGTAAATCGGACCCTGTGAAAGGAGGCCCGGTCGATCTGGTAATCTCCAGGGAAAGTCTGCGACCAGACGCACTAGTTCCGCATACCACGGACGGCGAGACCAGTCCGGAGCGATCAAAATAAGAGGAACTCCTTCCGCCTTTATCTTCCGACTCACCCTGGGGATTAACGGAAGAGGAGGAAAAATGTAAGGAAGGCGAAAATGACTCTAAGGGAGGACTAGCGCATCCGAGCCGACGGCTAGTGGATCGCGAGAGCGACTTATGAAAGTCTGAACCTTGGCATTCAGTTTGGATGCCATGAGGTCTACATCCGGCATGCCCCATCGCTGGCAAATAAGATGGAACACTTCCGGGTGCAGGGACCATTCTCCTGAGTCTAGGCCCTGGCGACTGAGGAAGTCGGCCTCCCAATTGTCCACTCCTGGAATGTGAACCGCGGAGATGAGCGAGCGGTTTTTCTCGGCCCAGCACAGAATGTGCGATACCTCGAGCATCGCTGTTCTGCTCCGAGTGCCCTCCTGACGGTTGATGTATGCCACGACCGTGGCGTTGTCTGACTGAATCCTGATGGGACGACCGGCCAGGAGATGATGGAAGTGCACGAGAGCTAACTTGATAGCTCTGATCTCCAGGATGTTGATCGGGAGACGGGACTCTGGTAGAGACCAGTGGCCTTGAGCCGAGTGATTCAGTGATGAGGCATTCATCCACCATCTTAAGGAGCTTCTGACTGTGGGAGACAGACGGAAGCGGCGACCTAGAGACGCTGGGTTCCTATCCCAGACTGATATCAACTCCTGTTGAAGAGAGCGGAGATGAAACTAGGCGAAAGGTACTGCTTCGATGGAAGCTACCATTTTCCCGAGTACCTGCATGGCGCTCCGCAGAGAATGAGGGCGGTTTTGCGACAATAGGAGCATCCCTGCTTCAGAGAGATAATCTTCTCTGGAGGGAGAGATACCGACCCTTGGGAGGTATCCAATCATTCCCAGAAAAGGAAACTTCTGAGAGGGAATGGGAAGAGATTTGTCCAAATTGACTAACCAACCGAGGCGAGAGAGGGTGTCGATAGTGATTTCGACGCTCTCTTCGCAGGTTTTGAAAAATCTGACCTTTTATGAGTAGGTGGTCCAGGTCCGGGAGGACTACCACACCCCGAGAGTGTAAATTGACATGGCGGCCGCCATGACCTTTGTGAACACTCTGGGGGCTGTTGCGAGACCGAAGGGCAGAGCGGCAAGCTGAAAATGATCCTCTCTGCCAGCAAAACGCAGAAACTTTTGATGTCCGCTGAAAATCGGAATGTACAGATACGCATCCTTGATGTCGATAGACGCCAAGTATTCTTTCCTTTCTAGAGATGTGACAACAGAACGGAGGGATTCCATCCTGAAATGACGGACTCTGATGAATTTGTTTAGCAATTTCAGGTCCAGAATAGGACGCAAGGAGCCGTCTTTTTTTTTTTTTTTGGGAACCACAAAGAGGTTTGAGTAAAACCCTTTGAATTTTTCGTTGTGAGGAACTGGGACGATGACTCCGCTGTAACGGAGCGTGTTCAGAGCCTGAAGAAAAGGATTTGCAAGATCCTTGGACTTGGGGAAGCGAGACTGAAAGAAACGTGTTGAGGGAAGGGACAAGAATTCAATCTTGTAACCTGAGTGTACTAGATCGAGGACCCACTGGTCTTGAACTACTGACCCCCAGAGTCTGTGAAACAAGAGTAGGCGGCCGCCTACTTTGTTTGGGTCCCCATCCCCAGCAAGGAGTCATTGTGATGACAATTTGCGAGAGGAGTAGCTCCTATCTCCTGCCTGAGAAAAAAACTGTTTTCTCCAGGGCTGAGAGGATCTGGACGATGGTTGCGAGCCCTTATCTCTACGAGATGAACGGGGTGCTCGAGCAGAGGACGAAGGAGGGGACCAATTAAAGGAGCTACGAAATGGCCGGGAACGACCTTGGTATTGAGACCGAAAAGGCCTACTGATTCTGCGCTGTGGGAGAAATTTGCTTTTGCCACCAGTAGCGTCAGAAATAATCTGATCAAGGCGATCTCCAAAAAGACGCCCTGAACGATAAGGCAATGAAGTCAAAGTCTTCTTTGAAGCAGCGTCTGCACGCCACTTACGGAGCCATAGAGACCTCCGAATGGCGAAAGCATTGATGGCCGTGAGAGCAGCGCAATTAGCTGCATCCAGGGACGCATGAACCATGTAGTCACCTGCCCGAGTAATCTGATAGGCTAGATTACGTGCCTCGGGGGAAAGAGGGATATCACTAGTCATTTTGACTAGGGTCTCAACCCAAGCCACCGTAGCCCTTGCCACCTAGGTGGCTGCAAAGGAGGGAGATAGAGATGCTCCAGCCGCCTCAAAAATTGATTTGGCGAGGTTGTCAATCTGTTTATCTGAAGGGTTCCTAATGGATGAACTATCAGAAACAGAGAGTAGGGTTTTGATGACAGACGAGATACTGGAGGATCTACATCAGGAGATTCAGTCCATTCTTTCGCCACAGTTGTTGAAAAAAGGGTATCGTGCCTTCAGAGACTTCAGTCCTGAAAAGAACGTCTGTCCAGACGCTCCCTATGTGCCTGAACAATATCAGTAAATTCAGGGTGGTTACTAAACACCTTGTGAACACGTTTTGCCCTTTTGAAGGAGATAGGATGATTCGGCTGAGACCCAGGTTCTTCTTCTAGTTTGAGGATTGTATTAATTGCCTCAATTAAAGAATCTAACGACTCCTGAAATTCTGGCGAGTTGGGATCATCACCAATGTCCGACTCGATTCCGAATCGTGGTCACTAATGTTTCTGGGAGAAGGGGAACGAGAACCTGAGCTCGCAGATGCTGAACCGCTAGATGGATTGGGAGATGCATTATGGCGGCGTTTTTTGGACGACCACTTTGCGGACGCCGTGAGACAGCCCCTGTCAGATGAGACCTCTCTGAAGGCTAACGGGCCCCTCTCTGGAAAAAGGCGCTCTGGCTAGAAGCAGAGAGTTTATGGAGTGCGCCAGATATTCGGGCCACCCTGAAGAACCTGATTCATGGGATCAGGAATAGGTAGGGACTCCTGCTCGTTGTAGGGGGGTCCTGAGCAGAAGAAGCCATGGGCTCCTGGGCACATGATGCACAGAATTGGGAACTATGCATTGACGGCAAGGGAGCGTTGCATGAAGCGCAGACGGCGTATACTACAGAGTAGTTCTTGTCAGCCTTTTTAATTCCCTTTGATTGCGACATATTTCTGCACCAGAGAACCTTCTGCATGCGAAGGGTTAAGCGCTGTGTATGCAGCGCTGTCCCAGGAGAATATGGCGCCCGAGATCATAATCGCGCTTCCCGTGTGAGACGAGAAGCGCCAGAAGCAGTGGGAGGAGAGGGGGATGAAACAGAGGAAGTCCCCTGTTAATTGGCAACGGCCAATAGCGTGCGGTGTGGGCGGAGCCACACGGACCGCCCTCTCCCCTTGAGGCCTATCCCGGGCCGAAGCCGGGGAGTAAATTTTAAAGTTGCGGCCTACCCTGGGCCGAAGCCGGGGAGTAAATTTTAAAGTTGCGGCCTACCCTGGGCCGAAGTCGGGGACTAAATTTGAGGCCGTGGCGCGATTGAGAACGCCAACGGCGCGATGCTGTGCTGCGGCGGCGCAACGCCAATGTGGGCGCGGTGCGCAGAAGCGGTCGCGGTGACCGGTATTACAATGCCCCCCATATGGCTGTACTCACTGCGGGGAGAGCCCGGAGATGGAGGAAGGGGGGAACTCCACAGCACTACAGCGACTATGGCTGTACCTCCTCAATCCACCAACCCCTTTCAATAGGGGGGTGGAGAGGGCTCTTACATGCCTCCAGACCGCCACCGCTTTCAAGAGAGGTGGTGGGGGTATTCATCCAATGGTGCACGCAAGTCTCATCATCATCCTCATCGAGGGATATCTCATGGGGAGAGCGGCCTGTTTGTAAGGATCTGTCGCCCCATGGTAGCGTGGCAGGAGGGATACGTGGAGGGGACACTCGCACGATGCCGCCTGTTGATGGTTTTTGGGAGATCGTGACTTTTCGTACAAGTCCCGTCGCCCATCCATGCATGAAGAAATTAAAATAATAAAAAGTTTAAAAATCAGAAAAAAAGTGGGGTCTGAAAGCAGACCCTAGTGCCTCCTACAGACACTAAGCAAGAACTGGTTCAGGATTGAGCCAACAGAGGGTGTATACTGCAGGAGGAGGAGTTAATCCTTTGTGCTTGTATTGCTTAGCGTCCTCCTAGTGGCAGCAGCATAACACCCACGGTCTGTGTGTCCCCCAATGAGGCGAAGGAGAAAAAAGAAAAAATTAAGAAAAAAAATGAATATTAATTAATATAGTTAATAAACCAACTAAGTATACATGTTATTGTGGATTCCCAAGTAGAGGAGATTTTTGGGGACATCTTTTTACCTAGGTTCACTGCTATTCTCCATTCCTTATAATAATGGTGGGTTGAAAAAGATTCCGCAATTTTAGATGATATTAGGTCTTGATTGCAGGATCTTGTAAACATTGGTAAATCCTTCACTCTCCTGGAGGTGAAATTTAAGAATCTGTTTGGGAAAGACCAGTGTTCAAACATCTGCAGGTGGAATAACTATGAGTTATTTGTAGAAACCATGGTGTGGAATCTGGAATTAAATAGTTAATTGACACAGTAAAATGGGTAAAAAAGATAAATGCTGGATCTAACCTTCAGCAAACAGGTATAGGAACGTGGCCAAAATCAATTACACTGACTAGCAATTAACTGTCAGGATTAACAACTGTCCAGAAATTCCAGGACAGTCCATAAAAATTGATAATTTTTTTGCCCTGTCCTTAAAAAAATTGATGGCATCAATGATTTTTTGAAAATATTTTTTTTTCAAAACATCATAATTTTTACAGTTTACTATGAATGCAGGTGATGATGCAACATATGAAAAAATCCCCCCCCCCAAAAAATACTTTAATGGATATAAATAAAAAGGGAGACTCTGTGGGGCTCACACTGTATATAAGAAGCTATGTGAGACTCATGCTGTTTATGGGAGGCTATGTGGGACTCATGTTGTATATGGGAGGCTATGTGGAACTCATGCTGTATTTTGGAGGCTATGTTGTGCACATGTTGTATACAGTGAATGAAATAAGTATTTGATCCCTTGCTGATTTTGTAAGTTTGCCCAGTGACAAAGATATAAACATTCTAGAATTTTAAGGGTAGGTTAATTTTAACATTGAGAGATAGAATATCAAAAATATAAGACAGAAAATCACATTGTATAAATGATATATATTTATATGTATTTTCCAGTGAGAAATAAGTATTTGATCCCTCTGGCAAAAAAGACCTAATACTCGGTGGCAAAACCCTTGTTGGCAAGCACAGCAGTTGATGATGAGGCTCGCGCACACGTCAAGAGGAATTTTGGTCCACTCCTCTTTGCAGATCATCCCTAAATCATTAAGATTTTGAGGCTGTCACTTGTCAACTCAGAGCTTAAACTCCCTCCATAAGTTTTCTATGGGATTAAGGTCTGGAGACTGGCTAGGCCACTTCATGACATTAATGTGTTTCTTTTTGAGCCACTCCTTTGTTGTCTTGGCTGTGTGTTTGGGGTCATTGTCTTGCTGGAAGACCCAGCCACGATGCATTTTTAATGTCCTGACAGAGGGAAGGAGGTTGTCACTCAAGATTTTACGGTATATGGCTCCATCCATTCTTCCATTGATGTGGTGAAGTAGTCCTGTGGCCTTAGCAGAGAAACACCCCCAAAACATAATGTTTCCACCTCCATGCTTGACAGTGGGGACAGTTTTCTTTGGGTCATAGGCAGCATTTCTCTTCCTCCAAACACGGCGAGTTGAGTTAATGCCAAAGAGTTAAATTTTTGTCTCATAGATTAGAAAAAACAGGTGCACTACTATAGCTAGCATGAATCAGGGAGGTGCAATGACAAGTAGTTGGGGTGATCAATAACAAAAGATGAAAGAAAGCACTACTGTAAAATATGCACACTACTCCTGAGAATCATAAAAAATGAATAAAGTTTATTGGCACACAAAACAGCAATTGACATAAAAACAATATTAAAAACAAATGTGGGTGCAGCCACTCTGATGCCCTGTGAAGATTAAATCTCAACAAAACACAGCACACTGCAATATATGAACCACCTACTGAGCAATATATCCAGCTCTATTTAATTCTCAGTATCCAATACTTAGTGCACTTCGGGGTAAGCAGGGCTATAAGATATTCACAATGAAATGGATAAGCTCCCTATTGCTGCCCCCCATAAAACAATGAGGGGTAATAAAGTCCACAGCAATCAAGCTGCAGGCAAGAATGGAGAAAGAACCCTCACAGGTGTATTTGCCAGCAGACAGACAGTAGTGAATAATCCCAAGTACCATACAAAGGGAAGATATCAATAGTAAAGGTAAGTTGATGACCCCACTGTCTGTCAGGATTAGATAACTTATAATTAGATAATTTTTCTCTCATCTGACCACAGCACCTTCTCCCAATCACTCACAGAATCATCCAGGTGTTCATGGCAAACTTCAGACAGGCCTGCACATGTACCTTCTTGAGCAGGGGTCCTTGCAGGCATTGCAGGATTTTTAAACCTTTACAGCGTAATGTGTTACCAATGGTTTTCTTGGTGACTGTGGTCCCAGCTGCCTTGAGATCATTAACAAGTTCCCCTCATGTAGTTTTAGGCTGATCTTTCATCTTCCTCATGATCAAGGATACCCCATGAGGTGAGATTTTGCATGGTGCCCCAGATCGATGTCGATTGACAGTATTTTTGTATTTCTTCCATTTTCTTACTATTGCACCAACAGTTGTCTCCTTCTCACCCAGCATCTTACTTTTGGCTTTGTAGCCCATTCCAGCTTTGTGCAGGTCTATGATCTTGTCCTGACATCCTTATAAAGCTCTTTGGTCTTGCCCATGTGGTAGAGGTTAGAGTCTGACTGATTAATTGAGTCTGTGGACAGGAGTATAAAGGTGACTATGTAAGACAGCTGTCTTTAATGCAGGTAACGTGTTGATTAGGAGCGTCTAACTGGTCTCTAGGAGCCTGAACTCTTAATGGTTAGTAGGGGATCAAATACTTATTTCTTGCTGCAAAATGCAAATAAATTTATATAATTTATGCAATATGATTTTCTGGATTTTATTTTTGATATTCTATCTCTCAATGTTAAAATTAACCTACCCTTAAAATTACAGACTCTTCATGTCTTTGTCAGTGGGCAAACTTACAAAATCAGAAAGGGATCAAATACTTATTTCCCCCACTGTATGGGAGGCTATGCACGGCTCATTCTGTATATAGGAAGCTATGTGGGGGCTCATACTGTATATAGAAGGCAATGTGTGGGCTCATACATATATAGGAGACTATGCGAGACTTTATACTGTATATAGGAGGCTATGTGGGTGCTCATACTATATATAGGAGGCTGTGAGAGGCTCTTACAATACATAAGGGGCTATGTGGGGGCTATTACAGTTCAAAGGGGGCTGTGTGCGGGCCTTTCGTTATATTGGCTGCTGTGTGGGGGCTCTTACAGTATATAGAGGGCTGTGTGGGGCTCATACGGTATACATACAGGGGCTGTCTTTCGGGATGTTACCATACTTAATTCTGTTTAATTTTAAGTGATACAGTTAATATAAAATAATTATAATTCATATGTTAATATTAATATTGAGAAGAATTAATTTTAGCCTATTGGTTTGGCCCTCCACAATAGACATGGTCTCTAATGTAACCCCTCGGGAAAATTAATTGACCATCCCTGATATATAGTATTGAAAAGATACTATAGATATTATGGCTATATGTAAGTACAGCCTATCTCCATGCTATTGATAAAGATGCACAAAACAGTAACAGGTGACTACTGTCATAGAAGAACAACTTAGTTTTGGCAGAGACATGGACAGCCACACTTTTGGACGAGGCACCTAGCCATTGCAGGGCTTCATTGTGATTTACGGACAAAGTTTATCCCCCTGATTGTCTGTTTAACTTCCCTGATGAATCCCGGCTATTGGGGACAAAACGCGTTGGGAGCATTTAGCCCCTCATACATCTGCAGTTGGACCGGGATTGTCATGTCCGTTATCAGTGGTGAGACCAAACCATTTTTTAATGAGCACTGATTTGCATGAGCAATTTATTTTGTTTGTTTTTGTGTCCATTGTTTTTGGTTCTAATGACTGATTAAAGGTTATGTTTTATGTAGTGGGGAATCCTCCAAGCTATTGTTGTTATTTAGAACTATTCTAGGGATTTTAGGGCAGATGTCAATGAGCAGGGGCATCTTCTCTTTCGTTGCTTATTAGGGTATCAACCTCCATGGATAGGTAGGGTCCCTATTTAAGGCTGATATAGGGATACGAGAAAGGCTATTTAGTCACACTTCCCTACTTTCCCTTTTTTTATTTATATCATTATATATAATTGTATTTCTTTGGTGATATTTCACTGTTTTCTATGTAATCTTATCTTTTAATGTATATTCATTAAAGTACCGTATGTACTTGTGTATAAGCCGAGATTTTCAGCACCTTTTTTTGTGCTGAAAATGCCCCCTCGGCTTATACACGAGTCATTGGGCAGAAACCAGCGGGGGAGGGGGTGCCGCGGTAGGAGCCGGTGGCTGGGACATCATACTCACCCTCCCCATGCCATCGCTGAACGTCCCGGCAATCCTCCGTTGTACCCGGCTTCCTGCAGCTCTCCTGTGCTGAGCGGTGATGTAATACCGCTCATTAAGGTCATGTAATATGGACGCGACGCCACTCCAATAGGCGTGGCCTCCATATTCATGGCCTTAATGAGCGGTATTACTCACCGCTCAGCACAGGAGAGCTGCAGGAAGCCGGGTACAACGGAGGATTGCCAGGACGTTCAGCGATGGCACGGGGAGGGTGAGTATGATGGGGGGAGGACGGGGGAAGCATGGAGGACAATGAGCACGGTGCTGGATGGGGGGGAGGACGGAGAGCACAGAGGATCACGGAGCAGGACGGGGGGAGGATGGAGGGCACAGAGGAGCACGGAGCAGGACGGGGGAGGATGGAGAGCACAGAGGAGCACGGAGCAGGACGGAGGGGCACAGGAGGACGGAGCAAGAAGGGGGGAGCACAGCGGAGGACGGAGCAGGAGGGGGGAGCACAGAGGAGAATGGGGGAGCACAGAGTGGATGGGGGAGCAAGGAGCAGGATGGGGGCAGCACAGAGCAGGACGGCGGTTTATACACCCGGCTTATACGCGAGTCAATAAGTTTTCCTGTTTTTGTGGCAAAATTAGGGGGGTTGGCTTATACACGGGTCGGCTTATACATGAGTATATACGGTAGTCAATTTTTTTAGGATGATAGACTTTAAATCCCGGATTTATTACTTATATTTGTTAGCCTAATGCAGCTGATGTCTTTGTATCAGAATAATAATGATTTATTATGGTTGTCCAATGTGTCCGAAAAAATATTATGTGTCCGTGATTTTTGATAAGCTGTCCAGAAAAAATTAAAAGTCAGTTTGGCAGCTCTGTTTAAAAGTCCATCAGTTACATCAAAGAAGTAAAAAAGTGAGTGCATTTGAAATTGCAAACAAGACAGCAATAATGGTATTCTCTGTTTTCTATTTAAGGATTCTCAGGCATCACCACTGCAGCCATGTCAAGGAAGACCATCTGGCTTAAAACTGAGAGGCAGCAGGGTACAAGTATAAGTAATGATGATTTTGTTTTTTTCAAGCCTTTGAGGTGCTATGTCTAACCTCTTAACCTGTATTAAAATCCAGCTTCCATACATTTTATTTTTATTTCGAAAATAAACTTTAGGGACACCAGGAACCGTAAAGTTGAACTCAGTCTAGATGTGATCCAAATACCTAGATCCAGGATATGCCTCGAAAATGTCATCTTGGTATTAAAGGGGATTGTATTTATAGTTAATCCGTTTTATGCTGTTAAGTTGACAGCTAAAAGTTGTAGCAAATGTCACTGTGGCTCAGCTGGTTTCATGATTCATATTTCTGCTGCTAAGAGTTATGAAATTTTTCCTTTCGAGGGCTTCAGACTACTTAAAATACAGTCAGGGTATCCACAAACACATAGTCTGCTATGTATTTTTTTTTCAGGTTCTGCATGCCTATGACCTAATATTAGAACAGTCCCTCAACAATTTTATTAATTTCCCATATGGAGTATTATTAACCACATGATGGGGATAGTGCAATAAATACCATAATGTCACATTTTCTTAAATGTCCTTTCCATAGGGCGCAGTGTTAATTCTTCTTCCACTCCCAAAAGAGCACAATGTCCAAGTATCTCGTAATTTCATATTTTGATGTAAATTGCTGATTCATATAAATGTTATCTGAAGTCTTTCAAGTAAACATCAAATCATCTATGAACTTACCATACCACTTTACTTAAAAAATAAATGGATTAGTGATGGCAGTGGATTATTCAGGATACTCTCCAAGCGTGTGACAACAGAGCTTGGAAATACAGTCACATGCTATCCCTGTGTGAGCCTCTGGGAGTTTTTTTTAAACTTTATAAGCATACAAATCTAGCAACTAAACACTCATAGACAGGAATGGAGTTGTTGCACAAAACATATTCCAACACCGCCACTCAACAACTACTTATCCTGTTAGTCCCATTGCGGATCCACAGACTTGGCTCTTGACAATGGCTTTGTCATACCATCAGCTATCATCTTGTCAGACTCGCAATAAACAAAATCGTGTACACCACGTTCCACTAAGTTACGTAAGTGGTGATGTTTTACATCAATGTGCTTAGTCCTTGCACTAATCTTCTCACTGCTGGCAAGTTTAATGCATCCTTGGCTGTCCTCTTAGATAACTGTTGGTTGAGCTAGTGGCTTGCTGAAATCTTCCAAAAGTGGTTTCAACCAAATTACTTCTTGAGGTAATCAGAAAGCAGTGCTGTTAGTGCTTCTTTTGCATTGAACATAATTTGTTCTGATTTTATGACACAAATAAAAGTTATTTTTTAAGCAATCAAGATTTCCTGTGGATCCTGCTGGAATTCACCTGCTTTCTGATTACCTCCTTTGTGGCTGCTCAGCCCAGTCCGTGCGGGACCAGGAACTTGGAACTATGGATAATCTGGGTGAGCTGATGAACTTTCATTCTTTTCTACAAATTACTTCTTGACTTTCATAAGCAGCAGACATGTATTCTTCTTCTTTAGAAGATAATGTGATTGACACTTGTTTTCTGCTAGACCAAGAAATTGAATTTTCTCCTAACTTGAACAAGTAACCACTTGTTGATTTCTGATCACTTGAATCTCAAGCCCAATCTGCATCCACATAATCTCTGAGAGTGAGATCTCCTGATGCAGATATCTTAAGATTTAGCCCTTGAGTTTCTTTAAGATATTGAAGAATTATCATAATTGCATTCCAGTCTCTTTGGCGTGGTTGCTTACACGTCGGCAGAGAATTCTGACTGTTGCTGTGATATTCAGAAGAGTTGTGGTTGCTATGTACAGAAGCACCCCCACTGCTTGTCTGTAACGCTCATTGCTGGGTAGCAGATCTTATTCTCCTTCCAACTTTAAATAGGATGGGTCCATTGGTGTTGAGTCGACGCACCTTTGACTTCTGACATTCCAAACTGATTTAGTATTGCGGAAATTTTAGAACTTTGGTTGAGAAGAAAACCCATCTTCCTCTCTCTGGATTTGGATTCCCAAATAATATGTCACATTTCCAAGGTCCTTAGTCTCAAAGTGCTAGTTGAGAATTTCACCTAGCTTTGCAATTTCTTTTTCATTGTGGTAGCTCAGTAAGCTCCCATATCTGGAGTTGGTGAAGGGACTCCATCTCTTCATTAGCGGCATTTATCCACTTCTGCTTCTCATGGACAGGCAGTTTTAGCACCTCTTGCCATGACTGTGGCTCTAGTTCAAGGAAGTGTTCTGACCATATAAGGCCTCTTTCACACATCCGGCGGGCGCCTGGCGGCGCCCCCGGCATTTTGCCGCAGCGCCGCATGTGAAAAGCTTTCACACTTCCGGCGCCCAAAATGCGGTTTTTTGCCGGATGGTCTCTGATGTTTGGAGAGATAAGAGACCATCCGGCAAAAACAAAAAACGTTACATGCAGCGTTTTTTCCGGACGCCGCAATGTACATTTGCGCCGCATCCGGACAAAACCGCATGCAACGCATTGACATGCGGCGCCATCCGGCGCTAATGCATGTCAATGCGAAAAAAGCCGCATGCGGCGCATCAGATTTTCAGATGCGGCGCTGCGGGAAAATGCCGGGGGCGCCGCAAGGCGCCCGCCGGATGTGTGAAAGAGGCCTAAGAAAGGCATCTAGCTGGGATAACTTTGTTTGGCCTTTCTGATCTCCTGACTGGAGGTTGATTGGTTCTTCTGTGAAGCGCTGCGGAATATGTTAGCGCTATATAAAAATAAAGATTATTTATTTATTTTTCTTTCTGTGTCTTTCTTAGTGTCTTCAGAGCTTATCCACACTTCAGTGTTTTCCTTTCCGGTGTCTGGGTTTGGTGATTGAGATTCTTGTTCTTGCTTCTTAGGTTGAGTAACTGGTGTAACTTCATGGAATTTGAGCGATACAGAGTTTTTATCAAACACTACATTTCTGCTGATTGTTAGTGTGTTAGTCTCTGGGTGCAGGGTTCTGTATCCCTTTTGAGTTTTGCTATAGACCACCACGGCTCCTTGCTTTGGGTGTTTCCCACTTGGTACGTTTTTCTTTGGGAATATTAATAAATGTTTTGCTTCCAAATATCCTGAGGTGCTTCAGGTTAGGCTTCTCGCAGTTCCATAGCTCATATGGAGTTTTATTTGTGGCTTTACCTTTCAGTCTGTTTTGAAGATAGCAAGCTGTCATGATGGCTTCTCCCCAATATGTTGTAGGTAGATTCGCATCAAACAACATATTTCTTCCACTTCCACAGAGAGTATGGTTCTTTCTCTCTGAGATGCCATTTTGTTTTGGGTTGTATGGAATGGTAGTCTGGAACACAATTCCATTCTTTTTCAAGATGGTTTGCACCTTACCACTTGTATATTCGGTTCCATTATCTGCACGCAGAGCTTTTGGCATTCTTCCCAATTTGTTAAACACTACAGAAAGATATTCTTCAAGTTTCTGTGGAACTTCATCCTTACTGTGAAGCAGCTAGGCGACTGTATATCTGGAGTAGTCATCAATAAATGTGAGAAAACATCTCTTCTTGATAGGAGTTTGAACACTCATTGGACCACATACATCTGTATGTATCAGATCCAGAGGCTGTGCATTTCTAGTGGTGCTTATTTTAGGAAAGGATTTTCTGGACATTTTCCCTTTAAGACAGCTAGTGCACTACTTCATCATTTAACTACACTGGTTGATTTCAATACAATTTGCTAATTGAGCTAGCTTTCTTACTGCTTCTGGATCTCTGTGCCCAAGATGTCTGTGCCATACATGGATACAGTTCTTATGCAGATCTGTAAACTCTTTCTTTGCATTTTAGCTGATAAAGTTCATCATGGATTTTTCCTTCTGCAAGATTGTGACTCTTCTTTAAGATGACAGAAGATTGCTTTCAAGGCTGGGAACATAGAAAACATCCTTTATTGGGATCTTTCTGCTTTGTGCTGAGGAAACTGGACAGTGGAGGGAGCCGTCTTCTACTCCTTCTGAAGTCATATAGTGACCATTAGCTAAGAAGACCTTTTCTGACTTGCTTTCATTAAGGTCAGTGATGAAATCCTTGTTATTTGTCATATGATTGCTTGGACCAGAATCTATACACCATATATGCTTAGCAGATGGGCCTGTACTGGCATTAAATGCAGCTTCAACACATGCAGAATCTTCCTTTACAGCTGTTTGAACCCTTTGATGACTGTTCTGCTTTTTAAACTGACTCATTCTTGCTTTCCAAATTCTGCAGTCTGCTTTTAGGTGGCTGGGCTTTTTACAGACAAAACATTCACAAGTTTCTCTTAGATTGCTCTTATATTTAGGGAAATCCTGTGTCTTTAATGCTGTTTCTGCTCTGGATTCATTATTGCTGCATACATACTGCGTTTGACTCTTGAATTCATCCACAAGTTTGCCTTTAACATACTCTAGTGTCAGCTCATCATCTGGCCGTGCATCTAGTACAGTCACAAGTGTGTCATAACTCTCTGGAAGAACACTTAATAGAAGTGCAGAAATATGAAAATCTTTAATTTCTTCTCCAATACCCCTGAGACGCTCCACAATCTCTAGGGTGTTTCTTACATAGTCCTGCATATTCTGTCCATCACTTAGCTTAGACTGATACAGCTTTCTCATGAGATAAAGCTTATTGAAGAGATTTGATCTTTCATGCACTTTCTGTAACTCATCCCACATCTCCTTTGCAGTTGCACACTTGCATATATTATCATCTACACTGAGGGAGATCATGCTTTGTGCTTTCCAATCCTTCTCTAGCCAGTCATCTGGTAATGGATGAGGCACTTGTTCCTGAGTATATTTCCACATACCTTTTCTTATGAGCAGCATCTTCACCTTAAATTTCCAGGACTGGTAGTTCTGGTTAGTGAGGCTTGACACTGAGAACTTGACAGGATTGCTGCTAGTGAACATCTTCTCTGTTGCTCTGTGCTGCTTTTTCTTTGGGCTTCTGTTGCTGTGTTACTCTGGGGTTCTGTGTCACTCTGGGCCCATAACCTGTTGGCAGCAGATTATTCAGGATACTCTCCAAGCGTGTGACAACAGAGCTTCTTTATTCAGGAACAATCTATGATAAGCTTAATAGATCAGGAATAAATCATGTATGTCTCTATCTGTGCAGCATCTACAATAGAGAAATAGTACACCGCACACTCTCATGAATATATGCAAATAAGGAAGTATTTATTATATACAAGGGAGCCAATAATAAGGTCAGATAAATGGCGACTAGAAACAAATTAACGTTTCGACCCTCCTGGGTCTTTATCAACAGAGTCGCTTAATAACGGTGCAAAGGTATGTAGAAAAGCTTTTCATAACAGTATAGGTATGCTGAAAGTGTATAGAATAGATAACTTGAGAGGTAATCCATATAAGCATAATAGGACCTTGTTTCAGTAGTAAGAATAGCGGCGCTCCCGCGCCCTGCTTGGTATGGCTAGCAGCTGTAGTGATGTGGCTGTCATTTTATGCAGTGCTATAGTATCGCCAGACAGGAAGTGGTCATAAGGACCGGAAGTGATGTCACGAAGCTAGTATAGTATCGCCAGACAGGAAGTGGTCATAAGGACCGGAAGTGAGCTTCGTGACATCACTTCCGGTCCTTATGACCACTTCCTGTCTGGCGATACTATAGCACTGCATAAAATGACAGCCACATCACTACAGCTGCTAGCCATACCAAGCAGGGCGCGGGAGCGCCGCTATTCTTACTACTGAAACAAGGTCCTATTATGCTTATATGGATTACCTCTCAAGTTATCTATTCTATACACTTTCAGCATACCTATACTGTTATGAAAAGCTTTTCTACATACCTTTGCACCGTATTAAGCGACTCTGTTGATAAAGACCCAGGAGGGTCGAAACGTTCATTTGTTTCTAGTCTCCATTTATCTGACCTTATTATTGGCTCCCTTGTATATAATAAATACTTCCTTATTTGCATATATTCATGAGAGTGTGCGGTGTACTATTTCTCTATTGTACTTAGGACTTTTGTCCTCTACACCAGCACCTCGTCCATATTGACTGTGTGCGCACCAATTTACCCACTACTGTGCAGCATCTACAGCAGGCTGCTTCTCTCATACACAGACACAGGAAAACAGGAAATACAGTCACATGCTATCCCTGTGTGAGACTCTGGGAGTTTTTTTTTACTTTATAAACAGCATACAAATCTAGCAACTAAACACTTATAGACAGGAATGGAGTTGTTGCACCAAACATGTTCCAATAATTAGCAGCTGTAAGGAGTAGAATTACTCCCAACTGGCCATGAAAATACTCCCCGATGAGGGTGGAAAGCGCCCCCATTGAGGTTCCCCTCTTCTGCACCTAAAGTTCCTCAAAGTAAATAATTGTATTGCTAAAAAAAATTACATCCAAAAAACAAAAATATTTTTTAGTTCAAGGTTCTAAAAATTGGAAGTGCCTACATGATGGTTCTTAGACTGGGAGAGGGAGAACAAAGCATGGTGACATCAGACATTGCAGGAATACTTTTTTCCCAAAATAGAAGTTTAGCCTCTTTGTATCCTACCAGATTAGAAGTGACTCTAGTCTCCTCGTTTGCGTTTTTAACCTGATCTCTAGTTGTACAATAATCCATACTAAAAATCAAAGCATTATCTTTAGGCACATGATTTGATCAGACTCTAATGCTGTCTCTTTGTGGGACTATAATGAATTTTTGGAAAAAATTTCAACTATATACGTATCTTAGTCATAGATTAAGGCATGATCTAGTCCAATTTACACCTAAGTCATAGCCTTAAGCAAGATGTAGTCCTGCCCTGAAATATCATGTTGCATTATGATTGGTAGTGTCTGACAGGTGTCTCCTAATGTGTACTTTGAAAGTGTTTACAGTGCAACCAACATATTGTATGTTGCATATATTACAAGTAGCCACGTACACTACAGTGTATGTAACTATGTATTTTGTACTCACTGTTAGTGGTAAAAGATACAAAGTTGGTGCTTCTATAAACATAATTACACACTTTACTAATATTTCAATGATCCCTGCTTATTGATTATAAATATATATATATATATATATATATATATATATACATAATATATATATATATATACATATATATATATATATAAATATATACATATATATAAATCTAAATAATGAAACTGTGTATAGCTCCAAGGACTTAGTATGTGATTCTTGAAGTGCAGTCATTGAGACCTCCAGTTACCATGAGACAAGGATTTTTTAGTTTTCACTGTCACATCTCCTCCTAAATCTGCTTTTGTGACATCTTCTTTTGTCAGTAGGCACCGCCGTATTCATTCTGTTGGTGATACTCATGATAGGTGACCAAAATCTCGGGGCAAAGCAGATTTTGTCCAGCTACAGTGACTAGGGTGGCTGGGACATGAACTGGGACATGTAGTGATGTCACGTCTGGCAGTATAGGTGTGATCTGTGCAGCTAGAATAGTCAACTCCAAATTTGGGCAAGGGGATTGTACTACACCTTACTAAAACTTCCAAGTAAATGCTGGCTGTTGCCAGTTATAGTTTATTCTAGCTGTGGTTTACTCCTGCTTTTCTGCTCCTGCTTATCTGTTTGATTCTTGTACTAATCTTAGCTAATTTAGTAACTATTCTTCTGAAGCACAATGTTGTCCCTTGTCTACACTCCTGTTTTTTACCAGGTGACCTGATTATTACTGCTAACCTGCTCCATCAGCCAGCGGGTAGTTTAAGGACTCAACCCAGAACCCTGTGTAAGTCTACAAGGCTATACAGTTGTGTTAAAGAGTGAAGACCTGTAATCCCCAGGGACCTGATAGTTTGTGTAACAAGTGTGAAGTTTGTCCATGGAATCCCTGTTTGGAGCTGACACCTACAAAGAATATGCAGACAGGGGTCAATAGACGATAAAATATATTTTGTAAGAAAAACTCTTTAGATAATTATGAATGAATTATCTACAGACTGCACTTAATTATGTTGTGCAGCTTTTAATTATTTTTGTTAATTCCTGGCTTACGATCCTCGGCCAGAATGGCCACTAGCACATGAGATCATCCTCTAGAAAGTCCAAGTTCTCACAGAGTGATAAGAACCAGAGGTCCATCAGAAGACAATCTCATTCAAATCTGATTAGTATCTAAGGTTAATCTAACCATCTTTTGCACCCTAGCTAGGAAGTAGCATTAAGATGATTTCCGGTGGAACAAAATGGCAGAACAGGAAGAAACTACTGTATCTGAGAGCAAGAGAAGGCCAATCAGCCCACCATACCAGAACTACCTCAGAAAAAAGCTGGATGATTTTTATACAGTATGTTGATATTGTCACTATTAATGCATCTTTAATAAGCCTGTGTCTTTATCGAATGCCTTTGCTCTATTTTGAACATCACAATCATATTTCTTTCTTTCCTTTTTTTCTATTGTCCTGGTGTTAAAGAATTGTCCTTATTCTCTGAATACAGCCTATAGTTATAATGTCATTACAGTGTTTGTCTTCATTCCAAGGTTGTGCTCAGTTACGATGATGCTCTATTTATAACATGTCACAATAGTAATTTCCTATATTTCTACACCAGTTAAAATTAAGATGCATTTACATTGCACAATTATTGAGAATGCTTTTTCTTAATCTAAACAGGGTGAGGACCACCCAGCGAATTAGCAAAAAGCTTGTTCGCTGGGTGAAATTATCTTTTGGTTTGCCCAACAGATCACACTGGGGAATAATATTGAACATACTTTTTGTTGAGTTCAATTTTTCTGCTGATTTAGACTAAAATAGGCATGTTAATTTCAAAACTATGGTTAGTTTTCTTCTATCGCATCAGGCCTTTTTTCTGTATCTTAAAGATGCCACCATTCTAGGCTGAATCCAGGGTAGCACTACTACTCTCCTATTGGCCTAGATCAAACCGCCCTCAAGTGGGGAGTTGTGGAAGATGACCCTGGTGATCGACAACAGGTTGTTATTTGTCTAGCAATTTAGTTACATGCTAGGGTCATTTGAATATTTTGGGCTGTCATTATGATTTAAAAAGAGAAAACACAGTAGTAGAGGAGAAAAAGTTTAGGTGTAATCATTCATACTCTCTGAAAAAAGGCCAAGAGAGCAAAAATTCTGCCGGGGTATGTAAACTTTTGAGCACAACTTTATTACCTAGGTTAGGGGCCAGCTCAGATGTGTTTTGCCCACAAACCTCATCTGTGCTGAAACCCTATCTACACCTCTGATAAGAATCTTATATATTTCAGCAGGGGTGCAGTTAATCACAGGAATAAAATAGAAATATATACAGTCTGGTATATTCAAGCAGGAATGGAATTAATCACTGGGATAACAGAGAAGTAAGCCCAGTAAGTCCAGTCTCATGAGAAGTAAGTCCAGCTAATCACAGGGTTTTCAGTGAAGTAAATGCAGTCTGTTACCTTCCAGCAGGGATGCAGTTAATCACAGGGATAACAGATAAGTTCTATTTCTTGTCCATTTCATCTCCAACTGGTCCAGAAGCAATGATGACTTTTCACATCCAAGAATAGTTTCTGCATGCAGACTTCTCTTTTCTCCAGTTTTCTGCAGCACATCCCAAAATGATGCCCTTTAAAATAGCAGTGTCTTTTGTGAGAATGTCACTGGTAACATACTGGAAGGAAGTGATATGAACTTGGAAAAAAGTTCCCAGCATACTATGTGCTGAGAGAGGTTAATTGGCTATGTTAAGGTCTAGATTTTAGTGAACAGCTAAAAAGTGGGTGGGAGGCTGTTCAGCATATCTCCACCCCAGGTTGTGGTCAAGAAGCTATATGTGGAGCTTTTGGGCTCAATCAATGTTCTGTGTACTCTGGAGGGGGAGCTGATCTCCAGAGCTTTGATCTTGATAAACAGAGCTGAAGCCTGCTTGCTGAGCAGGTAGATATAAACAGTTACAAGGACTTTAGTGAGTGCTATTCTTTTTGCTAATGTCAAGGAGACTGAATGTGTCTATTTATTTTGTGCGCACTGGTTTATGAAGCCTGATTTAATAAACCAGTTGAAAACTTAAAAGGAAAGCATTCCTATGACTACCTCTTTAAGCAGAGTGAGCCGATCTTCCACACTTTAGAATTGCACCCTTTATAAGAATATCAACCCTCCCTGTGCCCCTGAATAAAAAATTGTCCCTCCCTGAGATCTTTGTACAAAATATGTCTCCTACATTATCCCTCTTAAGATACATTGCCACCGCACCATCTGCCATAAACTATGACTGCCATATTGTCTGACTTTATGAACTATAACCACCACCCTGTTCTCCTGTCACGGCAGTAATTCACACATTCCCAGTGCCATGCCACTCGCTGTGCTCGCTGATCTGCTTATCCTCATGTCAGGTCGGCACACTGACCCCCCATGCAGCACTTCCAACTCTGCTGCATATCCCTGATGTCTGCGCCTGGCTATAGGGGGCACATCCAGATCCTGTAAGAATTTTAACCTGCTGTGTCCAGCAGGGTTTGGATTCACTAGCGAATCACCAATTAGAAGTGCTATATCATGCAGCGCCACCCTAAACACCTTGCATGAGCTTAGGTTCTAGCGTCTTTTGTCTCTAGCATCCTGCTAAAGTGTACTTCTGTTTTGTCTACTCTGTAATTGACTTGTTACATGTCTGTTCTGATCTCTCCTTTCCTGGCCTTGGCTTTGTTTGTCAACCCATGCAGCCTGCTCTGACTCCAGACCGTCTGACTACTCTTCTGTCTCAATTCTTTGTACTTGCTCTGGACCCATGGGTCAGCTGCTGCAGGTCAGGACACTGCCATGGAGTGGAACTTGGTGGCTATCCTGCAGCCAAGCCTATCGTGACAATCAGAGGCACTAGTCAACACCGGGTAGCTACTTAGTCATGCCCCTCCAAAATAATCCCAGCCAGTGGCACAGTGAGTCCACACCCACCAGCATTACACCCCCTTATGAGCTACAACTGCTACTGACGTCCTTAGGAGCTAATCATTGCTACACTGTCCACCTGTATGAACTATAGCCACCACACTATCCTATATTGTTAGCTATAACCAGTGCCACCACACTGTCTTCCCTTATGCGCTAGAAGCAGGTAATTTTTACTCTTATGAACTATAACCACCACACAGTCCTTCATTATGATCTATAACTGCGCCAATGTTCACCCTGATGAGCATTAACTGCAGATTGTCTCCCTTATGAGCTATAACTTCTACAATGTCCACGCTGATGAGCAATAACTGCTGACTGTCTCCCTTTATGAGCTATACCTGCCAGACTGTCTGCTTTTATGGCCTATAACTACCCCCATATGAACAAAAACTGGTACACTATCTGCTCTTATGAACTATAACATATACTCTGTCCTCATTTATGAATTATCAAAACTACACTATCAGCTATTATGAACTATTGCCCCACTGTCCTCTGTTATGAGCTATAACTGCCACAAAGTCTGTCCTTAAGAACTATGGCCTTCACTCTGCCCCTTACCTTTGTTTCCCTACAAGCTAACCCTATGTCGCAGCCTCCCCCACACTGTCCCCACTTCACACTGTACCTTCCATGTTGCCACCTGTCCGTATTATCTCCCCACACTGTTCCCTCACACTGCCCCTTTTCATACTGTGCCCTCACACTGTGCCCACTCCATAATAGTCCCTTTTACTGCCCTTCTCTATACTGTTCCCTATCCAGCTCTTTTTCTCCCTTCTGCATACTGACTCCCTATACTGTACCATAACACTCCCATCACTATCATCTTCAATAAAAGTCTTTGACTTCAGGAAGTGCTTACCTTCTTGCCACTTTTGCTCATTTGCTGTGCAGCAGTGATGTCAGCAATTCAGTGAGTTGACGTCATCATACTGCTGCATATTGTCTCTGCCCCTGCATCGCTGAAGCTTATTTCTTCACTGTATTTGCAGTTCCAGATACAAATACAATCAAATTCAGGCATCAGGGAATAGTCCTTCTACCATTTCTGACCCAGCTGTAAGAGTTAACAACCTTTCCGAAGAATTGTCTAAATTTCACAAATGCCGACCTCTGGAAGACATCTCAGGGCACCGGCTGTGGCGATATACTCATCACGCCTCAAGTAGCCCTGTCTGGGACACAGTTAATTACAGAGCTAACAGAGAAGTACATGTATTCTGGTATCTTCCAGAGGGGATACAGATAATCACAGGGATAAAAGAGAAATATTAGTAGTCTGGTAATAACAAAGATGTATATACAAACTGGAACTTGCAGTTGAGATGCTAAATTTGTAGGGATGAAAATACCTATTGATGCTCAGATGATCAATTTGGTTACCAAGAAGTGAGGGAAGGAGGGAGAATTAGTACTGGACCTATAATAGTTTATGAACCCTTCATTACTTTTTTTATGGTAGTAAGTTAGAAATGTTTTTTGTACAGTATATATGTTTATCCTGCAATTGCATTAACTAATGAGATAATATATGTTATGTGAATGTCAGATCTTTGATTGTTGTACACTGGACAAGTCTTGCATTTATCTCTAGTGATAATAAAAGGATAGGGCATATAAATTTTAAAATACCTGATCTTTATCTGCCCCAACATAATTTGTTAGGAGGCCCTGATCAAGATAAGATGATCATACGGTCCTGCTGAAATTTTCAGGTTTGGATGAGTCTAATCTAATTTGTATGGTGTATTTAAGTCTTGTGATATGATTGTTTTTGTTTTTGACAACTTTATTTGTAGACTATATTCTATTGTGTGAGTTATGATGTTTTTCTGTTTTTTTTAGACTTTATCTTTTGTATTTGATTCAAAGTTTTGTGCATTGTGAGACAGTGAGAGTATGTGTGTTGAATGGGGTGTACATTTCACCTAGATACTTTGCTGACTGGTATAAGGAAAATGTATGGCTTTGTAAACCTAGTGGTAGAGAAAGGTCACTACACCTTACATTCAGTACACACTTGCAGCTCAGGCCTGAAACCACTCATCTGTTAATTAGGAGACCAGAAGTAGGTGTCTGCGAACACAGACAGAGAGCTCGCTTAGTCTGGACCAGGAGTCCAGGCACAAGAAGGAGTCTCCAGGAGTATGAGCTGTCTCAGTCTGGGTGCTCGATGTACCCCGACACAGGAGTAGTCTCTGTGAGAATCCATGCGAATAGCTGCTGAATAGGAGGGGAGCTCTCTCAAGTCTGGACGCTGGATATGCCTTCAGACACAAGGAGGAGACTCTGTGAAACTCCATGCTGGTAAATGCTGAACATATGTGTTGTTTTGGGGACAGGCTGTTAGAGTCTGGACCCGGATAGAGAGGGAAATCTGTCTAAGTGTAGTAAGTGGCTGGACAAGCCCAGGTCTTATGTTTATGATTTGGTTTTGATTATGTTCTGTTTGCTGTGGACTTTAATAAAACTGGTTGCGGCCAGTTTTTACCAGAACTGCTGTCTGTGAATGAACTGTTTCCGTGCCACTCCGTCTACCCGGACGGCGATCCCAGAGCTATATCCCCTGAAAAGCTTACAATTGGTGCTGGAATGTGCGTGCAGCACAGTGGCTTAGAGACAGCAATAAAGGAGAGAAGTCTGTTGAAGCAGCAGCAGAGAAAAAAAAAAAATGTGTCAGCAAAAACGTCTGATTGGAGCAGTCTTAAAGAGACAGTGGCCCTAATAGAGTTTGCAGAGGAAAAAAAAAAAAAAAGAAGAAACGTCTGTTGGAGAAGTCTTAAAGAGACAGTAGCCCTAATAGACTTTGCAAAGAAAAAAAAAAAAAAAGAGTGTCTGCACAGCAAGGCTGAATTTTCTGTGGAAAAGACTGTGGAGTGTGTATGTCTTGAGTGAAGACTGCCGTTGTTGAGACAGAGAAGTCTGACAGCATGGATGACAGCATGGAGGCGCTGTTTGAACAAATGGCGCAAGTTAATGTGCAACATAAGACTGCCGTGGTTGAGACAGATAAGTCCGGCAGTATGGAGGAGCTCGTTGAGTACCTGGTCCAGGCCCAGCGAAGCATGCAGCAGAGCATGGAGCGGCAGCACCAGCAGCGCATGCAGCAGGCCCAGCAGCAATTCCTGCAGCAGCAGCAGGAGAATAACCGGTTGTTTTTTGAGCAGGTTGCAGCACTACAAAAGACTTGCAGCGCATCGTCCCAAAGTAATGTTGCAAAGTCACCTGCATTGTCCGCTGTAAAGAAGGCGGTAAGACGGTCCCTGAAAAAGATGACACCTCGTGACGATGTGGAGGTATATCTCACTAGGTTTGAGGGACTGGCAGAGAAGGAGAATCTGCCCCTATCTGAATGGGCCATGATGGTCGCACCCTATCTGATTGGAGAACCCCAAAGGGCCTATGCTGACCTGAGCGAGCAGGACAGCCAAGACTATGCCAAGCTGAAAGCGGAGATTCTTACCCGGCTGGGTGTTACGGTGACAGCCCGTGCCAGGGGAGTTCATGACTGGAGATGCAGTTGGGAGTCTGCAGTCAGCAAACCTGATTATGGAGTTGAAAAGGTGATAGTGGACCGCTACACCCAAGCACGTCCTCCTGAGGTACAGCCAGAGGTCCGACAAGGAGACCACCAGGACGCCAATCGTCTGGTCAGCCTGATGGAGAGGGCCTTCGCCACCAAAGACTGCCTCCGTGACCAGCCGTCTGAGAGGTCGTCACTTCAGAGTTCCTGGACGCCGAACTCTCCCGGAAAGAGCGTTCCAGCTGTTGGGGTCGTGTGGGGTGGGAGAGTGTGATGGACAGTGTTGGAGATGTCGTGAAATTGCAGCCAACTGTCCAATAGAGGGGGAGCCTATGTGTTGTGATGTTGGCGGATCCCTCTCTCCCTGCGCAGAGCCTGTGTGTGTGTCCACCTCAGCCGAAGAGACTGGACCACAGGGGTCCCCGGTGGTTGTAAATGACTGCCCAGCACAGGCCCTCTTGGACTCAGAGAGTCCAGTGACTTCCGTATGTGACAGCCTGATTGATAGGGACTTCATCCCTGATAAACACCTGAGTGTGGTGTGCATCCATGGAGACACCAAAGTCTACCCAGAGACTGCCGTGGACTTGATCCCCAAACGCGGGGAGGTTTCATGTGAAGTGGGGGTAGTGAAGAACCTGGTGTACCCCGTCATATTGGGTAATGACTTTCCCCAGTCTAAGGATCTCTGGGGGAAAAATGTTTCTGATGGACAGTGTGATGAAGCTCCTACTGAGGGTGCGCAGTCCCGAGGGGCGGAACACAATGCTAGTGGGCCGTTAAACTTATGTGATAATGATGATGATGATGATGATAATGATGATGATGCTGATAATGATAATGATGATGATCATGATAGTGATGATGATACTGATCATAATCATGATAATGATATTGATAGTGATGATGACTGTGATAGAGATTAAATTCCTTTGCAGGTGATGGTGGGAGACGAGGATGGTGGTTCTCGGGAACCGAGTGTCCCTGACTTACCTGTGTCCTGTGACAATTTTGAGAGTGAACAATGGCGAGACCCCACTCTTAAAACGGCCCAGGAAAATATAATTGTTCTAAATGAGGTTTCCCAAGAGCCTGGCTCTGAGGAGAGGTTTCCTCATGTTGCCATAAACACTCACCTGTTGTATAGGGACACTGAAGTCCAGGGAGAGGTCGTGAGCCAGCTCCTAGTACCTGAGCTATATGGAAGTATAGTGCTGGGGTTGTCACATAGTTACATACTTGAGGGACCACCTGAGGGAAACCAGGGACCAGATGGTGAAGTTAATGTTGTGGATGACATGTTAACTAAGGTTCCAGATCAAGATGTGAATGAGAATGAATTGTATAACCCTGACAGTGAGCAGGATGTGAATGAAAATGAAGTGTATAACCCTGAAAGTGAGCAGGATGTGAATGAGAATGAATTGTATAACCCTGACAGTGAGCAGGATGTGAATGAAAATGAAGTGTATAACCCTGAAAGTGAGCCAGATGTGGCTGAGAAAAAGGGGTCAGACAGGGATAGTGGTAGTGATAGTGAATCATCTGATGACAATCAAGCAACCAGTGCAAATGAGGAAGGCATGGTAGCAGAGGAGGTTGAGAGTCCTGAGAGGAAGGCTGATGCTGACCTTACAGCCGGACAGAAGATGGCATCTGAAGATGTTTTACAGTTGGCCGGTTCCCTGGCGAAGACTAAGGTGAAAGGAGGAGAGCTGAGCTTTAAAGGCAGGACTCTGAAACTGAACACAGCCCAAGTAGATGCTGTTGGAAATGTGAAGTTACCAAGGTATGTTGTGGATCTGTATCGTGCCAAGGACTCTGAGGGAGATGCTGCAGAGGTGGAAAAAGCCATAGAAGTGGTAGTCACCAAGCCAGATGCCTCATCAGAAGCTGAGGTCTCAAGTGAAGCTGTGAGGAACAAGACTGAAGATATGGGGACTGACTCTATCCAGGAATCTGTTTCTGCCGAAGACAGCGGCGTGGACGGGTTACGGTTCGGATCAGTAGCTGCAACTCGTGAAGCTCAGGCTGGAAGTTCGGCGCCCGGAGCCCCAGCGGTGTTCCCGAGTGACACCAAGGATCTGGATAAGTCACAAGATGAGATTTTGAGACATCAGGCTGGCGTTGGTGAGCTCAAGCGCACTTTCATGGAGTCTACATCGAAGCCACGTCCCAACAAATGGGAAAAGCGATGTGTCACTCCGTTGCCGCTGCAGACACACGGGAGCTCAGATGGGATGCAGAACGTGGTGGAAGAGAAGAATCCGGCGGGTTCTGAGTATACAGATGCAGCTATCAAGGAGAACTTGAAAGCCGGAATAAATGGAAATATTGGAGACCATAATGATGTGACTGAAGAGGTAGAATGTAAGACTGACGGTAGGGCTTCTGAGCATGTTCTACCAAAAGAGCCTGAAGAAGGGGCCGAAGACATAAAAGATGTCCAACAGGTACCAGATGAATTGATGACTTCTCAGAAAAAACTCCAAACTGTGATGAAGGAGTGTGATGAAAGCCATGAGCATCTTCGTGAGAAGGTCAATGAAGTAAAAGGAAGGATACAGGGAATCTCTTCGTTGCAAGAGCAAATGCTGCTCAATAAGTCTAAGGCTCTATATAAGAATGCTGTTGTTACGGTAGAACATTAAAATTCAGCTGGAGACTTAGCGGATGAATTATGTGTACTGCAAAAGAAAAAATCAGCTCCTTCTACAGTCCCAATCATTTGAACAGTGTAGCTTAAAATGGTCAGAGACCATGGCAGAGGAGCTTAAGGTCTGTGAAATAGACTTTATGAGTCAACCGATATTCAAGAAAATAGATGTGCTAAAGAGGGTTCAAGGGGAACTAGAGAAAAGTGAAAAACCCCCTATACCTTCTGTGATAGTTGGTGACACATGGTCAGTGCACCAGGGACAGGAGGTACGTGAGTTTCTGAGGAAGAGTCAGCAGAAGTGTTCTGATGTGCCGGGTCGTACTTCTCTGGCCAGGCACTATATCGAAACTGAGCCCGGCCCTAAGGTCAAGATGAAACCGTGCAGGATACCCGAGGCCCGCAGAGAGCATAGGCCTGGGAGGGTACAGGGTAGTGCGGATGCTTCAGATGAAGAGAAAGCTGATGTTGGCTATGGCTCAGGTGAAGATACAGATGACAGTAGTGAAGATGAAGCTGATGAGGGCCATGACTGGTCCAGAGTTCACTGTCTCTTTTGGATTGTTGACCAGCCCTCCGGTCTGGATGACCAGCCCTCCAGTCTGGAGAAGAGGGGGGGGATATGTGAGACAGTGAGAGTATGTGTGTTGAATGGGGTGTACATTTCACCTAGATACTTTGCTGACTGGTATAAGGGAAATGTATGGCTTTGTAAACCTAGTGGTAGAGAAAGGTCACTACACCTTACATTCAGTACACACTTGCAGCTCAGGCCTGAAACCACTCAGCTGTTAATTAGGAGACCAGAAGTAGGTGTCTGCGAACACAGACAGAGAGCTCGCTTAGTCTGGACCAGGAGTCCAGGCACAAGAAGGAGTCTCCAGGAGTATGAGCTGTCTCAGTCTGGGTGCTCGATGTACCCCGGACACAGGAGTAGTCTCTGTGAGAATCCATGCGGATAGCTGCTGAATAGGAGGGGAGCTCTCTTAAGTCTGGACGCTGGATATGCCTTCAGACACAAGGAGGAGACTCTGTGAAACTCCATGTTGGTAAATGCTGAACATATGTGTTGTTTTGGGGACAGGCTGTTAGAGTCTGGACCCGGATAGAGAGGGAAATCTGTCTAAGTGTAGTAAGTGGCTGGACAAGCCCAGGTCTTATGTTTATGATTTGGTTTTGATTATGTTCTGTTTGCTGTGGACTTTAATAAAACTGGTTGAGGCCAGTTTTTACCAGAACTGCTGTCTGTGAATGAACTGTTTCCGTGCCACTCCGTCTACCCGGACGGCGATCCCAGAGCTATATCCCCTGAAAAGCTTACAATTGGTGCTGGAATGTGCGTGCAGCACAGTGGCTTAGAGACAGCAATAAAGGAGAGAAGTCTGTTGAAGCAGCAGCAGAGAAAAAAAAAAAAAAATGTGTCAGCAAAAACGTCTGATTGGAGCAGTCTTAAAGAGACAGTGGCCCTAATAGAGTTTGCAGAGGAAAAAAAAAAAAAAGAAGAAACGTCTGTTGGAGAAGTCTTAAAGAGACAGTAGCCCTAATAGACTTTGCAAAGAAAAAAAAAAAAAAAGAGTGTCTGCACAGCAAGGCTGAATTTTCGTGGAAAAGACTGTGGAGTGTGTATGTCTTGAGTGAAGACTGCCGTTGTTGAGACAGAGAAGTCTGACAGCATGGATGACAGCATGGAGGCGCTGTTTGAACAAATGGCGCAAGTTAATGTGCAACATAAGACTGCCGTGGTTGAGACAGATAAGTCCGGCAGTATGGAGGAGCTCGTTGAGTACCTGGTCCAGGCCCAGCGAAGCATGCAGCAGAGCATGGAGCGGCAGCACCAGCAGCGCATGCAGCAGGCCCAGCAGCAATTCCTGCAGCAGCAGCAGGAGAATAACCGGTTGTTTTTTGAGCAGGTTGCAGCACTACAAAAGACTTGCAGCGCATCGTCCCAAAGTAATGTTGCAAAGTCACCTGCATTGTCCGCTGTAAAGAAGGCGGTAAGACGGTCCCTGAAAAAGATGACACCTCGTGACGATGTGGAGGTATATCTCACTAGGTTTGAGGGACTGGCAGAGAAGGAGAATCTGCCCCTATCTGAATGGGCCATGATGGTCGCACCCTATCTGATTGGAGAACCCCAAAGGGCCTATGCTGACCTGAGCGAGCAGGACAGCCAAGACTATGCCAAGCTGAAAGCGGAGATTCTTACCCGGCTGGGTGTTACGGTGACAGCCCGTGCCAGGGGAGTTCATGACTGGAGATGCAGTTGGGAGTCTGCAGTCAGCAAACCTGATTATGGAGTTGAAAAGGTGATAGTGGACCGCTACACCCAAGCACGTCCTCCTGAGGTACAGCCAGAGGTCCGACAAGGAGACCACCAGGACGCCAATCGTCTGGTCAGCCTGATGGAGAGGGCCTTCGCCACCAAAGACTGCCTCCGTGACCAGCCGTCTGAGAGGTCGTCACTTCAGAGTTCCTGGACGCCGAACTCTCCCGGAAAGAGCGTTCCAGCTGTTGGGGTCGTGTGGGTGGGAGAGTGTGATGGACAGTGTTGGAGATGTCGTGAAATTGCAGCCAACTGTCCAATAGAGGGGGAGCCTATGTGTTGTGATGTTGGCGGATCCCTCTCTCCCTGCGCAGAGCCTGTGTGTGTGTCCACCTCAGCCGAAGAGACTGGACCACAGGGGTCCCCGGTGGTTGTAAATGACTGCCCAGCACAGGCCCTCTTGGACTCAGAGAGTCCAGTGACTTCCGTATGTGACAGCCTGATTGATAGGGACTTCATCCCTGATAAACACCTGAGTGTGGTGTGCATCCATGGAGACACCAAAGTCTACCCAGAGACTGCCGTGGACTTGATCCCCAAACGCGGGGAGGTTTCATGTGAAGTGGGGGTAGTGAAGAACCTGGTGTACCCCGTCATATTGGGTAATGACTTTCCCCAGTCTAAGGATCTCTGGGGGAAAAATGTTTCTGATGGACAGTGTGATGAAGCTCCTACTGAGGGTGCGCAGTCCCGAGGGGCGGAACACAATGCTAGTGGGCCGTTAAACTTATGTGATAATGATGATGATGATGATGATAATGATGATGATGCTGATAATGATAATGATGATGATCATGATAGTGATGATGATACTGATCATAATCATGATAATGATATTGATAGTGATGATGACTGTGATAGAGATTAAATTCCTTTGCAGGTGATGGTGGGAGACGAGGATGGTGGTTCTCGGGAACCGAGTGTCCCTGACTTACCTGTGTCCTGTGACAATTTTGAGAGTGAACAATGGCGAGACCCCACTCTTAAAACGGCCCAGGAAAATATAATTGTTCTAAATGAGGTTTCCCAAGAGCCTGGCTCTGAGGAGAGGTTTCCTCATGTTGCCATAAACACTCACCTGTTGTATAGGGACACTGAAGTCCAGGGAGAGGTCGTGAGCCAGCTCCTAGTACCTGAGCTATATGGAAGTATAGTGCTGGGGTTGTCACATAGTTACATACTTGAGGGACCACCTGAGGGAAACCAGGGACCAGATGGTGAAGTTAATGTTGTGGATGACATGTTAACTAAGGTTCCAGATCAAGATGTGAATGAGAATGAATTGTATAACCCTGACAGTGAGCAGGATGTGAATGAAAATGAAGTGTATAACCCTGAAAGTGAGCAGGATGTGAATGAGAATGAATTGTATAACCCTGACAGTGAGCAGGATGTGAATGAAAATGAAGTGTATAACCCTGAAAGTGAGCCAGATGTGGCTGAGAAAAAGGGGTCAGACAGGGATAGTGGTAGTGATAGTGAATCATCTGATGACAATCAAGCAACCAGTGCAAATGAGGAAGGCATGGTAGCAGAGGAGGTTGAGAGTCCTGAGAGGAAGGCTGATGCTGACCTTACAGCCGGACAGAAGATGGCATCTGAAGATGTTTTACAGTTGGCCGGTTCCCTGGCGAAGACTAAGGTGAAAGGAGGAGAGCTGAGCTTTAAAGGCAGGACTCTGAAACTGAACACAGCCCAAGTAGATGCTGTTGGAAATGTGAAGTTACCAAGGTATGTTGTGGATCTGTATCGTGCCAAGGACTCTGAGGGAGATGCTGCAGAGGTGGAAAAAGCCATAGAAGTGGTAGTCACCAAGCCAGATGCCTCATCAGAAGCTGAGGTCTCAAGTGAAGCTGTGAGGAACAAGACTGAAGATATGGGGACTGACTCTATCCAGGAATCTGTTTCTGCCGAAGACAGCGGCGTGGACGGGTTACGGTTCGGATCAGTAGCTGCAACTCGTGAAGCTCAGGCTGGAAGTTCGGCGCCCGGAGCCCAGCGGTGTTCCCGAGTGACACCAAGGATCTGGATAAGTCACAAGATGAGATTTTGAGACATCAGGCTGGCGTTGGTGAGCTCAAGCGCACTTTCATGGAGTCTACATCGAAGCCACGTCCCAACAAATGGGAAAAGCGATGTGTCACTCCGTTGCCGCTGCAGACACACGGGAGCTCAGATGGGATGCAGAACGTGGTGGAAGAGAAGAATCCGGCGGGTTCTGAGTATACAGATGCAGCTATCAAGGAGAACTTGAAAGCCGGAATAAATGGAAATATTGGAGACCATAATGATGTGACTGAAGAGGTAGAATGTAAGACTGACGGTAGGGCTTCTGAGCATGTTCTACCAAAAGAGCCTGAAGAAGGGGCCGAAGACATAAAAGATGTCCAACAGGTACCAGATGAATTGATGACTTCTCAGAAAAAACTCCAAACTGTGATGAAGGAGTGTGATGAAAGCCATGAGCATCTTCGTGAGAAGGTCAATGAAGTAAAAGGAAGGATACAGGGAATCTCTTCGTTGCAAGAGCAAATGCTGCTCAATAAGTCTAAGGCTCTATATAAGAATGCTGTTGTTACGGTAGAACATTAAAATTCAGCTGGAGACTAGCGGATGAATTATGTGTACTGCAAAAGAAAAAATCAGCTCCTTCTACAGTCCCAATCATTTGAACAGTGTAGCTTAAAATGGTCAGAGACCATGGCAGAGGAGCTTAAGGTCTGTGAAATAGACTTTATGAGTCAACCGATATTCAAGAAAATAGATGTGCTAAAGAGGGTTCAAGGGGAACTAGAGAAAAGTGAAAAACCCCCTATACCTTCTGTGATAGTTGGTGACACATGGTCAGTGCACCAGGGACAGGAGGTACGTGAGTTTCTGAGGAAGAGTCAGCAGAAGTGTTCTGATGTGCCGGGTCGTACTTCTCTGGCCAGGCACTATATCGAAACTGAGCCCGGCCCTAAGGTCAAGATGAAACCGTGCAGGATACCCGAGGCCCGCAGAGAGCATAGGCCTGGGAGGGTACAGGGTAGTGCGGATGCTTCAGATGAAGAGAAAGCTGATGTTGGCTATGGCTCAGGTGAAGATACAGATGACAGTAGTGAAGATGAAGCTGATGAGGGCCATGACTGGTCCAGAGTTCACTGTCTCTTTTGGATTGTTGACCAGCCCTCCGGTCTGGATGACCAGCCCTCCAGTCTGGAGAAGAGGGGGGGGATATGTGAGACAGTGAGAGTATGTGTGTTGAATGGGGTGTACATTTCACCTAGATACTTTGCTGACTGGTATAAGGGAAATGTATGGCTTTGTAAACCTAGTGGTAGAGAAAGGTCACTACACCTTACATTCAGTACACACTTGCAGCTCAGGCCTGAAACCACTCAGCTGTTAATTAGGAGACCAGAAGTAGGTGTCTGCGAACACAGACAGAGAGCTCGCTTAGTCTGGACCAGGAGTCCAGGCACAAGAAGGAGTCTCCAGGAGTATGAGCTGTCTCAGTCTGGGTGCTCGATGTACCCCGGACACAGGAGTAGTCTCTGTGAGAATCCATGCGGATAGCTGCTGAATAGGAGGGGAGCTCTCTTAAGTCTGGACGCTGGATATGCCTTCAGACACAAGGAGGAGACTCTGTGAAACTCCATGTTGGTAAATGCTGAACATATGTGTTGTTTTGGGGACAGGCTGTTAGAGTCTGGACCCGGATAGAGAGGGAAATCTGTCTAAGTGTAGTAAGTGGCTGGACAAGCCCAGGTCTTATGTTTATGATTTGGTTTTGATTATGTTCTGTTTGCTGTGGACTTTAATAAAACTGGTTGAGGCCAGTTTTTACCAGAACTGCTGTCTGTGAATGAACTGTTTCCGTGCCACTCCGTCTACCCGGACGGCGATCCCAGAGCTATATCCCCTGAAAAGCTTACAGCATTTATGTCTAAGAAATGAATATCTTAGAAATGGTTTTCAAATATAATGAAAAATAGACCAGGAGATGGAAAGGGAATGACATAAAATAGTAAAAGACCTATTATCACTGTTGGCAGTTAAGAACATGAACAGTAAACCAACATCAGCAAGAGCACTGGAGCAGTGGCGATATATTAGGTGAGTAATGGTTCTTTTTAGAAATGAGCTGAAAAGGCAGAATTTGAATTTTCCTGTTTGCGCGGATTTACTTTGGAAATTAGATTCAGTGATAAGTTATTCTCTGCTAATTTAATGTCCCTTATTCTGCTGTGGGGTCTCTCTAGATCCCAGAGCCTAATAAATGTAAGATGTAAAAAATAAAAAAAACCTTACACTCACCTCATCGCTCAGCTGTTCGACCCCTCCACTATTCACAGTCACCTATCTGGTCCTCGCCTCATCTTCGTATTACCGCCACTCACGATGAAATCCCTGTGACCTTACTCTTGCTTCCACAGGGTTCTGATGAGGATTTCAGCATGAGCGGTGGTGATAAGGAGATACAGTGAGGACCAAACAGGTGATATTGAGTAGTGGAGGGGCCGGAGAATTGAGCGGTGAGGTGAGTATAAGAGTTATTTTATTATTTAACAGTTTGATGATCTTTTTATGCTTCAGAAAAATGACAGCCAGTACATGAATTTACGTAGAAGAGATTTTTGTCAAATTCGAGAAGTATTCATTTACTCTTGAATATGTTCTCTCATATCTAGTTCTTTTGTTATTTAATTTCAAATCCTCTTTAGCCTATTTTTTTTTCTGATCTTGAAATCCTAAATAATGTTTTTAATAATAATGTCACAATGAATTATTTCTTTCGGAGAGACCAAGGAACCAAAGCCCAATGATACTTGTGGACATAAAATAATATTTTAACACCATTTCATCTTTATGGTTCCGATAAATCATTGTTTAACTCGTTGCTTCCACAGGATTTTCAGACATGTCATTTCTCTAATTTCACTTGTCATATATTTTAGCCAAATGCCGGTGGACACAAGATATCTCCTTAAGGAGGTGTAAGCAATGAAGCATCTTCTCGCACCTTGCCCTGCCCACTGGGGTTAAAATGAGCCTATTTATGTCATCACTTTGCAATCTGTCTGTAAAATTAACTTGCACTAGTTAAGCTCATGGCCTGTAATTGACAGGGAATCACATGACATAAATCATCACTCTCCGATGGGATGTGATAAAAATAGAAGGTGTGAAGTCATTTGAGTATGGGAACCGAGAGAGATGTATGTTCAAGATGTCAACAACATTTATTTGAGAAAAACATTCATTACCATTTAATACACTTTTTTTATTGCACTTGATGATGGTGTTTTTTTACCTGTCCATTAATAGTTTAAAAACACAGTTGCAAAAAAATTAAGTGAACCCTTTTCAGTGATGTACAATTCTGCATTATTACATATAAACTGGAGGCTATCTAAGCCACATTTACAGAAAAGCACAATCTAAATTAAACTAATTACACACAGCCAAAGAAAAAGTAAGTGAACCCTTCAATTTAATAATCTATACATCTCATTTTAGTAACAATTATCTTCGACAAACATGTCCTCTAGCTCAATTTTCTACTTGTATTTCTCCCTGTATATGTGTTCAGTGATATTGCTAGAATGCCTTGTGTGCACAACCCACTTCATACCATATCACAGCTTCTCCATAGAGTTAAGATAAGGATTCTGATTCCAAAACATGAATCTTCTTCTTTTTCAACAACTCTTTAGTTGATTTACTTGTGTGTTTTTAGGTCATTGTGTTATATTGCCCAATTTATCAAAGCGCAGCATCCTGTTCTGACATAACTGTCATGCACCCCCACATGCCAATGTCAGCTGCCGGAATATTCACATGCTTACCACTGGACCAGGGCCGGCGTCAGCACCCGCACACCCGGGCAAGTGCCGGGGCCCTGGTGAGACGGGGGGGCCCACTCACGCTCACGGCAGCAGACATTCAGGATTGGTGGAGACCAGCAGAGCTCCCCCCCTTCTCTCTCACTGGTGCCGCAGCCAGGGAAGAAGTGAGGAGGCGGAGACTGGAAGAGGCGGCGGCAGAGGACAGAAGCTGTGTGTGCAGGCTGCAGGCAGCTTTCAGAGAGAGATGGTCCCTGCACTGCACAGCTTCCCGGCGCTCACCGAGGCTCCTCCGACTATTGATGGCTCTTGAGTCCTGCGGCAGTGTCAGTGGCTAGACAGTGAGTGAGTACAGACTCCGTGAACGAGCTGATGCAAAGCCGGCTCCCTGCTGGAATGCAATGAGCCGGCTCTGCAGTGAGAACAGCAGAGTTTTTTTTTTTCTGGTGCCGGCAGCTGTTATCAATTCATCTTATTGAAGTGTGACTGTCCCAAGTGATATACTACTAGCTTCATGCATAGTGAGAGTCACACTTCAAGATGAATCTGATAACAGCTGCCAGCGCCAGAAAAAAAAAAAAAAATTTGGCTTGTATGAGTCTGTAGGAAGTGAAATCTAGCATTGTACTATACCTATATCTCTCTGCTGTATCTGTGCATCATGAATAGTGGTATGTGTTAGGCTATGGGCACACGTATCAGAATTGTCGCAGAAATTTCCGCGGCAATCCCGCACCTCCCTGCCGCGGGAAATACGCATTTATAGTATGCGTATTCCCCACCAGAAACTAGCGTTTTGCAAGCGATCTGTAGCACCGCTTGGAAAACTGATTGACAGGTTGGTCACAACAGTCAAACAAGTGTTTGACAAGTGTGAGCAACTTTTTACTATTGATGCTGCCTATGTTGCATCAATAGTAAAAAGATCTAACGTTAAAAATAAAAAAAAATAAAAAATCGTGCTATTCTCACCTTCCGGCGGCCCCCGCAGCCTTCTTGGTCCTTGCCAATCTCCCGGCAACTCCCATTCCCAGTGATGCCTGGCAACAATGACCCCAGATGACGTAGCATCACGCGAGACCGCTACGTCATCTGGGGTCATTTGTCGCTATGCATCACTGGGAATGGGAGTTGCCAGGAGTGTCGCTGATGACCAGGAAGGCTGCGGGGGCCGCCGGAAGGTGAAATATCACGATTTTTTATTTTAAATATTGTTTTACAGGGATATGGTGCCCAGGGCAGAGTCTCCTCTCCTCTAGACCCGGGTACCTACCGCACATGAACCGCTTACTTTGCGCATGGTGGGCAGAGCCACATGGGAAAGTAAGCGGTTCAATGCATTCCTAATGGCGGCGGAATCGCCGCAATTCCGGAAAAAGAATGAACATGCTGCTTTTTTTTCCGCAATGCATTTTTTTTTTGCGAAAAAACGCAGCATATGCACAAAAATTGCGGAATGCATTGTAACAATAGGATGGTTAATGCATGTGAATTTTTCAGCATTTTTGAGGTGGAAAACCGCCACAAAAATGCTAAAAAAAACGCAAAAAAATCCTGAACGTGTGCACATAGCCTTAAAGTGGGGCGGGGGCCCACTGAGACTCTTTCGCCCGGGGCCCTCAAAAATCCGGAGCCGGCCCTGCACTGGACTATGGGAGTTGGGAGCAATAAATATTCATTTTTCATAATAGCGGACACATGTGATCGCCCAAAGCTGCAAAAGCTAATCGCTGTGGCTAAAAATTTTTGCTCGCTATTAAAGAGAATGATTATTCACTGCTCCACATCCCATAGTCCCACCCACATCTAGGCGCTGGCTTCAGTGCATACAGGTGGGAGAGACTATGGGTGTGGGGAGAGTGAATATTCATTTTCTTTAAACAACGGGCACACATGTTAGCTCAGCAGTTGGCTCCTGCTCCTGTGACCCGCTGCCCCCCCCACAGCCACAGCCAGACTATAATGTACATCCAGACTATAAGAAGCACTCCCCACTTTCCTGCAAAGTTTGGATGGAAAAAGTGCACCTTATAGTCTGCAAAATACAGTAGTATAGAGCCGTGTCTTCATCACCCGTGAAATGTTCCTCATTTGAAGACCTTGTTTAGTAACATCATTGTTGATTTGCCAATAGTTTATTCTTCTATTGACTTCCATTGTTGTCGCTGTGTCTTATCATTGATCAAAGTAGGTTGAAGTCTCTTTCAGCAACCGGTTTATCGCCATCCATCACAAATGTGTCCATGTTTACCGGGCAGTACTCAACACATCCATCAGTCCCATCTTCAAGCTTTCCATCTTTAAACTCCGTAATAATCCTTCATTTCCCATCTACGCTTGTTGCAAATCATTGTTGTATCGTCTGTATATTTAAATTGCAAAATTTGGGCACAACAAAATTTTGGAACTATTCGTGTTTTCATGCCATTTCTCCCTGGACTGACAAAATAGAAGGATCTGGGGTAGTACAGGGTTGCGATGGGGCAGGGCGCCACACCACCCTAATTCATGTGGCGTTCCATACGCCAGAATTCATGTGTGCTTTTTCTTGAATCAGGAGCATCTTACTCCAGCAGGCTACCTCAACAAGAGCAGAGTGAAAAATGCAGGTCTTGATTAAGTGCAATTTTTGTTTAATCCTTCATTATCCTAGGAAGAAGACCTGCATGACTTGTCATTTATTTCTATCATCAAATAAAAAACATACAAAGTAAGTAGACTGTGTATAGTGAAGTAAAAGTGATTGATGAATTCTCGTCGTAATCTAAAAATAAAAGTCTTCCAGATAGTGTGTGACCAATGAATTACCATTCTCAACACGGACCAACTATTCTAAGAAGGGTCTGAAGAGTTCAAATAGTAGCATGACCGAGAATACTATCAACAGACACAATCCACAAAAGACATGTCTTCGAATAAGCACCCTAACAAAAAAAAAAACTGGCTGTTTGGACAATAAGTGGAATGTGGATTCTATGTCTAATTTGGTTAACAAATAACCCACTTTAACCAATTAGCAAAGAGAGTGAGCTGGCTCGGCACTATTATTAAAAAGGGTGGAGGACTATATGTTGTGTTTTAATGTTTGTCACAAGCCCAAAATATGCAACCAGTTTAGGTGTATGATAATACTAATGCTTCCTTATTGAAATGTTGTTGACTGAGGACCTTATTGTGTAAGATAGGTTGTCAGTGAAACTTTCCAGTTTCCCTTTCGGGTACCAGGCCTAATGATGACACTTTGAAATTAGGAACTCAGGTTCTCCTTCTTTTATTAATATTTTTTGCTATATTTGTATTGTCAATAGTAGATTTTAGATTAGAACATAATAAGTTTTCAGATGGGTTGTGTGAAATGCAAATCCAAACAAATTTGTTAAATATTCTTTCCTCCTCTTTCCATGAATACAGCTCTAACCATTGTAGCATTATGCTGCATCTCACATTTCCTGCCAGACTAGCAGAGAAAAGTTTGGAGGGAACAGTTTGGCCCACAAAAAAATCTGATCAATGTGGGCTAAAACCACAAACATAGCACTTGTGCCTGAAATTGCTCTTGTGGTATGTTCAACAAGCCATAGTGGGGCTGCGATGCCAAACTGCAGTATCCAATACATTAAATTAGTTTAAACTACAGTCTTGACCTTTAAACGTCCATCCTATGGATAAATATTTAGACTTAGAGTCCCCAGTGGTTGATACCTTTTAATGGCTAACTGAAAAGATGGTAACAAATTGCAAGCTTTCGAGACTACTTCCGGTCTCTTCATCAGGCAAAGACTAAAACGAAAACTGAAGAATCACATATATATAATATATATATAATATAAATCACAAGAGGACACAGGAATAGTGCAATAGGTAAGACAAGTGGACGTGAAGCAGAACTGTCATTATGGCAGAGGAATGAACATAAATATTGGAACAGATCATAGATAAGGAGAGAGTTTTATTACCCCTGATTGGGGTCTGGTGTTGTGTTTTGATGCCCCTAAAGGTCAGAGACGCAGATTCCTTAATTGATATAGAATGACATGAATCCATGTGACACGTTCTTCCAGCACTAAGAGTGTCAAAGGTCATCATAAGTTTGTATTCCCAAACCTTTCTATCTTTCTCAGATTTGAAGTTAGATTTTAATACCAGTAATTCCAATAACCATTTTGCTATGACCGGGCAATACAAAAGTGTTTTTGCCACAGGTAAATCCATTCTTTTTTCTCTTATCGTGTGGCGATGAGAATTCATCCTTGTTCTCATTTTTGCCCGGTCTCCCCCACATACAGACCCCCAGTTGGACATTTAGTACATATAATTAGGTACACCACATTAATGGATGCAGCTGAAAGTACCTGGGATCTTGTAGTCCTGATGGGATTTGGGTATCTTTAAACTTGTCCCGTGGTCTTATAGATGCACATGTTTTACACTTCTTCTGACAATGATGCTTCTTAGATTTGGGGGGCCTAAAAACATAGTAGGTGGGGTCTGGAAATATGGATTGTAATCGGGCATCTTTT
>JARQOD010000003.1:450158321-450217929 GCA_033576555.1 Oophaga sylvatica | reverse complement strand
GTTGACTGTCCCAAGTGATATACTACTAGCTTCATGCATAGTGAGAGTCACACTTCAAGATGAATCTGATAACAGCTGCCAGCGCCAGAAAAAAAAAAATTTGGCTTGTATGAGTCTGTAGGAAGTGAAATCTAGCATTGTACTATACCTATATCTCTCTGCTGTATCTGTGCATCATGAATAGTGGTATGTGTTAGGCTATGGGCACACGTATCAGAATTGTCGCAGAAATTTCCGCGGCAATCCCGCACCTCCCTGCCGCGGGAAATACGCATTTTATAGGTATGCGTATTCCCACCAGAAACTAGCGTTTTGCAAGCGATCTGTAGCACCGCTTGGAAAACTGATTGACAGGTTGGTCACACGAGTCAAACAAGTGTTTGACAAGTGTGAGCAACTTTTTACTATTGATGCTGCCTATGTCGCATCAATAGTAAAAAGATCTAACGTTAAAAAAAATAAAAAATCGTGCTATTCTCACCTTCCGGCGGCCCCCGCAGCCTTCTTGGTCCTCGCCAATCTCCCGGCAACTCCCATTCCAGTGATGCCTGGCAACAATGACCCCAGATGACGTAGCATCACGCGAGACCGCTACGTCATCTGGGGTCATTGTCGCTATGCATCACTGGGAATGGGAGTTGCCAGGAGTGTCGCTGATGACCAGGAAGGCTGCGGGGGCCGCCGGAAGGTGAGAATATCACGATTTTTTATTTTAAATATTGTTTTACAGGGATATGGTGCCCAGGGCAGAGTCTCCTCTCCTCTAGACCCTGGGTACCTACCGCACATGAACCGCTTACTTTGCGCATGGTGGGCAGAGCCACATGTGGAAAGTAAGCGGTTCAATGCATTCCTATGGCGGCGGAATCGCCGCAATTCCGGAAAAAGAATGAACATGCTGCTTTTTTTTCCGCAATGCATTTTTTTTTTGCGGAAAAAACGCAGCATATGCACAAAAATTGCGGAATGCATTGTAACAATAGGATGGTTAATGCATGTGAATTTTCAGCATTTTTGCGGTGGAAAACCGCCACAAAAATGCTAAAAAAAACGCAAAAAATCCTGAACGTGTGCACATAGCCTTAAAGTGGGGTGGGGGGCCCACTGAGACTCTTTCGCCCGGGGCCCTCAAAATCCTGGAGCCGGCCCTGCACTGGACTATGGGAGTTGGGAGCAATAAATATTCATTTTTCATAATAGCGGACACGTGATCGCCCAGAAGCTGCAAAAGCTAATCGCTGTGGCTAATATTTCTGCTCGCTATTAAAGAGAATGATTATTCACTGCTCCACATGCCCATAGTCCCACCCACATCTAGGCGCTGGCTTCAGTGCATACAGGTGGGAGAGACTATGGGTGTGGGGAGCAGTGAATATTCATTTTCTTTAACAACGGGCACACATGTTAGCTGCAGCAGTTGGCTCCTGCTTCCTGTGACCCGCTGCCCCCCCACAGCCACAGCCAGACTATAATGTACATCCAGACTATAAGAAGCACTCCCCACTTTCCTGCAAAGTTTGGATGGAAAAAGTGCACCTTATAGTCTGCAAAATACAGTATGTATGAGCCGTGTCTTCATCACCAGTGAAATGTTCCTCAATTTGAAGACCTTGTTCAGTAACATCATTGTTGATTTGCCAATAGTTATTCTTCTATTGACTTCCATTGTTGTCGCTGTGTCTTATCATTGATCAAAGTAGGTTGAAGTCTCTTTCAGCAACCGGTTTATCGCCATCCATCACAAATGTGTCCCTGTTGTACCGGGCAGTACTCAACACATCCATCAGTCCCATCTTCAAGCTTTCCATCTTTAAACTCCGTAATAAGTCCTTCATTTCATCTACGCTTGTTGCTATCATTGTTGTATCGTCTGTATATTTAAATTGCAAAATTTAGGCACAACAAAATTTTGGAACTATTCGTGTTTTCATGCCATTTTCTCCCTGGACTGACAAAATAGAAGGATCTGGGGTAGTACAGGGTTGCGATGGGGGCAGGGCGCCACAGCTCACCTAATTCATGTGGCGTTCCATACGCCAGAATTCATGTGTGCTTCTTCTTGAATCAGGAGCATCTTACTCCAGCAGGCTACCTCAACAAGAGCAGAGTGAAAAATGCAGGTCTTGATTAAGTGCAATTTTTGTTTAATCTCTTCATTATCCTAGGAAGAAGACCTGCATGACTTGTCATTTATTTCTATCATCAAATAAAAAACATACAAAGTAAGTAGACTGTGTGATAGTGAAGTAAAAGTGATTGATGAATTCTCGTCGTAATCTAAAAATAAGAAGTCTTCCAGATAGTGTGTGACCAATGAATTACCAGTCTCAACATGGACCAACTATTCTAAGAAGGTGCTGAAGAGTTCAAAATAGTAGCATGACCGAGAATACTATCAACAGACACAATCCACAAAAGACATGTCTTTGAATAAGCACCCTAACAAAAAAAAAAACTGGCTGTTTGGACAATAAGTGGAATGTGGATTCTATGTCTAATTTGGTTAACAAATAACCCACTTTAACCAATTAGCAAAGAGAGTGAGCTGGCTCGGCACTATTATTAAAAATTTGTGGAGGACTATATGTTGTGTTTTAATGTTTGTCACAAGCCAAAATATGCAACCAGTTTGAGGTGTATGATAATACTAATGCTTCCTTAGTTGAAATGTTGTTGACTGAGGACCTTATTGTGTAAGATAGGTTGTCAGTGAAACTTTCCAGTTTCCCTTTCGGGTACCAGGCCTAATGATGACACTTTGAAATTAGGAACTCAGGGTTCTCCTTCTTTTATTAATATTTTTTGCTATATTTGTATTGTCAATAGTAGATTTTAGATTAGAACATAATAGAGTTGCAGATGGCTTGTGTGAAATGCAAAATCCAAATCATTTGTTAAATATTCTTTCCTCCTCTTTCCATGAATACAGCTCTAACCATTGTAGCATTATGCTGCATCTCACATTTTCCTGCCAGACTAGCAGAGAAAAGTTTGGGAGGGAACAGTTTAGGCCGCCAGAACTAAAGTGCTTAACGCAAATACTGTCTATGTGGACTAAAACAACTGATAGACTCGAATATATTTAATATAGTTCACACATTGTGCATTAACGTCCATCAGGATGTACCATGTCAAAGTTGACCAAGCTGGATTGGCTAAACCAATTCTCAAATATTGCATGTACTCTTATTGTCAATGTTCTGTTTCTATGCTAGACTTGGTCTTCAAGATCCATTCCTTTCTATGATATTTATGAGAGCTGCAACCATTGAATTCGAGAGTCGCAGTATAAGTTTGGCTATACTACCTGTTCATCTGTTCAGATCTCTGATTTACTTTCTAATTGGCATCCAATTCCATATCCTTATCTATGTGAGCTGTCATTGACTAAAAGTCCCTTTTCATCGGTAAATCTTGCTTCTATCTGTTAGCTGTTAGAATCTCTATCTTGTTCCAGCTTTTTGCCGTTCCAATCCTCAGTGTATGGCTTTCTAGACTGTTTAGGTCTCTACTTGATTGACAGCTTGCTGTCAACTGGAGTTGCTTGTGTCCTGATGGAGCTTGGGTATCTTATTTTGGGTCTAGGTGTTTGGTGTTCTGGTTATTGCCCAGCTACTTAATTGAGCTGTCTGCCCCTGATCCCTGCCAGATGTAGTTTGTGCTTCTTGGTGAGTGGTAGCCTAATTCTGTTGCTCTGAGTTCTGATCCTCTGCTGCTGACCCTTCGGACCGTGTTCTGACTATCTCTTTGTCTATCCAATTTGTGTGTATTACCTTTTATATTACTGAATTGCGTATGCTATTGACATTGTTTAACTACTTTTTGCCTGGTGTCCTGAAACTTGTGATTCTGGCTTGATCCGGCTATTCAGATTTTTTTAAGTCTTTTGGAGCAAGCCTGTTCTGAAAAATGACTCAAAAAGTGCTTGAAAGACTCTTGCCATTAATTTTGGAAAATGACTTGCTAGACATATGTATGACTTGTTGTGACTTGTGAGCACTTTTCTTTTGCTTCAGGTTTGCATGTCACTTCTTTACAGCTCCTCCTGATGGAAACTATCTTGAAATTAAGCACTCACCAATCAAAAACTGGCTGCAAAAAAATGCTTCAAGAAAAAACTGTGATTTTGAGTCACTTCTCACGGACAAGCCATGAGTCGGGATAGTCAAGAGGTCCTAGGTCAAAAGCCAGGAAAGGTGCATCATAAACAGAAGGAAGAGATAAAGGTATAGTCAGGTAACGTTTTAAGGTCAAATTACCAGTAGGATAGCGGATCAGAACTAAGAGGTTAAACAGACTGATGGTCAGAATGAGGTCCAAGGTCAGACAACGAACTATCAATAAGCAGAACAAAAGGCACAGAGAGAAAACCCACACATAAGCAGAATGTACATTTAGCACAGGTCTGAGACTAATAGCCCTGTTAAGTAGCCTGGTAATCACCTGGGACAATGAACACCTGGATACAGCCTGTACCTCCCAGTCTCAGACTGGATGGCTTAGCTGTCAATCAAAACACCAACAGCTCAGCACGCCCTTGCACCAGATGGGATGACTGAGCTGCCAATCAAAGTACTGACAGTTTCAGCACGCCCCTGTACCAAATTGGATGGCCGAGCCATCAGCAACTGCATTCCAGAAACACTAAGGGATGGAATCATGACAGTCCCCTCATCTAGGGGGCCACCAAGCTCCCAGGGTTTCTCATGAAATATTAGATGGAAGGCCCTGACCGCTTGGTTTTCACATCTTGAGTTGGACTCAGGATCTCTCTTCTGACCCGTATCCCCTCCAGTGGATGAGGTATTGAAGGGAATTTCAGACTATTTGAGAACCCACAACCCTTTGAATCTCATTCTCCAATCCACTGTCAACCAAAGTCGGAGGAGACGGGAATGAGGGAGACACTCTCCTTTAATAGGGATTTATGGAACACATTCATGATGCAAAGGGATGGCGAAAGCTTTAATTATTATTATAATTTATTTATATAGCGCCATTGATTCCATGGTGCTGTACATGAGAAGAGGTTAAATACAGATTACAGATATCACTTACGCTAAACAAACTAACAATGACAGACCGATATAGAGGGGAGAGAGGACCCTGCCCTTGCGGGCTTATATTCTAGAGGATGGTGGGAAAGGAGACAGTAGGTTGGGGGGTTGCAGCAGCTCCAGCGATGGTGAGGCGGTATCTCCAGTAGCGGTGAGGAGGCAGCGGGGATCATTGCAGGCTGTAAGCTTTCCTGAAGAGGTGGGTTTTCAGGTTCCGTCTGAAGGATCCGAGTGTGGTTGATAGTCGGACGTGTTGGGGCAAAGAATTCCAGAGGATGGAGGCTATTCGGGAGAAGTCTTGGAGGCGGTTAGGTGAGGAGCAAATAAGTGTGGAGGAGAGAAGAAGGTCTTGGGAAGATCGGAGATTACGTGAGGGAAGATATCGGGAGATTAGTTCAGAGATATATGGAGGAGACAGGTTATAGATGGCCTTGTAGATCAGTATGAGTAATTTGAATTAGATACGCTGAGGGAGTGGGAGCCAGTGGAGAGATTTGCAGAGGGGAGAAGAGGAGGAGTAGCGAGGAGAGAGATGAATTAGTCGGGCAGCAGAGTTAAGGATGGACTAGAGAGGTGCGAGGGTGTTAACAGGGAGGCCACAGAAAAGGATGTTGCAGTAGTCAAGACAGGAGATGATGAGGGCCTGCACAAGCATTTTAGTAGAGTGAGGGTTAAGGAACAGATGGATTCTGGAAATTTTTTTGAGCTGGAGGCGGCAGGATGTGGAGAGAGCTTGGATGTGTGGTTTGAAGGACAGTGCCGAGTCAAGGGTTACTCCAAGGCAGCGGACCTCCAGTACGGGGGAAAGAGTTATGTTGTCAATTGTTATAGATAGGTCAGGTAAGGAAGATCTGTGAGATGGGGGAAAGATGATCAGTTCAGATTTGTCCACATTCAGTTTGAGGAAGCGTGAGGAGAAGAAAGAGGATATGGCTCATAGACACTATGGGATTTTGGAGAGCAGAGAGGTAACATCTGGGCCAGAGAGGTAGATCTGAGTATCATCGGCATAAAGGTGGTATTGGAATCTGTGGGACTTTATGAGTTGCACCAGGCCAAGTTTGTAGATTGAGAAGAGTAGAGGTCCTAGAACAGAGCCTTGGGGACTCCAACAGAGAGAGGGTGGGATGAGGAGGTAGTGTGGGAGTGGGAGCCGCTGAATGTGCGGTTGGAGAGGTATGATTTGATCCAGGATAGGGCGAAGTGTTTGATGCCAAAGGAAGAGAGGATCTGTAGTAGGAGGCAGTGGTCAACTGTGTCGAAAGCAGAAGACAGGTCTAGAAGGAGGAGTATAGAGTATTGTCCGTTCGCTTTGGCTGTAAGTAGGTCGTTAGTAATTTTGGTCAGGGCTATCTCAGTGGAGTGATGGGGGAGGAAACCAGATTGTAGATTGTCAAAAAGCAGGTTAGATGAGAGATGGGAGAAAATTCAGCGTGGACGTGCTGCTCCAGGAGTTTGGAAGCGAATGGGAGCAGCGATATTGGGCGATAGCTGGACATAGCGGTTGGCTCGAGAGTTGGGTTTTTGAGGTTAGGCGTGACTGTGGCATGTTTGAAAGCAGAAGGGAAGGTACCAGAAGTTAGTGATAGGTTGAAGAGGTGGGTTAGTGATGTGATAAGAGTGGTGGCGACATTGGGGAGGAGGTGGGATGGGATGGGGTCGAGTACACAAGTGGTGAGGTGTGATTTGGAGAGAAGATGAGCAAGCTCCCCTTCCGTGATGTTGGATAAGGAGGTTATGGGGTTTGGGCATTGGTCAGGTATACAAAGGGGTTGTGGTGGTTGACTAATAAAGACTTGCCGTGTTTGGTCTATCTTGTTTTTGAAGTGTATGGTGAAGTCCTCAGAAGAGATGAGGGAGGTAGGAGGGGGCAGTGGTGGGTGGAGGAGGGAGTTAAAAGTATTGAACAACTGTTTGGGGTTGTGGGATAAGGAAGATGCAAGGGATGTAAAGTAGGCCTGTTTAGCAGAGGTGAATGCCACTAGATTGACCACCTCTAGGATCTAATATGGACCAATAAACTTTGAACCGAACTTTGGTGACAGCATTTTAAGTTTAATGTTCCTATGGTTTGAAACTAGAAGTTTACATACACTATATAAATAGACACATATGCATGTTTTTCTCAATATCTGTCATGAAATCAGAATAAACCTTTCCCATTTTAGGATAATTAGGATTACCATAATTATTAATATTTCCCAAATGCCAGAATAATGAGAGAGAGAATGTTAAGGCATTTTCATTACTTACTGCAAAGTCAAAAGTTTACATACACTAAGATTACTATGTCTTTAAACAATTTTGGACTGCCCATATGATGATGTCATGTGTTTGGAAGCTTCTGATAGATTTTTTGGCAACATCTAAAGGGTATGCCACACTAAACGAGATCGCTAACGAGATCGTTAAAATATGTCACTATTTAACAATCTCGTTAGCGACGTCGTTGTGTGTGGCATGTAGCAATGATGTGGCCCCTGCTGTGATCTCGTTGATCGTTCACTAGAGTTCTGGACCGTTTTTTGATCGTTGGCGTCCCGCTGGTGAGCCTGAATCGCTGTGTTTGGCACCTTTTGTGAACGATGTGCGACCTCGTTGACGACGCATTAGTCAGCGGCGCAGGCGGGACTTGGTTTTCTTTCGTTAACGCCCTTAAGCTCCGATTGGTGACCACAACATCACCTCATCTATAATAACTGCGCCCCCATCCATTGTTTCCAGAGCGCTTTGTGGGTGACTCCAACGGTGCTTTGTGCGTTGTTGCTAGGATAGTATCGTGTGTCGGAGTTTTGCGATCCTGTTTGTGGGCAGTGGTGGGTTTTGCGATCCTGTCTGAGTCGCTAGAGCATTTCATCTTCCCCATTTGGATTTGGATCTTCAGGATATTTGGATTCAAGGTACATATTGTTTGTGATGTTGTTTGATACGTTTTTTGACCTTATTTTTTTTTTTTCGTCTGCTTTATTTATTTTACACCCCCCACCATTTTAGACATTTGTAAACTGTATTTTAAATGTTAACTGAAAAGTTAACAAACTTTTTTTTTTTATATTTTTTTATTTTATTCTTTATTTTATTTTGTTTAAACACTTTATTAATAGTAATTAATTAGTAATTAACTTTTCTCTTCTTTACCGTACAGGTTGCACATAATGAACCTGTCCACCGCGGAGCGTGTGATTGTGGCAGTTGCACTATCAATGGAGGCAGATCGACAAGAAGAGGCGCGGGTGGAAGAGAGGCGCTCCAAGCGAAAGCGTCGCATGTGGACCAGAGAATGGCTGGAGCAGAGGTCCAGATTCACCTACATGCATCTAGTGAGGAGTTGCAGGAAAAGAATCCGCAGGATTTCCGGAATTATCTACGGATGTCGGAGGATTCATTCAAGCTCCTACTGGAATGTGTGAGGCCACTCATTGAACGGCAGGATATCCGGATGCGTGCAGCTGTTTTAGCAGAGGAACGTTTGGCAGTAACGCTGCGATTTCTGGCAACCGGACATTCAATGAAGGATTTGCAATTTTCTGCTGCAATTTCTCGATTGCTACTTGGCGTACTAATTCCAGAGACATGTAACGCCATCGTCCGCAGTTTACGGAGCTACATGCCATTTCCAAAATCAGTGGCGGAATGGCAAATTATTGCCTCTGATTTTGAAAGGATTTGGCAGTTCCCAAACTGTGGTGGTGCCTTGGATGGCAAACATGTGCGGATCACGCAACCAGCCAAAAGCGGATCCTTTTTTCATAATTACAAGGGCTACTTCAGCGTGATCCTCATGGCCCTTGTTAATGCCAATTATGAATTTATTAACGTTGATGTTGGCATTAATGGAAGGGTTTCTGACGGTGGCGTTTTGGAGCACACAAGTTTTGGTGAACGGTTGTTTAATAATAAACTTAACTTGCCAACCAACATGGACACCACCGCCAACCTAAACTTTGTTTTGTGGGCGATGAAGCCTTCCCCCTTCATGAGCATCTTGTGAAACCATACCCACAAAAGACTTTGACAGGGGAAAGGCGGATTTTTAACTACAGACTGTCTAGGGCACGGCGCGTTGTGAAGAATGCCTTCGGCATAATGGCCAACCGCTTCAGGGTTTTCCACACTCCAATCAACATGAAGCTGGAATCAATAGACTCGGTGGTGTTGGCCTGTTGTGTGCTGCACAATTTTCTACAAAAACGCGATGCTGGTACTTACAGTCCGCCAGGCTTCATGGACTCGGACAGCAATGGTGACGTGGTGCTTGGAGAATGGCGTGACAATGATCCCGCTATTGCAGGCCTTCAACCTGTCAATCAAGGCAGGAGCAAGGACGATGCGAAGGCCGGCTGAGACAAGTACTGCCATTACTTTAATGGGCCTGGTGCAGTGAGTTGGCAGCAGCAGATATAGTTTGATTTTGATAATGTTTTACTTTTGCCTTTTTTTAACAATCTTTTTAATAAAAAAAATTTATTTTAAAAATGCATTCGTTTTTTTTTCAATTATTTTACCAATATGGGAGAAGGGATAATGATGGGTGAGATGTGGGGAGGGAGTAATGGGGATGGCAACGAGACATGTTACCAGCTGCTCTAGTTTTTAAAATCTTTTCTAATGTTTTTTGTTGTCTATATTTTTTTTTTACATTGTATCTACTTGTCACACACGGGGTCATGGGAGTACCATCAGTCATAGGAGTTCATTGTTAAAAAAAATAAAAAGAAAAAATTTCAAAAATTTACAATTATTTTAAAGGCACATGGTCTCACAAGCGTTCAAACCTTATAATTAAAAATAACACATAATACACCACAGCTGCATATATAAAGTTTAAATATATAATATATATTTTTAGTCATATATGAAAGATTAAAAAATTGTTATAAATATATAAAATAAAATTTGGGAGGAAAAGGTCAACATTCACCCAGGAATCCCAGTTATTACCAGATATGCGACGCCACTGTGATCGCAAGGTGACGATTCTCACATGGTGCCCCAGCCAGTCACAGATATGCGACGCCACTGAGATCGCAAAGTGACGATTCTCACATGGTGCCCCAGTCATTCACAGATATGCGACGCCACTGTGATCGCAAGGTGACGATTCTCGCATGATGCCCCAGCTATTCACAGATATGCGATGCCACTGTGATCGCAAGGTGACGATTCTCACATGGAGCCCCAGCTATGCACAGATATGACACGCCACTGTGATCACAAGGTGACCATTCTCACATGGAGCCCCAGCTATGCACAGATATGACACGCCATTGTGATCGCCTAGCTTGGAACCATGATCTTGCGATCGCAACAGCATCTCATATCTGTGCTTGGCTGGGCGCATGGCTGATGTGGTCACTTTTCGATCGCAATATCGTTTTGCGTCGCGAGTGCGGCCGCACATAACGTGCGCACGCTGTGACGTCATGGCGCTGGCGTCGCCCAATGCGTTGTTGTTTAAAATGGTGGCGAGACAGCGCGGGGCAAAGTGGACGGAGGCTGAGGTCCAGTTTCTCATTAAAAAAACTGATAAGTGGGGCTATGACTGCAGGCTACCTGTGGCGCATCCTATGAGCCACAAAAAGGTAGTCCTGCAGAAAATCCGGCGGGGCCTGGTGCGGCGCTTTGGAGTGCAGCGGACCAGCACCCAGATCCGAAAAAAGCTGGCTGACCTTCGCTACCGCTCCCGCGAGAGGGTCGCCAGCATACGGGCCCAGCTACACAGGCCTCTGAGTGAGTATTGATGAGGGTATCTGGAGAGGTTATGTTTTGTGGGTTATCTACCTATATCAATGCACACGCAGTGATGGGAGTACCAGTCGTGAGGGGTTTACAGGCATAGATGGAAGTACTAGCAGTAACAGGAGGACCAGTAGTGATGGGAGTACAGCAGTGATAGGGCAGGCAGTGATGGGAGTACCAGTCATGAGTGGTTTAAAGGCATAGATGGAAGTACTGGCAGTAACGGGAGGACCAGTAGTGATGGGAGTACCAGCAGTGATAGGGCAGGCAGTGATGGGAGTACCAGTCGTGAGGGGGTTTACAGGCATAGATGGAAGTACTGGCAGTAACGGGGTTAGTAGAAGGAGTATTTGACTGAATTGTATATTTTATTTACAGCACCACCTTCACCAGCTGCTGCGGCTCCACCGTCCCCAGCTACCCCTCCACCTCCATCACCTACCCCTCCACCTCCATCATCTCCATACCTGGGCACCCCTTCCCCGGCAGCAACCCCCCTCCACAGTTGGGGTCATCCAGCTCTTCACCCTCATATGGATTCTCTCCAGTGTCACCCCGTGACACGGATGCAGGCTCCCGATCAGGTAATTTACGCACATTATATAAGCTTCAGACAAGTTTGAGAACTTTGTTAGGTCTTATGTGTAATGGCTGTTGTGATATAATTTTTTTTTTCTGTGTTTCCCTAGCCGGCGGAGCAACAGGTTCTGGGTGGGCGGTCAGCGGGTCGTCTGACGAACACCGTAAGTGTTAATAAACATAACATGTACATGTTGATGTTGCAACAGAATTCACTATTAACTGTTACCTTTACCTCCACAGAAATCCCAACTGCCCAGGACCTGTTGCTGTCACACCGCCGGCTGATGGCATCCATGAACAGCGCAATGGCCGCAATGAACAGCGCGGTGGCAGCGATGCAAACTGCCATGGGAGCTCTGCATCACCACGGGGTGATGCTGGAGAGGGTAGTGGCTGGACTCCGGGGCCCTCATTAATTTTTTTTTTTTTTAATTATTTTGTATTTTGTTAATATTTTGTTTATAATTTTTTATTTTATTATTATGTTACTGTATTTTGTTTTTATTTACATTTTATTTATTTACTAAAAAAAATATATATATAAATATATATGAATATAATATATATTATTATATTATATATTTAACGTTTTTCTACGCAGGTGTGGTGTATTATTTTTTAGTATAAGGTTTAGCGCTAGTGTGACCAGTGGCCTTTAAAAGAAATGTTAATTTTTGAAATTTTTTTCATTTCATTTTTTCCCTATGATGGAACACCTATGACAGCTGGTATTCCCATGACCCCGTGTGTGACAAGTAGATGTAATAAAAATACAAATTTTTAATAGTTGTCAACAAAATTGTTGACATCACATAAGAATAAAAGACCACAATTCAATAGATAAATAAGATTTTTATTAAAAAAGGTAACAATGTAAAAAAAAATAGACAACAAAAAAATTTGTAAAAAATTTTAAAAACTACAACTGCTAGTAAGATGGATCGTTGCCATTACCATGTTGCCTCGGCGGTGTATAAAAATAAGGGGGAGCACCAACGTTTTGGTTTGGTGGATTTATCCCAATTGGGTTCGGCACAGGATTGTGCGACCATGAGTAGTCCGGGTACTGCGGTCTTGGCATGACGACATAGTTGTTATCCAGGTTTCCAAAAGACGCTTGAGTCAGTAACTCAAACATGAGTCTCTCTGCATGAATCCGCTGTACAGGATCCAGTGTAGGTAGCTTCTCATTAGCGAAGTAAGCAAAGACAGTTATTTTTGTTTGGTCTTTTTCTGCCGTAAGCACTTTTTTCGCAATTTCAACCAATTCTGGAGTAGCCGAGGTGGGAGCCTTCCTTTTTCTGCCAGAAAGTGTAAGCCGGCTCCGCACAGATGAGGATGGTGGCTCGACTACTTCTTCGTCTTGGATCAACGCAATGCTGTCTTCTTCAGTTGGAGGTGTGGAGACAGCCTCTTCTGTGTCCTGCATGAACAAAAAACAAATGGTAAATCACAAAGACAAAGAAATTTATCTTCACACTATACCCAAATACAGCAAAAATGTGAAAACGACACTTGTAAAGACAAAGAAATTTATCTTCACACTATAACACCCATATACAGCAAAAATGTGAAAACGACACTTGTAAATGGATAGGCCTCAACCGTTGAGCTACATAAATTATCAGTACATGAAGGGATAAATTCTGCCATTTTATCTACATTTCACAATTAAATTTTTTAATTTCAAGTCCACTTTGGCATGTACATTAAAATGTGTTTTAATACAAAGGTACTTACATGTACGACAGGGGAGTCCGGCTGGATCACCGGGTCTAGATCCAACATGGATGTCCGTTGTCTGGGTACTTCTTGGTCCCTTGTGAAAGAGAACAGCTCAAAGTTCCACAGTTTGGGGACATAAACATCTTCGGCCCCGGCTCCAGATTTGGTTGAATTTAGTACTTTATTTAGCTCTTTTTTGTACACTGTACGCCTAAATGCGTTTTTTCACCGATGACTCATCCGCTGGTTCATCTGGTAACGGTTCTTGCAGAGCTCCACCAGTTTTTGGTACGCGTCCTTCTTTTTAAGCCTGTTGCAGTAATCAGCCGACTTTATTTTCCACAGGCAAGGCATCGAGCGGTACATCTCGATAAACTCCCGCAGAAATTCATGCTTATCGGCCATCTGTAATAAAAAAAGGATTATGTGAGAACGGCAGAATGGTTAAATAAAATGCTTACATAGCCTACAACATAGAACACAGCAGGGATCATAAAATGGTGGTTGTGGGCACAGCTGGAGTAAAACAATGGCAGAGCTAAATAAAAGTCATAGATGGACAACTACAGTAAAACCAGCAGGGATCATAAATGGTGGTTGTGGTCGCAGCTGGAGTAAACAATGGCAGAGCTGGGATCATAAAATGGTGGTGGTGGGCGTGCCAGAACAAAACAATGGCAGACCAAAATAAAAAAATCATAGATGGACAATTACGGTAAAACCAGCAGGGATCATAAAATGGTGGTGGTGGGCGCAGCAGGAGAAAACAATGGCAGAGCTAAATAAAAGTCATAGATGGACCACTATGGTAAAAATAGCAGGGATCACAAAATGGTGGTTGTGGGCGCAGCTGGAGTAAACAATGGCAGAGCTGGGATCATAAAATGTTGGTGGTGGGCGTGCCAGAGCAAAACAATGGCAAAAAAAAAAAAATTGATGGAAGACAATGGTTAACAACAGCTGGGATCTAAAAATGGATATGTAAAAAAAAAAAAAAAAAAAATTAAATGTGACAAAAAAATACCTACCTTACAAAACTTGTTTGTGATCCTGAAAAAAAAAAAAAATAGGGAAACGCAATAGCGTCACAAACTGGATCGCAGAGGATATAACGGCACAGCCTGGATCGCAGCTAATGCAAGAGGCACAGACTGGATCGCAGCAAATGAAATAGAGACACAGACTGAATCGCAGAAAAATCAACGGCGTAGACTGGAATGCAGCAACCGCAATAGTGGCACAAACTGGATCGCAGTAGCTACAAAGAAGGCTAGCAGGACGCACTGGAACGATGCTGGAGATTTGAAAGAACCCCTTCTGCTCGAGAGCAATGGAAAGGAGTGCTGGTACGTCGTCTTTTATGACGCGGTCATCCAATCACAAAGCGAGAGAGCTGTGCCAAACATTTATGACATAGATAGTGACCACCAATCTGTGATGAGGGGCGTGGAAAAGGTTGCGCTCAGTCACGCCTATCGAGGTCATGATCTTTCACAATAGATGTAGTGTGGCACGTCCCAACGACCGCCAAAGTCTTTAAAGAGATCGCTGACCGCTGATGCGTCGTTAATGAGATCGTCCAGTTTGGCAGCTACTAGCGACCTTAAAACCATCACACCAACGATCTCGTTAGCTTGCGTCGTTATCGTGATCGTTAGCGGGATCGTTTAGTGTGGCAGTACCTTAAGTTAATTAGAGACACACCTGTGGATGTATTTTAATGCACAACTGAAACACACTGCTTCTTTGTGTAGCATCATGGGAAAGTCTCAAGAAATCAACCAAGATATCAGGAAGAGAAATGAGGACTTGCACAAGTTTGCCTCATCCTTGGGTTCTGTGTGTCTGGGCCTGTTTCACCCTTCATCTGTGGTTGCTGGTCTGGCAGTGCAGAAGTCAGATCTGAAATGTCCATCTCCGGACCTGGTCGGCTTTCACCTGCGCTTGCCTTACTGGCAACATGGGAGTGATGCAGCAATACTTCAGGTACTTTTGTTTTGATTTTTTGCAGTCTTGCTTTTATACATTCAGAAGGCCGTAATGGCACAGCGAATATAAAAAACGTTGAGTAGGACTGCCCCATATGAGAATGCCTTGTCGTGGCGGGGTGGCTCAAAGAATTGATCAATTATTTGCCAAATGTCTCATTTTTAACACAGTTAGAATCTAATATGTGCATATGCACTTTATGTATTATATGCTGACCATGTGCGGCGCTGGCTTCTTCCCCCTTTTTTTTTTTTACCAAACATTTATGACATAGATAGTGACCACCAATCTGTGATGAGGGGCGTGGAAAAGGTTGCGCTCAGTCATGCCTATCGAGGTCGTGATCTTTCACAATACATGTAGTGTGGCACGTCCCAACGACCGCCAAAGTCGTTAAAGAGATCGCTGACCGCTGATGCGTCGTTAATGAGATTGTCCCGTTTGGCAGCTACTAGCGACCTTAAAACGATCACACCAACGATCTCGTTGGCTTGCGTCGTTATCGTGATCGTTAGCGGGATCGTTTAGTGTGGCAGTACCTTAAGTTAATTAGAGACACACCTGTGGATGTATTTTAATGCACCACTGAAACACACTGCTTCTTTGTGTAGCATCATGGGAAAGTCTCAAGAAATCAACCAAGATATCAGGAAGAGAAATGAGGACTTGCACAAGTCTGCCTCATCCTTGGGTACAATTTCAAGATACCTGAAGGTGCCTCGTTTACAGGGTCAGACTGTGCCACCTGAGAACCGGAGGACTCTCCAGTGGGCCCAGGCACTGACACCTGCTGGCATACAGGGCCAGCAGATGCCTAGGGCCCCCACTGCTCCAGGGGCCCCAACCAGTGGCATGTCGCTAATAGTGGCACACCATGCAGCTGCTATGGGGGACCACCCGATGCTAGCGGAACAGCAGCGGGTGACAGGTAGCTGAAGCCTGTTCCTGCTGCTAAAGAGAAATTAATATTCACGCTTCCCCACACCCTCATGGGCATGGAGAGGAGTGAATGTGCCGCTATGGGGCCGTAAGTCAGGGGGACCCAGCATCAGCACCGCCCCCAATTGGTGTCGCATTCAACTGTATCTTCAGATAATGCTCCCACTCTCATCATTCCCCTCTGCCTCTGATACACAGTGGGTGCGCGATGTCACTGCATTATTCCCTATGAGGGGGGCAGCATTATTCCCTGAGGGGGCAGCATTATTCCATTTGGGGGAGCTGCATTATACCCTATGAGGGGGGCAGCATTACTCCCAATAGGGGAGCTACATTATACCCTATGAGGGGGACAGCTTTATTCCCTATGGGGGAGCTGCATTATATCCTATGAGGGGGACAGCATTATACTCTATGGGGGAGCTGCAGTATACCCTATGAGGGGGCACCATTATTCCCCATGGGGGGCAGCATTATACCCTATGGAGGAGCTGCATTATACACTATGAGGGGTGCAGTATTATTCCCTATAAGGGGGCAGCATTATACCCTATAAGGGGGAACATGACACCCTATGACATGGGCAGCATGATACCCTATGAGGGGGCAGCATGATACCCTATGAGGGGGCAGCATTATTCCCTATGGGGAGCTGCATTATACCCTATAAGGAGGGCAGCATGATACTCTGCGAAGGGCCCTGTGAATGGGACAGCATGATACCCTAAGAGGGGGCAGCACGATACCCTAGGAGGGGGTCAGCATGATACCCTATGAGGGGACAGCATGATACCCTATGAGGGGGCAGCATGATACCCAATGAGGGGGCTGCATGATACCCTATGGGGAGCTGCATTATACCCTATAAGGAGGGCAGCATGATACTCTGTGAAGGGCCCTGTGAATGGGACAGCATGATACCCTAAGAGGGGACAGCACGATACCCTAGGAGGGGGTCAGCATGATACCCTATGAGGGGACAGCATGATACCCTATGAGGGGGCAGCATGATAACCTATGAGGGGGCAGCATGATACCCAATGAGGGGGGCTGCATGATACCCTATCAAGGGGGCTGCATGATACCCTATGAGGGGGGCAGTATGATACCCTATGGGGGGCAGCATTATAACCTATGAGGAGGGGCTGCATTATACTCTGAGGGGGAACATTACATTCTGTGAGGGGCTGCATTACACTATATGAGGTGGGCTGCATTATAGTCTGTGGAGGGGCTGCATACCTTATGAGGGGGCTGCATTATACTTAGAGGGGGCTACATTATATTCTGTGGAGGGGGTTGTATTATACTATATGAAGGGGGCTGCATTATACCCTATGAGGGGGCTACTGTTATGTATGTGCTAGAGATGGTTTCTGAGCAGTGGTTCCCTCTGGTGGTTACAGACAGTACTGAACCTTTCAGCGAGGAATGGCAATCTGGGATCACTGACTGGTCTGATATAAGGGAGGTTCCCTCCCATGATGGTTGCCGGTGATCAATTGTTCTTGTCTCAATTGTGGTTCCTGGTTCATTTGGAAGTTTGCTGAGTCTTGGCTGCATCTTCTGCTTTCAGATAAGATATTTTCTGCTTTTATTTTTGTGCTTTCTTTTTGCATAGCTCCCTGCACTTCTGTGGTGGTCAGCCGGGTCCCCTCCTGGGGCTTGTGCTCCTCTCAGTTTATCTGAAGCCACTGTTATTTGTTCATTTGCTTTTTCCTGTTTTTTCAGTGGCTGCGGCTTAGTTTTGTTACACCAGAGATCTGATTTAGGTGGTAGAGATCGTGTGATCTCAGGTGTTTTTGCAATCAGAAGAGTTGCTATTTTTTAAGGTTTTTTTGGATTGCAGTGAGAATACTTTCCTGTACTTTTCTGTCTAGACAGATTGGGCCCCAGTGTTTGCTCATTCTATTTTCTGTCTGTGTCCGTGCTTCTTCTTGTCTAACCGCCATTACATGTTTGGGGGCTTCCTATTTTCTTTGGGGATCTGCTCCAGGGCAGATAACTTTCCTCTTTCTGACTTTAGGTGTAGTTATCTCTCAGGCTGTGACGAGGCATCTAGGATCAACGTAGGAACGCTCCACGGCTACCTCTAGTTGTGTGGTTAGTTCAGGTTACTGCAATTCAATAGGTTCCAGCCTCTCTGGTGTATTGCCGTATTTGCTTTTTCTCCTCAGCTACCAAAACACAACAGGCTACATTATATTCTACAGGGGCTGCATTATACCTTATGAGGGGGTTGCATTATACTCAAAGGGGGCTACATTATAACCCTATGGGGACTGCATTATACTCTATGAGGCTGGCTGCATTATATTCTATGTGGAGCTACATTATATTCTATGGGGGGCTGCATTATACTATATGAGGGGGCTACTTTATATACAATGAGGGGTCTGCATTGTACCCTATGAGGGGGCTACTTTATATTCTATGAGTTGGCTACTTTATATTCTATGAGGGGGGCTACCCCAACCCATGCTACATAATTAAGACGTGTACTACCTTATATTATACCCGATATTAGCGCGTTTTACCGCACAATTGGTGGTCTTGTATTTATTTCTATGTAGGTACATAGTGGGCCCCAAGAATGATATTTTTCTGGTGGGCCCAAGGTGCTCCAGTCTGACACTGCTCGTTCATCTGTGCAAACAATTATACACATGTACTGACAAGCAGGGCCGGCTCCAGGTTTTCATGGGCCCCGGGCGAAAGAGTCTCAATGGGCCCCCTAAACACAGATCACGATTCATGATGCACAGATACTGCAGAGAAATATGGGTATAGCACAACGCCAAACACTTCTCTTCTTCCATTACGACTGATAGCTATTGTAAATTGTACAATAGCTCAAAAACCGCCAAATCCTCACAGCGCACAGTACAGACTGGACAGTACAGTCCTCCATACAATATTATGGGCACCACATAGTTTCCCCCTCATCACTCATATAATACCCCATGCAGGATGTCACCTCTCCATCCCCCATATAATGCTCCATACAGGATACTGGTCCCCATATAAAGCTCCATACAAAATATGGAGCTCTCCTCTGCACTGTGCTGCATTCTGCACTGTTACGGTTCAGGAAAGGGCGCCGTGGAAAGACTCCCATCATCATCATTGCCTGCCCATTATCATCATCATTGCCTGCCCATCATCATCACTGCCTGCCCATCATCATCAATGCCTGCCCATCAACATCACTGCCTGCCCATCAAAAATGAATGCCTGCCCATCATCATCAATGCCTGCCCATAATCATCATTGCCTCCCCATCAATATCATTGCCTGCCCATCATCATCACTGCCTGCCCATCATCATCACTGCCTGCCCATCATCAATGTCTGCCCATAATCATCATTGCCTCCCCATCAATATCATTGCCTGCCCATCATCATAACTGCCTGCCCATCATCATCACTGCCTGCCCATCATCATCAATGCCTGCCCATCATCATCAATGCCTGCCCATAATCATCATTGTCTCCACAGCAATATAATTGCCTGCCCATCATCATCAATCTACATTGCCTCCCCATCATCATCATCACTGCCCTCCCCCCACCACCATTACACATACAGCAGACACACACACACACAAAGCATCACACTACATACACACAGAGACACATACACAGACACACAAACATCTCACCTGTCCGACGTCCGCGCACTCACTGCCACAGCCGGCCGCTGAATGATGACGTCATTCAGCGGCGCTGCTGTGAGAGGAAGCGCCGGCGTCCTGCAGGCGCCCCCTAGAGCCCGGAGGCGGAGCTGCGGCAGCGGAGGCACGGGGAGAGGTGAGTATTGAGCCGGCCGCAGCCGGGGCCCTGAGCAAGCGGGGGGGGCCCAGTGGCGGCGCTGACACCGCTAACGGGCGCCGGGGTACCAGACGGCGAGTGGGCCCCCCCGCCTGCTCAGGGCCCCGCCACTTGCCCGGGTGTGCCGGGTGCTGACGCCGGCCCTGCTGACAAGATAGGAATGTCCTGCCATCATACCGCTCAGGAAGAAGACGTTTTCTGTGTCCCAGAGATGAACGTACTTTGGTCCGACATGTGCATATCAACCCAAGGACAAAAACAAAAGACGTGAAGATGATGGCGGAAGCTGGTAAGATTGTGTCAATATCACAGTGAAATGAGTACTGTATCAACATGAGCTGAAATGCCACTTATGGTCAGTTAGGTCCTTTCTCTCTTGTAGAGTGTAAGCTCTTATGGTCAGCAGTGTCCTCTCTCTCCTGTAGAGTGTAAGCTCTTATGGTCAGTGGGGGTCCTCTCACTCCTGTAGAGTGTAAGCTCTTGTGGTCAGCAGGGTCTTCGCTGTCTCCTGTAGAGTGTAAGCTCTTATGGTCAGTGGGGTCCTCACTCTCCTGTAGAGTGTAAGCTCTTGTGATCAGTGGGGACCTCTCTCTCCTGTAGAGTGTAAGCTCTTGTAGTCAATGGGGTCCTCTCTCTCACCTGTAGAGTGTAAGCTCTTATGATCAGCTGAGTTCTCTCTCTCCTGTAGAGTGCAAGCTCTTATGGTCAGCGGGGTCCTCTCTGTCTCCTGTAGAGTGTACGCTCTTATGGTCAGCGGGATCCTCTCTCTTTCTTTCACGTAGTGTGTAAGCTTTTATGGTCAGCGGGGTCTTCTTTCTCTTTCCTGTAGAGTGTAAGCTCTTATTGTCAGCAGGGTCCTCTCGCTCCTGTAGAGTGTAAGCTCTTATGGTCAGCGGGATCCTCTTTCTTTCTTTCATGTATTGTGTAAGCTTTTATGGTCAGCGGGGTCTTCTTTCTCTCCTTCCCCCCAAGTATATTATACAAGCAATTACAAGCTTTCAAGTATTGAAATTCTCACATTTATAGACCGCTAATCAAATTTTTGGGGAAAATTCATTAAATTCTGTAAATTTGAGTTTAGAAAGATTTTCTCATCTCTAATAGGGAACATTATACTTTGTTTTTCTCTGATCAACAACACAAGAAAGCAAATACATCATCCAGGTCATAATAAATCACAATCCATGATGCAACACAACTTGAGCAGCTCTGTTTTGGCAGCAGTCCTCCTGACCCTTCCAGTAATACCTGGTATTTTTCCATGAAGCCAAGACATTTAAACAACATATCACAAAGGAAATGTCTTCCATCTGCAATCCTATGAGTCATCATTCTCTTTATAAGCATGTTAAAAGGTATGAATGAGAGACACATAACGATGTGAGATCATTTTCCTCTCTAGCTATGGGACACATTAGGCTAAAGTGGGCCTATAGTGGGTCAAGGGGCCAACAGAATTTCATATTTGATGTTATTGTGATTCCAAAAAGTCCATTAGCTTTTAATAATTGCATGCTTGAGATATTTTACGTACATAACAAAAAATGTATTTTAATGACTAAAGTGCAAATTACAACATAACATGCCCTGTATCTATGTGTAACCTGAAATCTGCAGGTATATTGCTGCTGGTATATATTGTATTATCAATCATTGAGACTATAAAGCTCAAACCTTACTTTATATTTTAAGGCAAAAGCGGAAAAAATAAAAAGTTCAATACACCAAGTCCACTATAGCCTGAAATATATATAGCAATTCAGTTTTCCTGGATCACAACAGAGGACAGTGTATGACACCATTACACAACCATATTCACATACAGAAAGGACGACTGTTGTGAATGTGCTAGAAATGAATTCTGAGCAGAAGCTCCCTCTGGTGGTTACAAACAGTACTGAACTATCCAATGAGGATTGTGAAGATTGGCGATCAGGTGTTACTGACTGGTCTTATATAAGGGAGGTTACCTCCCATCAGGGTTGCCGGTGATCAATTGTTCTGGTCTCATCTTTGATTCCTGTTCACTTTGTAGCTTGCTGTTTCGTGCCTGCATCTTCTGCTAACAGATAAGTCATTTTCTTCTTTTAGTTTTTTGTGCTTGCTTTTTGCATTTTGTCCTGCACTTCTGTGGGGGTCTGCCTGGTTCCCTCCGGGGGCTTGTGCTCCTCTCAGTTTAGTTCAGCCACTGTTGTTTGTTCATTTGCCTTTTCCAGTTTTTTCTGTGGCTGCTGTTTAGTTTTGTTACACCAGAGAACTAATTTAGGTGGTAGAGGTCGTGTGATCTCAGGTGTTTTTGTAATTAGTAGAGTTGGTACTTTTCAGGGTTTTTTGGGATTGCAGTAAGTGTCCTTTCTATCCTTTTCTATTTAGGAAGTTTGGGCCCCAGCGTTTGCTCATTCTATTTTCTGTCTGTGTCTGTATTTCCTCTTGCCTAACCGCCATTACATGTTTGGGGGCTTTCTATGTTCTTTGGGGATCTGCTCCGGGGCAGATAGTTTTCCTCTTTCTGTCTTTAGGTGTAGTTAGCTTCTCAGGCTGTGACGAGGCGTCTAGGACCAACGTAGGTACGCTGCACGGCTGCCTTTAGTTGTGGTGGTTAGTCAGGGTACTGCAATCCCATAGATTCCAACCTCTCTGGTGTATTTCCTTTTTTGCCTGCTCTCCTCAGCTACCAAATCATAACAGACGACTATAAATCATTTTGTTCTATCATGTGGAATAAACAGAGGATTGAAAAGGGGAAAAAGAAATCCAATTAAGGGAAAAGAAATCCAAACCTACAGGCCCTGTGTGAAAAAGTGATGCCCCCCCCCCGTAAAACATAAATTAACTGTGATTTATCACATCTTTGGGAAGTGGAGTTCAGATTCCCTAGCCACATTCAGGCCTGATTACTGACACACCTGTTATCAATCAAGAAATCACTTAAATAAGACCTGCTTGACAAAGTGAAATAGACCAAAATAGACCAATAGATCATCAAAAGCTAGACATCATGCAGTGATCCAAAGAAATTCTGGAACAAATGAGAAACAAAGTAATTGAGATCTATCAGTCCGGAAAAGGTCATAAAGCCATTTCTAAAGCTTTGGGACTCCAGCAAATCACAGTGAGAAACAATAGGAAATGTGGGTATTCATTACAGATGAGTAGTGATGAGCAAATTTGCCAAAATTCAAATTTGGCAGCTCAATTGAATTTAGCCAGGAAATAAAATTTGCACTGTTTTTATTCTATGACAATGTAAAGTTCCCAATTATACTATAGAGACCACGGTGCATAATAAACATAGGGATAAAAAAAAATACATCACCACTCACCTGTCCTATCACCGCAGCCACATGCCTCCGGATAAAAATTAATCCTGGCTAGGGTTGAGCGATACTTTCTGATATCCAAAAGTATCGGAATCGGAATGGTATCGCCGATACCATTAAAATATCGGTGATACCCGATACCGATACCGGAAGTCCCATGTAAGTCTATGGGAACAAAATATCGGAATTAAAAAAAAACCATTCTTGCCTTGTTGGTTAATTGTACATGAAGGAAAACAACAAAGAGTAATGTAGAATGTATTGGGGAAGGTTGAGGAGACATTAAAGGCATAGATGTTTAACACAATCAAATGGAATAGCATATATATATTTTTTTTTTTAAAGATGTTCGGATTGACGAATAAATTGACAATGTTGTTAACGTTTTTTCTATTTTGGCAAATATGTATATTTCACAACTTCCATGCTCTTCACCTTTTTAACTTTTCACACACTTTCTCCTTCATAATCTTCAGCAGCATCATCTTTTTCATCAAATTATTCTTCATCTTCACCTTCTTTATCTTCTTCTTAAACTTCTTGCTATTCATCTTTTTGTTAACATTACTCATATTCTTCTTATTAAACTATTATTCTTATTCATATTGTACTTCATCTTCTTCATCATATTCTTATTTGTGACAGAGAATCCTGTACTTGTAATCTGTCAAAGTATGAATTTTTCATCCTTCCGTTCTTGCTGTCACAAAAGATTTAAATTACAACAGTATTTGTCCGTGTTCAGTTTAGCCTGCAGCAGCAGCAGGCATTTTCCAGGGGCACCACGAGGAGGAACGGACTCACCCCCATACACTGCTTAGTCTTCTTCTGCTTAGAATTTAGAGCATATATTTTGCTCTTCATTTTGGTCTTATACTTCATGTTCTTCTGCTTTTTGATCTTCTGCTTATTGTTCTTAAGTCTCTTGTTCTGTATCTTGCAGTTTGTCTTAACCTTCTTAGTCCTGTTTGGTAATCTTTTATTTCTTCTTTGTGATGGTGTTTAGGCTGGTTGGCTTGATGCTCGTCGTCCTTGTGGTCGTCATCTTCTTCGGGGTGGTCATCAGGGTCGTCGTCTTCATTGTTGGAGATCCAGAGTGATTACCCAAAAAAGCATTGAAAAAATCTTCAATTTGTAAATGTAGCAGAAGGTACAAGAGTCAATGCAAGTAACTAGGACCAGCTGACTGTGCTGGAACCCGGAGGGGCAGCAGAAGGAAAAGAGCCAATGGCACAACCGAGGACCAGCTGACGTTACTGGGACACGGTTACTAAGCAGGAGGTACCTGTGCTCCAAAGCACTACCAAGGACCAGCAGACGTTGCTGGAACTCGGATACCGAGATGGAGGCACCTAGGCCAAAGGCACTGCGGAGAACCAGCTGACGGTACTGGAACCCAGACGGGTAGCAGAAGGTACAAGAGCCAATGCAAGTAACGAGGACCAGCTGACTGTGCTGGAACCCGGAGGGGCAGCAGAAGGAAAAGAGCCAATGGCACAACCGAGGACCAGCTGACGTTACTGGGACACGGTTACTAAGCAGGAGGTACCTGTGCTCCAAAGCACTACCAAGGACCAGCAGACGTTGCTGGAACTCGGATACCGAGATGGAGGCACCTAGGCCAAAGGCACTGCGGAGAACCAGCTGACGGTACTGGAACCCGGACGGGTAGCAGAAGGTACAAGAGCCAATGCAAGTAACGAGGACCAGCTGACTGTGCTGGAACCCAGAGGGGCAGCAGAAGGAAAAGAGCCAATGGCACAACCGAGGACCAGCTGACGTTACTGGGACACGGTTACTAAGCAGGAGGTACCTGTGCTCCAAAGCACTACCAAGGACCAGCAGACGTTGCTGGAACTTGGATACCGAGATGGAGGCACCTAGGCCAAAGGCACTGCGGAGAACCAGTTGACGGTACTGGAACCCGGACGGGTAGCAGTAGGTACCCATGGAAATTTAAGATGACAGGCCGCGAGCCGGCCGCAGTTACCGAATCCCACAGTACTACAGTGGGTGATTGTCCTATTGTCACAACGGAAACAGCCTTTATTTGCATATCCCGCAGCACACATAGGAAGCACCTAAACTCCAAGCACCATAGAGTCGGCTAACCCGACCGCAACACGACAGGACAACTTATTGGAGGCTAAGTGACGTTTACACTGAGAGGAAACAGATGGCGTGCTGTAACCAGTCTTGGCAGGAGTGAGTACCGTGCCAATGACACTTCCGAGCAACAACTGGCGGTGTTGTAGCCCAGGGATGAGAAGAGAACATGGTGGAGGCAGCAGGACTTTTTGCCGTTCACACAGCAGGGGATACAGCTGACATTACTGAACCCAGTAAACAAGGAGCAAGTGTTCACTGTGCTAACAGCACTTCCGAGCTACAACTGGCGGTGTTGTAGCCCAGGGATGAGAAGAGAACATGGTGGAGCAGCAGGACTTTTTGCGTTCACACAGCAGGGGAACAGCTGACATTACTGAACCCCAGTAACACGGAGCAAGTGTAGACTGTGCTAACAGCACTTCCGAGCTACAACTGGCGGTGTTGTAGCCCAGGGATGAGAAGAGACATGGTGGAGGCAGCAGGACTTTTTGCCGTTCACACAGCAGGGGAACAGCTGACATTACTGAATCCCAGTAACACAGGAGCAAGTGTTCACTGTGCTAACAGCACTTCCGAGCTACAACTGGCGGTGTTGTAGCCCAGGGATGAGAAGAGAACAGGGTGGAGGCAGCAGGACTTTTTGCCGTTCACACAGCAGGGGAACAGCTGACATTACTGAACCCCAGTGACACAGGAGCAAGTGTAGACTGTGCTAACAGCACTTCCGAGCTACAACTGGCAGTGTTGTAGCCCAGGGATGAGAAGAGAACATGGTGGAGGCAGCAGGACTTTTTGCCGTTCACACAGCAGGGGAACAGCTGACATTACTGAACCCCAGTAACACAGGAGCAAGTGTTCACTGTGCTAACAGCACTTCCGAGCTACAACTGGCGGTGTTGTAGCCCAGGGATGAGAAGAGAACATGGTGGAGGCAGCAGGACTTTTTGCCGTTCACACAGCAGGGGAACAGCTGACATTACTGAACCCCAGTAACACAGGAGCAAGTGTTCACTGTGCTAACAGCACTTCCGAGCAACAACTGGCGGTGTTGTAGCCCAGGATGAGAAGAGAACAGGGTGGAGGCAGCAGGACTTTTTGCCGTTCACACAGCAGGGGAACAGCTGACATTACTGAACCCAGTAAAAGGAGCAAGGTCACTGTGTAACAGCACTTCCGAGCTACAACTGGCGGTGTTGAAAGCCCAGGGATGAGAAGAGAACATGGTGGAGGCACAGCAGGACTTTTTGCCGTTCACACAGCAGGAGGACACTGGACATTACTGAACCCCAGTTAACACAGGAGCAAGTGTAGACTAGTGCTACACGCACTTCCGAGCTACAACTGGCGGTGTTGTAGCCCAGGGATGAGAAAGAGAACAGGGTGAGGCAGCAGGACTTTTTGCACGTTCCACACAGCAGGGAACAGCTGACATTACTGAACCCCAGTAACACAGGAGCAAGTGTTCACTGTGCTAACAGCACTTCCGAGCAACAACTGGCGGTGTTGTAGCCCAGGGATGAGAAGAGAACATGGTGGAGGCAGCAGGACTTTTTGCCGTTCACACAGCAGGGGAACAGCTGACATTACTGAACCCCAGTAACACCAGGAGCAAGTGTTCACTGTGCTAACAGCACTTCCGAGCTAAAACTGGCGGTGTTGTAGCCCAGGGATGAGAAGAGAACAGGGTGGAGGCAGCAGGACTTTTTGCCGTTCACACAGCAGGGGAACAGCTGACATTACTGAACCCCAGTAACACAGGAGCAAGTGTTCACTGTGCTAACAGCACTTCCGAGCTACATCTGGCGGTGTTGTAGCCCAGGGATGAGAAAGAGAACATGGTGGAGGCAGCAGGACTTTTTGCCGTTCACACAGCAGGGGAACAGCTGACATTACTGAACCCCAGTAACACAGGAGCAAGTGTTCACTGTGCTAACAGCACTTCCGAGCTACAACTGGCGGTGTTGTAGCCCAGGGATGAGAAGAGAACATGGTGGAGGCAGCAGGACTTTTTGCCGTTCACACAGCAGGGGAACAGCTGACATTACTGAACCCCAGTAACACAGGAGCAAGTGTAGACTGTGCTAACAGCACTTCCGAGCTACAACTGGCGGTGTTGTAGCCCAGGGATGAGAAGAGAACAGGGTGGAGGCAGCAGGACTTTTTGCCGTTCACACAGCAGGGGAACAGCTGACATTACTGAACCCCAGTAACACAGGAGCAAGTGTTCACTGTGCTAACAGCACTTCCGAGCTACAACTGGCGGTGTTGTAGCCCAGGGATGAGAAGAGAACATGGTGGAGGCAGCAGGACTTTTTGCCGTTCACACAGCAGGGGAACAGCTGACATTACTGAACCCCAGTAACACAGGAGCAAGTGTAGACTGTGCTAACAGCACTTCCGAGCTACAACTGGCGGTGTTGTAGCCCAGGGATGAGAAGAGAACAGGGTGGAGGCAGCAGGACTTTTTGCCGTTCACACAGCAGGGGAACAGCTGACATTACTGAACCCCAGTAACACAGGAGCAAGTGTTCACTGTGCTAACAGCACTTCCGAGCTACAACTGGCGGTGTTGTAGCCCAGGGATGAGAAGAGAACAGGGTGGAGGCAGCAGGACTTTTGCCGTTCACACAGCAGGGGAACAGCTGACATTACTGAACCCCAGTAACACAGAAGCAAGTGTTCACTGTGCTAACAGCACTTCCGAGCTACAACTGGCGGTGTTGTAGCCCAGGGTCAAGAGATGTTAAATACTATCAAGATTTTCCTTGTCTACGGAAATTAAAAATGTCTATACTCCAAACAAGGGGAAATATAAACTTTAGCACTTCCGAGTACCATAAGATGATGATTTAACTTAAAAAAATATATGTAAATTAAAAATTTACAAACATAAACGCATACATTAACATGTTGAAAAGCAATGCAAACCACAATTAAAATAGGTTAAATAATCTGCTATACGGTTTAAAATAAAAGCATACAAGTACACATCAGAATCCATTAATGATGGGTAAGTAACAGTATGTACACCATTTTTATTGTGTAGACAATGAATGGCTGACTTAAAAACATAATCAGCATTACAAGTTTTCTTTGACATTCATAAAACTTTACATTTGGTGAATAATATAACTACAATTTTTTAAAAAATATCTAAAATTTCCATCATGTAATACTGATAATATGTGCCAATCATTTATATTAACAAAACGAAAATTTAAAAAGTGCATAGTGCAGAGTGAAAACAGATATTTATGCCTGACTGTGGACTTGCAAGCATGACAACGGATAGATAAGGTATATATAGATGAGACTGCATAGCCACAGATGGTGAATGGCGATGTAATACTGTACCTCAATAAAGTGTGCGTTACTACTACATCCTTTTTTTATCTAGCTTTATAAAAGGTTACGTGCATGTATGGTTGCGCCTCTGTTTGGACGCACAGACTGGCTTCCTGCTGTGACGCGTTGGGTATTGGAGCGTCTGCACGTCTTATGACGCAGACTAACATTCACGGTGCGCATCGTTCATCATCGCAAGCGTACCGACAACACAAAGGCGTTGTCATGACTGCTTTACTCAGTAAACATGCACCTATGATGAAACATACACGCATGTGCCCTATTACATAACAAGCTACAAGAAAAACGAGTGTGAGGTGTGACACAGCTGTTTTGTTAAGGTACAGTATTATATCGACATTGTACAGATGTCGCTATTCAGTCTGATAAATATATATCATTCACGTATTCTATCAGTTGTCGTTCTTTCAGCACCACTTACAGGTATATATTTTGCTATTGTGACTATGCACTATTGACTTTACCAAGGTAATGCATGATTTTTGTAAGCGATTATCATGTTTACATGAAGGACCTTTATGATATGGGCTGTTAACTTTCTAATCAAATATGTATTTTTTAAAATGACACAAATATAAGTAATGTTGAAGAGGACTATTCCTACATGCATTGTTTGCACAATATTACACGTGTACATCACGTCCCTTAATCAACATTGGATTATTATATTTACTTGTATGCTTTTATTTCAAAGGCAAGAACACTGAAGTATAACCTTCGCACTGCAGCAGTTGTCAAAGTTCAACCCACATTATGCACTTCCAACATTGCAGCATTGGAGTCATCATGATGTGAGTTGGATTTGTCTAAGCTATGGAGTGACAAGGTTGACCATCAGTATCCTATAGCATAAGTAGGATTTTGTGTTTGCATTTGTTTTCGACATGTGCATATCTGTAATAATATGTCACATTTATTTTGTTACAGATTTGTGACAAAGACTAATCATTTTATGGTTTGAAAGTTGACGTTTCAAATGTTTACAGCTTAGAAATCAGGGTGTAGCCTCATATCTATGTGTAGCACTAGACACTTTGAGATGTCAGGTTTTTTTCACCATGATTAGGTAGCTAGCAGTAATTTTTGCCGGACACACAGCAGGGGAACAGCAGGCGTTACTGAACCCCACAAACACATCAGCGATTGTTTTCATCTGTGCATCTAACACTTCTGAGCAGCAACTGGCGCTGTTGAAGCCCAGGGTCAAGGAGGGTGTAGGCAGAGGCCTAGTATGAGACGTTTGAAGTTGAAGTTGTAGTTAGCAGCAGTAATTTTTGCCAGACACACAGCAGGGAACAGCAGGCGTTACTGAACCCCACAAACACATCAGCGATTGTTTTCATCTGTGCATCTAACACTTCTGAGCAGCAACTGGCGCTGTTGAAGCCCAGGGTCAAGGAGGGTGTAGGCACAAAATATTGACTTATTGCCTTGTTACGTGGCCATTGCAAATGTATGTACTTCAAACAAGAATAAATGAAGTTTTACTAGGACAATAAAATGATGAATTTCAATTCCAAGAATAGAAAAATATTTATACTTGAGAGTCCTCTGTGGTTGATACCGTTTAATGGCTAACTGAAAATATGGTAACAAATTCAAAGCTTTCGAGACTACTCAGGTCTCTTCATCAGGCTAAGACTAAAAAAAAAATGGAAGAATACATATTTGTACACACAACAGGACACAGGAATAGGTAAGACAAGTGAGGGAGGGACAAGTGAGGGTAGACCGGCCAAAAAATGAGAACAAGGATGAATTATCAGCGCCACACGATAAGACAAAAAATAATGGATTTACCTGTGGCAAAACACTTTTGTATGCCCGGTCATAGCATGATGGATATGGAATTACTGGTATTAAAATATAACTTCAAATATGACAAAGATACAAAGGTTTCAGAATATAAGCTCATCATGACCTTTGACACTGTTAGTGATGGAATGAATAGATCACACGGATTTATGTCATTCTATATCAATTAAGGAATCTGCGTCTCTGCCCTTCCAGGGGCATTAAAACACAAAACCAGACCCCAATCAGAGGGCAATAAAACTTTCTATCCTTATCTAGGAACTGTTCCAATATTTATGTTCATCCCTCTGTGATAATGACAGTTCTGCTACACGTCACTTACTTGTCTTACCTATTGCACTATTCCTGTGTCCTGTTGTGTATAGAAATATGTGATGCTTCATTTTTGTGTTTTAGTCTTTGCCTGATGAAGAGACGTGAGTAGCCTCGAAAGCTTGCAATTTGTTACCATCTTTTCAGTTATCCATTCAAAGGTATCAACCACTGTGGACTCTCAAGTGTAAATATTTTTCTATCTAATGGCTAACACGGTACGAAGATACACATGTTTCCTAACTTCAATAATAAAAATAAAGACACTGCAAATATAAACGCATATATGCACATGCCAACAAGAAATGGAACAACACACCACCCAAAAAATTGGTTACAAAATATAGTGTTGTAAATTTAAGAATAAAAGTCCATTTTTGTATTTATGAATAATGCTTAAGGAACGCTATGTTAAACCATAACATAGTGAAGACAATGGATTTTGTAATCGTCACTCATCATCATCATCATTGCAATTTAGATGTGACAGTCACAGACATTTCAATTATTTAAGTTAATAAAATCGTTACTTTGTACAGCATGTATGACATGTCCAGCATGGACTCATCAATGTGATGACACAATAATGTACGATAAAAAATAACCATTTAAAAAAACATAATGCATTGTCACAATTTAAGTGTGTGCCTGCAAGTGTAGGTGAAAGAAAGGCTACGGATAGCAAAGGTATATTCTATGTCTGTATCAGACAGTGGACAGCCTCTGATGGGTAATGGCGATGTTATACTGTACGTCAATAAAGTCTGCGGCTGCAATCATGCATTTTTTGCTTGGACAGTGTTGAAGAGGGTAAAAGCATGTCTGGTTGCGCAAGGCTTTATCCGTCAACACTACCTTCCTACTGTCACGCGTAGGGTAGGGTAGCGTGTGTCAATTAGATGACTCTATAAAATGTGACGTTACGCAGCGTTATTGCGCCCTAGGGACGCCAAAAATACAACAGCAGTAATCATTTACTGTCTAATACTCCACCTATGACCAACAAAAAAAGACCGTTCCCTCTTTAACAATCTACAAGACTAACAAGCATAATGGTTCACGCTGACTTTATTGAGGTACAGTATTACATCGACATTGTCCATGAGTAACTATGCACTGTGATACCTATATACCATTATTAATTTATATCTGTTGTGGTTGTTTCAACAGCACTTGCAGGTATAACTAGTACTACCTATTGTCAGTATGCATGATGCACTTTATAGATGTAATAATTTATTATTGCACATTATTACCAGGTTTAGATGCTGGCCATTTCATATATGGTGTGTGAAGTTACAGTTGGCATCAGTATGTGTATTTTATAATGTCTGTCATAAATAAAAATCGTGATGATGATGATGAGGATTTTATGATTTGTACATCCATTGACTGCATTATCTTACAGGTACAGATAAAGTTCCTTAAAAAGCATTAATTGATAAGTATGAAATGTACTTTTATGCATAATTTCAAAAAGTGAAGACTATGTTTTAGTTTTTGTTACCATTTATAATAGACATGTGCAGATATGCGCTGTGATGACAAATTATTATTTGTCCATATTTGTCATAAAAATTTATCATTCTAGGCCTGGAAAACTTCACAATTTCCTGTTTTAAGCATAACAATCAGGGTGACGGCTCTTCCCTATTTGGAGCATGTTCGACATGGGTTTTTCTGTGCATGTGTAGGGAACAGGAGACATGGATAACGTTGCGAACCAGTTATTTAATCTGGAAAACGGACAGACAAATTCTGGCGAGATCCATGCCTTGTTCATTTTCAGAAAAGTAAGCCGGTCTACATTATCGGAGGATAGTCGCATGCGACGGTCTGTTAGTACACCACCTGCGGCACTAAAGACGCGCTCCGATAATACACTGGCAGCAGGGCAAGCCAGCACCTCCAATGCATACTGGCTAAGCTCTGGCCATGTATCCAGCTTAGAGACCCAAAACTTGAATGGGGAAGAGCCATCTGGGAGTACACTGAGAGGGAAAGACATGTAGTCTGTCACCATCTTACGGAAACGTTGCCTCCTGCTGACTGGAGCCGTCTCGGATGGTGTAGACATTGGTGGCGCTGCCACAAAACTTCGCCACATTTGGAACATACTGGTCTTGCCCTGTGCAGAGGCGCTGCTTGTGCTCCCTCTTGTTGCAGAGCTGTCTCCACTGCCTCGACGCACAGAGCTGCTTTGTAAAGCAGTAGCAGCAGCAGTGCTCTCGGCTGGAATGGAGAACATTATGGATTGCACCAGTATGTCTTGGTACTCCCGCATTTTACGCTCCCGGTTCAACGGTGTGATGAGGCTTTGTAAGTTGTCCCGGTAGCGAGGGTCTAGGAGGGTGTACACCCAATAATCAGACGTGGTGAGAATGTGGGCGATGCGGCGGTCGTTTCTCAGGCACTGCAGCATGAAATCAACCATGTGCTGCAGACTCCCAACTGGCCAAGAAACGCTGTCCCCTGCAAGAGGCGTCATCTCTGCTGCTCTGCATCACCCCACCCTCGCTCTACATACTGACTAGAGCGTTGTGTACCTCCCTCTGGAGCGATGTCTTCCTCCTCCATTGACTCCTCCTCATCCTCCTCACAAAGTGAACACTGCCCAGCCCTTTGTGAGGAACCACGTTGCGCTGACTGTCCAGAAGGTGATGGAATTTGTGACTCCTCATCCTCCACCTCTTCCAAAACCTCATCCCTTATTGCTTGCAGTGTTTTTTGAAGCAGGCAGATAAGGGGGACAGTCAGGCTGACTAGTGCATCATCTGCACTCGCCATCCGCGTTGACTCATCAAACGCACGCAAAACGTGGCAGATGTCCTTCATAGAGGCCCACTCAGTAGTGGTGAAGTGTGAACGACGCAAATTGCGAGTTGATTGCGCCTGATGCAGCTGATACTCCATTACTGCTGGCTGCTGCTCACACAACCGCTCCAACATATGTAACGTGGAATTCCACCTGGTGGGTACGTCACATATGATGCGATGTTCAGGAAGGCGAAATCTGCGTTGCAGAGCTGCAATGCGCGATCTGGCCATGCTGGAACGTCGCAAGTGAGCGCACTCTAGGCGGACCTTGTGCAGCAGTGCATCAAGATCCGGATAGTCCCTCAAAAAACTCTGCACGACCAAGTTGAGCACATGTGCCAGACATGGTATGTGAGTGAGGTTGCCAAGGCCCAGAGCTGCCACCAGATTTCGGCCATTGTCACACACTACCAAGCCTGGCTGGAGATTCGCTGGCAAAAACCACACGTCGCTCTCCTGCTTGATGGCATTCCAGAGCTCCTGCGCTGTGTGGCTTCGATTCCCCATGTAAATTAATTTCAGGACGGCCTGTTGACGTTTGGCCACGGCTGTGCTCATATCGGTCGCATCAGGTAAACGTTCACGGGTCCATGTGGAGGTAGACCGTGACGGCTCCTGCAGCGATGATTCTGAGGAACTGGAGTAGGAGGAGGAGTCAATGTGGACAGACTTGATTCCTGCAATCCTTGGAGTTGGCAGAACACGTACAGCGCCACTCGCAAGATCTGTACCCGGCTCCACAACATTGACCCAATGGGCAGTGAGGGAAAGGTATCGTCCCTGGCCATGGGTACTGGTCCACGCATCGGTGGTCAGGTGGACCTTGCTACTGACGGCGTTTAGTAGCGCATGTTTAATTTTTCCCTCAACATGCTTTTGCAGACCAGGGACGGCTTGCCTGCTGAAATAAAATCGGCTGGGCACATTGTATTGTGGGACTGCCAATGACATTAAGTCACGGAAACTGTCAGTCTCCACCAGCCTGAATGACAGCATTTCAAGGGACAGGAGTTTTGCAATGCCAGCATTCAGAGCCTGTGCTCGTGGATGGTTTGCCGAGTATGGCCGTCTTTTATCCCATGCCTGTGCTACCGATGGCTGTTTTGTGGCCTGGGAGTGTGAGGATGACAGGGAACTTGCAGCTGTGGGTGGAATAACACTGGGTCTCTGGACAACAGTTACAGAGGTTCTTCCATGGCGATCCTGTGAGGAAGCCGAACCAGCTGTGTGTGACCTGGAGGAAGAGGCTCCAACACGAGCTGAAGATGTAGGTGCTGCTGTAGGTTGGCCTACATCTCCAGTGTGTCTTTGTAACTCAGCTACGTGCTTTGTCCGTACATGTTTCCACATATTTGTGGTATTGAGGTTACTGATATTTTTACCTCTTTTAACTTTTTGATTACACAGCTTGCATTTGACATAGCAAATATCATCTGCAAGTGTGTCAAAAAAGGACCACGCAGTGCAAGTCCTGGGAGCGCCCGGTTTGGCTGTTGGAAGAGAACTGCTACGAACGGGTGCCAAACTGGAGGGTACAGGCAACCGAGTCTGCAGCCTACCTCTCCCTACTGTTTGGACCGTTGGGGCAATCTCTTCCTCAGAGCTGCTACCACCACCTTCCTGTTCCTCACGCCATGTTGGGTCTTGGACCTCATCATCTCCACTACCCTCTTCCAACACCTGCTGCTGTTGGGTGGTCTGGCCAGCACCTTGCTCAACAGAAAATGGCACCTGAGTCTCATCATCATCAGATGCGTTCTGCGGTGTGCTGACCATCGGCACTGGCTCACCCGCCTCTTCACATTCAGAGAGACACAGCTGTTGCGCATCACTGCATACTGCCTCTTCTTCACATTCCAGAATGCTGCTTGGCTGGGCCCCTGTTTCCAAGCCAACAGATTCTGAGAACAGAAGCAGAGACTCAGCTGGCTCCAGTTCAGAACTCTCTGACTGCCTGGGCAATTTGGCAGGCGGTGAAGAGACAGATGGTTGTTCAACAGTGCTGTGGTCCTGAGAGGAGGTGGAAGCAATTGAAGTCGATGCATTGGCTGCCATCCAACCAACAACGGCTTCAATTTGTTCTTCCCGCAGCAGGGGGTACGCTGAGCTCCTACAAAAGTGCGCATAAAGGAACGCTCACGGGGAAAACTGGTGGATGCTGTGTCACTGGGTGCGGCAGCAGCCACAGAATCCCCACGTCCTCTCCCTGCTGAAACTCCACGGCCACGACCACGTGCCTTACTCCCTGCCTTCTTCATCTTGGTAGATTGATAAAGAAAGTCAGAAAAGTTATAAGGCCTAAGTGTGGTTATTCCTCAGAGACTGCAGTGAACACTGCAGACAACTGTTCAGTAGCTGTGAAAGGCCCCTTTGTGTACTTCTATAGTGTTTGCAACCAATGTATTGTATACGGATGGAAGCGCGTCACACTAATAGATTAGATTTTTTTCAAATATAATGGAGCAGCACCAATTAGAGAAAAATGTGAAGGATGAGGCAGTGACACACGCTCAGCAGACTACAACCAGCAGTAGTTGAAGAACTAACTGGAGCGTGATCTGCACTCAAAAAATGAAAAGCTCACAGACTACAGTGAACACTGAAACACAACTGTTCAGTAGCTGTGAAAGGCCCCTTTGTCTACTTCTATAGTGTTTGCAACCACTGTATTGTATACGGATGGAAGCGCGTCACACTAATAGATTAGATTTTTTTCAAATATAATGGAGCAGCACCAATTAGAGAAAAATGTGAAGGATGAGGCAGTGACACACGCTCAGCAGACTACAACCAGCAGTAGTTGAAGAACTAACTGGAGCGTGATCTGCACTCAAAAAATGAAAAGCTCACAGACTACAGTGAACACTGAAACACAACTGTTCAGTAGCTGTGAAAGGCCCCTTTGTCTACTTCTATAGTGTTTGCAACCACTGTATTGTATACGGATGGAAGCGCGTCACACTAATAGATTAGATTTTTTTCAAATATAATGGAGCAGCACCAATTAGAGAAAAATGTGAAGGATGAGGCAGTGACACACGCTCAGCAGACTACAACCAGCAGTAGTTGAAGAACTAACTGGAGCGTGATCTGCACTCAAAAAATGAAAAGCTCACAGACTACAGTGAACACTGAAACACAACTGTTCAGTAGCTGTGAAAGGCCCCTTTGTCTACTTCTATAGTGTTTGCAACCACTGTATTGTATACGGATGGAAGCGCGTCACACTAATAGATTAGATTTTTTTCAAATATAATGGAGCAGCACCAATTAGAGAAAAATGTGAAGGATGAGGCAGTGACACACGCTCAGCAGACTACAACCAGCAGTAGTTGAAGAACTAACTGGAGCGTGATCTGCACTCAAAAAATGAAAAGCTCACAGACTACAGTGAACACTGAAACACAACTGTTCAGTAGCTGTGAAAGGCCCCTTTGTCTACTTCTATAGTGTTTGCAACCACTGTATTGTATACGGATGGAAGCGCGTCACACTAATAGATTAGATTTTTTTCAAATATAATGGAGCAGCACCAATTAGAGAAAAATGTGAAGGATGAGGCAGTGACACACGCTCAGCAGACTACAACCAGCAGTAGTTGAAGAACTAACTGGAGCGTGATCTGCACTCAAAAAATGAAAAGCTCACAGACTACAGTGAACACTGAAACACAACTGTTCAGTAGCTGTGAAAGGCCCCTTTGTCTACTTCTATAGTGTTTGCAACCACTGTATTGTATACGGATGGAAGCGCGTCACACTAATAGATTAGATTTTTTTCAAATATAATGGAGCAGCACCAATTAGAGAAAAATGTGAAGGATGAGGCAGTGACACACGCTCAGCAGACTACAACCAGCAGTAGTTGAAGAACTAACTGGAGCGTGATCTGCACTCAAAAAATGAAAAGCTCACAGACTACAGTGAACACTGAAACACAACTGTTCAGTAGCTGTGAAAGGCCCCTTTGTCTACTTCTATAGTGTTTGCAACCACTGTATTGTATACGGATGGAAGCGCGTCACACTAATAGATTAGATTTTTTTCAAATATAATGGAGCAGCACCAATTAGAGAAAAATGTGAAGGATGAGGCAGTGACACACGCTCAGCAGACTACAACCAGCAGTAGTTGAAGAACTAACTGGAGCGTGATCTGCACTCAAAAAATGAAAAGCTCACAGACTACAGTGAACACTGAAACACAACTGTTCAGTAGCTGTGAAAGGCCCCTTTGTCTACTTCTATAGTGTTTGCAACCAATGTATTGTATACGGATGTAAGCGCGTCACACTAATAGATTAGATTTTTTGCAAATATAATGGAGCTGCACCAATTCCACAAAATCAAATAAAAAAAAAAAATCAGTGAGTGACACTTGCAGATGCCTACAAACAGCGGTGGATGCAGAGCAAACTGCAGCGTCACCTGCACTCTCACACACACACCTTGCACAGAGCTGTTAAAACAACACTGGCAAAAGGAAGCTTTACACAGCGGTTGGTAAACTAGCCTGCCTAAAGCACAGTAGAGTACACAAAATCGCAATGTCTAACTGTCCCTCAGAGTCAGCACAGCAGCGTTCTGTCCCTAACTGAGTTCACAGCACAGTGACGCTAAAATGGAGGCGGCGCCTTTTATAGTGCATTCTGACATCATTTCAGCAGCCAATCACAGCCATGCCATTAGTTAAGATGACCGCAGCATTACAGGATGTGCCCACACTTCATAAGATTCCTCATTGGCTGACTAAAATCACATTGCCTCTCAAAGAATTATGGGAACTTCCGATTCCGGTATACGATATATGAAAAATATCGGAACTAAGTATCGGAATTCCGATACAGCGAATATCGGCCGATACCCGATACTTGCGGTATCGGAATGCTCAACACTAATCCTGGCAAAAGTCAAGTGAGCTGATGAATTCAAAGTTCAATAAATTCGCTCATTAGTAGAAAATAAACATTATGGGGCAGTATCATTTTATCCTGTCTAAAAAAAATAAAATGATGCATTACACAGTCAATTATGATGGCTTCTTCCTAGTACGCTCATTTTATTACTGGCATTACTAAATTTATGTAACATCTTTCATCCGTACATATGATTCTGCCATTGATTGGGCAGTCGATTACATGAAGCTAGCTGAAACTAAGCTGGGGTATATATCACTGTCTTCTTAATGCTGATAAAAGCATCAGCGTCACTTAAGGAAGATGATATTGTTGTCATACAGTAACTCAAGTGTTCAGTTACATTTTAAAAGCCACTAGTTATCCCCATTAAAGCACTAAGAGCTCTCAGAGCCTGATTGATCTCAAGCAATAAGAAGAAGCAATCGAAATCAATACTAGTAAAGAACAGTGAAGTTGCAGAAGTCATGAGAACCTCAGTACGTCAGAGCGTTGCATCAGCCAAACACAGCTAGCTGGACACATTATGGGATACTTTTACAGTGCTTTATACTGTTCTAAAATAATTAAAAATTCATTCCCAAAGTGCACAAAATGTTTGACGCCACTACCACAAATAGTAAATACTATCTAACACCTATCACCCCACACGTTTCACCTACAAATACCCAACGTGTGTTTTACCCAGTGGCATAACTAGATTTCGATGGGTCCCGGTGCAAAATTTGGACCTAGACCCCAACTTAATGTTGCTCAGATGTATGGTCCCTTGCAGCATTCTAGATCCTATAACGACATATGTTTTTGCGCCCTCATGAAATAATGTCCTCTGTCCTGGCTGTTTTCTTTTATAATCTCCCCCATCCTGGCCCCTTCCTGTAATAATGTCTCCCATCCAAGGACAGTTCCTTGAAAAATGTTTCTTATCCTGGATCCCAGCTATAAAAATGTCCCCCATTCTGGTCCCCTTCCTAGTATAATGCCCTCCATCCTGGGCCCCTTCCTGGTATAAGGCCCTCCCTTCCTGGGCTCCTTCCTAGTATGATGCCCTCCAATCCTGGGCCTCTTTCATTCTTCTCCATCACATTTTAAAAAGAAACAACTGATTATTTTTACCATGCCCTGCTCCCATGACATGTGTTGTCCTCTTCAATAGCTAGCGTAGAAACTGGCAGCTGACTTCAGTTTGCCTACACAGGGAGCTCAGGACATCACTGCCATTCTCTGACCATCACTGGAAAGCCAATGTCTGCTGTCAGCCTCTGATTGACCTCCAGCATGGATTGCAATGTAGGGAGCCAGTAGGTCTCTGCGCCACAATACATTCTAGCTGAATTTGCGTCCAAGGATGCACATCCATGTAAAGTTGGAACAGCAGGCTTCCCTCCAGTACGGGCCCAGTTGTTGCGATCCTAGTTTTGCCAAAGACTTCATCTGGCGCAATTGATGATACTTGTACCTCAAGGCTGGATAAACCCTTTATATAGATCTTTTAAATGTGATAAGGCTGGTATAGTTACCTCAAAAATCCATGTCAGACTGGAGGTATAATCCCGATATTAAAATGAACTACAGAATGAGAGAGTTTATGAGTAGAGATGACAGAATCTGTTATGTTTCGATAGCTGAGGAGGACAGGAACAACAGCAGGGCAGCAGAACACCTGAGATGTTGGTAACTGATGGGTTGCAGATTCCTAAACTAACGACACAACTAGAGGTAGCCGTGGAGCGTTCCTACATTGATCCCAGACGCCTCGTCACAGCCTGAGAGATAACTACACCTAAAGGCAGAAAGATGAAAGCTATCTGCCCCGGAGCAGATCCCCAAAGAAAATAGGAAGCCCCCAAACATATAATGGCGGTTAGACAAGATGAAAACACAAACATAGGCAGAAAATAGATTGAGCAAACGCTGGGGCCACAAGCTGACTAAATAGGATAGGAAAGGAGAGATTACTTTCTGCAACCCAGAAAACCCTACAAAAATCCAACAATTCTGATTACAAAAATACTGAGATCACACGATCTCGCCACCCGTTAAATCAGATCTCAGTGTGAACAAAACCAAGCTGCAGCCGCTGAAAAAACAGGAAAAAGCAAATGAGCAAATAACAGTGGCTGCAGATAAACTGTGAGGAGCTCAGGCCCCAGGAGGGGACCTGGCTGACCTCCACAAAAGTGCAGAAAACAATGCAAAAAGCAAGCACAAAAAGAAAAGCAAAAAATATCTTATCTGAAAGCAGGAGATGCAGGCAAGACTCCAGCAAACTTCCAAATGAACCAGGAACCACAATTGAGACAAGAACAATTGATCACCGGCAACCATCATGGGAGGGAATCTCCCTTATATCAGACCAGTCCCCGTGCTTAATGCGAATAAGGTTATACGCCCCCCTGAGGTCAAGCTTGGTAAACCAACTAGCACTTTTCACCCTGGAAAACAGGTCAGAAATCAAGGGTAACGGATATTGATACTTTACAGTGATCTTATTCAAGAGACGATAATCAATACACGGCCTCAATGAACCATCCTTTTTGGCCACAAAGAAAAAACCGGCACCCAAGGGTGAAGAGGATGGTCTGATATGACCCTTCTCCGATGACTCCTTGATATAAGATCGCATAGCATCGTGTTCAGGTACAGACAAGTTAAAAAGGCGACCTTTAGGAAATTTACTACCAGGCACTAATTCAATAGCGCAATCGTAGCTCCTGTGAGGGGGCAAAGATGCAGATTTACTTTCACTAAATACATCCGAAAAATCAGTCAAAAAGTCAGGAACATCCTGAGACTTGGGAGAGGCAGAAAAAACAGGAGTGTCGGCATTAACACATTGGCAGCCCCAACTGGTCACAGACACAATTTCCAATCCAAAACAGGATTATGAGACTGTAACCAAGGGAAACCTAGTACAATAATGTCATGCAGATTATACAGCACCAGAAATTTGCAACTCTCCTGATGATCTGGTTCAACCCTCATTATCACCTGAGTAGAAAACTGGGGTTTATTCTCCGCCAAAGGGGTAGAATTAATGCCCAGTAGGGGAATAAACTTCCACAGGGGTATCATGGGAAACCCACAACGTTTGGCAAAGTCAAAATCCATCAGGTTAATAGCTGCTCCTGAATCAACAAAATCCTGAGCAGAAAATGTGGACAGGGAGCAAATCAGGGTAACAGTCAACAGAAATGTAGTCTGAACACTACCCAAGACAACTGAGCGTGCAAAACATCTTCCCCGCTTAGGGCAGACTGAAATAGCATGAGAGGCATCACCACAGTAGAAACAAAACCATTGCGCTTTCGAAACTCATGACGCTGTGCCCCAGAAGTCACTCTATCACACTGCATGGGCTCAGAAGCTGGCTCACAAGGCAACACTATCTCACGCATACCTCTGAGCTCACGCAAACGTCTGTCAATTTGAATAGCCAATGACATAGAATCATTGAAACCAGAGGGAGCAGGGAATCCCACCATAACATCCTTTACATTCTCTGACAGCCCTTCCAAAAAAGGGCTGCCAAAGCATCATCATTCCATTTGGTCAGGACTGCCCACTTTCGGAATTTCTGACAGTACAACTCAGCGTCTTCAAGACCCTGATTTAATGCCAACAAGGTTTTTTCAGCTTGATCAGTGACATTAGGTTCATCGTACAATAACCCCAGAGCCAGAAAAAATGCATCAATATCATTCAAAACAGGATCCCCAGGTGTCAGGGAAAAAGCCCAATCCTGAGGGTCGCCGCACAGGAGAGAGATGACAATTTGAACCTGCTGTGCTGCGTTACCTGAGGACTTAGGCTTTAAGGCAAAAAACAACTTACAGTTATTTTTGAAATTCAGAAATTTAGCCCGATCACCCAAAAACAAATCTGGCATGGGAATCCTAGGTTCCACAACCGGCAACCTAGCAAGATAGGTAGCAATACTCCGAACCTCAGTGGCAAGCTGATCCACACGGCCAGACAACTGTGCAAACTCCATTGAAAGAAAAAAAAATCCTCCTCAGCACCCAGAGAAAAAGAGGGAAAAAATGCAACAGACAGAAAAAAAAAAAAATCTCTGACAACTCTGACAACTTTTTTCTTTCCACACTATTTTTCCCTTCTGTGAGTACCATATAATTTTCAGTTATGTCCGGTGATACTGTTATGTTTCGGTAGCTGAGGAGGACAGGAACAACAGCAGGGCAGCAGAACACCTGAGATGTTGGTAACTGATGGGTTGCAGATTCCTAAACTAACGACACAACTAGAGGTAGCCGTGGAGCGTTCCTACGTTGATCCTAGACGCCTCGTCACAGCCTGAGAGATAACTACACCTAAAGGCAGAAAGATGAAAGCTATCTGCCCCGGAGCAGATCCCCAAAGAAAATAGGAAGCCCCCAAATATATAATGGCTTTTTGACAAGATGAAAACAAAAACATAGGCAGAAAATAGATTGAGCAAACGCTGGGGCCACAAGCTGACTAAATAGGATAGGAAAGGAGAGATTACATTCTGCAACCCAGAAAACCCTACAAAAATCCAACAATTCTGATTACAAAAATACTGAGATCACACGATTTCGCCACCCGCTAAATCAGATCTCAGTGTGAACAAAATCAAGCTACAGCCGCTGAAAAAACAGGAAAAAGCAAATGAGCAAATAACAGTGGCTGCAGATAAACTGTGAGGAGCTCAGGCCCCAGGAGGGGACCTGGCTGACCTCCACAAAAGTGCAGAAAACAATGCAAAAAGCAAGCACAAAAAGAAAAGCAAAAAATATCGTATCTGAAAGCAGGAGATGCAGGCAAGACTCCAGCAAACTTCCAAATGAACCAGGAACCACAATTGAGACAAGAACAAAATTGATCACCGGCAACCATCATGGGAGGGAACCTCCCTTATATCAGACCAGTCCGTGATCCCTGATTGCCACTCCTCGCTGAAAGGTTCAGTACTGTCTGTAACCACCAGAGGGAGCCTCTGCTCAGAAACCATCTCTAGCACATTCATAACAAGAATCATTTGAAATTAATTCATCAGGTTCATCAAATTTTTCCCAAAAATTTGAAACACAGTGAATCGATTCACAAAAAATTTGAATACTGTAAAGCCTCTAATAGCCATGAACAAATGCATGTAACACTATCACATATACTAGGACAATGTGCAATCCCTTTCAAGATCTTTAACACAAGCACAGCCTTAGTGCTGTGAAAGTAACCTCACCGTAGAATCATATGGTAACCCGGTAGTAACCAAAAACCCATTTACTAACACATTGCACTGACAGACTTTTCACATATTTTAAATTAAGAAAAGTTCCAACAACTTTCCCTCTTAGTTATTTGAGACCAAAAAGACTATTCTTTGCAGAACACAAACTGACGGTGTCGCTGAAAGAGGTATCATCATCCTGCCATGACTAAGATAAGTGATGTGCCATGTTGTCCTCATCTGCTTCATCCTCAGTAGTATGCTTTCTGGAGGTAAAGATTGCCAATTATGACCTGTATGTGGTAGTACTAATACCTGGATGTCCGGTGCCAGTGGTGGTTATGCAGGTTCTGGTGATAGCAGCTTCCTTACTCTTGGCCGTGATATGTTTTTTTTTTAATTCTTTTACACTCTCCTGCCCATTGCTACTTTTTTCTTTTACCATATATTTTGCACAACAGTTCAATAAACTTTTGACAATCTTTTCAAACCCAATTATTCAACCCTTACCAAGAAAAGTGTTATTAGAATATAAGGTAGGCAGGTACACAAACATAAATGTGCCAGCAGGCCACAGTATAGGGGTGGCATATACAGTTGTCAAATTGGACCAGCAGAGCAGGTGTATAAAAACAGACACGCATAATTAAATTCAACACATAGCTTAGACTAATGGAGGCCAACCTTTGAAGTGATCCATTAAAATAACTTTTGTTGAAAAACACATTTAAAAATCCTTAAAAAAGCAAAATGTCCAACAGGGGACGTTGGTGTGGCCACATAAATAACTTGCAAAAAATATATAGATGTGACGGTATAGAGAATGAAGTTAATATATTTGCAGCATTGGGGACAATATTGAGTTACCTCCCTAAGCTTACAGGAAGCAACGTTCTGCTATGGAGCTGGACTGAGCGAGTCAACGGTATGTTGAGGATGTACCCCATGGCCCCCGTAATGGATGCAGAGGTTGCCGTGATGGCTCTGGATGGAGAGGCAAGGATCTCCATTGTGTTATGGCCTCCCCATGAGCGTGATACCTCATGGTGCTACAGATTCCAGAAAAAATGCACGAGACCCCACTGATGTTGGAGAATTGCGCATGCGGTTATTTAGCCGTATTCAAAGGGAGGGGGAGACCGTGACTCAGTACATGAACGCGCTATTAGAGATCCATACTATAATTGTGAAGAGCGACGGTGTAGGGCCCTCTGATATAGTGCTGCGAGATCAGTGAGTGCCTGTGAGTTAATCCGCTCATGACTTTTTTAGAGATGGGGCAGAAGCACGCAAAAGTTAGCAGGAGCAGGGGACCGTAGCCTTGGCAGGGATGATCCAGAGCCGCAAAGTACCTACCCCCGAACAAGGAAGAGCTGGAGTGGTCCCGCGAATTACAGCAGGGAATGCGGAAAATATGGGCAGAAATCGGGAGCCTGAAGGAAGCCCCTGTTGCTGTCTTGGAGTCCAACGCCATACCCGAGCTAACTTACGGCAAGAAGATAGAGGAGAGCTGTGGAGCATAAGGAAAACTCCAAGAGCAGCCAAAAAATTTACTGGGGTGAAGAGTGACCGCAGACGGGGTATGCCTTTCGAGGAGGCTGGTGATTCAGACCGAAGCGCCCACCAGATAGCTGCAGAAGAGAGTGTTGGACGTGCAGAAGAATGTGACACCTGTCCAGAAGTTGCCCTAAACGAGACAGCTGACGGCAAAGATGTGCTCACCCTTCCAAAAGTCTTGCCCACTGAAGAGAACACCGCCTCTGGAAGAAATGGTACGGCGAGAAGAGGTGAACCTCACCCATAACAAGACAAAGCCACGACGTCGAACACTGAGAAGTAAGGGAGAAGATGTCGACTGTCTACAGTGAGATGTCTGCGCTGCTCAGTCGTGTGGAGGTGAAACAGGGTGGAACGCCAGATTGGAACCAATGATGCCGTCCGTTCAACCTGAAGGGGAGAAAGTGCCAAATGTACCTGAAACGCCCACCCCCACAGTTCTAGATTGTGAGGAGGAAGAGCCCCTTACTTCATTCCCTGGAATGGATGTGAATATTCATTGAGCCTCACTTAATTTTGGCAGGACTGTGGCCTATACATTGCCGGCCACCGGAGTCCCCTTACTGAGGATTCCACAGGACGTTTCAAAGACTCAACGCTGCCAGCCGGGAACGTATCATCGCCTTCTTCAGGACCCCACTGGATCTACGTTGTGCTGACGGCTGTTGGTGCCGTCATCTGCTCCGGGACCTATTCTGATAGGAAAACGTCTGATTGATAAGTGACTACTTTGAGAGCACTTTCACTCGTTAATCCTACGTTGATTTCCCCTCAACTAAATCCCTGTATTCCCTGTACTGCCTGTTATTTACCTCACGTTTACCTGTCTTCTTGCATGGAGTAACTCCCTGTTTTATTAAAACCTGTTAACCCTTGATCTGCCTCCTTTCCGTCTCTGCATCCCGCAATCTGCTCACAAGACAATTGGAGCAGTTTGCTCTTGTTGAGTGGGCCAAAATACCTGTTGAGAGGTGCAGAAGTCTCATTGACAGTTACAGGAATCTTTTGATTGCAGTGACTGCCTCAAAAGGTTGTGCAACAAAATATTAAGTTAAGGGTACCTTCATTTCTGTCCAGACCTATTTCATGAGTTTTATTAGTTTTATACTTTTTTAAATTCTGTGGAAGCATGGTTGAAAAGCAATGTCTAACTTTCATTTGAAAAATATTTAGACTTGAGAGTCCTCAGTGGTTGATACCTTTTAATGGCTAACTGAAAAGATGGTAACAAATTGCAAGCTTTCGAGACTACTCTTTGCAATTTGTTACCATCTTTTCAGTTAGCCATTAAAAGGTATCAACCACTGAGGACTCTCAAGTCTAAATATTTTTCTATCTACTGGCTAACACGGTACGAAGATACACATCTTTCCTATAACTTTCATTTGTTAATTTTCATCGATTTTTTCTTTATTATTACTTTTGTCGGATTCAAGTTATTTCTGTCATCATTGTGGGTTTTTCTGTCATTAAACGAGGGGTACTAACAATTTTGACCACGTGTGTATATTACTTGAAATATCTTTTTCATCTCTTTGTGCTTTTGCTGGTTTTATATGAATTTTATATTTATGAGTCAACAAGTATCAATATATTTTCTATTTCTTGAAAATATCCTACACATTTTTCTTCTGGATTTTTTTCAAAGAGCATATGCATATGGACGTTAATAGTAACTCTGTGGTTTTCCGTAAGGGGTTATTATTACACAGATGTTTCCACGATCAATTAAAATTCAGGACGTTTCTCTACAAGGCAACACTGCTGACCACTAAGACCTTCTTAGACCTATAATTACATTTGTCTGGTCAAGTAGATGCAACATCAAACTAATAAAACCGTCAACTCAAAATGCACTTCAACTGTTAAATATTGCGCTGTCCACTTTTTCTCGCAGAGACTAACGAGCTTGGTGGTATTCACCCTTTAACCTCTACACAGTGATCTGGTTAATGGTTAATCCAGATGAGTAGTCAGGAATAAGCCAAGTCAGGATGCTAGATAATCCATCAGAATGTCGCACCTGGTAGTATAGCAAAAATACAGTAACTGGCACAGAGTACAGCAAGGGGGGAAGTGTAAAGAGGGCACTGGTACCACTGATTAGCCAAACCCATCCTTTGACTGATCTGCCTGATGGAGCAGCAGACCAGTCACTCATACCTGGGTGGTTGAGATCACTGCCCATGTTCTACTGAGAATACTAGACTGGCGGCCATTGGCTGGAAAGAAAGGCGGTAGGTAATTTTGTATCACTCGAACCAACTACTTTTCATCCTTTGTCGTGCAAAAAACAAGGATATAACATACTATCACAAGGATGTTACACTTTAACACTATCAAAGTATTGCAAATTTGTGTAGAACAAGGTAAAGGTGGTCCTCTATCTCGAATTAGGGAAAAATTTAAGACAACTCATAGAAGAACCAAAAGTAATGAAAATTCTTCTTTCGAAAGTTTCCAATAAAGGGTAGCTTTTTCTATGTTTTCAATAGGAGTCTATAAATCTTCAAATCTCCTTATCTATCAAAAAGGTTTATCTAGTTTGGAACATAGGTAACATAGGGTCAACTTTGCTCAGCACCTAGTGGCTTTCACAAAGCTTTTGCAATGAAAGTATCACCTAATAATCAATGATGCATTGGTTATTGAGGTCCTAGGTTCCTTTCCATATTTTAGAATTTCCCTTTTCTTACGTGATCCAGTGTTATGTTTTCTTTTTGTTATTTTTTTTTTTTCTACGCACCAACTCTTCGTGTCCAATGCTTCATTCTATGTCATGCTAACTCCTGCCCCCTCAATGTCTGGATCTTTCCAGAAAGGCATTTAACACCTCATGAATGTGCAGCGTGCTGAGAAATTACACCCACTGATCTGCCAGAGATATTTACTCTTAATACACTCAAGGTCAAGAACTAACTTATCCAGGCGCACTGCTCTTCCAGCCTTCGCAAAATTGCTTCTAATTAAAATAGCATCCTCTTTTATTGGGAACATATCAGTTCTGGTCCAAAATATATTCTGCTTACCTTTCTGGAGTTTATATGTAAAATACAGCTGATTATAATTACACGCCTTTAGCTGTGTTATGCCAACTTTTACCAAATATGTTTTATTTTATATGTATGTTTTACTTTACATCATCCACTGTTGGATTCAACAAGAGAGTTGGGTATAAAAATGTTTTTATATGATTCTCTAGCTAATGCATAATACCAAACTGATTAATATTGATATATATTGAAAATTGATATACAGTATGTGACATGAGGTTTTACTACATTTCCACAGGATATTCCATATATGTCTGATAAATAGGGTCCGACCTCTAGGATTCCTACCTATTGAGCCATGGGATCATCATCAGCAATTCAAGATGACAGTTGACAATGATAAAAGCTGGCATGGTACAAGTTTTTAAACAGTTAGGCCATATTCCCACATGAGAAAAAGCTGCTGTTTTCCCATAGTTTTTTTCTGAACATTTCCACCAAAATAAGCAAATACAATCTGCTGTGATTATTGCAATTTTTCTCTGTTTTATTTTTTTATGCATTTTCCTCCTTTTTTGATGCACGATTTGAAGCATCTTTATTTTAGGCATTTTTAGTAGAAATACATTTGGATTCTGCACTTTAAAACATACTTAAGTTTTTACATGCATTTTTTGCAAATACTGCTAAAAAAACCCTCAGTGTTTATGATACTTGGCCTAAGGACCCAATAAACTATTGTTCTATGGAGGATCCAGAGGCTGGAATTCTAAAGGGTAGTATGTGATCACAGTAATGGCATTTGGACGTAAGCCATATGGCATATATTAGCCTTCATAGTTATGCAATTAATTTCATGGTAAGTCTGTTGCTGTTACATCTCCTCTAGGACCTGCTCCTGCAACATCTTCTTCTGTCACCAGGCACTGCCATATTCATTCTGTGGGCAGTTCTTGTGATGGAAGAGACATCGGAACCAGAAGCTCTTAACGGCGCAGGCTCTGTCCAGTCAGTAAAATTAGGGCATCTGAGACATGTAGTACCATCCAGTCTAGCACTATGGGTGTGTGTGCTGTCCAGCTGGAATAATTAGCTGGAGTAATTAGCTCTTTGCTTAAGCCAATTGGAGAGCACCATACCCTACTTAATCCTACAGTTTACTGCTAGAAGCTGCCAGATATAGCCTTAGTTCTTCTCTGGTTCAGTCCCATGTGCTCAGTTCCTGTCTTTTGTATAAGTTTCCTGTTTTGACCTCAACACAGTTGCTGAGTACTCTTATGTCTTCTGATTTTGTACCTTCTCTTCCCTCCTGGTTCTGACCTAGCTACCTGACCATTCCTGCCACTCTGCACCACCGGCCAGCAGCTAACTCCCTGGACCCTTCCCAGGGGCCCGCTGTAAATCCAGAGCCTTGTAAGAAGTTAAAGTGTGAAGACAAAGGCAACATCTGAAGCAGAGTGGCTTGTATGAAGCCTGTCCATAGTTGATATTTTTAGAGCTGCAAGGCGACCACTGACAATCACATTATTGTCTTGAAACTTGGATCTAGTGGAATCTCATTTTAAACAAATACATTTCTGGGGGAGAGGGATTTTGAAAAAGAGTAATAAATGCTATTAAAGAGATAACCATTTATTACAATGTGAATCGGTTCTGATATTGATGATATCAATGTTTTGCTATCTGGACCATTAATGTTTAAATGTAGTGTGTTGGGGAATCTGACAAGTAACCTTCAAGTTCCCTTAGCAAGGCTGCAGTGGTTATTAAATTTAATGACTGTTTTTGAATTCTGGGATAAGGCAGGTCACCTTAAGAGTTTTTTATTGTAGCCTTCTCCGCTCACTAATAGAATACCTTTTATTTACTCTAAATTTCGAAATATGGTAATAAATGGTAAAACTGAGTTTGCTAAACGCCTTTAATGTAGGTGACCCATAATTTATATATTTATCTATGTATTTGCCGTATTTTCCTTTTTTGTACAAGCGTTTCATACTTCCAGGACTTTATCATTAGCATTTGTCATTTCTAGCCTGAAAATAAAAAGAAACTTGAACATTTTACAGGACAATCTCTATTATTGCTCATTTAGATTTAACAGTTGAAAGCTGAACATGAAATTTTAATGATCTCACCCAAAAATTAGATAATAAAAATGTGAATAAAAATTAATGATCAGAAATTCATTATAATTGTCCAATATTTTTTAAAATGGTAAAAAACACTATTTTTTATACTGCCTCCTTTTCTTATAACTTTTCTGTGGTATAGTCAAACAGTACTTAGTATAAAAGGAGACCATGCTACTGCTATCGGGAGAGTAAGCACAGCTCTGGTTAGTCCCATTCCACTGAGTAGAGAAAACATGAGTAGTATGTGCTTCCCAGTGCCTTTAGCAAACAAAATGGCTGGAAACTGGTGCAAAGGTGATAAAAAAACATATAGAGGGTCAGGGGCCCTACTCACAACAGATAGCTGTTGACCAAATGATGATCCAACAGACTTCGGCCAGCAGCTATCTTTCTTGACTGCTCCATACTGCACTCTCTTTTCTCTTCTGTATTATCTACATCAGAGCAGTTGCCAGACACTTCTGGTGAGTTTTATCTTGCTGAGAACAAAGCTATTGGCAGTCTGCAATCAGACATGCCAGGTCCTGATCTTCCCTGACATTATCTGTCAGAGGAGAGTTGACAGATCTTCGAGCCACCGATATCGATGGGTTCCTATGAGTTCTACTTGTCACGGGTGTGACAGAAAGTCACCCTGGATCCTGCTGTAGAAGGTATTTGCGTTTATCTCAAGCAACTTCTTGATTTTTGCATCTCTTTTATGGAGGGATATCCTTCTCCCTTTAGGACCCAATAGTTACCTCCACCTTCTGCTGCTAATCATACACCTGGGCTGAAGGTTTAAATGCATTCAAGAGCTGCAGCATGGTGCGGGTGTTAGCTCATACTTGCCTTAGTCTTGTTGGAAGTTCTATCAGTTGGCTAGTTTCTTTCCCTAAGGAACCTTGGCGGATTGCTGGCATGACATATTGGTTGTCTTCTCAAGCTAAGTGTTTTTCCCCCATCCGTCTTCCCTCTCTGTCTTTAGTTTTAGTGGGGACTGACTCACGCATACCCCTTCCTCTCCCTATGTAGGGCCTATTGCTAGGCTCAGGCAGAAATTAGGTTCCTGCTCGGCGATAGGTGCAGAACCTATATAGGGACGTTTAGAGCAGACAGAGGTTTTTTAGATCTGTCTAAGGGGTCTCCACTCAATTCTTCCTAGTGTTTGGGCTCCCTTTTCCCTATTCCCATTGTTATGCACTTACTTATCCTTCACCCATTGTGATACTACTCTTTTCTATGCACACCACTGTCTTTTGGGTCAGATTTGATGGATGTGATTGGGAGAGCAATGATATATAAGTCTACCATGGACTATAACATTGAGTAGTAGTTAAAAAAAAGAGTACCGTAACTATTAGCTAACATCGAGTATAGGATAGCATGGCAACATGCAGCTTAGGCTCTTTCACATATCCGTTGTGCGCCTGACGGCGCCCCCGGCATTTTGCCGCGGCTGCCTGATGCGCCGCTTCAGGCACATCAGGCAGCACTGGCAAAAAATAAAAACGTTACATGCTGCGTTGTGTCCCGGAATGTACATTTCCGCCGGATCCGGACAAAAACGCATACAACGCACTGACATGCGGCGCCATCCGGCGCTAATGAAAGTCAATGCAAAAAAAAAACGCATCCGGCATCACATTTCGCCGGATGCGGTTGGACAAAAAAATGCCGGAGGGCGCCGTCAGGCGCACAACGGATATGTGAAAGAGGCCTTAGATGTAGACAAAAAAACATCAGTAAGCCAACTTCCAGAGTATAATAAAAACGCTTGATGCTTTAATTTTCTAGTTTAAAAAAAATGGGCCACTGCACACAAAAGAGGACAAAATTCCATAGCGTCTAAATGTATTAGGCCAAACCGGCTTGAAACGCATAGACTCTATACATTTTGATTGCTTAGTACTTAGTATAAATATTCAATATTATGAAATATTCGTTGATAGGAATATATTAAAGTATTGGATTTCATTGTTTTTTGCTTCTTAATATTTTTAACTGGAAATAAAAAGTGTCTTACCATTTGAGAAAGTTCTCTCTGTGAAACATTGGTCCAAATTTAACAGGGCAGATGTCTGTAACACTTGATGCTGCTTACCTTGGGTATGAGTCACTTGCTCTTCTTAACACTCCGAAAAGATTAAAATATCGGTGTCACAACAGGAAAATAATCTTGTTGCCATACAGCAGGGAGTCTCAGCTCCGATATTCCATGACTCTTCAAAGGCCAAGACTTGGAGCGATCTATCCAAATACATGTGCCTCAAAATCTTTCACACTCCTTAATGAGCTAAGTATGTACTAAATGCAGCAAAGATAACGGCATTAATAGACGCACTGAAACAGTATATAACCAATTAGTAAAGAGCAAACCAATTTCTTATGCCATGTACATGACTTACCACTAAGTCGGCTAGGACTGAGAAGATAGAAGATAATGATATATACTATCAGTAAACAAACTCCACTTCGTAAATGTTAATGTACTGTACATAGGAGCAGGGCTGGCTCCAGGTTTTTGAGGGCCCCGGGCGAAATAATCTCAGTGGGCCCCCCCTTTAACACATACCACAATTCATGATGCACAGATACAGCAGAGAAATATAGGTATACAATGCCAGATTTCACTTCTTACATGAGTGATAGCACCCGACTCAACGCAAGTTAATGGGTGCAGAAACGCTGCAGATCCACACAAAACATTGACATGCTCCGGAAATGAACCCGCAGCGTTTATGCTGCATTTTTTTCCGCATGTGCACAGCGTTTTTTATTTTACATGACTATAATGGTACTGTACAACGCAGGAGAATCTGCTGCGGATCCGCAGGGCCAAATCCGCTGCTGATCTGCAGCAGAATCCACGACGTGTGCAGAGACACGAAAATGCAGGTAAAAATCTGTGCGTTTTTTTATGCATATTTTCCAGCGGTTTTTGCGCTTTATGCGACCCCGGATAAAAAAAAACAAAAAACCCTTGCTCAGGTGCCAAGTGGGCCCCCCCGTCTCGCCAGGGCCCTGGCATTTGCCCGGGTGTGCCAGGTGCTGACACCGGCACTGCAAATGGAGGATAAATGCAGATTCAGAAGTCATTGATTGTCATCGTATAGGGCTAAGTCGTTGATGGTCTTAAGTGATATTTTTTCCTAAATTCTTTACATCTTTGGAACATCGTATTGGTTAAAATTAGTTTGACACTTCCAAAATCCAAATTAAACTACTTAAAGATTTCTATAGAAGATTTAGCACCTATAAAAAATATACCAGCAAGATACATTTTAGTTTTTTATTGGCAGAGAAATCGATTTATTTCATATGATTATGAGTGCGGTTCTGTACACCGTTACACCCAGCAATTTGCATTTCAAGCACTTTCCTTGATCCTTATTGACAGCACTCGCTTTCTCAGAGCAAGCCCTGCCTTAAGTCAACCCACAGTCTTGCTCCTTTCTGCAGGCGTATTCTGATTCCTAGCTATTTTCTGCGGGAGCACCAGAATCCCTAACTCCTTTATGTGGGTGCACTCTGATTATTCTGTCCTCATGCACGTTAGCAGGGTGTGCGATGAGACATGTAGCTAAACCCCCTGTCTTCTTTAAGAAAAAGAGGCTGTAAAATTGTAACCTTCTTTTATTGATTGCAGATGTGACAGGAAAGGGTAAAACTATAGAATGCAATAATAAGAGCATTTCAGAATATATAACTGCACAGAGCATGAAACACAAATAGTTTACAATATACAGAGTACAGAAACTGATTATTACCTACTTAGTAACAAACGTACTGATAAACACAGGATTATACACATAGATAGTGCTTACCGACTATGCTTAGAGCAGGCTGTTTAAGAAACATGAAGAACACGAGTGATGTAGTTTCTCTGAGACACATGGAGAATAATGGCTGCTGTTCTCCTTCAGTGTGATAAACAAGACCATAATGCAACAGGAACAATCCCACAATGCTCTTGGAACTTCCCACAAGACATTACAAAATAAACTAGAATCTATGCATGAAACAGCCAGCAGATGGCGCTGTTACCTTACAACATAAAATGTTTGAAAAACCAATACACTCAAAATTGAAATGTCTATAACAATTGGAGACAAAAAAAATGACTAGACTTTCTAGACAGCAATTATATGGCTGGACAGAACACTGATCCCTAGCTCCTTTCTGTGGGCGCACTCGGATCTCTAACTCCTTTCTGCAGGCGTCTTTGATTCCTAGCTCCTTTCTGCGGGAGCACCGGGGTCCCTAACTCCTTTCTGCGGGTGCACTCCGATCCCTAGCTCCTTTCTGCAGTCACACTCTAATTCCAAGCTCATTTCTGCAGGTGTGCTTTGATCCAAATCTACTTTCTGCAGGCACACTCTGATACATAGCTCCTTTCTGCAGGAGCACCAGGATTCCTAATGCCTTTTTGCAGGCGTACTCTGATCCCTAACTCCTTTCCATAGGTGTATTCTGATCCCTAGCTCCTTTCGCAGGCACATACTGATCCCTAGCTCCTTTTTACTGGCCCACTTTAATCTCTAACTAATTTCTACAGACATACTCTGATCCCTAGCTCCTTTCTGTGAGTGCATTCTGATCCCTAGCTCCTTTCCACAGTTGTAATCTGATTCCTAGCTCCTTTCTGCAGGCACACTCTGATCCCTAGCTCCTTTCTGCAGGCACACTCTGATCCCTAGCTTCTTTCTGCATGTGTGCTCTGATCCCTAACTCCTTTCTGTGGGCACACTCTGATACCTAGCTCCTTTCTGCAGGAGCACAATGATCCCTAACTCCTTTCTGCAGGCGCACTCTGATCCCTAGCTCCTTTTTACTGGCCCACTTTGGTTTCTAACTCCTTTTTGCAGGCGTACTCTGATCCCTAGCTCTTTTCTGTGAGTGCACATTGATTCCTAGCTCCTTTCCACAGGTATACTCTGATCCCTAGCTCCTTTCTGCAGGCACACTCTGATCCCTAGCTTCTTTCTGCAGATGTACTCTGATCCCTAACTCCTTTCTGTGGGCACACTTTTATACCTAGCTCCTTTCTGCAGGAGCACCAGGATCCCTAACTCCTTTCTGAAGGCGCACTCTGATCCCTAGCTCCTTTTTATTGGCCCACTTTGGTTTCTAACTCCTTTTTGCAGGCGTACTCTGATCCCTAGCTCTTTTCTGTGAGTGCACGTTGATCCCTAGCTCCTTTCCACAGGTATACTCTGATCCCTAGCTCCTTTCTGCAGGCACACTCTGATCCCTAGCTTCTTTCTGCAGGTGTACTCTGATCCCTAACTCCTTTCTGATAACACTGATTCCTAGCTCCTTTCTGCAGGAGCACTTTGATCTTTAACTCCTTTCTGTGAGTGCACTCTGATCTCTTGATCCTTTGTGCAGGCACACTGTTACCGTGCTCCTTTCTACGGGAGCACAATGATCCCTAACTCCTTTCTGAGAGCGAACTCTGATCCTTAACTCGTTTCTTTTACCACCGTTTTGGACTCCATTTAAACACATTGAGAAAAAGCATAAGTCACCAATTTAATTTTATATGAATCTAAGAAAAATTTGTGTGCACCAATCACAAATTCTTCATTGGACCACTAAGTTCAGTTTTGTCTCACCAACAATTGAAAATTTGATTAAAAAAAATTAGTTGCACTATTGAAAAACTGAACCAACACGTATCTTTGGATCACCAGAATTTAGATACAAAACGTAGTATGGGTTATAAGTCCTGTAAACCTGAACTAACCCAAGAAAACAATTCTGGCTCCTGTATATCTGTCCATGTCATCCATTCAAATTCCAACGGCAGTTTACAAAATGTAAGTCAGTAAAACATTAAGTAATATTATAAGAGTTAATTTTCCATTCTAAATCTAAAGATTAAAATATAGCATGCAAATTGTCTAGATAAGCATGTTTTGGGATGTTACAGAGTATATGTGATTTTTTAATGATTCATTGGTGATATAATTATTTTATTCTATAAATGTCATACTCTTTCATTTTCTCATTTACATGAAGTAAGAAAAGTGAGAATGGGAACTGGCTCCGGAATTGTTTTTTTTGCACTGCTGCCATTCACACAGTCACTGCAAAGGACAGGAAACTACAAAGGAAAGAGGAGACACGTCATCTAGTGACCAACTTAACATGATCATTCATGTTAAGGCCTCATACTCACTGGCTGGAAAAAAATCGGTCCGTTTTCTGCAGGAAAAAAACGGTACATTTGTTGTAAAAAGGCATGCGATTTTGATGCGATTTTAAATCGCACCATGCGTTTTCTGTCAGTTTTCCATCAGTTTTCCATCTGTATGCAATGCGATTTTAACATGAAGTTTTACATAGAGCAGTTATCTCTATGTAAAAAGTCATGTAAAAATCACATTGTAACAAAAAAATTTTCACAAAAAGCAAATAATTATATATATAATATATATATATATACATCTAATATATATATAATATATATATAGGTCATACACTTCTACATAGTATAATAGCCGCTAATTCATCCCTGGCATTACTGTAAAATCACAATGACAGCTTTAATAAAGAATAGAAACAATACATATACACACAGATAAATATACATATATATATATATATATATATATATATAATTGTGACATATATATATATACATATATTTATAGTTCCTAGACTTCTACATACTGTAATAGCCGCTAATTCAATTGCCGGCTTTTGTGAAATCACAGAACCCGACATGAAATGATACATTGTTTCCACACAGTTAACCATGTCATTTCATGTATTTTGATATATGGTTTGAACTTACAATTACATGAGTGTATTTGTGCAAAATTTCAGACATGTAGGGGTTAATTAAAGGTGTAAATTCGTTGAACAAAAATGCGTGGGCTCCCGCTGTATTTTCTCCACCAGACAGACAAAGCAAGTGAGTGGGGGCAGATAATAATAGCCTAGGGAGGGTACATTTTTTTTGTGCCCCCCCTGGCTACTAACATCTGCCCCCAGACACCCCAGAAAGGGCAAATCTATAATTAGATTTGCCCTTTCTGGCACTTTGCCCGTCTATTCCCATTGCCCTGTAGCGGTGGCGAATGGGTTAATAAGGCGTTAATGTCACCTTAGTATTGAAAGGTGACCTTAAGGCAGGTTAATAATTGAGAGCTGTCAATTAGACAACTATCAATTATTAATCCTATTGTATGATACAAAAATCAAACACACACAGTTTAATAAAAAATAAGTTTAATGAAATAATCACACAGTTTTTGACCATATTTTATTTTCCTGCTAAAAACCATTTCCTGTAATAAAAATAAAATAAAAAAGTAAAATTATTCTTACCAATCCGATGTACAGTCAGGTCCCACGGTGTAATCCATCAGAAAGGGTTAACAGGTTACAGCTTGCAGAGAGCTAATGCTGTCTCCAAGTTGTAACCCCATGAATGAATCAGTTACTCTCCCAGTGAAAGGAGAGGAATAGATTCATGAATGGAGCTTAATTGATTTATTGCCACTTTCACTTCAGTGACCTGACCTAACGTGAAAGTGGATACAATCAATTAAGCTTCATTCATGAATCACATCTCTCCTGTCGGCAGGAGATAAGCTCATTCATTCAGGAGCTATCAGATGAGCACGCAGGATTACTTGCGCTGCTTATCTGATTGCTAGTTAACCCTTTGTGAAGGATTACATCGTGGGATGTGACAGATCGCCAGATAGGTAAGAATAATGTTGTTTTATTATTTTATATTTATTTTAGAAGAACAAGGCTTCGAACGGATTAAGAGTGAAATAAAAGATGGTCAAAAATATGTGTTTTGATTTCATTAAAATTATTTATTCTTAAAGTGTGTTTGTGTTTTTTTATTTACTTCAATAGGATTAATAATTGATAGTTGTCTAATTGACAGCTCTCAATTATTAACCTGCCTTAAGGTCACCTTTCAATACTAAGGTGACATTAACGCCTTATTAACCCATTCGCCACCGCTACAGGGCAATGGGAATAGACGGGCAAAGTGCCAGAAAGGGCGAATCTAATTATAGATTTGCCCTTTCTGGGGTGTCTGGGGGCAGATGTTAGTAGCCAGGGGGGGCACAAAAAAAATGTACCCTCCCTAGGCTATTATTATCTGCCCCACTCACTTGCTTTGTCTGTCTGGTGGAGAAAATACAGCGGGAGCCCACGCATTTTTTTTCAACAAATTTACACCTTTAATTAACCCCTACATGTCTGAAATTTTGTACAAATACACTCATGTAATTGTAAGTTCAAACCATATATCAAAACAGGAAATGACATGGTTAACTGTGTGGAAACAATGTATCATTTCATTTCGGCTTCTGTGATTTCACAAAAGCCGGCAATTGAATTAGCGGCTATTACAGTATTAGAAGTGTAAAACTATAAATATATATATATGTATGTGTTACAATGACATGTATATATAATATATATGTATTCTATGTGTATGTATCTACTGTTTTGTGAGCTGTCAGTGTGATTTTACAGTAGCGGGGATGAATTACCGGCTTTTCAAAGGAGACTGGTGCATATAAATCGGACAGCACTTGCATGGTGCGAGTGCTGTTCGTTTTTTAATCGCCACCCATTGACTTGCATTGGCGATTTCATCCCAAAATCGCATCAAATCGCAGCAAGCTGCGATTTTTTTCTCACACCAATATCTGATGAGAAAAAAATTGCTAATGAGAATTCACCCATTGACTAACATTGGTCAGATTTGCATCCGATTTTTTATCGTCTGATTTTCATCCGTTTTCGGCACCAGTGAGTATGAGGCCTTAACTTTGCAATACTCAAAAGAACAGTACGATTAGAAAATAATATTGATGACCCAACGTGCTGGGATAAGGTGTTATTGGAGCATGCTTATGTGCTTACTTGTGTGACTTTGCGTGATCAAGAAATAAATTTGAGTCCCGTGCGGCTGCATGTCTTGCGCTGTTTGACTGCTGCAACACAATGCAGGGATTGCATAACAATTGATAATTGAAAAATCCGCTTTGTTGTTCTTCATTAATCACCATTTGACATTTTTCTATTAATTAGATTTCGTGCACAGGGGCGGACAGTGCACTTAGTTTTCTCCTCCCTGTGATTCCCCGACTCCTCAACTGCGGTCGTGAATAACCGATGACTTTGTTGCAGCAGAAAATCTTGTATAGAACAGAAGAGGCTGATTGGCTGGATG
>JARQOD010000003.1:450130684-450158221 GCA_033576555.1 Oophaga sylvatica | reverse complement strand
GCAAGCAATTACCTTCATAAGTCACATCTTAGTGACAGGACGTCCACCTAGTGCAGTCTAGGTGTCATACTATGTCAGTATACACACTTTACCTTTTCAGAAAGGCCACAGAGGCTGCAATACCATTAACAAGAGCCACCACTAACCAAACAACACCATGAAGACCAAGGAGATCTCCAAACAAGTCAGGAAAAAGTTGTTGAGAGAACAAGCTAGACTTGTGTTATAAAAAAATATCCCAATCTCTGAGGTTTCCCCGAAGCAACATCAAATCCATCATCATCAATGGAAAGAACATGGTGCCACAACAACCGAGAGGTCCACCCACCAAAACTCTCAGCCCGGGCAAGGAGGGCATTAATCATAGAGCAGCACAGAGACCAAAGGTAACCCTGAAGAAGCCGCAGAGTTCCCAAGCAGAGACTGAAGTGTCTGTCCATACGACCACAATAAGCCGTACTCTTTATACATAAGGGGTTACCTTAATGGAAAAGTGAACAGAAAAAAGCCTTTACTTACACCAAAAAAATGCAAGGCTGTTTGAGTTAACAAAAGACATATCTGAGACTCCACAAATGTGTGGAGGAAGGTAGAGTGGTCCGATGAACCAAAATTGAACTTTTTGTCCACAGAGGTAAACGTTACCCAAAGAACACCATCCCCACAGGGAAACATGGTGGTGACAGCATTATGCCATGTTGTGAGGATGTTTTTTGGAAATAGTGACAGGAAAAATGGTACCAGTTGAGGGAAGATGGATGGTACTAAATACAGGAATATTCTTGAGCAAACCTGTTTCAGACTGTCACTTATTTGAGACTGCGATGGAGGTTCACCTTCCAACAAAACAATGACCCAAAGCATACTGCTAAAGCAACACTCGAGTGGCTTAAGGGAAATGTGTAAATGTTTTGGAGTGGCCAGTCACAGCAATTAATACAATGGAGAATCTGTGTCAGACTTGAACATTGATGCTCACAAAAGGAAACATCAAACTTGAAGGAGCAGTTTTGCCTTGAGAAATGGGCAAAAATCCCAGTGGCAAGTTGTGGAAAGTCATAAAGACTTATACAAAGTGATTTACAGCTGTAAGGAGGCTCTACAAAGTACGACTTTAGGAGGTGAATATTATGCAAACTGAAGTTTTCAGTCATGTTATCCTATTTGTTGTTTGCTTCAAAATAGAAAGAGAAACAATGTCTTCACAGTTGCAGACATGTTCTTTACATGACCTGATGCAAACCCTAAAAAAAAACAGAAATTCCAGGTTGTGAAGTAGCAAAATGCAAAAAAAAACAAGGGTGTATACTTTCACAAGCACTGTGTATAAATATAAATAAATAAATAAATAAATATTTATATATATATACTGTGCATATGTATATACAGTACAGACCAAAAGTTTGGACACACCTGTATTTTCATGACTATGAAAATTGTACATTCACACTGAAGGCATCAAAACTATGAATTAACACATGTGGAATTATATACTTAACAAAAAAGTGTGAAACAACTGAAAATATGTCTTATATATTCTAGGTTCTTCAAAGTAGCCACCTTTTGCTTTGATGACTGCTTTGCACACTCTTGGATTTCTCTTGATGAGCTTCAAGACGTAGAAACCGGAAATGGTCTTCCAACAATCTTGAAGGAGTTCCCAGAGATGCTTAGTACTTGTTGGCCCTTTTGCCTTTACTCTGCAGTCCAGCTCACGCCAAACCATCTCGATTGGGTTCAGGTCTGGTGACTGTGGAGGCCAGGTCATCTGTGCAGTACCCCATCACTCTCCTTCTGGTCAAATAGCCCTTACACAGCATGGAGGTGTGTTTGGGGTCATTGTCCTGTTGAAAAACAAATGATGGTCCAACTAAACGCAAACCGGATGGAATAGCATGCACGATGCTGCTGCAAGATGCTGTGGTAGCCATGCTGCTTCAGTATGCCTTCAATTTTGAATAAATCCCCAACAGTGTCACCAGCAAGCACCCCCACACCATCACACCACCTCCTCCATGCTTCACGGTGGGAACCAGGCATGTAGAGTCAATCCGTTCACCTTTTCTGTGTTGCATAAAGCCACGGTTGTTGAAACCAAAGATCTCAAATTTGGACTCATCAGACCAAATAACAGATTTCCACTGGTCTAATGTCTATTCCTTGTGTTCTTTAGCCCACACAAGTCTCTTCTGCTTATTGCCTGTCCTTAGCAGTGGTTTCCTAGCAGATATTTTACCATGAAGGCCTGCTGCACAAAGTCTCCTCTTAACAGTTGTTGTAGAGATGTGTCTGCTGCTAGAACAACTCTGTGTGGCATTGACCTGGTCTCTAATCTGAGCTGCTGTAAACCTGCGATTTCTGAGCTGGTGACTCGGATAAACTTATCCTCAGAAGCAGAGGTGACTCTTGGTCTTCCTTTCCTGGGGTGGTCCTCATGTGAACCAGTTTCTTTGCAGTGCTTGATGGTTTTTTTCAACTGCACTTGGGGACATTTTCAAAGTTTTCCCAATTTTCGGACTGACTGACCTTCATAAATCTTTAAATGAGAAGGTGTGTTCAAACTTTTAGTCTGTACTGTATATATACAGTATATATATATATATATACTGTATATCTTACCATTTAATTTATGTATTAAAGAATATAGCATGTGCACACTGTTTTGTCATAAAGACAACTCATGAATCTGGTGTCTATGGTCGTATAATATGTAGTGACACTGAGTGAAAGATAAATCGTACTGACCACAAATGTCTGTTGAGTATGTGGACTATTTACTATTCTGTCTTTAAGCCATAGTTAAATGTTAGTACTTTCTCAGGTTTCGTATACTCAGTTTACACCAGGGAAAGATGAAAGTCATTTATCGATCTATGCACAGAAATGTCAAGGCCACAATGCAAATTCTATAATGGGGTCTCCATCTATCCTGTGCCCTTTATAACATTGGTGTCTTTTAATTTGCCAGCAAGGTCATTGGGCAATACGGCACACTTGGAAGACTTAATTCACATCATCTCACATTTCTTTATGCATAAATCATTGCTAATAATCATCTAATAGACATTACTTAAAAGGCTCCTATGTTTATAGAGCAATGCAAGGTTAATACGAAAAGATAACTTAATATCTTGAATGTAGTAAGCAGGATAAAAAGTATTTTCTATATAAATATGAAAGAGAGAAAAATATTTCAGGATCAGACTAAGGCCACGTTCACACGTGCAGTATTTTACATTAGTATTTGTAAACCAAAACCAGGAGTGGGTGAGAAATACAGAAGTGGTGACGTGTTTCTATTAACTTTTCCGCTGATTGTTCCACTCATGGTTTTGGGTTACAAATACTGATGTACAATGCTGACCAAATACTGAACGTGTGAATGTGGACTTAACCCCTTTCTGATATTGGGCGTAATAGCACGCCAATGTCAGACTCCCTCCCTTTGATATGGGCTCCGGCCCTGAGCCCACATCTTTCCCGGCACATCTCAGCTGTTTTGAACAGCTGACCTGAGCCGCTAACAGCAGCGGGTGGAATCTTGATCCACCCACGGCTATTAACCCGTTAAATGCCTCTATCAAACTCTGACAGCGGCATTTAACTTGCACTTCCGGCAATCGCGCCAGAAATGCCACCCATCGGTGACCCCCATCACGTCATAGCCGGAATGCTATGAGCGCCACCCCGTGGTCGGCGCTCATAGCAAGTGAGTAATTCTGTTATATACAGGTGATCTGATCATCGCCTGTATGTTCCAGAGCCGATCGGACAAGTGCAGCTTCTAGTCTCCCATGAAGACTATTGAAGCATGCAAAAAGTTTTAAAAAATATTTAAAAAATATAAAAGTTCAAATCACCCCCCTTTTGCCCCATTCAAGATAAAACATTAATCAAAAATCAAACATACTGTACATATATTTGGTATAGTCGCATTCAGAATTGTCCGATCTATTAATATAAAAATGGCGTAACAAGAAAAAAATTCAAAATGTCAGGAACACGTTTTTTTAAAATGCAATAACGGGTGATCAAAAGATTGTATCTGCACCAAAATTGTATAATTAAAAATGTCAGCTCGGCACACAAAAAATAAGCCCAACCTGAGAATACGAAAAATGGAGACGCAGGTATTGGCAAATGACGCAATTGTTTTGGAATTTTGTTTCACCACTTAAATAAAAAAGAACCTAGACATGTTTGGTGTCCATGAACTTATAATGACCTAGAGAATCATATTGGTAGGTCAGTTTTAGCATTTAGTGAACATGGTGAAAAAAAAAACAACAAAAAAACAACTGTGGGATTGCACTTTTTTGCAATTTCACTGCACTTAGAATTTTTTTCAAGTACACGACATCGTAAAACCAATGGTGTCATACAAAAGTACAACTCGCCCTGCATGTTTCGCAGCTATTAGGCAGCCAATAAACATGCGAGAATTACCTGCCATACATGGAAAAATATTTAGAGTTGAGAGTCCTCAGTGGTTGATACCTTTTAATGGCTAACTGAAAAGATGGTAACAAATTGCAAGCTTTCAAGACTACTCAGGTCTCTTCATCAGGCTAGACTAATACAACATCTGAAGAATCACATATTTATACACAAAATAGCACAGAAAAAATGCAATAGGTAGGACAAGTGACGTGAAGCAGAATAGTCATTATGGCAGAGGGATGAGCATAAATTTTGGAACAGTTTATAGATAAGGAGTGTGAAAGTTTTATTACCCTCTGATTGGGGTCTGGTAATGTTTTGTGATGTTTTCACAGGGTATTTGGAGTAAATTCCTTAATTGATGTAGTAGGCCATAAATCCATGTGATAGGTTCATTCCAGCATTAAGAGTGTCAAAGGTCACCATCAATTTGTATTCGTAAATTCTTCTTTGTCTCAGAGATGTGAAATTGCCTCTGAGTACAAGTATTTTCATATCTAGCAATACCCTGTGAAAACATCACAAAACATTACCAGACCCCAATCAGAGGGTACTCCAAATACCCTGTGAAAACATCACAAAACATTACCAGACCCCAATCAGAGGGTAATAAAACTTTCACACTCCTTATCTATAAACTGTTCCAAAATTTATGCTCATCCCTCTGCCATAATGACTATTCTGCTTCACGTCACTTGTCCTACCTATTGCATTTTTTCTGTGCTATTTTGTGTATAAATATGTGATTCTTCAGATGTTGTATTAGTCTATGCCTGATGAAGAGACCTGAGTAGTCTCGAAAGCTTGCAATTTGTTACCATCTTTTCAGTTAGCCATTAAAAGGTATCAACCACTGAGGACTCTCAACTCTAAATATTTTTCTATCTACTGGCTAACACGGTACAAAGATATACATCTTTACTGTATCTGCCATACATGGTAATTCCATAGCCATGTTGGCTACTGCATTACTGTGATTGGCCGGGCGCATCATGTTATCGTGTCTTATATACAACCCGTTGACATGATGCTCGGCACACGCTCCTATGGAAGCAGTTCAGGTAGAGTTGATATAGAAGGGAGAGCTTAGATTAGAGTAGACATATAGGCAGTGTTTGTTATTGAAGTACTTGTATACCGCTGCTGCACAATTAAAACAAAAGTCCTTTTCAGGGCTATTTTGACCCCTCAAGGGCTATGGTTTTATTTTGGAGGACAGATCTGTACGTTTCAAGGATCACTTACAGGAATGGGACCAGGTGGCATTTATAAAAGAATCGGGGCCATATGCAGTGGCCGTACAAATGGTCTCTCCCCCTGAAGAACGACTGGAGCGTGCAGCCCGCCGTGACAGGCAGCCTGTTGAGACTACCACAGCTCCTGCAGCCAGGCAGGAGGAAACGGCGCCTTAACGATGTGAAGCGGCCGCAAATACAGCAGCAGAGCCAGAAGTTCTGGAGGCCACAGGACCTCCGTCGGAGGGGAGATGGAGTAGAAAGAGCAGTGGAGACTCCTCCTTCAGCAGGTCTTTGTTCCACACTTATATTGTCGTGCAGGGCCCGCATGCGGTCCACTATACGAACCAGCGGCCGTGCGTTAACTGACACGGCCACTTTAAGAAAATGTGGGTGTTGTGCTGGTTGCACCTGTGAAACCAAAGGAAGTTTATCTGCGCACCCCTTGCTGGATCACGGGCCTGAAAACCCTATGAGGGTTGGTTAACAGGGACTGTGTGTGCAGCTGTTGCAAATGCTGAACTCTCTTAATCCAGAACGTTTTCCCCTCTTTCCCTGGACTAGCCTCCTGTTAAGCACAGAGCACCAATTTGCTGATAAGCCCGTGGTCTGGTCGAAGGGTGGAGGGGAGGAACGTGGTCAGAAGGACCCGAGGATCGAGCCGGGTCAAGACTGTATGATGAGTTGGCCATCAGGCCAGGATAACTGTTTTGCCTTCCCAGGAATAAAGGGATCACGGTCAGGCGGACCCGTTACAAGAGAGACTGGGACTCTTTTATTCATAAAAACTGAAGTTTTGTCACACTGTTATGTATGTTTTTATAGTTGCTGGTTAACCACAGGTACCGTCATGGTTACAGATGACCATATTTTACGGAGGGTGGGGTGTAAGGAGGTGACGGGGACCCTCGTATGCTCCCTCTCCCTTTTCTTGATATGGTCCCCCATGTGGTGCACCGATTGCGGGTTGTGCATTTGTGCATTGATATGTATAAATATTGTGTCTGTATTAAATGTATGTGCTGTGTTTGCAATGCCCTACTGTTGTACCATTGTAATGTGTGTGATCAGTTCAGGATCAGCACAGGTTAATTTAGGGGGCTGGCCCAGCAGCCTAAAAGCAGACAGGAAGTCCCTATGACCCATAGTGTGAAATGGGATTTATAGAAGAATTTGAGACCTGCAACCATATTCTCTTTAACCAACGGCGGTCAAGATGGAGCATATAATCCAAAGGCTGAAAAAATTGATGGTCAGTACCAAGATTGGGGGACATCAGTGGTGGTACGCCGTGAGCATTATCCGGGAAGGCAGAGAGATGGATGTGCCTTTCCTGGGAACGAAAGAGCCTTGGCGGGAGTCATAGAGGCTGCTCGAATTGGGTCCACAACCTCCGAGACACCAGACGGCCACTAGTGGTCCGCACCTCCGACACCAGAGTAGGCGATAGTATAAGTGATGCAGGGGGCCATAACTCACTTCTATACAGTGGTTATGGAAAGTATTCAGACCCCTTTAAATTTTTCACTCTTTGTTTCATTGCAGCCATTTGCTAAATTCAAAAAAGTTCATCTTTTTCTCATTAAAGTACACTCTGCACCCCATCTCGACTGAAAAAAAACAGAAATGCAAAAATTTTTGCAAATTTATTAAAAAAGAAAAACTGAAATATCACATGGTCATAAGTATTCAGACCCTTTGCTCAGACACTCATATTTACGTCACATGCTGTCCATTTCCTTGTGATCCTCCTTGAGATGGTTCTACTCCTTCATTGGAGTTCAGCTGTGTTTAATTAAACTGATAGGACTTGATTTGTAAAGGCACACTATATAAGACCTCACAGCTCACAGTGCATGTCAGTCCCTTTAATTTGCACAGTCCACAGGGACAAAAAGGGTTTTGGACCCTTTAACAATTCACAATCTCCCAGTCTAGCAGGGGGATGTGTAATTCTGTGCAAAACTAACTTGGAGAGAGAGCACAAACCTTCGGCCATCCTTGGCCAACATCGGAGGTTTCGAGTTACAGCTGGGTCTTCTGCCCAAAGGAATGTAGAACAGTCCTTAACTTCTTTTCCTCATGCAATAAGCACATCTTCTCTCTTCTAGTTCAGACATCAGCATTTTTCACCCTTCTTCAGGGAATCCTGGAAACCACCTCCACCTGCTCCCTGGAGCATAGTTTCCAGTTGCCTAGGCTGCATGTGACCCAATATCGGAGAATTCTGGAGCTCCCAACATACAGTGGATGCGGAAAGTATTCATAAAAGGGGAGGGGAGGAAACAGAAGACCCTATGATCCGGCCGGGTCAGAACATTCAAGGACTGTGTTCATGGACTTAGGAGACAGTGTTGTGTGGGCCTAAGGGCCATTATTTTAAAGGAAACATTTTCTCAAATTGACATTAGTTCTGCAGTTCTACCAGAGAGGACCAACTAATCTAAGTATTGTGCAGGAGGAGGACTTGGTATGCGCCCATGGACTATTGAGCAGTTATTATTATGTTGACCTACGGGTCCAAAGAATTTGAGCTCTTTATTCGAAAGTCTAGCCAGATTCTATAAAGAGAGGAGATTACCAGATCAGAAGCAGCTGAAATGGAGCTGCAAGTTTCTGACCAGCATAGAAATGGTCATTAACTTTCAGCACCAAAGGAAACAAAAGCCATTTAATATGGGACACAAACACACAGGATAAATGTAAGATCTGCAATTCACAATATGTAGTGATCTTCTAACCCCAGATCTCCCAGGAGGACGTGACACACTAGTGACATGAAAGCTTGGTAGGACAAGTGAAGTGTTATTTTTTTAAAAAAAAATTGTGCAAACCATGTTCTTGTCTCATTCTTGGACCAGCACTCCTCCCATTTGGCACAGGTGATTTTAATTAGCAGGAGACTTCAAACTAAGGGGTCTAGCCCATTTTGGCTCTCACTGAAGAGCTGGAGGAAGGTGAGTTTCAGTGCTCCTTTCATTTATGATGTGTGTTCTGTGTGGCAGCCATTGTTGCTGTGGCTTTGTGCTGGTGGGGCGGCGCGGTTTGGAGTCATGGGGATGGAGTCTTGCAGCATGGGTGCTGTGGAGCTACAGGCCGTCAGCCCTGCTGGTGCATTGCTGCTGTGACGGTGGTCGCCACGCGGCTCCGCTCCGTTAGGGCGGTAGGACCCACACGAGGTTCGCCGTGACGTGGCAGTGGGCTTCATACAGTCTGATCAGAATGTTAAACTAAGAACCTCATGTTCAGTTATATAATTTTTGCCTAGCGGCTTAAGATCAACGTATGATTTTTGGATGTGCGGTTCATGTCTTTTTTTTTTTTTTCTTTTTTAATTATTTACTTGGCCCTTTATGTCTCAGCAAAATAACGGCTGCCATGAAGTGCAAAAAAATCGAGATTTGTCACATTTGAGGAGAATTATATTCTTTTCAAATAAATTTGCTCATCTTATCATCTCCCCAGTAACCTACAGAAATAGCCTGTGGTAGGATTTCCCATCTAGTTGAAAGTTATTGAAGAACAGCAAGATACAATTGCGTTCCAATATTTGTTTATAAAGATAATTCATATGGAAGTAAACTGCAGCCTGTGTCCCTGCAAGGTCAAGGCACTTTCCATATCTACTGTACTTGCAGAACGAAAACTAGAAAAATCATTTAAGATCCTTTGATTTCTATTTATGACTCTGATTCTTTGGAACAAATATCTATGACATAGCTCTTGGTTATTTCTGGTAGATGGAAGTGAGAAAATATTATTTAATACAATGTGCTAGAAGCTATATATGAACAAAAGGATATGGTAAAATGCATTTGATACTGTGCTCAAGTTGCTTCATCAAAACCTGTGATGATAGAGGGATACTCCAGATATCTGAAGCATCAAGATGACGATTGATTTTATTTCAAAAACAAAGTTGCCAAGTATTTGTCTTTCACATGTTTATACTGTTCAAGAGATCATCGTGGTCCCATTAGTAGAGAGCTAAAACATTACCCTATATGTTATCCTCTAATGGTACGGGCAATTAGCAGCATCCACCTGTGGTTATTACCAATCAACAACCAGCGGCATGGCGTGGCTTTGCAGATAAAACTGCTAACCTGCAAAATGCAACCAATAACAATCAATTTAAAACCTGGATGTAGCATTTTTAGATGGTGCTACCTGTCAAGTTTTTGGGGGTGATTATATTTCAACAGTTACGGTGTTAGGGTCTGCGGAACGCATCTAATAGATATTGTAGAGAGGTGCGTTCGCAGCCCGGGGTCCACCGTGCAGGCGAAGCCTGCTGCTAGTAAGATGGGGAAAGTAGCGAACTCTGTTATCCCGCAGAGTCTCTAAAATAAACGCCGTAGCGCGCTGTGGCAGATAGTGCGAACTGTTAATCCGCAGAGCCGCTAACGGGAATGCCACAGCGCTATATGGCGATAAATGCAAACTCACTTAGCTTCAGTGAGCCGTAAAATAAAACGCTAGGGCGCTGAACCAGCGTTATAAAGCGAACCTGTTGCGTCACAGAGCCGCTGAGAAAAAGACTGTGTCCTGTCAGACTCACAGGGAACACAGATGACTGCTAAGCGGATTGCAGTCTGAGGTCATGCAGTCAGAACACAAGCAACAATCTCCTCACCAGAGTAGCCGGTATTCTAATGGCGTTTTCAGCCGAGCCCTGAACACGTGCATACAATCTCCTCACCGGAGGTGCCGGTATTCTAGGGGCTTATTTCAGCCAAACCTAACCACATGCATACATGACCTCACTGGCGCAAGCACGTAACAGATTTGATACTAGCGCATGGCGGCCCAGCCATGCCACCCTTTTATAGTAACAGCTACAGGACCTGCCAGAAAAAGGACCAATGAGAAACTGTTCCAAAACACATGTAGTTTCAGGACCTTCCTGGCGGACCAATAGGAGCTGCTGCAGTACCTGAACATGTGACCCCTGATCTCCAATGAGAGATCTTACCCTGGGCATGCTCAGAAGGGGAAACGCAGGACTTCGTAATAAAGACGTCTGCTCCAGCACTGGCTATGATAGAAGATCCAGGAGGGGCAGCAGCAAGTCTCTGCACAGTATTGGAATGGGCAAGAAGCTGGGACCAATGTCTCTGCTGAGCAGGCTCCACTGCAGCCGGAGATGGATGGGGACCGCAGCGGCAATGGCTCGAGATTCCTCTTGTGCAGCATTGGGAACTCGAACCCTAACATACGGGCTCTTCTAATCACCTGACGAAAAATCTGAACAAAATTAACTGGTTAAAGCTGGAGAAGTTAATGAAGACCTGACTTTAAGTCAAAAGTGACCAGTTTTTGCTTTTATTTTATTCCCTCTGCTCCCCTGAGTATTTTGATTTGCTTTTTAAATTTAAATACGGTTCCACAGAGATTCGGGCCTTTTTATTTAGTGAGGTAGTTCGAAATAGAAATTAATTTTCGTCCTAAACCCCTATCTATGTAATGAAATAATCTAAACTATTTTCTAATATATATGAATTTAAAAATTCCTATACTTCCCTAACTACACTAGCAGTTTTTATTTTTCCTACTTCCTGTGGGATGACAGTTCGTTTGAGAATTCCCAGTGCATGCTGGGATACTCAAATGAAGCATCATCAGTGGGCAGAGGCTGCGGTCACTGCCGCAACCCCTGACCCCTCCCTGAAATTATGCTCATTTTAGGGGCTGGACTAGTCCCTGATGATGTGTACTGTGCAATCTTGCTGGCTCAGATTAGTGGGAGTTAGCTGGCAACAGAACACACGGTCAGAATAGCCAGCATGGAGAGACCATCACTGTGCCCACAAGTGACGTCACTTACAGGTTGGTGTGCTGGTCTCTGCAAGCTAATAGTGTGCTTTGTTGCCAACTCGTTTCTGCTGATCTTTATTGGTGAGAGAGCATGCTGTCATTGTGCACAGGGATTAGCTCAGCCCCTGAAATGAGTATCACTGATGATGCTTTGTTTCCGGAAGGAGGCAGGAGCCGCACCTGTAATCCAAGTCTCTGTCCACTGATGATGCTTCAATTGAGTATCCCAGCATGCGCTGGGAATTCTAAAATTCAACGTCTTCACACAGGAAGTAGGGAGAAAAGCAGTGTAGTTAGAGAAGAATATTGTTACGAGTGTGTCAGATGCTACAGATAGTCACTCTGCATCTGGCTGCAGAAGGTCATTGGTTTGGCATTGCAGACACCTTCTTAATCATTCTGACTTTTGGAACCAGTGGCAAATATCCCTCCGGCTCTAATAGATACACCTGGACATGGGTGTTTATAGACTCCCAGTCTGCCTCAGGGAGCCACAAGTGATATTCACCTTTTCCCTTGTGAAGGCTTGGAGCGATAACAGTTGGCTAACTTTCTCTCTGGTGCTGTTGGAGGACATTTGACATTACCTCTCTCGAATCTGCTCAAGCTAGGTTGTTTCCTCTTTGTTTGTCTCCCTTCTACTCTTTAGTGTACAGTGGAGACTGACCAGTGCTCATCCCCCCTTCTCTATTCAGGGCCTAGCTCTAGGGATATACAGGGCTTAGGTTCCTGCTTGGCGAATAGTGTGGAACCAATATAGGGATGGTAGGGGAGGCAGATCTGCCTAGGGGTCTCCAATTCCCCTTTCCCTAGCATTTGGGCTTCCTTCCCCTCGTGTTACACTTAACCCTTCCACATTGTGTGTGACATTATCACTGGCCTTGCATATTTAGGAAAAGAGAAAAAACTGACACTGGTTTTATTTGTGTATGTTTTTTTTTCCCTTGGGCTTGTTTTTTTTTCCTTTTCTTCCTCGATTATGGATCTGATTGCAGAGCTAGCAGAGCAGCTTCGCTGTCTGTCTCTGGATGTTAATGACCTCCGCTATGAGGTTCAGCAGAAGCAACAGCAGCTGCAGGTTGCTGATGTTGGGTTCTCTGCAGGTAGGGCAGTCCAGCTGGAACCCAAGGTTGCCCTCCCGGACAGGTTTTCTGTAAGTAGAGACAAGTTTTTTGTGTTCAAGGAAGCTTGCAAACTGTATTTTAAACTTCACCCTCACTCCTCCGGAAATGAAGAGCAGCAAGTTGGTATTGTGATCTCTCTGCTGCAAGGAGATCCCCAATCCTGAGCTCTCTCTTTGTTGCAGGATTTGGTTTGTCTCCAGTGTGTGGAGGGATTTTTTTGAGCTCTAGCCCTTATCTATGATGACCCTGACCGAGTCTCCTTGGCTGAGTCCAGGTTGCGTCTCCTTCAGCAGGGAACTAGGTCAGTGGAGAACCATAGTTCCGAATTCCGAGACCCGGCTCTAAGAAGCCAATTCCCTCAGGGCCTTACTGAAAGGTTGAAGGATGCTTTAGCAGTGTATGAAACCCCTGAGTCCTTGGAGGCTGCTATGTAGTTGGCTATACGTGTTGATAGACCACTTTCTCCAGACCCTCTTTTTCGGAATATTTCCCCTTTGCCAGGGGAGCCGTCTAGCGGTGAACCAGTTCTGGGTCAGATGGAGGAACCCATGCAGTTAGGGAGTGCCTCTGCATCATACATTTCCCCAGAGATTCGCAAAAAGAAGGGAGTGTGTTTTTTTGCGGAAAAAATTGACATTTTATTGAGGCCTGTCCTTTGATGCCTAAGCAAAAAGGGATTCATTTAACCTTTGGTAGTCTGGACTTGAATAAGCAAGGGGTGCATTTACCGTCAACCTGCAGTTCCTGGTTTGTCCTGACAGCAGAAGTGATGCTGGAGAGAAAAAACGAGGAAATGTCTTGTTTGTTGACAGTGGAGCTGGAGTCAGCATGATTGATGCTGAGTTTGCTAGAACTCATGGGCTGGCTTGCTGTTTATTACCTTCAGGCTTTTTCCTCCCTAAAGAGCTGTTTTGCCATGGCCCCTATACTCAGTCAACCAGATGTTTTCCCAACCCTCGCTCTGCATCTGGCTGCAGAAGTTCTATGCGTTTGGCATTGCAGACAGCATCTTAATCCTTCTGACTTTTGGACCCAGCGACTTCCTCCCTCCGGCTCTATTTAACACACCTGGACCTGGGTGTCTATAGACTCCCAGTCTGCTTCAGGGAGTCACTGGTGATATTCACATTTTCCCTTGTGAAGGCTTTAAGCCATAGCAGTCAGCTAACTTCCTCTCTGGTGCTGTTGGAGGATGTTTGGTGTTAGCTTAATTTTGTTGGAACATAATTATGACATGGTGGGGATATCTGAGACATGGCTGGATGAGAGCCATGACCGGGCTGTTAATTTACAGGGTTATAGTCTGTTTAGAAATGACCATAAAAATAAGCGAGAGGGGGGTGTTTTCATATGTAAAATCATCCTTAAAGCCCATCCTGCGTGATAATATATGTGAATCTAAAGAAAATGTAGAGTCCCTGTGGGTAGAGATAAGGGGAAGGGAAAAATAGTAAATTACTGATAGGGGTTTGTTATAAGTCTCCAAAAATAATGGAAGCAATGGAGAATATCCTTATAAAGCAAATATATGAAGCAGCGACTCAAGGAGAAGTTATTATTATGGGGGACTTCAACTACCCTGAAATAAATTGGGGAACAGAAAACTGCAGTTCCAGCAAAGGTAATAGGTTTTTGACAACTATGAGAAACAATTGCCTTTTACAACTGGTTCAGGACCCAACAAGAAGGGGGACACTGCTAGACCTAATATTAACCAACAGGCCAGACTGCATATCAAATATACAGGTTGGAGGTCAATTGGGTAATAGTGATCACAAAATAATAAGTTTTGATGTATCCTTTAATAAGATGTGTAGAAGAGGGGTTACAAGGACACTAAACTTCAGGAAGGCAAATTTCCAATGGATGAGAGATGATATTAGTGCAATAAACTGGGACGATATCCTGAGACATAAAAATATACAAAGAAAATGAGAGACGTTTATTAGTATCCTGAATAGGAACTGTGCACAGTATATACCCTATGGGAATAAACATGCTAGAATTAGAAGGAAACCACTATGGCTAAATAGAGCTGTAAGGGCTGCAATAAGTGACAAAAAGAAAGCGTTTAGGGAATTAAAGCAAGTAGGTAGTGATGAGGCATTAAATAAATACAGAAAGTTAAATAAATTCTGTAAAAAGCAAATCAAGGCAGAAAAGATTGAGACAGAGAGACTCATATAATCCCAAAATATTCTTTAACTGCATAAATAGTAAGAAACTAAAAAATGATAGTATTGGCCCCATTAAAAATAGTCTGGGTGAAATGGTGGATGAGGAAAAAGCCAATATGCTAAATGACTTTATTCAACATTATTTACACAAGAAAATCCCATGACGGATAACATGATCAGTGATAACAAAAATTCTCCATTAAATGTTACCTGCTTAACCCAGCAGGAAGTACTGCGGCGTCTAGAAATCACTAAAGTTCACTAATCCCTGGGCCTGGATAGGATACACCCCCGAGTACTGCAGGAATTAAGTACAGTCATAGATAGACCATTATTTTTAATCTATAAAGATTCCATAATAACAGGGTCTGTACCACAGGACTGGCATATAGCAAATGTGGTGCCAATATTCAAAAAGTGGACAAAAGCTGAACTTGGAAATTATAGGCCAGTGAGCTCAACCTCTACTGTGGGTAAAGTCATGGAGGGTTGTCTAAGAGATGCTATACTGGAGTATCTGAGGAAGAATAACCTCATGACCCAATATCAGCATGGGTTTGCGAGGGACCGTTCCTGTCAGACTAATCTGATGAGTTTCTATGAACAGTAAAGTTCCTGACTGGACCAAGGAAACGCAGTGGACATGGTGTATATGGACTTTTCAAAAGCTTTTGATACGGTGCCACACAAAAGGCTGATACATAAAATGAGAACAATGGGGATAGGGGAAAATATGTGTAAGTGGGTTAAGAACTGGCTCAGGGATAGGAAACAAAGGGTGGTTATTAATGGAGCACACTCAGACTGGGTCACGGTTAGCAGTGGGGTACCGCAGGGGTCAGTATTGGGCCCACTTCTTTTTAACATATTTATTAATGACCTTGTAGGGGGCATACAGAGTAGAATTTCAATATTTGCAGATGACTCTAAACTCTGCAGGGTAATCAATACAGAGGAGGACAATTTTATATTACAGGAGGATTTATGTAAACTAGAAGCTTGGGATGATAAATGCCAAATGAGCTTTAATGGGGATAAATGTAAGGTCATGCACTTGGGCAGAGGAAAGATGTATAATTATGTGCTTAATTGTAAAACACTGGGCAAAACTGTCACTGAAAAAGACCTGGGTGTGTGGGTGCATGACAAACTCACATTTAGTGGCCAGTGTCAGGCTGCTGCTGCAAAGGCAAATAAAATAATGGGATGCATTAAAAGAGGCATAGATGCTCATGAGGAGAACATAATTTTACCTCTATACAAGTCACTAGTGCAACCACACTTAGAATACTGTGTACAGTTCTGGTCTCCGGTGTATAGGAAAGACATATCTGAACTAGAGTGGATGCAGAGAAGAGATTATTAGAGGACTGGGGGGTCTGCAATGCCAAGATAGGTTATTACACTTGGAGTTATTTAGTTTTGAAAAAAGACGGCAAAGGGGTGATCTAATTATAATGTATAAATACATGAGGGGACAGTACTCATTTTACTCTTAGGCCGGGGTCACACACAACGTCTAAAAAATCGTACCATTTTAGTCGGTCGATTATCGCACAAAAGTTCCATGAACATTGCTCCGTCTGTCATCCGATTCTACTGCGATGATGTGATTTAGTTGCATTTGAGCATACGTTTCACATCCGATTGACATCTGACTTGCGAGATTTTGTCGGTGGCTAGCAAAACCGACATATAATGGATCCTAATGAATAGTTTTTAAATCACAAAAGAAAGAATAGATATATACACATAGAATATATATATATATGTATATATATATATGTCATTGAGACATATATATATACATACATATATTTACAGTTCATACACTTCTACATAGTATAATAGCCGCTAATTCAATTGCTGGCTTTTGTGAAATTAGAGAACCCAACATGAAATGACACATGGTTTACATACAGTTAACCATGTCATTTCATGTAGTTTGATATATTGTTTTCACTAACAATTACATGAGTGTATGTGTGCAAAATTTCATACATGTAGGGGTTAATTAAAGGTGTAAATTTGTTGAAAAAAATGAGTGGACTCCCGCACTATTTTCTCCACCAGACAGGCAAAGCCAGCGAGTGGGGGCAGATAATAATAGCCTAGGGAGGGTGCACTTATTTTGTGCCCCTCCTGTTTACTAACATCTGAACCTAGCCACCCCAGAAAAGGCAAATCTATAATTAGATGCGCACTTTCTGGCACTTAGCCCATCTATTCCCATTGCCCTGTAGCAGTGGCTAATGGGTTAATAATGGGTTAAGGCCACCTTGCTATTGAAAGCTGTCAGTGTGATTTTACAGTATAGCCGTGGATGAATTGCCGGCTTTTCTTAAGGACACCGGTGCGATTTAGTCACACGTGCGGTCCGTTTGTAATCCGATTTTTCATCGCACCCATAGACTTGTATTGGCGATTGTCGACCCACAATCGGTGACAATCACAGAATGCTGCGATTTCACTCGCACGTATAAAATGGACGACAAAAAATCGGATGGTGGGAGCTGCTCCATAGATTAACATTGGTCGGACTGCAATGCGATATTTCATCGCTTTGCAGTCGTCCAATTTTGTCGCCAGTGTGATCCCGGCCTTAGTCCTGAGACGGGGACATCCTCTATGTCTGGAGGAAAAAAGGTTTAATCATAATCACAGACACAGATTCTTTACTGTAAGAGCAGTGAGACTATGGAACTCTCTGCCGTATCATGTTGTAATGAGTGATTCACTACTAAAATTTAAGAAGGGCCTGGATGCCTTTCTTGAAAAGTATAATATTACAGGTTATTTACACTAGATTCCTTGATAGAGCATTGATCCAGGGAGCTAGTCTGATTGCCATATGAGGAGTCGGGAACAAATTTTTCCCCAATGTGGAGCTTACTGTTTGTCACATGAGGTTTTTTTGCCTTCTTCTGGATCAACATGTTACGCTAAGGGTTGAACTAGTTGGACTTAAAGTTTTCTTTCAACTTTAAAAACTATGTTACTATGTTACCTCTCTGACTCTGCTCAAGCTAAGACAAAAAAAACCTGACTGGCACATCCAGACTAATTCGAATAGGTGCAAACCAAGGGGAGCTACCCCCATGTACAACATACGAAAAAAGGCTGCACTCTAACATACTAAAGCATGACAATATGGAATACGTGAAATTTTGAATAACAATACAGCTTTGGAGCACAAGGAAAAACTTGAGATGCTTAGTATAACATTTGGCCAAATATTATTTGCCCACCAACCATCGTCAAGGTAATCTCAAGTCTGATGTCTTTTGAATGTTAGCTTACTGACCGAGCACTCCGCCCCCACCAGGTGATGGTTTTAATTACAGCAGGTTCCTACTAACCCATAAATGCAGGCATTACTGACAGAGGTATCCACATTCACCCAGAAATTCAGATATCAGACTAATAGAGGTATGTTCACATAGGTCAGGGACCCATCAGACTTGAGACCACCTTGACGATGGTTGGTGGGCAAATAATATTTGGCCAAATGTTATACCAAGGGTATGTTTCCACGGTCAGTAAATGCTGCATGTTTGACGCTGTGTACTGGCGCAGCATCAAACACGCAGTGTCCAGATGTTACAGCATAGTGGAGGGGGATTTCATGAAATCCTGTCTCCACTATGCGTTAAAACACGCAGGCGGCAGACCTGCGTTAACGGACATGCGGCGCGTCTTTTTAGATCGCAGCATGTCCCTTTTCCTTGGGGCGACGCTCCGTCGCTGCAAGGTAAATAACACAGGCCTATGTAGCGCCGCGGTGATTCCAGATGTGTTCAATGAGCACATCCGGATTCACCGCGCGTTCAGAAGGGGGCGGGGCTTTGGGTGGAGCGGACTTTCCACTCCGTCCAAAGCACTGTGGTTTCGGACCGTGGAACTATACCCTTAGCGTCTCAAATTTTTCCTTGTGCTCCAAAGCTGTATTGCTATTCAAAATTTCACGGGTTCTATATTGTCATGCTTTAGTATGTTAGAGTGCAGCTTTTTTTCGTATATTCTGCTCAAGCTAAGTTGCTTCCCCCTTGTTTTTCTCCCGTCTTCTCTTTAGTGTACAGTGGGAATTGACCAGTACTCATGTGGAGCCCAGCTGCGACTGAATCCATATCTCCCAGAAGGGTGCACTGAAAGAATATACCACTTGAGGTCATTATACACATTCACACACGTTCACTTATCCCAAAGACCACCAGAGGGAGCTGTTTTAGACATATAAAAGAAGCTGACACAGGAAACACCAAGTCAGTTCAGCCAGTCACCTCAGAGAACTCAGTCGGTCTGCAGTAAGGAAAGTGCAGAGCTGAGATTAGAGAGGCTGCAGAGCTATTCAGTTCAGAGAGTGGAGTCTAGTAAGAGTGGAACAGGAAACCACTCCAGCCTAGTCAGAGCTGAATCTAGGAGTGCAGCTTAGTGAGAAGCTTGCCGACGCTTAGAGAGCGGTGAAGAGTCAGCCCACCAACTGCCAGTGTGTGATCGTGTGAGGATCCGGGTAGGCCGAAGGCGAGTGGAAAGTTAATGAGACAGCGGAGCCTTAATAGCTCACCTCAGCAAGTATTGACCGGACACCGGGGTCCGAGCCTATAGGGATCTCCACGACCCATTAGGAGAACACCGGATTTCCTGGAGGAATAAAAGTCCCAGGAGTACCACCGAGCTGATACGTAGCAGGATCAGGAGGACAGAGTCTGGCAAGCAGGACGCTGTAAGCAGAGACTGTGTACTTTCAGTGAGAAGGTCCAATCACAAGGTCAGCCAGGTACAAGACGGAGACTAAGCTAGGCCCAGATACATGCAGGCCAAGACTTCATTACAAAAAGGCAGAAAACAGGAGGCCACACAGCTACTCAGTGGAGGAATCTGGATGTGCACCCTTCACCCTACAGTGCTCCGGGGAGTGCCTGCAACATCTTCAGTAAAGGTACCAAAGTGACTTATGTGTGTGTCTACCTTATTGCCCCTGACTGCCGGGTCCCCGTCTGTCCTGCATTTCTACACATCTACCTGCCCTGGAGGAATCAGCCTTACTTGTGGAAGGCTTAACATCTAGCTGCACAATATTAACCCTTCAGTGGATCTGCATAGCAGCGCTGGTCATCCTGACCAGGTACCACAAGTGGCGTCACGAATCCCATACCAACATTCCATTCACCTGTAAATATCCCACATTTCAGTGAGCCCCAGGGCCACGGACCGAGCCGTGTGCTGCCCGTGACATCCCCCATAGAAGTCGACGGCTCGGTGCCGAGTACCCCACGGCCCTGGCGGGTGGCTCACTCATCCCCCCTTCCCTTTTCAGGACCTAGCTCTAGGGTTATACAGGCTTAGGTTCCTGCTCAGCGATTGAACTAATATAGGAATGGTAGAGGAGGCAGAGTGCTATTAGATCTGCCTAGGGGTCTCCACTTCCCCTTTCCCTAGCGTTTGGGCTTCCTTCCCCTAAATAAAAAGGCAAATATATCTGGATCTGTTTGTTGGATTAAAAAAATTAAAAATTACATACTCAAGTGAGCAGCAGGAATGAACTGATAGGAAAAATTGGTCCTGGTCACTTTTGACCTGGTGACAGGGCGACTTTAAATATATCGCTTTTAAGGTTGCAGTTTCAACTTTCTAAAATGTCAATTTCTGAAGGACCAAGAATGGGCCCATTGATGAACAGTTACTCGAAGAGCAAACCATACATCATTGCCAAGTTCTTGCAGGAATGATTGGCCACTATTGACATTCATCAAAATGCTATTGGTACCTCCAGAACACATCAGTTTCTAATATACAGTCAAGTCATATATTGCTTAATATTTTGTGGTCTTTCTTGATCTTCTATCAATCTTTCACCTACAGTGGGTACGGAAAGTATCCAGACCCCTTTAAATTTTTCACTCTTTGTTTCAATGCAGCCATTTGGTAAATTCAAAAAAGTTCGTTTTTTTCTCATTAATGTACACTCTGCACCCCATCTTGACTGAAAAAAACAGAAATGTAGAAATTTTTGCAAATTTATTAAAAAATAAAAACTGAAATATCACATGGTCATAGATATTCAGACCCTTTGCTCGGTATTGAGTAAAGCACCCCTTTGAGCTAGTACAGCCATGAGTCTTCTTGGGAATGATGCAACAAGTTTTTCACATCTGGATTTAGGGATCCTCTGCCATTCTTCCTTGCAGATCCTCTCCATTCCATCAGGTTGGATGGTCAACATTGGTGGACAGCCATTTACAGGTCTCTCCAGAGATGCTCAATTGGGTTTAGGTAAGGGCTCTGGCTGGGCCAGTCAAAAATGGTTACAGAGTTGTTCTGAAGCTACTCCTTTGTTATTTTAGCTGTGTGCTTAGGTCATTGTCTTGTTGGAAGGTTAGCCTTTGGCCAAGTCTGAGGTCCAGAGAACTCTGGCAGAGGTTTTCATCCAGGATATCTCATGTTTCCTTCAATTGCAACAAGTCTCGTCCTGTCCCTGCAGCTGAAAAACACCCCCATAGCATGATGCTGCCACCACCATGTTTCACTATAGGGATTGTATTGGGCAGGTGATGAGCAGTGCCTACTTTTCTCCACACATACCACTTAAAATTATCACCAAAAAGTTCTATCTTCGTCTCATCAGGCCAGAAAATCTTATTTCTCATAGTCTGGGAGTCCTTCATGTGTTTTTTAGCAAACTCTATGCTGGCTTTCATATGTCTGGCACTGAGGAGAGGCTTCCGTTGGGCCACTCTGCCATAAAGGCCCGACTGCTGGAGGGCTGCAGTGATAGTTGACTTTGTGGAACTTTCTCTCATCTCCCTACTGCATCTGTGGAGCTCAGCCACAGTGATCTTGGGGTTCTTCTTTACCTCTCTCACCTAGGTTCTTCTCCCATGATTGCTCAGTTTGGCTGGACGGCCAGGTCTAGGAAGACTTCTGGTGGTCCCAAATTTATTCCATTTAAGGATTATGGAGGCCACTGTGCTCTTAGGAAGATTGAATACTACAGAAATTCTTTTGTAACCTTGGTCAGATCTGCGTCTTGCCACAGTTCTGTCTCTGAGCTCCTTGGCTAGTTCCTTTGACATCATGATTCTCATTTGGTCTGACATGCACTGTGAGCTTTGTGGTCTTATATAGACAGGTGTGTGCCTTTACAAATCAAGTCCTATCAGTTTATTTAAACACAGCTGGACTCCAATGAAGGAGTAGAACCATCTCAAGGAGGATCACAAGAAATGGACAGCATGTGACTTAAATATGAGTGTCTGAGCAAAGGTCTGAATACTTATGACCATGTGATATTTCATTTTTCTTTTTTAATAAATTTTCAAAAATTTCTACATTTCTGTTTTTTCAGTCAAGGTGGGGTGCAGTGTGTACATTAATGAGAATAAAAATAACTTTTTTGAAGTTACCAAATGGCTGCAATGAAACAAAGGGTGAAAAATTTAAAGGGGTTTGAATACTTTCCCTACCCGCTGTATGTCTCAATACAGTAGATTGCACCTAAAATTGTAACTAGAAGATTCGATAGAACAAATATTTTAGAAAATTTTAGAAAAAAACAAAATCTCTGATTCTTACATACTTACAGCATATGGTTTCAGTGCCTTGAAGACCACTTACTGAGCTTCTTAGTCAATACCTTATATACTGTGAATATTTTGTCAAAAGGAGTTGTATTATATTGATGACCTCTTTTTGCTCAATTTGGTCACATGGACAACATAGTGGAGATCCTTACTGTAGAGCCCCTCAATAATTTAGATGTTAAAAACTAGCAGTTATCTCTTCGGTGGATCATCTGCGTCCTTATGTTACATGGGTGATTGCAGTGTAAGAGAAAGCATCCGACAGAAAGTTCCACCAATAAATCAGTTCTTTGCAAGGGGTCTCAGGAGTAGAAATGAGCGAATTTGTTCGGATTCTGTTTTCGAATATGATCGGATTCGAATATTCTTTTTGCAATATTTGTAGAACACATCCGAACGTCATTAGAGTCAATGGAGCAAAAATTACCGAATATGTTCGGAATCCCATCATAAGAGATACATTTGGCACGAATAGTGTTCGAATATGGCTCGAATATGCCAAAATCAGATTCAAGGCCAAAATCCGAACAAATTCGCTCATCTCTGCTCAGGCATTCCATAACCATTGTTTAGGGTTTACTGTGATAACACAAAACCTTCCTGTGATGAAGGAACAGCCACCATCTAAGATATGGGGCCTAATGCTCGCCTCATGTCTGAGCCTGGCCTGTCCCAGCTGCCATTTTGTCTGTTCACAGAGCCACAGGCAGCTAACTACTCTAACCCCCATGGCCTGTAGGCATATTGAAGACAACAGGGTTTAGTCTCCACTGTGAATAACAAGGTCTTTAGTATGCTAAGTAGATCAGGCCCAAAACAGGACTTCAAAGCTTTAGCACGGAGACACGCCAGCATGGGGGCCTGGAGATGCGTGGGGGCTTCAATTAGATTATACCTGTCAGCTAGACACAGAAAACACATCCATTGTCTCTCCCAGCAACTATGACTCCGTTCTAGGATTATGAACTATGAGCACATCTTTCAAAGTACAGACTCATAAAAAATATCTGCGTGATCCTGCGGACCTCGGGCATCTGACAGTGCGACTACCGAGTCGGTGATGGCTCGGGGACCTGAGATATAGAGATTGGGTCGTGGTGGAGGGCCAATCGGGCCATATTTAATCTCCACGCAACAGGCAAAACAAATTGCATTCGTTGGTACCTCTTGTGTCCTGTTCCGATTGTCCTGGAGAAAGTTAACACCTTTCTTAGATATTGGGAATAAATTCTGCAGGGAGCTAAGGGTGGAGAATATTAGCCCACCCTCTGACTCCGAGGGGAGGGACCTAGCAGGTTAAAGAACTGTGAGCGGATGGCAGACTCTCACTATTCACACAGAAGAACAAGACGATGAAGAACTAAGAAGGAACAAGGGACAGATCTGCCAAGGAGCAGCGGCACATGTTTTGGGGACTGTCCGGCAACTAAGATTCTTACCTGTGGATCGCAGAGCTCCCGCATCCACATGCAACCTACAGCCTGGTAACATTGACCTCTAGCTAATACCTCTAAGCCTTGTACCATTATTGTTATATTTTACTCTGACTGCAAATCCACTGTAATTCCATTGTATAGCTTACTGTATAGTTCTGTAACTATCAAGTGCGCCCTTAAGGCAATTAAACCATAAAATTAATTTTGGGCTGATACTTTTACTCTGATTACGAATCTTAGAATACCCAGTGGGTAACAGGACATCCTCCCTGGTGGCCATTTGCGCTAGGTGTAGTTCCCTTAACTGATCTGAGAGACCAAGGGGGCGCCGGAGAGCTGTGACTGTGTAGTTACATCACATTGGTGATGTGAAGGAAGCGGGTTTCCTTCACATTGGTGGCAGCAGTGGGATCAGAGTAATAGTGTGTGTGACCCCTACTCCCAGACACTAAAGACTACCAGCGGTAACTTTCACTGCTGGGTCTTAAGGTCAGCCCAACACTAGACGGTCATAGTGTAAATATAATAAGTGTGTGCAAGGTCAGGTTGCAACTGTGTCAGTAACCAGAGGTTCCCAAGATGGCGGAAGGCACCAGGAGTAAGGCAAAGGGGGAGGCCAATGCTATGGTCTATGAGGAGGTTTATACCGATGAGGCGAGCGGAGCTCAACTAGGGCTCCCCAAGGAGCCAGGCCCCTGTGCTCATCCCGCAGTGGACTGTCCACCCTCTGCCGGTCCCAGCCTGTCCAGATCGGAGGTGTTAGAACCCTCTTGTTAGGTTTTGTTTCAGTTTGCTGGTCACATGACCTTTTTTCTCTATTTAGTCTGGCTCCGCCCTTCTGGCTTTGCCTGGACTTCATTGTATTATCTACTCTTAAGCTAGCCAGGTGCTTAGGTGCCTTACTCAGTCAGTTTTGCTTGATCTTAGATCTCGAAGTAATTTGTTTTCTGTTTAATTATCCCTGCTACAAATTTCTGTTAGGAGGTGTCCACCTTTTCTCCCAGTCCCTAGATCTTGTAGGGATTCCTTCCTCGCAACTATAGGTCTTCGTTCAGACTAGCTGAGGACTTTAGCGGGTCTGGTCGCAGGATCAGGTTCCCCGTTACATCGTAGGGATCCAGCTTAGTTCTATTGTAGGGACAGAATTCCTATCTTTCCTTAGTGCTTGTAGCAGTTCATAACAGTAAGTCCAGCCCGAAAAAAAAAAATCTCTAAGGAAAGATTTTCTGTTTCCATCATGGTGTCGGTTCAGGATTTGGCTCAACGCCTGCAGGGACTCTCTCCTGGAGGTGGCTGAGATCCAGCAACACGTGAGTAGTTGTTCTGGAGCACATATTGTGGAGCCAAAGGTACGTTTGCCTGATTTATTTTTTGGTGAACAACAAGATTTTTTTTCTTTTAAAAAATGCTTGCTTGTTGTATTTTCGTTGAGACCCAGATCCTCTGGTGATGAATCACAGCGTATAGGGTTCATAATGTCACTTTTGCGCAAAGAACCTCAGGACTGGGCCTTTTCTCTGCAGCCTAGTGATCCATGCTTTAGATCAGTGGATAGTTTTTTTCTGCTTTGGGTTATTGTATGACGATCCTGATCGTGTTTCATCAGCTGAGACAGAATTGAGACGTTTGAGACAGGGATCAGGTAATGTGGAAAAATATTGTACTCACTTCCGAAGGTGGTCCACTCAGTTGGGGTGGAACGATTCAGCTTTGAAAAGTTTATTTCTTGCAGGGTTAAGTGAAAGGGTTAAAATTTGCTGATTGCTTATCCTATACCTGGTAACTTGCAAGAGGCTATGCAATTAGCTATACGGTGGATAGGAGACTGCGTGCAAGGGTTAATGAGAGTAAACCTGCCTTGTCAGCTCCAAGTCTGGAGAGGGACTGTACTGACATTGGAGAGCCGATGGAAATTGGAGCAATGGCACCTCACTCTCGGGAAAAAGACCGCAGATTAGCTGAAGGTTGTGTTTCTATTGTGGCAAATCTAAGCATTTTATTAAGAACTGTGTGCTTCGAATGAATAAGAGAAAAAAAAAATGAGGTCAGTTTCGCCCGTATAGCTTGTTTAAACAATAAAGGTGTCTTTCTTTCTGCTACCACTGCTGTTGAGGAGGAATTAATGGAGTTTCGGGTATTTGTGGATTGTGGTTCAACTCTCAATGTGATTGATGGGAAATTTTTGGAAAAACTAAAATTAAAATCCAAACTTCTGTCTTCCCCTATTAATGTAGTTTCTGTGGATGGTTATCCCTTGAAAAATGTTCTCACGATATCTGTGAATTTCCCCCTTACTATTAATGGTGTTCATCAAGAGAATTTGGATTTGGTATTTTGAATAATTTGCCCTCACCAGTGATTTTGGGGGTTTCCCTGGTTAAAATTGCACAATCCCGTACTGGATTGGTCTACCAATGAAATTAAGTCCTGGAGTCCTAATGTTATGTACAAGTGTTGTAACGGCGTATTGCTGCTGTAGTTAAGGGGGAGTTACCTGTACCATTCATGATTTTTGGAAAGTTTTTTCTGATAAGGAATCGCAGGTATTGCCTCCTCATAAGAATATGATTGTGCAATTGAATTTGTCCCTGGAGCAACTCTTCCTAAAAGTCGTTTATTTAATTTGACTATTCCTGAGAGAAAGGCTTTGGGGGAATACATACAGACAAGCTTGGCCGCCGGTCACATTAGGCCTTTCAAATCTCCTGTGGCGGTTGGATTTTTTTTTTTGTTAAAAAAAAAGGACGGCGTTTATGGCCTTGTCTAGACTTTAGTGAAATTAATAAGATTACTGTACACAATCCTTACCCACTGCCATTGATTCCTGATTTGTTTAATCAGTTAGTGGGGGCCAAGTGGTTCTCGAAAATTGATCTTCGAGGCATACAATTTGTTGCGCATAAAGGAGGGGATGAATGGAAGACTGCGTTTTAACACTCCACTGGTCATTTTGGAATCTGTCATGCCTTTTGGGCTTTCCAGTGCTCCGGCATTTTTCAGAATCTTATTAATGACATCCTTAGACCTTTGATCGGCAGAAGTGTGGTTGTGTATTTGGATGACAATTTTGATTTATTCCCGATTGGTCTCATTGGAGGAGTTGCGGAAGTATTACAGTATGAGTGAAATTCACTTTTGCCAAACTAGAAAAATGTGATTCGCGAAGAGAACTTACGGTAGTTTTTTGGGCTACATTGCTCCATGAAGGGTTTTTAGATGGACCCGGTGAAAATGCAACTGTGCAGGGTTGGGGCCCAGACCTATTGTGTGAAAACAATACGAGTTTTTGGGTTCGCCAATTTTTAAGAAAATTTATTAAAAAAATTTTTTGGATTTCCAAAACCCTGACCGATCTTTCCCGGGAAAGTCTGATGCGGTTCATGACACTGAGGCCATTGAGGCTTTTTGTGTTGCAAAGTAGAGGGTTTAGCTCTGCTCCCACCTTTTCGCAGCCTGATGTACTAAACCATTTTTTTGGGTTTAGGTTGATGCTTTTTTCGTGGGGGTCCGCAGTGTTGTCTCAGGAAAAACGGAGGGGTACATCCCCTGTGCTTTTTTTTTAAAAAAATTTTTTGAGTTTGAACTAAATTATGATACGGGAATTGGGAATGGTTGGGAAATTTAAAATCGCATTTTAACACTGGCGTCTTTTTGGAGGGGGAATTTCCCCCTCAATCTTTACCCATCATAAAAACTGATCTACCTTATGCTGCCAAACGCGAATGCCC
>JARQOD010000003.1:450054960-450130584 GCA_033576555.1 Oophaga sylvatica | reverse complement strand
AAAAAAAATGGCGACTCTGCCTGGCGGCAAATTCAAAAACAGAATGATTCATTCATTCTGTAAAAGTACATTTTGATCACTGTGATAAACTATCACAATGATCAAAATAAAAAAAACAGTACATAAACCCCCCCTTTATAAACCCCTTAGTTAGGGACATATAATAAAATAAAGACATTTTATTTATTTTTATTTTTTCATTAGGGTTAGGGTTACAATTAGGGTTAGGGTTAGCATTATGGTTAGCGTTAGGCTGGGTTCATACTGCGTTATGGCAGTCGTTAGACGGACTGCGTTAAACCGCGGTTATAACGCGGTGTAACGCAGTCGTTAGCGCTGCCATTCACCCCCATTTGAGGGCGCATCGCGACGCATGCCATAAGCGGCATGTGTTCGCAACGTGCCGTCATTCAGTGACGGAGTCTCGGATGCGGGCTGCAGCGTCTGGGCTCCGTCCACGCTAGCGCAGATGAATCATCTGCTGATTCCTCTGCGCTAGAGGGTATAGCATAACGCGTTATGCTATACCGTTACCAGTCCGTCAACGCTATGTGTTCAACGGGCTGGTAAAACGCAGTATGAACCCAGCCTTGGGGGTTAGGGTTATAATTAGGGTTAGGGTTGGAATTAGGGTTAGGGTTACAATAGGGTTAGGGTTACAATTAGGGTTACAATTAGGGTTAGGGTTACAATTAGGGTTAGGATTACAATTAGGGTTGGGATTAGGGTTAGGGTTGGGATTAGGGTTAGGGGTGTGTTGGGGTTAGGGTTGGAGCTAGAATTGAGGGGTTTCCACTATTTAGGCACATCAGGGGGTCTCCAAACACGACGTGGCGTTCAAAAAGTCAAATGGCGCTCCTTCCCTTCGAGCTCTGCCGTGCGCCCAAACAGTGGTTTACCCCAACATATGGGGTATCAGCGTACTCAGGACAAATTGCACACCAATTTTGGGGTTCTAATTTCTCTTGTTACCCTTGGGAAAATAAAAAAAGCTGGCTAAAGAAATCATTTTTGAGGAAAAAAAAATTATTTTCACGGCTCTGCGTTTATAAATTTCTGTGAAGCACTTGGGGTTCAAAGTGCTCACCACACATCTAGATAAGTTCCATAGGGGGTCTAGTTTCCAAATTGGGTCACTTGTGGGGGTTTTCCACTGTTTAGGCACATTGGGGCACTGCAAACGGAAATGACCCCATCAACGTCTGCATTCCAAAACGTTATTACTTCCTTTCCAAGCCCTGCTGTGCACCCAAACAGTTCCCCCCACATATTTGGTATCAGCGTACTCAGGACAAATTGGACAACAACTTTTGGGGTCCAATTTCCTTGTGAAAAATCAAAAATTTGGGACTAAAAATCATTTTTGTGGAAAATAGTTTTTTGGTTTTTTTTCACCCCAGGCATTATAAACTTTTTTGAAACACTTGGGGGTTCAAAGTGCTCACCACAAATCTAGATAAGTACTTAGGGGGTCTAGTTTCCAAAATGGGGTCACTTGTGGGAGTTTTCCACTGTTTAGGCACATCTGGGGCACTGCAAACGGAACATGACCCCCATCAACGTCTGCATTCCAAAACTTTATTACTTCCTTTCCAAGCCCTGCCGTGCGCCCAAACAGTTCCCCCCCCCCATATATTTGGTATCAGCGCAATTTTGGTTTGAAAAAGTCAAACGGCGCTGCTTCCCTTCCAAGCCCAAACAGTGGTTCCCCATATATGGGGTATCAGCGTACTCAGGACAAATTGGACAACAACTTTTGTGGTCTAATTTCTCCTGTTACCCATGGGAAAATAAAAAATTTGGGACTAAACGATCAGGTTTGTGGAAAAAAATATGATTTTTTATTTTCACGTAAGGCCGTTATAAACTTCTGTGAAGCACTTGGGGGTTCAAAGAGCTCACCACACATCTAGATAAGTTCCTTAGGGGGTCTAGTTTCAAAAATGGGGTCACTTGTGGGGGGTTTCCACTGTTTAGACACATCAGGGCTCTACAAATGCAACATGGCGTCCAGCCAATTCTGCATTGAAAAAGTCAAACCGCGCTCCTTCCCTTGCGACCTCTGCCGTGCGCCCAAAAAGTGGTTTACCTCCACATATGGGGTATCGGCATGCTCAGGACAAATTGGACAACAACTTTTAGGGTCCAATTTCCTTGTGAAAAATAAAAAATTTGGGACTAAAAAATTATTTTTGTGGAAAATAGTTTTTTTTTTCTCACACCCAGGCATTATAAACTTTTGTGAAACACTTGGGGGTTGAAAGTGCTCACAACAGGTCTAGATAAGTTCCATAGGGGGTCTAGTTTCCAAAATGGTGTTACTTGTGGGGGGTTTCCACTGTTTAGGGCATCAGGGGCTCTCCAAACGCGACATGGTGTCCAATCTCAATTCCAGCCAATTTTGGTTTGAAAAAGTCAAACGGCGCTGCTTCCTTCCAAGCCCAAACAGTGGTCCCTCCATATATGGGGTATCAGCGTACTCAGGACAAATTGGACAACAACTTTTGTGGTCTAATTTTCCTGTTACCCTTGGGAAAATAAAAAATTGGGGACTAAAAGATCAGGTTTGTGGAAAAAATATGATTTTTTTATTTTCACGTAAGGCCGTTATAAACTTCTGTGAAGCACTTGGGGGTTCAAAGAGCTCACCACACATCTAGATAAGTTCCTTAGGGGTTCTAGTTTCCAAAATGGGGTCACTTGTGGGGGGTTTCCACTGTTTAGACACATCATGGCCTCTACAAATGCGATATGGCGTCCAGCCAATTCTGCATTGAAAAAGTCAAACGGCGCTCCTTCCCTTGCGACCTCTGCCGTGCGCCCAAAAAGTGGTTTACCCCCACATATGGGGTATCGGCATGCTCAGGACAAATTGCACAAAAACTTTTGCAGTCTTGTTACCCTTGGGAAAATAAAAATTGGGGTGAAAAGATCATTTTTGTGGAAAAAAATGAATTTTTTTTTCACGGCTCTACGTTATAAACTTGTGTGAAGCACTTGGAGGTTCAAAGTGCTCACCACACATCTAGCTAAGTTCCTTAAGGGGTCTTGTTTCCAAAATGGGGTCACTTGAGGGGGTTTCCACTGTTTAGGCACATCAGGGGCTCTCTAAACGCGACATGGTATCCAGCCAATTCTGCGTTGAAAAAGTCAAACGGCACTCCTTCCCTTGCGACCTCTGCCGTGCGCCCAAAAAGTGGTTTACCCCCACATATGGGGTATCAGCGTATTCAGGAGAAATTGCACAACAAATTTTGTGGTTCATTTTTTCTTTTAAACACTTGAGAAAATAAAAAAAATTGGTTCCGAAGTAAAGCTTTTGCAAAAAAAAGTTTAATGTCAATTTTTTTCCTTCCACATTGCTTCAGCACCTGTGAAGCACCTGAAGGGTTAATAAACTTCTTGAATGTGGTTTTGAGCACATTGAGGGGTGCAGTTTTTAGAATGGTGTCACTTTTGGGTATTTTCTATCATATAGACCCCTCAAAGTGACTTCAAATGTGATGTGGTCCCTAAAAAAAAATGGTGTTGTAAAAATGAGAAATCGCTGGTCAACTTTTAACCCTTATAACTTCGTAACAAAAGAAAATTTTGTTCCCAAAATTGTGCTGATGTAAAGTAGACATGTGGGAAATGTTATTTATCAAGAAATATGTGTGACATATCTCTCTGATTTAACGGCATAAAAATTTCAAATTTGAAAATTGCAAAATTTTAAAAATTTTCGCCATATTTCCGTTTTTTTTCATAAATAAAAGCAAGTCATATAAAAAATTTTTTACCACTAACGTGAAGTACAATATGTCACGAAAAAACAATCTCAGAATCAGCTGGTTCGTTAAAGCGTTCCAGAGTTATAACCTCATAAAGTGACAGTGGTCAGAATTGTAAAAATTGGCCCGGTCATTAAGCTGCAAAATGGCTCTGTCACTAAGGGGTTAAGGCAAAAAACAACTTACAGTTATTTTTGAAATTCAGAAATTTAGATCGATCCCCCAAAAACAAATCTGGCATGGGAATCCTAGGTTTCACAACCGGCAACCTAGCAAGATAGGTAGCAATACTCCGAACCTCAGTGGCAAGCTGATCCACACGGCCAGACAACTGTGCAAACTCCATTGAGACAGAAAAAAAATCCTCCTCAGCACCCAGAGAAAAAGAGGGAAAAAATGCAACAAACAGAAAAAAAAAAATCTCTGACAACTCTGACAACTTTTTTTCTTTCCACACTATTTTTCCCTTCTGTGAGTACCATATAATTTTCAGTTTGGCCGGTGATACTGTTATGTACGGTAGCTGAGGAGGACAGGAGAGATTACTTTCTGCAACCCAGAAAACCCTACAAAAATCCAACAATTCTGATTACAAAAATACTGAGATCACACGATCTCGCCACCCACTAAATCAGATCTCAGTGTGAACAAAACCAAGCTGCAGCCGCTGAAAAAGAAGGAAAAAGCAAATGAAAAAACAACAGTGGCTACAGACAAACTGTGAGGAGCTCAGGCCCCAGGAGGGGACCTGGCTGTCCACCACAAATGTGCAGAAAAAAATGCAAATAGCAAGCACAAAAAGAAAAGCAGAAAATAACTTATCTGAAAGCAGCAGATACAGGAAAGACACCAGCAAACTTAAAAAATGAACCAGGAACCACAATTGAGACCAGAACAATTGATCACCAGCGACCATCATGGGAGGGAACCTCCCTTATATCAGTCCAGTCCGTGATCCCAGATTGCCATTCCTCTCTGGAAGGTCCAGTACTGTCTGTAACCACCAGAGGGAGCCTCTGCTCATTCACAACAGCCGGCACCGACTGGAGATGGCTCAGCACGGGCCCCCGCTGGACGCTCCAGCCCCACCGGAGACCAAGGCTTCCAAGGTTCGGGCGGAGGACTTTCCCTTGCTTGAAAAGGAAGGAGACCTGGATTCCTTTCTGCTGGCCTTTAAGAGAACCTGCCTCCAACACCATCTGGCCCTGGATCAGTGGACAAGGTACCTGACCCCCCATTTGAGGGGTAAGTCCCTGGAAGTTTTGGGGGACTTACCAGCCAGGGAGGAGCAGGACTACAACAGCATCAAGCAGGCCCTGATCCAGCACTACAACCTCACCCTGGAGTCGTACCGCAGGAAGTCCCGAAGCCTGCAGCGGGGCTCAAAGGACACCTGGACCGACCACATGCGGGCCCTGCTGAGAGGTGCGGAGCACTGGACCTTGGGTCTAGAGCTCATCACCCGCCAGGAGGTCCAGGAACTGTTCGTCACAGAGCAGTTCTTGCGGAACTGCCCAGAGGACCTCCAGCAGTTCCTCCGTGACCGGAAACCAAAGGGGGCTTCTGCTACAGCCGAGTATGCCAACAACAGGGCGCCTGAGCCGAAGAAGCCTGCCAGCAGCACCTGGAGAGGGGGTAAGCCCAATCCTGCCCCAGCCCCATATCCAGCCCCCAGAGTGCAAGGGGTGTACCCCCTGTTGCCATCTCCAGGCCAGGAACAGAACCCAGGCGTTGTCATCATTGCAACCAGCCGGGACACTTTAAGGCTGCGTGTCCCGAGCGCCATAAGGCCCCATCCCTGTCCCAGAAACCGTCCACTGTTTTGTATGTGGGAAGGGGTGATGGGAGGTCCCTGGACAATTACCAATCCATCACCATCGGCCACTCAGCGGTCATGGGACTGCGGGACACAGGCGCTGAATGAGCCCTGGTACGTCCTGAGGTGGTGTCCCCTCAAGACTTGGTGCCTGGGAAAACCTTTCGGTCTCCGGAATTGGAGGCATTGAACCGGCGCTGCCCGTCGCCAAGGTGTATTTGGACTGGGGTGCCGTGAGGAGGAAGCGGAGATGGGAGTAACGCCAAATATTCCTGCCAATGTGTTGCTTGGGACAGATTTGGGGCGGCTAGTGTCCCAGTATGTGGCCACTGAACCCCCAAGTTCGGCTCCCCAAGAATGTCATGACTCTGCTGTGAATGCTAATATTAATGTATTGAATGTGCCTCCAACAGTGGAGGAGGGAGTGAAACCTGATGGTAAGCCATGCACTGACACTACACACGCAGGGCTCACATTGAGGACAGGTGAGGAGGCTGCAGAGGAGAGCTCAGAGGTGGTGGGAGGGGCTGCTATGGGCAGTATAGGGCCCCTAAGGGAATCCAGCCTGCTGAGTCCAGGGCCTCTGCAGAAAGAGGAACAGGCCATGGGGGGAGGGGGCGTCCCGGGAGAGGAGCCACCAGGTAAGACCCCAGGGCAGGAGTTCCCACATCCGGGATGTCAGGGGGCCAGGGAAGTCTGCCTGACCCAGCGACTTGGTCAGGGGCCGAGGGGAAGCCGGTGCTACCCGTGGTCTCAGCAGTCGTGGCCGCTGTTACCAGGAGTGGGAGCGCCAAAGCACAAGGAGCCTCGCGGAGGTCCGACGGTTTCCCCCTCTCCGACCAAGTGGCTGCCGAGTCAGACAGCGGCCAGGAGACAGATCTCGGGAAGCTGACAGAGGATGTGGCAGTTTCATCAATTCTTGCCACATCAAGTCAGGGATTTCTAGCCTGAAAACTCTCAAGGAGCAGGCGGCACAGCCTCCCCTGGAGTCCGACTGCGAAAGAGTGGTCTGGGACCAGGGACGGCTGTACCGGGTAACGGTCCAGCAGTGTTCACCGGAGGTGTGGCCCAGGGACCGACAGTTAGTGGTACCCTATCCGTTCAGGATGGAATTGTTGCGGATCGCACACGAGATTCCCATGGCTGGACACCTAGGGATCGCTAAAACCAGAGCCAGGCTAGCTCAGCATTTCTACTGGCCTGGAATCAGGACCGAGGTGACTGCCTACTGCCGTTCGTGTGACACCTGTCAGAGGTGGGGGAAGGCGGGGCGGCGCCCCAAAGTCCCACTAGTAACTCTGCCCATCATTGAAGAGCCTTTTTCGAGGGTGGCTGTGGATCTCATTGGACCTCTGTCCACTCCCAGCCGCTCCAGGAACTGCTTTATACTAACGGTAGTGGGCTATGCCACCCGGTACCCGGAGGCGGTATGTTATGAGCTCGGTTGCAACAGCTTTATTATATAATGGATTGCAATCGAACCTGGGGTCCGCGATGCAGTTTATGTTCACTGCTGCCGAACACCCCTATAGTATGAGGGTCAAACTGACAACGGAAATCAACATTAGATCTCGCCTGTGTTACATCACACTAGGGGAGATGTAGAATTGGCACTATCTCAGTTAACGTCACGGGAGATGTGCTCTCGACTGGCGTAGATGTTGCCTTTTAATGGCACAGAAGCCACTTGCCAGGTATTAGATTTGCACTATGTGCTGCAAGCTGGTATAGACGTAGCCCTGTTGACTGCACAGAAGCTACGTGCCAGCCGCTAGGAAGTGCGTGTGACTAACGCCAGGCGTACGTGTTACTAGCCGGCGTGATACCGGACTGAGCCACTCTCTGTTCAGCTTGGCAGGCGATGCACAGGTTACATGCCCCGCAGTCTGCTCAGGGTGTATAGCTACCCTATATACGTAGCAAGACTGCGCTACGTTAGCTACAGATTACACGCCCCACAGTCTGCTCAGGGTGTATAGCTATCCTATATTCGCAGCAAGACTGCACCACATTGGCTACCTGCTTGGCATAAGCTAATCCTGCCTGAAGGACCTGTGCTAATTAGCTGAGCGAACTCTGGCATCGGCAGGTCCCGGAGAGCAAAGCTAGAGAGCACGTGGAGCCCAGATTCTGGTACGTCCACACATGAGCAATGCCTATTTTAGTATGATCTGACCGCGCCGCGGACAGACAAGCTATTTAAGAGCTAAGCTCCGCCCCAGCCATCTCGTCAGTCGCATCACCGATGACGTCATCCGTGACCAATCAGGCGATGCCAGGTCAGAGGATCAGCTGACATTAAGCACCAATCATGGCTCGCCATGTCACAGACATGCTCAGTGCAGGCATTTCTGGCTTACAACAGCCTTTTCTTGTTCCATAACCTAGGTTTAAGGCTACTATGAACAAAGACCCGAGTAACTATTTGTGCCTCTTGGGTATTGGCTAGGCGTTGGGATCGACAGTGAAGTTGAGCAGCATCTGCCTCAGCTGGATCTGGATGTGAGACCACAGACTCCTCAGATCCTGCCGTCACCCGATGCCTAACATTATCCTCCCCACTTGATGCTCATATTCCTCAATGAGCAGGGGAGCATGAATATGGTCCACGGTTTCCCAAGTGCGATCCTCAGACCCACGATCCCTCCAGTGTACTAAATAAAAAATTTTGCCGCGCACCATCTTAGACACCACAATCGCCTCTACCTCGAAATCCTGACCCCCGGTGTCACAAGCGTGCTGAGCTTCCGAGAATTTCGTCAGGCGAACGGGTTTCAGAAGTGACACATGGAATGTATCATGTATCCTCAAGTGCCGAGGCAATTGCAGACGATACACCACGGGATTTACTTGGGCCAAAATTTTAAAAGAACCAATAAACCAATGGGGAATTTGGCCGATTCCCTGCGACCTCCAATATTACGAGCCGCGAGCCAGACCCTGTCGCCCGGTGAGAAAAATGGAGCTGGACGACGATGACTGTCAGCCGACTGTCTCATCCGATTTTCGGAGGCCAATAACGCTTCCTGCGCATGATCCCAGACGTCCCGCGCCTCCATAGCCCAATCTCTGACCCCAGGCTCCCCAGAGTTAACTGGCATAGGGACTGGCACACGTGGGTGCTGACCATTGTTCAACAGGAAAGGAGTCTGACCTGTGGAATCCGCCACTGCATTATTTAGAGCAAATTCTGCCCAAGGAAGCAAAGCTGCCCAATTATTATGATTGGCAGAAATGAAATGACGCAAGTATGTCACTAGCGTCTGATTAGTGCGTTCCACCAAGCCGTTGGTCTCCGGGTGATAGGTAGTAGAGAGGTTTAGTTCAATATTACACAGATTACACAATTCTCTACTAAACCGAGAGGTGAACTGAGGACCTCGATCACAGACAATCCTATCAGGCATACCGTGAAGACGGAAGACGTGACGGATAAACAGTGATGCCAGAACCAGGGAAGAAGGAACCCTAGGAAGGGGTACCAGGTGAACCATCTTAGAAAAATGGTCAGAAACCACCCTTATGGTCGTATTACCCCGGGACTTAGGTAACTCAACCACGAAATCCATCCCAATCAGCTCCCAAGGTCTATCCGCCACGGGTATCGAATGTAGAAGACCCGCCGTACTCTGATGAGAAGATTTATTTCTCGCGCAGGAGATGCATGCTTGGACGTATTCTTTAACGTCCTGGGACAACCGAGGCCACCAATACGAGCGTTGAAGGAACTCAGTGGTGCGTTTGATTCCAAAATGACCCCCGACCTTAGAGGCATGTGCACACGAGAGCACCTCATTCTGTAGGTTCGGGGGAACAAACGTCTTCCCGGGTGGAACCTGGTCTAGAGTCACCGGTGCCACCGTTCGCATACTCTCAGGAGGAACGATAAGTCTGGGCTCGTCATCGTCCTCCATCGTATCCATGGACCTAGATAGAGCATCAGCCCGAGGATTCTTCTCCCCTTTTAGAAAATGGTAAAATTGAATCGGGCAAAAAAGAGGGACCACTGAGCCTGCCTTGGGTTGAGACGCTGTGCCGTCTGCAAGTATGAGAGATTTTTATGGTCAGAATACACCACAAACGGATGTTTACCTCCCTCCAAAAGATACCTCCATTCAACAAAAGCCAATTTTATTGCGTGTAACTCTTTATCCCCAATAGTATAATTCCTCTCCGCTGGAGAAAAGGTCTTGGAGAAGAAGAAACATGGTCTTCTCCAACCCTGCCCATTCTTTTGGGAAAGGACAGCACCTGCCCCTATAGAGGATGCGTCGACCTCCAAATAGAATGGCTAATTGACATCTGGCCGATGTAGGACAGGAGCTTTTGAGAAATAAGACTTGATCTCCCGGAAAGCCTCAGATGTCTCTTTAGACCAGTTTTTCGGGTTGGCACCTTTCTTGGTTAGCACGGCCAAAGGAGCCACCAGTGTAGAAAAATGTGGTATAAATTGCCGATAATAATTGATGAACCCCATGAAGCGCTGCACCGCCTTCAGAGAATGGGGCTCCTGCCAATTCTGTACGGCTACCAATTTTTGGGGATACATGGCCAAGCCCTTACTGGATACAGTGTACCCCAAGAATGGTAAAGACTCTTGTTCGAACTGGCATTTCTCCAGCTTGCAATACAAAGAATTTGCGCGCAAACGCTCAAAAACTCTGTGCTTATCCTCTCTGTGTGTGGAGAGGTCCGGGGAAAAGATCAGGATATCGTCAAGTTATATTACCACGGAGGACAGCAGCAGATCTCGAAAGATATCATTGACGAAATCCTGAAAGACGGCGGGGGCATTGCATAACCCGAAGGGCATGACGAGGTACTCATAGTGGCCATCACGAGTATTAAAGGCAGTCTTCCACTCGTCGCCCTCACAGATTCGTATGAGGTTATAGGCCCCACGCAGGTCTAATTTAGTGAAAATTTTAGCCCCTCGAAGCCTGTCGAACAATTCAGAGATCAGGGTCAGGGGATATTTGTTCTTGATGGTGATTGCGTTTAATCCCCTGTAATCAATACACGGACGTAGGTCACCTCCTTTCTTCTGGACGAAGAAGAACCCCTGTTATGTTAGGTAGCTGACGAGGACAGGAACAGCCGGGCAGCCGAACACCTGAGATGTTGGTAACTAATGGGTTGCAGATTCCTAAACTAACCACACAACTAGAGGTAGCCGTGGAGCGTTCCTACGTTGATCCTAGACGCCTCGTCACAGCCTGAGAGATAACTACACCTAAAGGCAGAAAGATGAAAGCTATCTGCCCCGGAGCAGATCCCCAAAGAAAATAGGAAGCCACCAAACATGTAATGGCGGTTAGACAAGAAGAAAGCACGAACACAGACAGAAAATAGAATGAGCAAACGCTGGGGCCACAAGCTGACTAAATAGGATAGGACAGGAGAGATTACTTTCTGCAACCCAGAAAACCTTACAAAAATCCAACAATTCTGATTACAAAAATACTGAGATCACACGATCTCGCCACCCACTAAATCAGATCTCAGTATGAACAAAACCAAGCCGCAGCCACTGAAAAACAGGAAAAAGAAAATGAACAAATAACAGTGGCTTCAGATAAACTGAGAGGAGCACAAGCCCCCTGGAGGGGACCTGGCTGACCTCCACAGAAGTGCAGGGAACAATGCAAAAAGCAAGCACAAAAATAAAAGCAGAAAATATCTTATCTGATAGCAGAAGATGCAGGCGAGACTCAGCAAACTTCCAAATGAAACAGGAACCACAATTGAGACAAGAACAATTGATCACGGCAACCATCATGGGAGGGAACCTCCCTTATATCAGACCAGTCAGTGAATCCAGATTGCCATTCCTCGCTGAAAGGTTCAATACTGTCTGTAACCACCAGAGGGAGCCTCTGCTCAGAAACCATATCTAGCACATTCATAACAGTACCCCCCCTTGAGGAGGGGTCACCGAACCCTCACTTGTGCAACCAGGCCGATCAGGATGAGCTCGGTGATAGGCACGGATCAGTCTCCTAGCATGGATGTCCGAAGCAAACACCCAAGAATTGTCCTCCTGACCATAACCTCTCCACTTAACCAAATACTGGAGTTTCCGTCTAGAAAAACGAGAATCCAATATTTTCTCAACCACATACTCCAGATTGCCCTCAACCAAAACAGGGTCAGGAGGCGCAGCCATAGGAACCACTGGCTCGACAAACCTCTTCAATAAGGAATTATGGATCTTAAATGTCCCTGGAAGAAGCAAACGGAAGGAAACAGGATTAAAAATCTCCATGATCTTATAAGGTCCAATGAACCTAGGCTTAAACTTTGGAGATGCAACCCTCATAGGGATATTTCTTGAGGACAACCAAACCAAGTCCCCCACTTTAAACCGAGGACCATCAGTCCTATGCCAGTTGGCAAACCGTTGGGCCTTCTCCTGAGAGAGAGACAACCTCAATACTACCTGGTCCACAAATCTGCTGCATTCACTCCACAACAGAGTCAACACCTGGACAGACAGAAGCCTCCAGCCTCTCCCGAAGAAAATCGAGGGTGAACTCAGCCAAAGGCAAAAAAGAGACCCAGTCATCTTGATCAGCAGACACAAAACATCTCAAATAAGTCTCCAAGGTCTGGTTTGTTCTCTCGGTTTGTCCATTGGTCTGAGGATGAAAAGCAGAGGAGAAAGATAATTGAACACCAAGTTTAGAACAAATTGTCCTCCAAAATCTGGAAACAAACTGGACTCCTCTGTCAGACACAATGTTCTCCGGAATGCCATGTAACTGAACCACCAGCTGAAGAAACAAAGGCACCAATTCGGAGGAGGAAGGTAACTTAGGTAATGGCACAAGATGTATCATCTTGGAAAACCTATCACAGATTACCCAGATAACGGTGATTCTCTGAGAAACAGGGAGGTCGGAAATAAAATCCATAGAGATATGGGTCCATGGCCTCTTGGGCACAGGTAATGGCATTAACAAACCACTAGAGCGAGATAAGGCTTGGAGCGAGAGCAAGTCCCACAGGACTGAACAAATTCCCTGACGTCACGAGACAAAGTAGGCCACCAAAAGGACCGACTCACCAAGTCTCTGGTACCAAAAATCCCGGGATGACCAGCCAACGCGGAACAATGGATCTCAGACATCACACTCTTCTTCCACTGGTCTGGGACAAACAATTTCCCAATAGGGCAGCGCTCAGGTTTATCCTCCTGACACCCTTCCAGAGCCAGTCTCAAATTGGGCGAGATGGCGGAAAGAACTACACCCTCTTTCAAAATAACAGTAGGATCAGACAACTCAGGAGAGTCCGCAAAGAAACTCCTCGAGAGGGCATCCGTCTTAACATTCTTAGTGCCAGGAAGAAAAGAAACCACAAAATTAAAAAGTGTGAAAAACAAGGCCCACCTGGCCTGTCTAGGATTAAGTCGCTTGGCTGATTCGAGATAAACCAGATTCTTATGGTCCGTGAGGACCACCACCTGATGTTTGGCTCCTTCCAGCCAATGTTTCCACTCTTCAAAGGCCCACTTCATGGCCAATAACTCCCGATTACCCACGTCATAATTACGTTCAGTTGGAGAAAATTTTCAAGAGAAAAAGGCACAAGGGTTACTCTTAGAGGTCTCTGGATTTCTTTGAGACAAAACAGCACCTGCCCCAATTTCAGAGGCATCAACCTCCACCTGAAACGGTAGAGAAACATCAGGCTGCCGTAGAACAGGAGCAGAAGTCAATCTCTGCTTAAGTTCCTGAAACGCAGAGACTGCCTCAGGAGGCCAATTCACCACATCAGAACCCTTTTTGGTCAAATCAGTCAATGGTTTAACAATACTGGAGAAATTACCAATAAATTTACGATAAAAATTGGCAAAACCCAAAAATCTCTGAAGAGCCTTTAATGAAGTAGGTTGGACCCAATCACAGATGGCCTGAACCTTGACCGGGTCCATTTCAATAACAGACGGAGACAAAATGAATCCCAGAAATGAGACCCTCTGTACGCCAAAAAGACACTTTGATCCCTTCACATACAGTCATGGACAAAAGTTTTGAGAATGACACAAATATTAATTTTTACAAAGTCTACTGCTTCACTTTTTCTAATGGCAATTTGCATATACTCCAGAATGTTATAAAGAGTGATCAGCTTAACAGCAATTACTTGCAAAGTCAATATTTGGCTAGAAAATGAACTTTATCCCCCAAAACACATTTCAACATCATTGCAGCCCTGCCTTAAAAGGACCAGCTAACCTCTTTTCAGTGATTGCTCCATTAACACAGGTGTGGGTGTTGATGAGGACATGGCTGGAGATCAATCTGTCATGATTAAGTAAGAATGACACCACTGGACACTTTAAAAGGAGGCTGGTGCTTGGCATCATTGTTTCTCTTCTGTTAACCATGGTTATCTCTAAAGAAACACGTGCAGTCATCATTGCAATGCACAAAAATGGCCTAACAGGGAAGAGTATCGCAGCTCGAAAGATTGCACCTCAGTCAACAATCTATCGCATCATCAAGAACTTCAAGGAGAGAGGTTCCATTGTTGCCAAAAAGGCTCCAGGGCGCCCAAGAAAGACCAGCAAGCGCCAGGACCGTCTCTTAAAAGTGTTTCAGCTGCGGGATCGGGCCACCAGCAGTGCAGAGCTTGCTCAGGAATGGCAGCAGGCAGGTGTGAGTGCATCTGCACGCACTGTGAGGCAGAGACTCTTGGAGCAAGGCCTGGTCTCAAGGAGGGCAGCAAAGTAGCCACTTCTCTCCAGAAAAAAACATCATGGACAGACTGATATTCTGCAAAAGGTACAGGCAATGGACTGCTGAGGACTGGAGTAAAGTTATTTTCTCTGATGAATCCCCTTTTCGATTGTTTGGGACATCAGGAAAACGCCTCATTTGGAGAAGACAAGGTGAGCGCTACCACCAGTCTTGTCTCATGCCAACTGTTAAGCATCCTGAAACCATTCATTTGTGGGGTTGCTTCTCAGCCAATGGAATCGGCTCTCTCACAGTCTTGCCTAAAAACACAGCCATGAATGAAGAATGGTACCAGAATTTCCTCCAAGAGCAACTTCTCCCAACCCTCCAAGAGCAGTTTGGCGATCAACAATGCCTTTTCCAGCATGATGGAGCACCTTGCCATAAAGCAAAGGTGTTAACTAAATGGCTCAGGGAACAAAACATAGAGATTTTGGGTCCATGGCCTGGAAACTCCCCAGATCTTAATCCCATTGAGAACTTGTGGTCAATCATCAAGAGACGAGTGGACAAACAAAAACCTAAAAATTCTGACAAAATGAAAGCATTGATTGTGCAAGAATGGACTGCTATCAGTCAGGATTTGGTCCAGAAGTTGATTGAGAGCATGCCAGGGAGAATTGCAGAGGTCCTGAAGAAGAAGGGTCAATACTAGTGTTGAGCGATACGATAATGTAAATATCGGCTATCTGCCGATATTAGCTCTATCGGCCTTTCGATAATTCGTTTCGATATTTTCGTCTTATCGAATACCGGTAATCAGCTGTGCTGCGTCCGGGATGACAGGCTCTGCCTGTCATTCTGATGTAGCAGAGCTGGATCGTCGTGGGACACTCGTTACTATGGACTGCGTCGGTCAGGTGGCATACTTTTTTTTTTTTTCATTTTTTTACAGGAGATCGATGGCGTCGCAGGATGAGACTGTAATAAAAGTAATGAAAACTGTGTTTTTGTTTTTTTTATTAAATTAAAAAACTTTTTTATGAACATTCACCCGTCCGGGTACATAAACAATTTAACTATTTACATACAGTGACCCTGTCCGGGTTATTTATAATTCTTTGGCAGGGGTGTTCCAGGTACCACCTGGTACTCTTCTGATGCTTGCCAAACATCCGAGGCACCAAGGACCACCAGGACCTGATGACGTCGTGTGGCCTGTACAGTCAAGTCGTGACCCGCTATCTGGGTCTGTGTGGCCACCTCTTTCATCTCCCTCCCGGTCTGGAACCCTATGTCCCAGACTGAACGAACCCCAGGGGGCCTAACAGGCGCCGGGTACGGGCCAGCTATACTTATCATGTCCATAGCTGGGGCTGCTGAGGAGACCACTGAGGGAGGCTGGGGAGATTTACGGCGTGGGGTGGGCACTTTTGCAGAGGCCTGGATGTGGGAGGCTGAAGGCTCCGAGGGTCTCACAGGTTCCTGACACTCTGGGGAGTAAGGGGTCGCACCTGGTAACATTTAGGGCGTACCATCCATTGTAACCCCAGTGTCGGGTGTAAGTCACCAAGTCTCCTGGCAACAGGTCCCTCCCCGGGTGTCCTTCTGGGAGGTGAGCCTCCACGTCCCGCCGGTTCACAAAAACTTCTAAATAAAGTCCAGGCTCCTGGATGAAGCCCCAACCACCTTTCAATTTAAAGCTCCGTACTGCACCCTTACGCCGCGGCTCCCTCACCGTACTTTTATCTTTTCTCATCCGGTCCTTATCTGCCCGGTCCTTCTCCAGCTGACGTTGGCGAAGTTTTTGGGATTCTCGCTGCTCCCTTTGTCGCTCTGCTTCCTTCTCCCAACGTCTCCACTCTTCCTCCTGACGCCGGTTGAAATTCTCCTCCACCAGCAGCTCCATGTCTCCACCATCAAACTGCAGCTTACAGTGTCCAGTTTGCGGCAGCTCTCCTGGCGCCCCCCAGTCCTGGCGGCGCTCACCTGCGGAGGAAGCAGCCGGCTCTGGAACAGATGACAGTCGGGGCTCCGGTACAGGCAGGTAGTGCTCTGGTGCCTGCGCGGCCTCCTCCATGAGGACGGGTGTCGCTTCTTCTGTCTCAGCGACGGGGGCAGACAGCGGGATCTGGGGTGCTGACGGTGCAGCGTTTTTTGCACGAACGGGTGCCTCCACTGCGACAACGTCAACCGGATCACATTGCAAGGGCTGGGATGCCCGCACGGACTCCTCTACTAGAACGGGTGCCTCACCTTCCGGTACAGACACTTCAGGTAAGAGGGATTGGCGCCGCTCCAAGTTTAGTTTTAGGACACTCCAGCTGGCTTCCATCCTGGCGACCTCCTCCCGGTGCCGGGCCAGGCCTCTTAGGGTATCCTCCGCTTCTTGCAGCGTAGGAGGGTTTCCAGGCCGGGTGCCCAACGGTGGTTCCGTGGCGATCGGGTCGCTTCCGTGGGGGGAGAGCTCTGACTGCTCCATCCCTTCACACTTCTGCTCGTGTCCATTAGCCATCTCTGCCAAGTCACATGTGTCATTAGCATCTGGAGAGGGCCCCTCTTTTGTAGTGAGGCGGGACCTTCGTGTTAGTTTCCGCACACTGAGGAGGATGAGGAGGCGGAACTGAAGAGCTGTGGGGCACGATCTTACATTGCAGTACCATTTAGAGCCATAGTTTTCGCGTCACTGAGTGAGTGTGTACACCCATGAAGAGCACGCCCTTCTTCTTCACCAGTGCCTCGTCGTGACGCAGATATGGCGGAAAAATGGCAAATACATTCTCTGATGATTTTAGCAATTCTAAGCACAAAACCAGTTCAATTCAGGCACACAGGACTCGCTTATAGCGAGCTACAGAATCCTGTTCGTGACGCCCAAGTTGAGTCGCACAGAGCCAGAGGTTTTTGGGGTACTCGGCACCGAGCCCGTCGACTTCTATGGGGTATGTCACGGCTTTACCCGGCAATTGAATCAGAGTCTATTTTACTATGTAGAAGTGTATAAACTATAAATATATGTATATTTTATGTCACAATGACATGTATATATATATATGTATTCTATGTGTGTATATTTAGTGTTTACAAGGAAATAAAGGTTTTTTTTAGTTACGATATTTTGTTCCCATAGACTTACATTGGACTTCCGGTATCGAAATCGGATATCGACGATATTTAGTGCTATCGGCGATACAATTTCGATACGATATTTTTAGATATCGAGCACTATCGCTCAACACTAGTCAATACTGCAAATATTGACTTGCTGCATTAACTCATTCTAACTGTCAATATAAGCTTTTGTTACTCATATGTTTGCAATTATTATATTTCTTTCTGTGATAAAAACATCTGTCAAACACACATAAAAACCAGAGGGCAGCAGATCATGTGAAAATATAATATTTGTGTCATTCTCAAAACTTTTGGCCATGACTGTACAGTGCATTCTCTCTCAAAATCTGGAACACAGTCTGAACATGTTTCACATAAGAGTCCCAGTCATTGGAAAAAATCAAGATATTATCCAAATAAACAATCATAAATTTATCCACAAAATCCCTGAAAATATCATTCATGAAGGATTGGAAGACGGAAGGAGCATTAGTGAGCCCAAAGGGCATCACTAGGTACTCAAAATGCCCCTCTGGGGTATTAAACGCCGTCTTCCATTCATCACCGTGCTTAATGCGAATAAGGTTATACGCCCCCCTGAGGTCAAGCTTGATAAACCAACTAGCACTTTTCACCCTGGAAAACAGGTCAGAAATCAAGGGTAACGGATATTGATACTTCACAGTGATCTTATTCAAGAGCCGATAATCAATAACGGCCTCAATGAACCATCCTTTTTGGCCACAAAGAAAAAACCGGCACCCAAGGGTGAAGAGGATGGTCTGATATGACCCTTCTCCAATGACTCCTTGATATAAGATCACATAGCATCGTGTTCAGGTACAGACAAGTTAAAAAGGCGACCTTTAGGAAATTTACCACCAGGCACTAATTCAATAGTGCAATCATAGCTCCTGTGAGGGGGCAAGGATGCAGATTTACTTTCACTAAATACATCCGAAAAATCAGTCAAAAAGTCAGGAACATCCTGAGACTGGGGAGAGGCAGAAAAAACAGGAGTGTCGGCATTAACACATTGGCAGCCCCAACTGGTCAGAGACACAGATTTACAATCCAAAACAGGATTATGAGACTGTAACCAAGGGAAACCTAGTACAATAATGTCATGCAGATTATACAGCACCAGAAATTTGCAACTCTCCTGATGATCTGGTTCAACGCTCATTATCACCTGAGTAGAAAACTGGGGTTTGTTCTCCGCCAAAGGGGTAGCCCAGTAGGGGAATAGACTTCCGCAGGGGTATCATGGGAAACCCACAACGTTTGGCAAAGTCAAAATCCATCAAGTTAATAGCTGCTCCTGAATCAACAAACAGGACAGGAACAACAGCCGGGCAGCCGAACACCTGAGATGTTGGTAACTAATGGGTTGCAGATTCCTAAACTAAGCCACACAACTAGAGGTAGCCGTGGAGCGTTCCTACGTTGATCCTAGACGCCTCGTCACAGCCTGAGAGATAACTACACCTAAAGGCAGAAAGATGAAAGCTATCTGCCCCGGAGCAGATCCCCAAAGCAAAATAGGAAGCCCCCAAACATGTAATGGCGGTTAGACAAGAAGAAAGCACGAACACAGACAGAAAATAGAATGAGCAAACGCTGGGGCCACAATCTGACTAAATAGGATAGGACAGGAGAGATTACTTTCTGCAACCCAGAAAACCCTACAAAAATCCAACAATTCTGATTACAAAAATACTGAGATCACACGATCTCGCCACCCACTAAATCAGGTATCAGTGTGAACAAAACCAAGCCGCAGCCACTGAAAAAACTGGAAAAAGAAAATGAACAAATAACAGTGGCTTCAGATAAACTGAGAGGAGCACAAGCCCCCGGAGGGGACCTGGCTGACCTCCACAGAAATGCAGGGAACAATGCAAAAAGCAAGCACAAAAATAAAAGCAGAAAATATCTTATCTGATAGCAGAAGATGCAGGCGAGACTCAGCAAACTTCCAAATGAACCAGGAACCACAATTGAGACAAGAACAATTGATCACCGGCAACCATCATGGGAGGGAACCTCCCTTATATCAGACCAGTCAGTGAACCCAGATTGCCATTCCTCGCTGAAAGGTTTAGTACTGTCTGTAACCACCAGAGGGAGCCTCTGCTCAGAAACCATCTCTAGCACATTCATAACAAACCCTGCTTCAGCAGGAGAGACCGATTTCCTGATAAACCCCTGGGCCAGGTTCTCCTTGATGTAATCGGACATAGCCTGGGTCTCAGGGACAGACAGGAGATAAACCCTACCACGAGGAGCTCTGATCAGGGGATCAGATCTATGGCGCAGTCATACGGTCGGTGGGCAGGCAAGGTCTCTGCAGCTTTTTTCGAGAACACATCGGCATAGCTCCAATATTGCTCTGGAAGTGCCTCTAGACAGGCCGGTGGGTCTAAGACCACCTTCCGAGTTGATGCCACCATACACTGGGTAGTACATCTCTCACCCCATGAATAAACTGTCCCTGTGTTCCAATTTATATGTGGGTTGTGAGAACGTAACCACGGAAGACCCAATAGCACCTCATCCAATCCTCCAGAAAGGATAAGGAACGAGATATCCTCCCGGTGACCCTGAGGAAACAACATGGTGAGGGGAATAGACTGGTGGGTGATCTGTGTGTCTAACATGGAACCGTTGACTACCCTGATGTTTTTTGGGTCTGGACAGTATTTCCATAGGAACGGCGTGCTTCTGAGCAAAAGTTGATGACAAAAATTTGCCATCAGCTCCAGAATCCACCACTGCCTTGGCAGCAACCATGGTTGTTCCGAAAAGCAACGACACCTTATAGGCTAGTCTGGAGGAAGAAGTCTCTGAGTCTAACACACCTCCTCCGATGGTGGTTAGACACTCGTTCTTTCGCCCGCTTGGAACCCTTATTATTGGGGTATTCCAAGAGATGCATAGGACGAGAATGAGGGGACCATTTCCTGGTCTGGGAAATATCCATTGGCTCCTGTTCCGTGTCTGGAACCACGGATAAGGAAGTCAATTTAGAAAATGACGGTGCCAACGGAAACCGAGGTTTAGAGACCTTCAGCTCCAATTTGCTTTCTGCATGACGTAAATCAATACGGTTAGCGAGGGTCATTAACTCTTCCAGGGAGGTTAGAATCTCCCTGGTGGCTAGAGCATCTTTTATATGCCCAGCCAAACCCTTCCAGAACACCGGTATTAGCAACGGTTCAGACCAATCCAGTTCTGCCGCTAATGTCCTGAGCTGGACGGCATAATGACTGGCGGTGGTCGAACCCTGCACTAATGTAAGCAGCTTAAGAGCTGTATCATGTGTGACCTGAGGACCGAGGGACACACTTTTTAGGGTTCTAAGAAAGAGACCCACATTGATCACTACCGGATCACTCCGTTCCCACAGAGGAGTAGCCCACTCCAAGGCCCTGCGGGTAAGCAATAGGATAACAAAACCCCCTTTAGCCCTTTTGGAGGAGAACCATGCCTCCATCATTTCTAATTGAATGGAGAATCGATTAATGAAACCCTGCAGGATTTACTGTCCCCAGAAAATTTTTCCGGCTGAGCAAAATGCGGTAATGACACTTTAGCAGCTACCGCAGCTTGCACAGCAGCAGAGCTTACGAGATTTGCTGCTTGTGCGGCCGCCTGAGTAGCTACTGCAGTGAGATCAGCAACTGGAGCGGCCTGCTCCAGAGACCTAATTCTGGCCCCTAGTTGCAGAACGTAACGCTGCAGCTGCTGGTCGTCAGCCATGATCGGCTAGACCTTGGCGGTTAGATACTGTTATGAGCTCAGTTGCAACAGCTTTATTATATAATGGATTGCAACCGAACCCGGGGTCCGCGATGCAGTTTATGTTCACTGCTGCCGAACACCCCTATAGTATGAGGGTCAAACTGACAACGGAAATCAACATTAGATCTCGCCTGTGTTACATCACACTAGGGGAGATGTAGAATTGGCACTATCTCCGATAACGTCACGGGAGATGTGCTCTCGACTGGCGTAGATGTAGCCCTGTTAATGGCACAGAAGCCACTTGCCAGATATTAGATTTGCACTAAGTGCTGCAAGCTGGTATAGACGTAGCCCTGTTGACTGCACAGAAGCTACATGCCAGGCGCTAGGAAGTGCGTGTGACTAACGCCAGGCGTACGTGCTACTAGCCGGCGTGATACCGGACTGAGCCAGCTTGGCAGGCGATGCCCAGTTTACGTGCCCCGCAGTCTGCTCAGGGTGTATAGCTACCCTATATTTGTAGCAAGACTGCGCTACGTTAGCTACAGGTTACGTGCCCCACAGTCTGCTCAGGGTGTATAGCTACCCTATATTCGTAGCAAGACTGCACCACGTTAGCTACAGGTTACGCGCCACACAGTCTGCTCAGGGTGTATAGCTACCCTATATTCGCAGCAAGACTGCACCACATTGGCTACCTGCTTGGCATAAGCTAATCCTGCCTGAAGGACCTGTGCTAATTAGATGAGCGAACTCTGGCATCGGCAGGTCCCGGAGAGCAAAGCTAGAGAGCACGTGGAGCCCAGATTCTGGTACGTCCACACATGAGCACTGCCTATTTTAGTATGACCTGACCGTGCCGCGCCGCGGACAAGCTATTTAAGGGCTAAGCTCTGCCCCAGCAATCTCGTCAATCGCATCACCGATGATGTCATCCGTGACCAATCAGGCGATGGCAGGTCAGAGGATCAGCTGACATTAAGCACCAATCATGGCTCGCCATGTCACAGACATGCTCAGTGCAGGCATTTCTGGACTTAGGCTTACAACAGCCTTTTCTTGTTCCGTAACCTAGGTTTAAGGCTACTATGAACAAAGACCCGAGTAACTATTTGTGCCTCTCGGGTATTGGCTAGGCGTTGGGATCGACGGCGAAGCTGAGCAGCATCTGGGTCTGGATGGGAGACCACAGACTTCTCGGATCCAAGTTCAGATCCTGCTGTCACCCGATGACTAATACAGTAGCTTTGTCGTCCATTTGGGCCGACAAAGTGGCCTCTGCCTTACTGGAGATTTTCTCTAGAGTGGGGTTTCCACAGGAAATGCTCACTGACTGAGGGACCCAGTTCATATCGCAGCTGATGGAGTATCTCTGTAAGCAGATACAGGTGTAAGATCTGGTAGCCAGCCCGTATCACCCACAGACCATTGGCCTGTGTGAGCGGTTCAATGGCACCTTAAAGCAGATGCTGAAGATGTTGGTCGACTCTCACGGGAGAGACTGGGAGCGGTATCTCCCACACCTTCTGTTTGCCTACCGGGAGGTCCCACAGGCCTGAACAGGGTTCTCCCCCTTTGAGCTCCTGTACGGGCGATGTATACGGGGCCCCTTGCTCTGGTGAAGGAAGCATGGGAAGGGGATTTGGCCACCCCTGGAGTGTTGGTCATTGAGTATGTCGTGCGCTTCCGGGACCGAATGATGGCCTTGACACAGCTGGTGCATGACAATATGGCCCAAGCCCAGGCTGACCAGAAGCGGTGGTACAACCAGAATGCTTGTGAGCGGACCTATCATAGAATCATAGAATAGCAGAGTTGGAAGGGACCTCCTGGGCCATCTGGTCCAACTCCCTGCTCAAAGCAGGATTCTCTAAATCATCCCAGACCGATGTCTGTCCAGCCTTTGTTTGAAGACTTCCATTGAAGGAGAACTCACAACCTCTCGTGGCAGCCTGTTCCACTCATTGATCACCCTAAAGGTACTGCTACACTAAACAATCCCGCTAGCGATCACGATAACGACGCATACTATTGCGATCGCTAGCGGGATTGTTTCTATATCACTAGTAGCAGCCTAATTTAGCGATGTCGTTAAGGATGCTATCGCGGTTAGCGATCTCCTTAACGACTTTAGCGGTACAAAAGTACCGCTAAATCGCTAACAAAAGGTGCTACACTCAGCGATATATACTTACCAGCGGGGCTCCGACGATAAAAATAGGGTCCGGAACGATGAGAACGACGAGCGAGATCACAGCAGGATCTCAGCAGGGGCCACGTCGCTGGTAGATGCCGCACACAACAACATCGCTAACGGCATCGCTAAATAGTGACGTTTTTTAGCGATCCCGTTAGCGATGTTGTTTAGTGTGGCATACCCTTAACTGTCAAAAAGTTTTTTCTAATATCTAATCTGTGTCTCCTCCCATTCAGTTTCATCCCATTGCTTCTAGTCTTTTCTTGTGCAAATGAGAATAAAGATGATCCTTCTACAATGTGACAGCCCTTGAGATATTTGTAGACAGCTATTAAGTCTCCTCTCAGTCTTCGTTTTTACAGGCTAAACATTCCCAAATCCTGCAAACCGTTCCTCATAGGACATAGGACCATTCTGGTAGCTCTTCTCTGAACTTGCTCCAGTTTGTTGATGTCTTTTTTAAAATGTGGTGCCCAAAACTGGACACAGTATTCCAGAGAGGTCTGACCAAAGAGGAGTAGAGGGCAATAATGACCTCACGTGATCTAGACTGTATGCTTCTGTTGATACATCCTAGAATTGCATTTGCCTTTTTTGCTGCTGCATCACACTGTTGACTCATGTTCAGTCTGTGATCAATTAATATACCCAAGTCTTTTTCACATGTGCTGTTACTTAGCCCTATAACTCCCATTTTGTATATGCTTTTTTCATTTTTATTGCCCAGATGTAGTACTTTGCATTTTTCCCTGTTAAAATCCATTCTGTTAGTTGCTGCCCACTGCTCCAGTTTATTTATATCTTTTTGAATCTTCTCTCTCTCTCTCTAGTATTAGCTACCCCTCCTAGCTTTGTGTCATCAGCAAATTTGATCAGTTTACCCTCAATTCCTTCATCACCAGGTGGGTCAAAAGGTGTGGATACTGGTCCCCGTACCTCAAAACAAGCTTCAAGCGGCCTGGGAGGGTCCATACCTCGTGCACGAGCAGCTCAACGCCATCACCTATCTGGTCAACCTGGACCACGCCCGTGGAAGGAGGAAGGCCTTCCACGTGAACATGATGAAGGCCCATCATGAGCGGGAGGCTTGTGCCCACCCAGTGTGCAACCTTCCCGAGGAAGCAGAGGCAGAAACCCTCCTGGATCTGCTCACCCAAGCCAAGGCGGGTGGATCCATCGAGGATGTGGGGGTTGGCCACCAGCTCTCGGAGGACCAACATTCACAGCTGGGGGTCACACTACACCCCTTTCGGGAGCTGTTCAGCAGCCTGCCCGGAAGGACTGAGACAGCCGTCCATGACGTGGACACCAGCAATCACCCCCCGATCCGGCGTTCAGCATATCGGGTCTCTCTTGAGGTGCAGCAGCAAATGCGCCAAGAGATAGATGAGATGCTGAAGCTGGGGGTGATCCAAGCGTCCAACAGCGCGTGGGCTTCGCCTGTAGTCCTCGTCCCTAAAAAGGACCGAATTACGCGGTTCTGCGTGGACTACCGAGGGCTCAACGCTGTGACGGTCACTGATGCGTACCCAATGCTGCGCATTGATGACCTACTCGACCAGCTGGCCAGGGCCAGGCACCTGACCATCATGGATCTGAGCAGGGGGTATTGGCAGATTACCCTGACCCCTGGGGCATGGGAAAGCTCTGCCTTTATCACCCCATTCGGACAGTACGAGTCCACAGTGATGCCCTTCGGCATGAAGAATGCCCCTGCCACTTTTCAGCGGATGGTCAACACGCTGCTCAAGGGACGGGAAGGGTATGCGACCGTGTACCTGGATGACATTGCCATCTTCAGTCCCACCTGAGAGGATCACCTAGAGCTCCTGGCGCAGATGCTCGGGTGGATCCAGCGAGCAGGCTTGACCATTAAGCCGGAAAAATGCCAGCTGGGTATGAGTGAGGTCCACTACCTGGGACACCGGGTAGGCTGGGGAGCTCTGAAGCCAGAGCCCGGGAAGGTGGATGCCATCACATCCTGGCCCACCCCCAGGACCAAGAAGCAGGTGATGTCCTTCTTGGGGACTGCTGGGTACTACAGGAGGTTTGTTCCACACTATAGTGCCCTGGCCAAGCCCGACGGACCTCACCAAGAAAAGGCTGCCCGTCGCAGTCGACTGGACAGTCGCCTGCGAGACAGCTTTCCAGGTGCTCTAGACTGCCCTTTCTAGCTCTCCTGTACTACAGGCAGGCGACTTCACGCGGCCGTTCTTAGTGCAGACCGACACTAGCGACTTCGGCCTCGGTGCTGTGCTCAGCCAGGTCGACACTACGGGCCATGAACAGCCCATTTTGTACCTGAGCCGGAAGCTCCTGCCAAGGGAAGTGGCCTATTCCACGATGGAGAAGGAATGTCTGGCAATTGTGTGGGCCCTACTTGTACGGATGCCAATTCACCGTGGAAACAGACCACAACCCCCTCAGCTGGTTACACATGATCTCTGGGACGAATGGGAGGTTGCTACGCTGGAGCCTCGCTCTCCAGCAGTACCACTTCACCATTCGCCACAAAAGATGCAGGGACCATGGTAACACTGATGGGTTGTCCCGGCAAGGAGAGGGTACGGAGGGGCGCAAAGGGGAACACAGGAATGTGATACCCCCTAGCGCCCTCTAAAGCAGGGAGGTGTGTTGAAGGAACAGCCACCATCTTAGATATGGGGCCTAATGCTCGCCTCATGTCTGAACCTGGCCTGTCCCAGCTGCCATTTTGTCTGCTCACAGAGCCACAGGCAGCTAAATGCTCCCAACCCCCATGGCCTGTAGGCATATTGAAGACAACAGGGTTTAGTCTCCACTGTGAATAACAAGGTCTTTAGTATGCTAAGTAGATCAGGCCCAAAACAGGACTTGAAAGCTTTAGTACGGAGTCACGCCAGCATGGGGGCCTGATATATAAAAATAAAAATATCTGCGTGATCCTGCGGACCTCGGGCATCTGACAGTGCGACTCTTAAGTCGGTGATGGCTCGGGGACCTGAGATATAGAGATTGGGTCGCGGTGGAGGGCCAAGCGGGCCATGTTTGATCTACACGTGACAGGCAAAACAAACTGCATTCGCTGGTACCTCTTGTGTCCTGATACTATCGTCCTGGAGAAAGTTAACCCCTTTCTTAGATATTGGGAATAAATTCTGCAGGGAGCTAAGGGTGGAGATTATTAGCCCACCCTCTGACTCCGAGGGGAGGGACCTAGCAGGTTTAAGAACTGTGAGCGGATGGCAGACTCTCGCTATTCACACAGAAGAACAAGACGATGAAGAAGGAACAAGTGACAGATCTGCCAAGGGAGCAGCGGTACACATTTTGGGGACTGTCCAGCAACTAAGATTCTTACCTGTGAACCACAGAGTTCCCGGCGTCCACATGCAACCTACAGCCTGGTAACATTGACCTCTAGCTAATACCTCTAAGCCTTGTACCATTATTGTTATATTTTACTCTGACTGCAAATCCACTGTAATTCCATTGTATAGCTTACTGTATAGTTCTGTAATTATCTAGTGTACCCTTAAGGCAATTAAACCATAAAATTAATTTTGGGCTGATGCTTTTACTCTGATTATGAATCTTAGAATACCCAGTGGGTAACAGGACATTTGCTCTAGGTGCAGTTCCCTTACTGATCTGAGAGACCAAGGGGTCGCCGGAGAGCTGTGACTGTGTAGTTACGTCACATTGGTGACGTGGAGGGAAGCGGGTTTCCTTCACACTTCCATTTTCAATTTAATACATTTTTTTGCACTTAGAATTACTTAGAACTAAACTTAGTTTCCTTAGATATTGCTAGTGCAAGAGTGATCATGTATTTGATAGTCACCACCCCAAATTGTAAGTGGATACATCATGGAGTGGAGCCAAATTCTGCTGTCTTTGGAACCCAGAATCGTCAGCTCAGATTTCTTCTATAAAAAGCATAAGGGCACAGTGAACTGCACATTAACACACATCTGCAGGGAGGGTGATCAGAAGGACAGAACAGCCTTATGTCATCAGGGATTGATGGCAAAAAATAGATTTGTCTTGATAAGGGTGATGATAGATAGTGATCTTTTTACCATATGTCCTGTTACAGGGCTCTATGGCGGAGGTCCACCAAGATGTCAAAACTTGGAACATCTTTGATTTTGCAAGCAATGTGGTTTACATACATCTTACAGACTCCTTTGTCTACTTATCAATATGCATATGGTAACAGATTTAATGGCTAAAAAATAAATGTACCCCACACGCACTACTCATGTACAGATTAATCATAGCGTGAATGAGATTTGGAAGGAAAAGTGCACTCTTTTTAAACTATGCTCATAGATTTTTTAAAGAATGAAATGATATGTTGAGGTTCCATCTTAGTCCGGGGTCACACTTGCGAGTGCAATGTGAGAAACTTGCACGAGTCTCTCGCCTCAATACGCGGCACTGCCGCCGGCACTTGGACTGGAGCGTTCAGCTGCATAGAAATACGTGCAGCCGCACACTCCAGTCCCGAGTGTCAGTGGTAGTGACGGGTATTGAGGCTAGAGACTCGCGCGAGTTTCTCGCATTGCAGTCACAAGTGTGACCCCGGCTTTAATGTACGTTTGTGCTCAAAAGTTTACATACCCCAGGAGAATTTTTGCTTTCATGGCCTTTTTTCAGAGAATATGAATGATAGCACCAAAACTTTTTCTCCACTCATGCTTAGTGGTTGGATGAAACCATTTATTGTCAAACTACTATGTTTTCTCTTTTTGAATCATAATGACAACCCAAAACATCCAAATGACCCCGATCAAAAATTTACATATCCCATTTCTTAATACCGTGTATTGCCCCCTCTAACTTCAATGACAGATTGAAGTCTTCTGTGGTAGTTGTGGATGAGGTTCTTTATTTTCTCAGATGATTAAGATGCCCGCTCTTCTTGGCAAAAAGCCTCCAGTTCCTGTAAATTCCTGGGCTGTCTAGCATGAACTGCACGCTTGAGATCTCCCCAGAGTGGCTCAAGGATATTGAGGTCAGGGAACTGAGATGGCCACACCAGAACCTTCAATTTGTTCTGCTGTAGCCAGTGGCAGGTCTACTTGGCCTTATGTTTTGGATTGTTGTCATGTTGGGATGTCCAAGTACATTCCATGCGCAGCTTCCGGGCTGATGATTGCAAATTTGCCTCCAGTATTTGCTGATAACGTGCTGCATTCATCTTCCTTCAACTTTGACCAAGTTTCCTGCGCCTTTGTAGCTCACACATCCCCCAAACATTAGCGATCCACCTCTGTTTTTTACAGTAGGAAGGGTGTTCCTTTCATCACAGACCTTGTTGACCTATCTCCAAATATAACTTTTATGGTTGTGGCCAAAAAGTTCAGTTTTGGCCTCATCACTCCAAATTACCTTGTTCCAAATGTTTTGAGGCTTGTCTCTGTTCTGTTTTGTGTACTGTAGGCAAGATACTTAGTGGCATTTGCGCAATAATGGCTTTCTTCTAGTGACTCGACCATGCAGCCCATTTTTCTTCAAGTGCCTCCTTATTGTGCATCTTGAAACAGCCACACCACTAGTTTTCAGAGAGTCCAGTATTTCAGCTGATGTTATTTGTGGGGATTTTTTTTCATCCCAAACAATTTTTCTGGCAGTTGTTGACAAAATGTTTTTGATCTACCTGATCGTGGGTTTTTTTTTAAAGAGCTCCTGATTTCCATTTGTTAATCACAGTTTGAATGCTGCCGAGTGGCATAATCAATTCCTTGGATATCTTTTTGCATCCCTTTCATGTTTTATACAGTTCAACTACCTTTTCCCATAGATCCGTTGACAATTCTTTCCCCATGACTAACAATCCAGAAACGTCAGTGGCTGTATGAAAGATGCAAGAGTCTGTCTAGAAACTCACTCAGCTTTTATGCACACACACTGATTACAAGCAAACAGATCACAGGTAAGGATGTTACCTTTAGTAGCCATTGAGGACCCGTAGAAGCGCAGTATTGACCGAAATGACCGTCGTCCAGTGCAGCTCCACTGAGAGCTCTCCTGCTTTATATGTATAATCCAATAAAAGGACATATATCGGAACGATGAGTACCTTGCATCTCTAGCATTTTGATTTAGTAGCCATTCTAACCCATTTTTGTCAACTTCTGTGGATATTATCAGGCCAAATTCTGCTGGTGTGTGTAAACTTTTGAGCACAAGTGTATAACACAGTCCCTTTGGCTCTTTGTTGCAGAACCTCACTTGAAGGATTTGCTATGGTTTGTACTTACTATTTGAGATGATCAAATGTTTTGAAATTCAAATTTGCCAGGTTACTTTTTTGTTTCCAAAAAATTAAATTTGTTGTAAAATATTGCTAATCATCCAATTGCCCTGAAAACACATGTAACACTCTGAGGTTTTCTGTGACTGTATCCAACCCATTTTGATTTCTTTAACACTAGAGATGAGCAAACATGTTCAGAAAACGTTTGCCAATCTCAAATTCGGCACGAACGTAGCACATTCGGATTTGTGTTAGCTTTCACGAGCATTTTTATTCAAAGTCGGCAAAAGCTGATCACAGTTTGGTAAATCAGTGCGTTTCCTCTAATGTTTTTGTTATTACTTTGGCTATGATAGTGGTGCTGTATGATGAATGGGTGTGGTGGGGGGATGAGTTTGATGAGGCGAGGGGGTGTGTCCAGGTCAGAGGAGCACGTGGAGAGGTTCCAGCAGTGGAGTACGCTTATTTTTCTTCCCTTAACTTTATGTGTGTTGATTCCGGCAACCAATCAGAGCACAAAAACCATCCAAAATGTCATGACACAAGGTCTTCTGTTATTGGTTGCCAAAGTCACATGTCATTGGCCATATAAAAAGCACACATCTTGTTTTGCTGGTGCCATTTTCTCAGTGTCACAGTACAGAGAGGTCTCTCCTGCGCTAGTGCTGGTGCTGAGAGTGAACTTGTCCTGAGTGAAATCGATGTTCCGGCATCGAAGTAGATTGTGCAAAAGCTGTTTGGCAATCTCTAGAAGCCCCATTTCCTATTTCAAATCGTTTGTGCTAAAATTGTGTTTCAGTGGCAAATTAGAAGGCCAGATTTCCACTAAAAAGTTGTTAGGCATAATAGTGTTGTTCAGGCACACTATCTAAGAAAATAAATAGTGATTGTTCATTTAGTGACAGGTGATTGACAGCTGTGGGCCTAAGGTTGTGAAACAGCAGGGTACAAGAGGGTAAGGCTACTTACAACATGAGTGGGAAAAAGTGAAGTAATGGTGGAAGGGGAATAGGCTTGGTGTTCGATGTGTACATGGGTTAGGTGTTAATGTGAATGAAAGCTCAACGGAACAAACACCATCTCGTCCTATCCAAAGACCACTGACAACATCTGTTACTGGCCAGCCTACTAGACTCCCTTTCTTTGGTAGCCACACCAAATGGTATGCCTTGTATATAAAGCTCAGAAAGAGCAAAATTCTTCTGTTACTAACGTCATACAGCAGGAAACATCTCACTTTGAAATTGTTTGGAGCATCTAATCAATGTTATACAGGCCTTATCGACAGGCCCCAAAAAATTCTTCTATTACAAACGTAATACAGTACGGGACATCTCACTTAAAAATTGTTTGTAGCATCTAGTCAATGTTATACAGGTCTTATTCGACAGGCCCAAAAAAATTCTTCTGTTACTAATGTAATACAGTAGGGGATATGTCACTTAGAAATTGTAGCATCTAGTCAATGTCATACAGGCCTTATCAAAAGGCCCCAAGAAATTCTTTGTTACTAACATCATACAGTAGTGGACATCTCACTTTGAAATGGTTTGCAGCATCTAGTCAATGTTATACAGGCCTCATCGACAGGCCCAAAAAAAATTCTTCTGTTACTAACATCATACAGTAGGGTACATCTCACTTACAAATTGTAGCATCTAGTCAATGTTATACAGGCCTCATCCACACACAAAAAAAATCTGCTATTAATGGCATACAGTAGGGGACATCTCAATTTGAAATTTTTTGGAGCAGATCCTCTTTGTCATACAGGCCTCAGATGACCAAGGAGGTCCCTTCCAACTCTACCATTCTATGATTCTATGATACTGAAACAATATTTCTGCTGTGAGTAATGTGATTAATCACACCATATTTCACCTTCTAATTTTGCGCCACTGAAATTCAGCTGTGTGCAGAGGTTGTGCAGAGTAAAAAATCTATCTTTAGTTGCTAATAGTGTGCTCCTTGCACATTATCTGAGCAACATGACTGGGAAAAAACGAGGTCATGGAAGAACGGGGATTAGGCTTGGTGTTCTAGGTGTATGTGGGGTAGGTGTTAATGTTTCTGAAAGCACTAGTGAACCACTAATGTGACGTCCTATCCAAAGACAACTGACTACTTCTGTTACTGGATGTTGTAGTTTTTAGTGTGCTGCATTACTCTTGCGTAATTGCAGTCTCTGATATCTTTAGTGGGGCTTATGTGTCTGCTATTGCTGCTGCTGGAGATGTTAACACTAATTTGTGCAAATGTGAACAGTCCTGCTTGGGTGTTCCATCTGCTGGGTTGGATAGAGTGGAATACCTGTCGGTCCCGATTATACTATTTCTACTGTGGTAAAATTGATGCCACTTTGTTAGTGTCTGATGCTAATTTTTGGAAATGTGAACACTCTTGGCTGGGTGTCCATCTGCTGGGTTCGATGTAGTGGAAGACCTGTCGGTCCCTATTAGACTATTTCTACTGTGGTAAAATTTATGTCACTTTGCTGGTGTGTGCAAATAAATTTTTGTAAATGTGTAGATTCAGCATTGGGTCTCCTTCGTGTGTATTGGCTGTAGCAGTAGGCCTCCGATATCGGCAGTACTTCACTGTCTTTGAGTCAACAATATTTTCTCAACCACATACTCGCAGAGTGTGAGGGCACAGGTGGAGGCCCTAGAGGAGGTGGAGGAAGCAGAATCACTGCAGGAACTGTTACATACAGAGGTTTGCTCCGCAAGCCTTGGGGATTCCAAGACTTGGTGTCTAGTGACACCTTGGTGTCTACTGCTTTAGTTCTCCATCCCCTGGTGTGTACTAGTTTAGTTCTCCAACCCAAGCTGTTTAGTAGTTTAGTTGTCCAATCCCTGTTGTCTATTAGTTTAGTTCTGCATGTTCTGGTGTTAATTTGTTTAGTTCTGCAATCATAGCTGTTTAGTAGTTTAGTTCGCCAACCCCTGTTGTCTATTAGTTTAGTTATCCATCGTATGGTGTGTAGTGGTTTAGTTCTACAACCCTAGCTGTTTAGTAGTTTAGTTCTCCAACCCCTGTTGTCTAGTAGTTTAGTTATCCATCTTATGGTGTGTAGTGGTTAATTTCTCCATCCCCAAGCATTCTGCAAGCCTTGAGGATTGCAAGACTTGTGGAGCAGCCCCTTCCCAGACTGCCCCTACAGCCACCAGAGTCACCCAGTGCCCAGTCATCTAGATGTAACTCCCCTGTCCATGCTTGCTCGTCCAGGTGTAATTGTTGAAATGCACCCTGGCAGACATAGAATTTTTCAGGGAACGGGTGATGTCTGCGACTTGTTGCTGTAGCGCAGGCACACCTTTCTTAGAGAAGTAATAATGACTGGGAAACTGGTACTGTGGGACTGCAACGGCAATCAGGTTTCGGAAACTGTCTGTATCTATAAGGGGGAAAGGCTGCATTTTTGTGGCCAACAGATTGGAGTGGCCATGCAATTATCACAGAGATCACTGGCCATGAGTCATATAGAAAGAAGCGCTGTGATGTTTGTAGCGAATAGCTCTCAGCTGGCCCATATCGTCCAGGCAATGACACGATTGGGTGACGAATCATCCGAGGAGGCCACAGGCAGGCTGTTCACAATAATTAGTTCTCAGTAATAATGAGCATACAGCTTATCCACGTCCAGATTACAACACATGGAATATGCGTACACACGTGGTTAAAATTGTTGATACCCCTTGTTTAATGACAGAAAAACCCACAATGGTCACAGAAATAACTTGAATCTGACAAAAGTAATAATAAATAAAAAAAATGTATGAAAATGAACAAATGAAACTCAGACATTGCTTTTCAACCATGCTTCCACAGAATTTTTAAAGAAACAAAACTCATGAAATACGTCTGGACAGAAATGATGGTACCCCTTAACTTAATATTTTGTTGCACAACCTTTTGAGGCAATCACTGCAATCAAACAATTCCTGAAACTGTCAATGAGACTTCTGCACCTCTCGACAGGTATTTTGGCCCACTCCTCAAGAGCAAACTGCTCCAGTTGTCTAGTGTTTGAAGGTTACCTTTTCTAGATGGCATGTTTCAGCTCTTTCCAAAGAAGTTCAATAGGATTTAGGTCAGGGCTCACAGAAGGCCACTTCAGAATAGTCCAATGTTTTCCTCTTAGCCATTCTTGGGTGTTTTTAATTGTGTGTTTTGGGTCATTTTCCTGTTGCAAGACCCATGTCCTGCAACTGAGACAAAGCTTTCTGACACTGGGCAGCATATTTCTCTCTAGAATCCCTTGATAGTCTTGAGTAGAGATGAGCGACTTTGCCTCCGGGAGGGTTGAGTCGGTTTTCGGACCACCCGACTTTCACAAAAAGTCAAACAAAATTGGCCGACTATCGGAAAAAGTCGAAGATCCAACTGAAACTCGAACCGACCCCAATGCAAGTCAATGGAGACATCAATTCTTATTACTTAAGCTTGTCAACCTTAATTTATTTTATAATTATAGTAACGCATTGAAAACTGGGGGTTATTTGGCTAAAGTTGTGGGGTGGGGAAGGGCAGGCTCCAGGTTTTCGTGGGCCCCGGGACAAAGAGTCTCAGTGGGCCCCTTTAACACATACCACAATTCATGATGCTCCGATATGGCAGAGAAATATAGGTATAGTACAATGCCAAATACTTCACTTCTTACATTACATGAGTGATATCTATTTTAAATTCTACAATAGCTCAAAAACCGGACAGTATATTCCTCCATACAGTATTATGGCCACCACATAGTGCGCCATACAGAATAATGTTTCCTGTTATGTTTTGGTAGCTGAGGAGAGTAAGCAAAAACGGAATACACAAGAGAGGCTGGAACCTATTGGATTGCAGTAACCGGAACTAACCACACAACTAGAGGTAGCCGTGGAGCGTTCCTATGTTGATCCTATACGCCTCGTCACAGCCTGAGAGATAACTACACCTAAAGGCAGAAAGATGAAAGCTATCTGCCCTGGAGCAGATCCCCAAAGAAAATAGGAAGCCCCCAAACATGTAATGGCGGTTAGACAAGAAGAAACACGGACACAGACAGAAAAAAGAAAGAGGAAATGCTGGGGCCCAATCTGTCTAGACAGAAAAGTACAGGAAAGGATACTCACTGCAATCCAAAAAAAACCCTAAAAAATACCAACTCTACTGATTGCAAAAACACCTGAGATCACACGACCTCTACCACCTAAATCAGTTCTCTGGTGTAACAAAACTAAGCCGCAGCCACTGAAAAAACAGGAAAAAGCAAATGAACAAACAACAGTGGCTCCAGATAAACTGAGAGGAGCACAAGCCCCCCCGGAGGGGACCTGGCTGACCTCCACAGAAGTGCAGGGAACAATGCAAAAAGCAAGCACAAAAATAAAAGCAGAAAATATCTTATCTGATAGCAGAAGATGCAGGCAAGACTCAGCAAGCTTCCAAATGAACCAGGAACCACAATTGAGACAAGAACAATTGATCACCGGCAACCATCATGGGAGGGAACCTCCCTTATATCAGACCAGTCCGTGATCCCAGATTGCCACTCCTTGCTTAAAGGTTCAGTACTGTCAGTAACCACCAGAGGGAGCCTCTGCTCAGAAACCATTTTCAGCACATTCATAACAGTACCCCCCCCTTGAGGAGGGGTCACCGAACCCTCACTTGTGCAACCAGGTTGATCAGGATGAGCTCGGTGATAGGCACGGATCAGTCTCCTAGCATGGATGTCCGAAGCAAACACCCAAGAATTGTCCTCCTGACCATAACCTCTCCACTTAACCAAATACTGGAGTTTCCGTCTAGAAAAACGAAATCCAATATTTTCTCAACCACATACTCCAGATTGCACTAAACCAAAACAGGGTCAGGAGGCGCAGCCATAGGAACCACTGGCTCGACAAACCTCTTCAATAAGGACTTGTGGAATACGTTATGGATCTTAAATGTCCCTGGAAGAAGCAAACGGAAGGAAACAGGATTAAGAATCTCCATGATCTTATAAGGTCCAATGAACCTAGGCTTAAACTTTGGAGATGCAACCCTCATAGGGATATTTCTTGAGGACAACCAAACCAAGTCCCCCACTTTAAACCGAGGACCATCAGTCCTATGCCGGTTGGCAAACCGTTGGGCCTTCTCCTGAGAGAGAGACAACCTCTCCACTACCTGGTCCCAAATATGCTGCATTCACTCCACAACAGAGTCAACACCCGGACAGACAGAAGCCTCCGCCTGTCCCGAAGAAAATCGAGGGTGAAACCCAAAATTGCAGAAAAATGGAGACATCAAGGTGGCAGAGCTAGCCCTATTATTAAGGGCAAACTCAGCCAAAGGCAAAAAAGAGACCCAGTCATCTTGATCAGCAGACACAAAACATCTCAAATAAGTCTCCAAGGTCTGGTTTGTTCTCTCGGTTTGTCCATTGGTCTGAGGATGAAAAGAAGAGAAGAAAGATAACTGAACACCAAGTTTAGAAGAAAATGTCCTCCAAAATCTGGAAACAAACTGGACTCCTCTGTCAGACACAATGTTCTCCGGAATGCCATATAACCGAACCACGTGCTGAAGGAACAAAGGCACCAATTCGGAGGAGGAAGGTAACTTAGGTAATGGCACAAGATGTATCATCTTGGAAAACCTATCACAGATTACCCAGATAACGGTCATTCTCTGAGAAGCAGGGAGGTCGGAAATAAAATCCATAGAGATATGGGTCCATGGCCTCTTGGGCACAGGTAATGGCATTAACAAACCACTAGAGCGAGAGCAAGGCTTGGAGCGAGAGCAAGTCCCACAGGACTGCACAAATTCCCTGATGTCACGAGACAAAGTAGGCCACCAAAAGGACCGACTCACCAAGTCTCTGGTACCAAAAATCCCGGGATGACCAGCCAACGCGGAACAATGAATCTCAGACATCACACTCTTCTTCCACTGGTCTGGGACAAACAATTTCCCAATAGGGCAGCGCTCAGGTTTATCCTCCTGACACCCTTCCAGAGCCAGTCTCAAATTGGGCGAGATGGCGGAAAGATCTACACCCTCTTTCAAAATAACAGTAGGATCAGACAACTCAGGAGAGTCCGCAAAGAAACTCCTCGAGAGGGCATCCGCCTTAACATTCTTAGTGCCAGGAAGAAAAGAAACCACAAAATTAAAACGTGTGAAAAACAAGGCCCACCTGGCCTGTCTAGGATTAAGTCGCTTGGCTGATTCGAGATAAACCAGATTCTTATGGTCCGTGAAGACCACCACCTGATGTTTGGCTCCTTCCAGTCAATGTCTCCACTCTTCAAAGGCCCACTTCATGGCCAATAACTCCCGATTACCCACGTCATAATTACGTTCAGTTGGAGAAAATTTTCAAGAGAAAAAGGCACAAGGGTTACTCTTAGAGGTCTCTGGATCTCTTTGGGACAAAATGGCACCTGCCCCAATTTCAGAGGCATCAACCTCCACCTGAAACGGTAGAGAAACATCAGGCTGCCGTAGAACAGGAGCAGAAGTGAATCTCTGCTTAAGTTCCTGAAACGCAGAGACTGCCTCAGGAGGCCAATTCACCACATCAGAACCCTTTTTGGTCAAATCAGTCAATGGTTTAACAATACCAGAGAAATTACCAATGAATTTACGATAAAAATTGGCAAAACCCAAAAATTTCTGAAGAGCCTTTAATGAAGTAGGTTGAACCCAATCACAGATGGCCTGAACCTTGACCGGGTCCATTTCAATAACAGACGGAGACAAAATAAATCCCAGAAATGAGACCTTCTGTACGCCAAAAAGACACTTTGATCCCTTCACATACAGTGCATTCTCTCTCAAAATCTGGAATACAGTCCGAACATGTTTCACATGAGAGTCCCAGTCGTTGGAAAAAATCAAGATATCATCCAAATAAACAATCAGAAATTTATCCACAAAATCCCTGAAAATATCATTCATGAAGGATTGGAAGACGGAAGGAGCATTAGTGAGCCCAAAGGGCATGACTAGGTACTCAAAATGCCCCTCTGGGGTATTAAACGCCGTCTTCCATTCATCACCGTGCTTAATGCGAATAAGGTTATACGCCCCCCTGAGGTCAAGCTTGGTAAACCAACTAGCACTTTTCACCCTGGAAAACAGGTCAGAAATCAAGGGTAACGGATATTGATACTTCACAGTGATCTTATTCAAGAGACGATAATCAATACACGGCCTCAATGACCCATCCTTTTTGGCCACAAAGAAAAAACCGGCACCCAAGGGTGAAGAGGATGGTCTGATATGACCCTTCTCCAATGACTCCTTGATATAAGATCGCATAGCATCGTGTTCAGGTACAGACAAGTTAAAAAGGCGAACTTTAGGAAATTTACCACCAGGCACTAATTCAATAGCGCAATCGTAGCTCCTGTGAGGGGGCAAGGATGCGGATTTACTTTCACTAAACACATCCGAAAAATCAGTCAAAAAGTCAGGAACATCCTGAGACTGGGGAGAGGCAGAAAAAACAGGAGTGTCGGCATTAACACATTGGCAGCCCCAACTGGTCACAGACACAGATTTCCAATCCAAAACAGGATTATGAGACTGTAACCAAGGGAAACCTAGTACAATAATGTCATGCAGATTATACAGCACCAGAAATTTGCAACTATCCTGATGATCTGGTTCAACCCTCATTATCACCTGAGTAGAAAACTGGGGTTTATTCTCCGCCAAGGGGGTAAAATCAATGCCCAGTAGGGCAATAGACTTCCGCAGGGGTATAATGGGAAACCCACAACGTTTGGCAAAGTCAAAATCCATCAGGTTAATAACTGCTCCTGAATCAACAAAAGCCTGAGCAGAAAATGTGGACAGGGAGCAAATCAGGGTAACAGTCAACAGAAATTTAGTCTGAACACTACCCAAGACAACTGAGCATGCAAAACGTCTTCCCGTTTAGGGCAGACTGAAATAGCATGAGAAGCGTCACCACAGTAGAAACATAACCATTGCGCTTTCGAAACTCATGACGCTGTGCCCCAGAAGTCACTCTATCACACTGCATGGGCTCAGAAGCTGGCTCACAAGGCAACACTGTCTCACGCATACATCTGCGCTCACGCAAACGTCTGTCAATTTGAATAGCCAATGACATAGAATCATTGAGACCAGAGGGAGCAGGGAATCCCACCATAACATCCTTTACATTCTCTGACAGCCACTTCCGAAAAAGGGCTGCCAAAGCATCATCATTCCATTTGGTCAGGACTGCCCACTTTCTGAATTTCTGACAGTGCAACTCAGCATCTTCAAGACCCTGATTTAATGCCAACAAGGTTTTTTCAGCTTGATCAGTGACATTAGGTTCATCGTGCAATAACCCCAGAGCCAGAAAAAATGCATCAATATCATTCAAAACAGGATCCCCAGGTCTCAGGGAAAAAGCCCAATCCTGAGGATCGCCACGCAGGAGAGAGATGACAATTTGAACCTGCTGTGCTGCGTTCCCTGAGGACTTAGGCTTTAAGGCAAAAAACAACTTACAGTTATTTTTGAAATTCAGAAATTTAGCCCGATCCCCCAAAAACAAATCTGGCATGGGAATCCTAGGTTCCACAACCGGCAACCCAGCAAGATAGGCAACAATACTTCGAACCTCAGTGGCAAGCTGATCCACACGGCCAGACAACTGTGCAAGCTCCATTGAGAGAAAAAAAAATCCTCCTCAGCACCCAGAGAAACAGAGGGAAAAAAAAAATCTCTGACAATCTTTTTTCTTTCCACACTATTTTTCCCTTCTGTGAGTACCATATAATTTTCAGTTTTGGCCGGTGATACGGTTATGTTTTGGTAGCTGAGGAGAGTAAGCAAAAACGGAAATACATCAGAGAGGCTGGAACCTATTGGATTGCAGTAACCTGAACTAACCACAAAACTAGAGGTAGCCGTGGAGCGTTCTCCACGATCCTAGATGCCTCATCACAGCCTGAGAGATAACTACACCTAAAGGCAGAAAGATGAAAGCTATCTGCCCTGGAGCAGATCCCCAAAGAAAATAGGAAGCCCCAAACATGTAATGGCGGTTAGACAAGAAGAAACACGGACACAGACAGAAAATAGAATGAGCAAACGCTGGGGCCCAATCTGTCTAGACAGAAAAGTACAGGAAAGGATACTCACTGCAATCCAAAAAAAACCCTAAAAAATACCAACTCTACTGATTGCAAAAAAACCTGAGATCACACGACCTCTACCACCTAAATCAGTTCTCTGGTGTAACAAAACTAAGCTGCAGCCACTGAAAAAACAGGAAAAAGCAAATGAACAAAAACAGTGGCTCCAGATAAACTGAGAGGAGCACAAGCCCCCCGGAGGGGACCTGGCTGGCCTCCACAAAGTGCAGGAAACAATGCAAAAAGCAAGCACAAAAATAAAAGCAAAAATATCTTATCTGATAGCAGAGATGCAGGCAAGATCCAGCAAGCTTCCAAATGAACCAGGAACCACAATTGAGACAAGAACAATTGATCACCGGCAACCATCATGGGAGGGAACCTCCCTTATATCAGTACCAGTCCAGTGATCCCAGATTGCCACTCCTCGCTGAAAGGTTCAGTACTGTCAGTAACCACCAGAGGGAGCCTCTGTTCAGAAACCATTTTTAGCACATTCATAACAGAGCTCCATATATTGCTCCATAAATAATTGGCCCCATATAATGTTCCATAAAGTATATGATGAGCTCCAGATAATGCTACAGTATATGATGGTCCCCATATAATGTGCCATACAGTATAGGACGGTCCCCATAGAGTATAATGAGCCCCACATATTGCTCCATACAGTATAATGAGTCGCATATAAAGCTCCATACAGTATATGATGGGCCCCATATATTGCTCCATACGGAATGAGCTCCATAAAATGCTCCATACAGAATAGACCCCATATGTGCTCCATATGATGCTCAATACCCTATATGATGCTGCATAAATAATGAACCCCATATGATGCTCTAGTATATGATGGGCCCCATGGATGATGCTCCAGCGTATGATGGGCCTATATAATGCTCCATATATAATGGGCCTCATATGATGCTCCAGTATATGATGGGCCCCATGGATGATGCTCCAGTGTATGATGGGCCTATATAATGCTCCATATATAATGGGCCCCATATGATGCTCCAGTATATGATGGGTCCCATGGATGATGCTCCAGTGTATGATGGGCCTATGTAATGCTCCATATATAATGGGCCCCATATGATGCTCCAGTATATGATGGGCCCCATGGATGATGATCTAGTGTATGATGGGCCTATATAATTCTCCATATATAATGGGCCCCATATGATGCTCCAGTATATGATGGATCCCATGGATGATGCTCCAGTGTATGATGGGCCTATATAATGCTCCATATATAATGGGCCCCATATGCTGCTCCAATATATGATGGGCCCCATGGATGATGATCTAGTGTATGATGGGCCTATGTAATGCTCCATATATAACGGGCCCCATATGATGCTCCAGTGTATGATGGGCCCCATTTACAATGCTCCAGTGTAATATGGGCCCCATATATAATGCTCCAGTTTATAATGGGCCCAATCTACGATGCTCAAGTGTATGATGGGCGCCATATATAATTCTCCAGTGCATAATGCTCCCCATATATTGCTCCAAACATAAAAAAAATGAAATACCTCTCCTCGCTGGTCACTGCTCTACTCTGGACTCCTCAGCCTCACCATCTTCCAGCTCTCTGCACTGTGACTGTTCAGGCAGAGGGCGCACAAACGTGACGTAATCGCGCTCTCTTACCTGAATGTCAATGTCAGGAAAGGCGGAAGACGTCACAGCGGTGGAGCAGGGAGAGGTAAGTATTGCAAGTGCCAGGGTCAAGAGCAAGCGGGGGGGCCCACTCGTGGGCTCCAGCACTGGTGCAGGGCCCATCATAGTACGCCAATGTCTCTTACGGCGAATGGGTCCCCCACCTGCTCAGGGCCCCGGCACTTGCCCGGGTGCGCCAGGTGCTGACGCCGGCCCTGGGGGGGCAACCCAGTTAGGGAGGTGGAAAAACTGGCATATGTTGAGGTGTAGGCTGGACGTTCAGCAGCTGCAAATGGAAGAATTGGAGAAGTCGGAGGAAGAGGAGGACAAAGCGAGCCACTTTGCTGGCAACCTATGTGTGATCAGGGGAATGTGATACAAATTCCTTTGAAACCCAGGCATGCTGCTGTCTCCTGTCTGTTGCAATCGATTCAGTATTACCAGTCGTGTGAGCGGTTCTCGAGAAATTAGTCCACAACATGGTCATGAAACCCCTGTCTCCAACGCCACTTCGGCTGTGTGCACCACGAACACCTCTTCCATGTTGCCCAGTACAGCTTGTGGTAGAACCTGCACCGCTGCTGTGTGCTGGGAATGCCTCTAACAAATGGTTTACCAGAGTTGCTTGTTTGTTCGCCAATATTAGCTCTAGGTTCTCCTGTGGCATGATGTTCTGTAATTTTCCTTTATAGTGTGGATCGAGGATGCTGGCCAACCAGTAGTCGTCATCCTTCATAATTTTGGCAATGCGGGGGTCCCTTTTAAGGATCCGCAAGTCATAATCACACATGTGGGTCAATGTTCCAGGTGTCAATGATGCACTGCCAGTGGTGGATGGAGGAGCACTTTCTGCCAAATCCACATCCCTCCAGTCATGCATAAACCCTGTACCTGACCTTGGCAAGCCAACATTTTCTCTTTCCCCCTGAGAATCATCATCCTCCCCAAAATAATCATCCCCCTCATCTTCCTCTTCTTCCTCCACCTCGTCCAGGACAGTTCCCTGAGCAGACAATGGCTGACTGTCATCAAGGCTTCCCTCCTCCTCCTCCTCTTCCGCTGCAGATGCCTGATCCTTAATGTGTGTCAAAGTTTGCATGAGCAGACGCATAAGTGGGATGCTCATGCTTATGATGGCGTTATCTGCGCTTACCAGCCATGTGCATTCCTCAAAACACTGAAGGACTTTACAGAGGTCTTTCAGCTTTCAACACTGCACACCCGACAACTCCATGCCTGCCCTCAAACTGTCTGCCCGTGTATCCTCCCACAAATGCATTACAGCCTGCCTCTGTTCGCACAGCCTCTCAACCATGTGCATGGTGGAGTTCCACCTTGTTGCAACATCTATGATTAGGCGGTGCTTGGGGAGGTGGAGCGATCGCTGCATCCTCTTAATACGACTGGAGTCTACGGGCGAGCGACGGATGTGCGAGCACAGTCTTCGCACCTTATGGAACTGGGCTGATAACTCCGGATAATTATTTAGGAAGCACTGCACCACCAGGTTCAAGGTGTGAGCCAGGCGAGGTATGTGTCTGAGTTTTGCCAGGGCTATGGCCGCCACAAAATTACGGCCGTTATCACTGACTACCTTGCCTGGCGCAAGATGTAGACTGCCCAGCCATGACTCAGTTTCTCGCCTAAAGACATCATCTTTAAAACAGCCTGCTGACGCTTTCCACTAGCTGTTCGATAGTGGGACACCTCGTGTGCAACACTGGCAGCTGCGGATGAAGTGCTCGTGCGACTGCGCTCTGTCGACAAGCTTTCACCTCTGGAGGAGGAGGAGGAGCAGGGTCGAACGCCTACAGCCAACTGTTGCCTATACTGTGGGCTAGGCAGCACTGTCCCATCGCCGCTGTCCCCTGTGGACCCTGCAGCCACCACATTAACCCAGTGCGCAGTGATGGACACTATGCCCATGCATCTGTTGTGAGGTGCACCTTTCTACTCACTGATTGTCCATGCACTGAAACAATGCGGTCTTTCACATGCAGGTGGAGGGCAGGGATGGCGTTTCTAGAAAAGAAGTTCCGACAGGGTAGGTCATAACGTGGGACAGCGTAGGCCATGAGCTCTCGGAATGCTGCGCTTTCAACCAAACGGAAGGGCATCATCTCTAATGAGATCAGTTTGGCAATGTAGGCGTTCAAAGCTAGTGCACGCGGATGAGTGGATGAATACTTTCTTGTCCTGCTCAAAGTGTCTGCTAGGGTGAGCTGGACTTGAGAGCTGCATATGAGGGAACTAGCGGTGGACATGGCGGACTGAGAGGGGGTTGGTGATGGTGATGGTGGTGATGGCCTAGATTCAGTCTTTCGATGGAAAAACATTGTGATTTCCTGTGTGGCGTCCGCCCGCTGCAGGTCTGAACTGCAGGTAAGACAGCACCCCGAGAAACCCCGAAACCATTTACCCCTATACAGGGATCTGGAATTACAGAGGAGCCCAGGGGGTAGCTGCCTATAAGAGCAGTGGACCGGGGCAGGAAGAACGCTAGGAAGGGAATAAAAAACTGGACATAAAGAATAGTCAGGAGTCAAGGTCAAAACCGGGAGAGCAGTAAAGGTACAAAATCGGCAGGCACTAGAAGGGTCAGAAATCCAGGCTAAAGTTAAAGTCAAAACCAGGCGGGCAGCAAAGGTACAAAATCGGCAGGCAGTAGAAGAGTCAGAAATCCAGGCAAAGGTCAGAGATACAATAGCAAAAACAAACTAGCACACTGGGAAAACCGAGACTAGTGGATACTGTTTTTTCACAGTGATTGCGTTTAACTCACGGTAATCAATGCAAGGTCTGAGACCACCATCTTTCTTTTCGACAAAAAAGAACCCAGCCCCAACTGGTGAGGTGGATGGTCTAATAAACCCTTTTCGCAAACTGTCTGCTATGTAGTCTTTCATGGCCTGACGTTCTGGACCAGAGAGGTTAAATATTCTCCCCTTAGGGAGACGAGAATCCGGTACTAAGTCTATGGGGCAATTGTACTTTCTATGAGGGGGTAATTTCTCTGATTCCAATACAGAAAATACATCCTCATAATCTCTGAATGCATAGGGTACAAAGGGGGGTGTGACCTTAACTTGGTTCACTGATAGCGATATACAATTATCCTGACACTTTGGGCTCCAGCGCATGATATCACCCAAGTGCCAGTCAATGATTGGTTATGTTTGCTTAACCATGGCATACCCAGAATAACAGCGGATGATAAATTATGGATAACAAAAAATGACACATGTTCAGCATGTAATGATCCCACTGACATTGATACTTCCTCAGTGACCAACTCCACTCCATTCTGGACGATAGGAGTGCCATTAATCGCAGTGGTTTTAATGGGCGCATTAAACCTTAGCAGTGGTACACCAAGATTCCTCGCTACCAGGAGATCTATGAAATTCCCTTCTGAGCCACTATCCACATAAGCCTGCACACACAAAGATTTTTTTAGGTAAGACAAAGAAGTAGGTAAAAGGACTTTGGCCGCATCAGCGGGCAATACCTGGGCACGGGCAGGCATGGCCAGAGCTACCCAGGTGCTGAAGTCCAGGGAGTGAAGACTTCTGACGTCCAGTGTTCTCCCAGAAGTCTCTAGACCGTGGCTTGTGCAGCATGTTAGTAAAAGATGATGGGAGTGATCCTCCACAGGACTGAGCAATGAAGCAGGACACAGGTGCTTTAGCAACAGAATCAGCTCAGAAAAAAAGAGGAAGGAAAAAAAAATTCAGGGAAAAGGTTAGAAAATGCCTTTATATATATCCAGAATATTTATAAAAACGTTTTTTTAGGGCCAGATATAATGTGGCATCCGCCCGCTGCAGGTCTGAACTGCAGGTAAGACAGCACCCCGAGAAACCCCGAAACCCTTTACCCCTATACAGGGATCTGGAATTACAGCGAAGCCCAGGGGGTAGCTGCCCATAAAAGCAGTGGACCGGGGCAGGAAGGACGCTAGGAAGGGAATAAAAAACTGGACAGAAAGAATAGTTAGGATTCAAGGTCAAAACCAGGAGAGCAGTAAAGGTACAAAATCGGCAGGCAGTAGAAGAGTCAGAAATCCAGGCAAAGGTCAGAGAAACAATAGCAAAAACAAACTAGCACACTGGGGAAACCAAGACTATATCTGGCGGCCTGCAGGACAGGCTCCAAAGTATTTGAAGGGCATGGCTCTCTCTCACAGGCTCACCGCCTGATGATCTCATCCGGACCGCCCCCAGAACCAGGCCACATGGTGATGCATGACTGGCACCAACCACTTCACCTCTGACAGAAGAGCAAAGCCTGCGCCCACCAGACGCCTGCGCAGGGACCCCTGCGCAGTCACCAACATCACCCAGAGGAGAATCACTGCGATGCTCAGCGACAGAGACAGGCGTCAAAAGTGGGTAACCAAATGAGGATATAGCCCTCCTATCCCCAGCATAACCAGCCGAAGGAGTCTGGCGCCCCCTAGCGGCCGAGGCCAGAACACCAGGCCCTGAGTCCATAGGCGACGAGACACCATGACTGCTTTGGCCTTGCGACGACACCTCAACATTTCTTGCTGGTGGTGTGCTAACCGGTGGGCTTACAGTGGAGGAAGCGATGTAGCGTTGCAGGCTACCTTCAGTCGAAGCAGGTGCACATGTGCTGCCTGAGTTTTTATAGTCTGTCCACGCTTGCAAGTGCATGGTGTTTAAATGTCTAAGCATGCAACTGGTATTCAAATTTCGGAGATTTTTCCCTCTGCTAAAGGTCCTTCCGCACTTCAAGCTCGGCCAGGGCTTGTGGGGTACTCGGCACCGAGCCCGTTCACTTCACTGGGGGATGTCACGGGTAGCGCAGCTCGGTCCGTTGCCCTGGGCGCTCACTGAAAAGGGGAATATTTACAGGGGATTGTAGGTTTGTAGAAATGTTCGTGACGCCACCTGTGGTTCCTGGTCAGGGTGACCAGCGCTGCAGGGTAGATCCTCTGAGGGGTTGTTACTGGGCAGCAAGGTGTTAAGTCTCCCACAGGCAAGACTGATCCCTCAGGGTATATGGCGGTGTAGGGGTGCAGGATCAATAAGGCAGACACACACAAGAAAGTCTCTTTCTGTTCCTTTACTGATGGTAGATGCAGGCACGTCCCGGGAAGCTGTCAGGGTGGAGGATGCACATCCAGTAATCCCACTGAGTAGGTGTAGGGCCTCCGTACTCCTTTATGTGTGTGAGTTTCTGACTTGCATAGAACAAAGTCTAACTCTGTCTTCTCAGCTACGCCCGGCTGACCTTGTGGTGGAGCCTTCTCTTGGACAGAACTAAGTCTCTAATGATTGGCCTACCAGACTCCTGTTCTTCCTGACCCCGGTTAAATATCAGCACTGCAGGGCCCCTGCGACCTGAAGTCTAGCAGGGTCTCCGGTTTCTCCCACTAGTCGTGAAGATGCTAGCAAGCTCGGACCCGGTGTCCGGTGGTGCAGAGCAGAGGTAAGCGATCAATCCTGTTTCAACCTTTGACACTCTCTTCTTTCTTCCACTTGCCTTTCGTCCTACTATAACCTTTAACATAAGCACAGGTAGCAGTAGATGGCAGTTTCTTCCACACTTCTCTACTAACAAGCCAACAGCTAGCCAACTCCCAGCTAGGCTGCCTGTCAGATCTCACTGCTGTCTCTCACTCTCTCGCTCTAACTGCACACTCAGCCCTCAGGCTAAGCTGAGCTGAACTCAACTACTGCTATATCCTCCACCACCCTTATATACCTAGGTACTCTCCAAGGGCTCCCTCTGGTGGCACCAGGGAATTGTGAAGTGTGAATGCATATCAGGTTTGTTTTGTGGGTTACCTTTTGTACATCCTCCAGGGTAACATGTGGCTCCAGAGCGCAGCTGGGCTACACACTTACAGATAACCTTTGCCTCATCAATATGATTTTGGTCAAAAAAGTGCCACACTGCACTCTTCCTACTATAGGATAAATTTTCAGGGCTTGCACACTGTGCTAATTTTACCGTCTGGCCAAGTTGTCCTGCAACTCTGTGTTTTTTTAACACGTTTTTGGACTGCTAGGGGGCTGCCAGATAACCGCAGCTGCGATGTCGATGCCTGCTGCGGATCCGCCTCCTCTTCTGAGCTATTATCAGCGGCACCCTCTTCCGCCAATGGATGCCAATCCGGGTCAACAACTGGGTCATCCATCACCTCCTCTTCAATTTCATCTGCACCTTCCTCTGTGTCACCGTGTAAGGTGGTAGAGTATGCGGGAAGGGGCACCTGAGTTTCATCAGGGTCAGATTCTGGCTCAGTAGACTGCGAGGGCAATGCAGTGCTCTGGGTGAATGTACCAGCAGAATCATATAGCAGTGGCTGTGCATCAGTGCACTCCATGTCATATTCATCTTGGACTGTGGAATTCAGGATTTCACTTGATAACCCAGGCATGGTATGTGAAAAGAGCTCCAGGGAGTAAACTGAAGTGTGGCCTGCCGCATCCTTCACTTTTGTTGGGGGTGAAGGACACAAGGAAAGATGTCATTCCTGACAAGGAGCCTGCACTGACGACTCAGTGCTTGCAGTTTTTGAAACTTCAGAAGAGGAGGCGATAGAGCTGGAGGCTGTTTCGGCAATGTAAGCCAAAACCTGTTCCTGATGCTCCAGCTTTAAAAGCGGTTTACCTACTCCCAGAAAAGGGAGCCTTCCAGGCCTTCTGGAGCCAGATGATGACGCAGGCTCAACACCTCCTGCCTTACGTGCTGTTGTGATTTTGGCACTACCAGCAGATGCACCACCACCATCATTACCAGCTGCCCCCCCACCCACATCAGTGGCCTCTTCCACCATACTTCCTCATGTTTGGGAAAATTTACCAAAAATACCAGCAGATATATGGTACTGTATCAGAATCGTATAGCTGTATACAGTGTAGGGTAAAATTTAAATCTCTGTATATATTTCCGGAGTCACACACAGACGTTCACTCAGTATGGATTTGACCAGAATGCAAAAAGCAGAAAAAAGGTACTGTATCAGAAGATACCAGGTGTATACAGTATAGGGTAAACTTTAAATCTCCGTGTATATTTCCGGAGTCTCACACAAACGCTCTCTCAGTATGGATTTGACCATAATACAGTCATGGCCAAAAGTTTTGAGAATGACACAAATATTATATTTTCACATGATCTGCTGCCCTCTGGTTTTTATGTGTGTTTGACAGATGTTTTTATCACAGACAGAAATATAATAATTGCAAACATATGAGTAACAAAAGCTTATATTGACAGTTAGAAAGAGTTAATGCAGCAAGTCAATATTTGCAGTGTTGACCCTTCTTCTTCAGGACCTCTGCAATTCTCCCTGGCATGCTCTCAATCAACTTCTGGACCAAATCCTGACTGATAGCAGTCCATTCTTGCACAATCAATGCTTTCATTTTGTCAGAATTTTTAGGTTTTTGTTTGTCCACCTGTCTCTTGATGATTGACCACAAGTTCTCAATGGGATTAAGATCTGGAGAGTTTCCAGGCCATGGACCCAAAATCTCTATGTTTTGTTCCCTGAGCCATTTAGTTATCACCTTTGCTTTATGGCAAGGTACTCCATCATGCTGGAAAAGGCATTGTTGATCGCCAAACTGCTCTTGGAGGGTTGGGAGAAGTTGCTATTGGAGGACATTCTGGTACCATTCTTTATTCATGGCTGTGTTTTTAGGCAAGACTGTGAGAGAGCTGATTCCCTTGGCTGAGAAGCAACCCCACACATGAATGGTTTCAGGATGCTTAACAGTTGGCATGAGACAAGACTGGTGGTGGCGCTCACCTTGTCTTCTCCGAATGAGGCGTTTTCCTTTTCAAATATTTTTATTAATTTTAAATTTTAAATAACAGTAATATGTTATAATTTTAGAACATATGTTGATTTTACTACTAATAAATACAAAAGAATTAACAGTAATGTATATCAGTTGCCGACTGACAATGTTCATGTTGCAGGTAGTGCAGCAAGAAGGCACTCATGTGTCTTGCGCATCCGGGAGCACCAAGTCCCTCTTGTGTTGGTGGCGAGGTACGACTCATGCTTCCTTCCTCTGCCCTCTCTCCCCAACCTCGCACAACAGAAATGTGATCAAGGTCTCCCTCATCTGATGAGTCTTCCATGCCCATCGCCAGTTCGTCATCGACTTCTTCCTGGGCTCCTGCACCTTCCTCACTAGTTTGGCTGCTACCATGTGCCCTGGTTAATCCCTCTCCCCACCCTCCCATGCCAGCTGCCTTGTTGCTGCCGACCGTCTGGACCTTGCAGATGTTAGCCCTTCCGCATACAACTCCTCCTCCTCTACTTCCTCCACCTCCTCTTGTTCCACCACCTGACTCCGAACATCTGCTCCAGCATGTAAATCACCAGAATAGTCATGCTGATAATGGCATCGTCAGCACTAAACATCTTCGTGGCCATTTCAAAACTGTGCAGAAAGGTGCATAGGTCCCTGATCTGAGACCACTCCTCCAGCGTGATTTGCCCCACCTCTGGATCTCGTTGGCCCAGGCTATAATTCAGAACGTATTGCACCAGGGCTTGTCGGTGCTGCCACAGTGCAGAGTTGAATTCCACCGTGTTGGCACATCGCATTTTAGCCAGTGAAGTGGCAGGCCCAATGACTTGTGTAGAGATGTAAGTCACTGAGCTGCGGGATGCGAACGGCGGAAGTGAGCACACAGCGACCGTGCCCTCTGCAGAAGGCCATGTAGTCCGGGATAGTGGGCTAAAAATTGCTGGATAACCAGGTTCAACAAGTGAGCCATACAAGGCACGTGTGTGACATTGTCCCGGCGAAGGGCCGCACCCAGGTTTGCGGCATTGTCGCACACGGCCTTCCCTGGTTGCAGGTCCAGTGGAGACAACCATTCATGAAACTGGTTCTCCAGAGCTGACCACAACTCCTCAGCTGTGTGACTCACATTTCCCAGACATTTCAACGAAAAAACCGCCTGATTACGTTGAGTCCTTCTGCCAGCATAGCAAGGAGGTGTGCTGCAGGATCCCTTCTGCCCAGTTAGAAAGCCCGTGGCATGACCAGACAGGCTTTGGGTGCAGGTGGAGGACCGAGAGGAGGTTGAGGAGGCAGAAGCAGTGGAGGAACTTCGAGATAAAGAGGATTGACTCAAATCATGGGGACGGCAACACTTGGACAGCAGCCCCTTGTCCTGCTGTCACCATAGTTACCCAGTGCCCAGTCAGCGACATGTAACGCCCCTGTCCATGCCTACTCATCCAAGTGTCTGTGGTGAAATGCACTCTGTCACACACTGAGTTTCTCAAAGAAGCGGTGATGTTGTGTGCGACATGCTGGTGGAGCGCAGGCACACCTTTCTTTGAGAAGTAGTGCCGACTGGGCATTTGGTACTGGGGCACTGCGACGGACATAAGGGCTCGAAAATCCTCTGTGTCCACAAGGCGGAAAGGCAGCATTTCTGTAGCCAAGAGCTTGCAGATGGTGAAATTCAACCTCTTAGCTTTCTCATGGCTAGGAGGAAATGGTCTTTTACTTGTCCACATCTGAGTGACCGAGGGCTGGCTGTTGTGCGTAGACGGGGTTGAGTAGGGTGTCCCCGGACAACTGACGGTCTGTGAGGAAAATGCAGGAACAAAAGTTAGGTTGCCTTGATCCAAAGGTGGTGCTCTCAATGTTGGAGAGCGCTCAACACCAGCTGGTGTTTCCACTTCCAAATGAACTGATGAACTACCAATCTGACTGGCTGTTGCTGGTAAAGAGGTGCCAGGTCTGAGTCTCAAAACAGGTCTGACTGCTGTCCCCCCAGTCACAGAGGATGAAGAAGCCGCGGATGCACAAGATGGGGCAGACGGAGGTTGGGCCGGCCCGCTAGGCCGCATTGTAGCACAGTGAGCTTGCCACTGCAACGTATGTTTCATATCCATGTGACGGTTCATGCATGAAGTACTCAAACTATGGATTTTTTGGCCTCTACTTAGCTTTTGGTCACAAATGTTACAGATAACACGAGTTGGCTCATCCTTATTGATGTTAAAAAATGCCCAGGCTATGCAAGGCTTAGAACACATGTGACCTGAAGAGCCACCTTGACTTGTGGTCAGAGGCAGAATTGTGGTTGAGGATGCAGTTGGTGACGTGCTTCCAGTACTACGTCTCTGTCCAGGAAGACGCACCCTGACCTCGTCGTCACTCGAATCCTCCTTTACCTCCTCTGCTGACCTCATCGACTGTCTCACTGTGGGTTGACAGTAAGTGGGATCTACAACCTCGTCATCATCACCCTGTGTGTTCTCACCCCCGTCGTCCTCAGAGCCAACCTCTTCCTGACCTGACACAAAACTCAAGTTGTCGCTCACATCTGGTATTTGAGTCTCATCATCGTCTTCCTCATTGTCTCCACCAACAGGAGTTACAGTTTGGGAACGAAGGTCTACATGATGCTCAGAACCTTCTTCATCTGGTCCTGGATCAGACTCATAAACATTCTGGGCATCAGTGCAGATCATTTCCTCATCTGGATTCACAGAAGCTGTGGAGACGACCTCTGATTCCCAGGCTATAGTATGAGTAAAAAAAGTGAATAAAGAAACCCAGGAAATGGAAGGGAATAACCCAGATGAAAGGATAAAGAAACGACCAAAATATATCTAAATAATGCCTTTATTTGTACAAAGAAATGGCTGACAAATTTGCAATAAAACCATGTAAAAATATTAATACAAAATACAGTAATAAACTAAAAAGACAAACCAAACACACCACAAGCTGTGAGTTGAAAGATGTATCTACACAACAATAAAATAATAACACAAAGACAATCAAAGTTGTGTATACATATGCCCTTTGTAATGACCAGGTGTATGCACAGATGGTATATATGGCAAAATAATAATATATTATATTATTGTTATACAATATGTGGCACAAAGAAAAATGTGAGCTAAAAACACCCACACGCAATAAGTGTTTAATGCCCAATGTGAAAAAATGTGTGTATTGAAAAAAAATTATAAAATCATGCGTTAATATGCATAAACCACACATATACAAAGCAAAATATATGAAAATGAACTGAGCTAATGGTGTTAATAAAGTGGATCACAACAAAACACGGAAAAATTTGTACTAATATATAATGGGTGCTAGTGCCCTAAAAATACACAATGAATCAATGAAATGTGCTTAATCTGAACACAGCAAACAAAAAGTACTAATAATTGTGCAAAAACGTTGTGCCACGTATTTAGAATGAACTACTACCTGGGAGCATAAACAGCGTGGTGTGCTGGGAGAGAAAAGAATCCCTGACGAAGGATCTATTTCCGAAACGCGCGTCGGGGAGCGTTCTTTTCTCTCCCAGCACACCACGCTGTTTATGCTCCCAGGTAGTAGTTCATTCTAAATACGTGGCACAACGTTTTTGCACAATTATTAGTACTTTTTGTTTGCTGTGTTCAGATTAAGCACATTTCATTGATTCATTGTGTATTTTTAGGGCACTAGCACCCATTATATATTAGTACAAATTTTTCCGTGTTTTGTTGTGATCCACTTTATTAACACCATTAGCTCAGTTCATTTTCGTATATTTTGCTTTGTATATGTGTGGTTTATGCATATTAACGCATGATTTTATAATTTTTTTCAATACACACATTTTTTCACATTGGGCATTAAACACTTATTGCGGTGTGGGTGTTTTTAGCTCACATTTTTCTTTGTGCCACATATTGTATAACAATAATATAATATATTATTATTTTGCCATATATACCATCTGTGCATACACCTGGTCATTACAAAGGGCATATGTATACACAACTTTGATTGTCTTTGTAAGTGTTATTATTTTATTGTTGTGTAGATACATCTTTCAACTCACAGCTTGTGGTGTGTTTGGTTTGTCTTTTTAGTTTATTACTGTATTTTGTATTAATATTTTTACATGGTTTTATTGCAAATTTGTCAGCCATTTCTTTGTACAAATAAAGGCATTATTTAGATATATTTTGGTCGTTTCTTTATCCTTTCATCTGGGTTATTCCCTTCCATTTCCTGGGTTTCTTTATTCACATTTTCGGATGGTCCACCATCCAATTGTCTTTTCTGGTGATATAAGCACTTAGTATTTAAATTATTATCTATATTTTACATATAATTTTATTTAGTGCATTTTATATTTCTGGATATATATATTTTTCCTATAGTATGAGTAAACAGCTCTGCAGACTCAACCATCTGTTCTACCCCATAATCAGACGGGCAGTTGGAGACTTGGGAGCTGTGAGGAAGCAAGTGCGATTGGGGTGACACCTCTGAGGACTGGAGTTTTTGTGTTGTTGAAGTTGAGGTGGAGAGGCGACTTAAAGGAGCACTTGATATCTGTTGAAGCAACTTATTATTTTGTGCCTCATCTGGAATTTGTAGCGATGGGCGTGCCCGTAAGAAAGGGATCGTACCACATTGTCCACTAAAAGAAGTAGACATCTTAGTTTGGCTGGAAGATGGTCTTTATTCTGCAGATGTTACTGTTGCTTTAACACCTACCCCACGGACACAACATTTTTTCTTTTCACAACACGCCTATTCCCCTTTCCACCAGCAGCAGGCCTTTGGCCACTCACTTTGGTGGTTACCTAATTGACAACTGTGGAGTTGTTTCCACAAAAAACGATGGCTGCAAAAAATTCTTACCATTTGAACGCGGGTGGAGCTTTGTATAGATGGTCTAATACAATGAGTACCACAGACTGCTACTATGCCCAAATTATTGTCCAAGCAAGATGCAGACAGATTTTTTTTTTTTAAGGCTGGTGGACCTTTGTAGAGATGGCCTAATACAATGAGTACCACAGACTGCTACTATGCCCAAATTATTGTCCAAGCAACATGCAAATAGATTTTTTTTTGTTTTTTAAGGCTGGTGGACCTTTATAGAGATGGCCTAATACAATGAGTACCACAGACTGCTACTATGCCCAAATTATTGTCCAAGCAACATGCAGATAGATTTTTTTTTTTAAGGCTGATGGACCTTTGTAGAGATGGCCTAATACAATGAGTACCACAGACTGTTACTATGCCCAAATTATTTTCCAAGCAACATGCAGATAGATTTTTTTTTTTTTTAAGGCTGGTGGACCTTTGTAGAGATGGCCTAATACAATGAGTACCACAGACTGTTACTATGCCCAAATTATTGTCCAAGCAACAAGCAGATAGATTTTTTTTTTTTTTAAGGCTGGTGGACCTTTGTAGAGATGGCCTAATACAATGAGTACCACAGACTGCTACTATGCCCAAATTATTGTCCAAGCAACAAGCAGATAGATTTTTTTTTTTTTAAGGCTGGTGGACCTTTGTAGAGATAGCCTAATACAATGAGTACCACAGACTGCTACTATGCCCAAATTATTGTCCAATCAACATGCAGTAACACACAAAGCAGTATCAATCAAAATTAAAAAATAATAATAACAAATAACCAGTGAAATAGAAATTAATATTATAATTAGAAAGACACAGCCAAGAAAATTGAATGGCAGACCATCTGGGTATATAAGAGAAAAACAATGAGGAATGGTGAGACAGAAATGGAGGGATACAAATGTATTGAATAATGATGAATAAAATAATATAAAAATGTGTATATATAGGTGTTATATATTATGTATATAATAAAAATACTGTATATATATATATATGACTACACATAGACACATATATAAAATGAATAAAAAATAGAAATGAGCATGAACTTAGATAAAAAAAATTTTATTGACATATAATGACATACAAATATAATATAATAAAACAAATATATATATATATATATATATATATATATTATATGGATTTTAATATATAACTAATACAATTGAAACACTCCAGACCAAGGCATAAAAAATATACAGGGGATTGGTGAAAAAGTAAAAGTGTGCACACAAAAATATATATGTGTAACAAATGACAGCAAAAAAGGAATAAGCCAGTGGACAAAAATAGATAAAGTGCACAAATGTTAAAAAACAGATCCAAGCACAAGTGAGATAAAGCCAGTGAAGTGGAAAAAACCCCAAATAAGACACTGAACCAAGGCAGTGTGTGTGCCAAAATTGACTAATAAAACAACCACTGACCAAATCCAAAAAAGTGCTTAATAATACCTGAAAGCCAAGGACCAGGAGTGTAGCAAAGAAAGCGTGCCCCAACGCACGTTTCGGAGTTATATCCTTCGTCAGGGGGATGTATAAAATGTCAGATTACAGGGCTATTTATAGAATGCTGAAGATTAATCCAGCTGATGTACCGGCGCATGCGCAGCTCGGAGGGCGGAAGCGGCATCACAACAGGCGTCACGTGACAAGCACGTGGAGACGCCGTCACCATGCCGACATGCGAACCCCGAACCGGGCATGCGCACTATCAGGATGGAAGAAAGAGGAGCCGGACATGCGCACTGGTAAGTTGTAAGATAAAACCAACGTGAGACGCTGTCACCATGCCGACATGTAGCTGGAAAAGCTAACATGAAAAAACAAAAACCGGACATGCGCATTAATAATCTTATCCAGAGGAATGATGTTGTAATGAAAAATAAAATAGAGGGGGTCAAATGAAAATAATTAATTAATGTGTGCGCAAATCAAGAATGAATAAATAATAAACACAAATGAATAAACAGTCACGAAAAATAAATAATTGGGTATAAAAAAAAAAAAAAAAAGCGAACATATGTGAATAATGATAATAATGGAAATACAAATATAAGTAATAAAAATAATGTGCTAATATAAAAATAAACAATAACACAATAAACGTTTTGCATGGAAATATTGCATGAAAAAAACATAAAAAGTATGCATATAATGGATACAATAAATCACACAGTATATGCAAGAAATATGTGCACTAATGTAGTGATAAACACAATATAAATTTGATATGAAGAATAAATGTGTAAGATATATATGTACAACAATTGTACAATAACGTGACCATATGAAATAATAAGTTAACAATGTCAATAATTAACAATACAAAATAAAATAAAAATATACACATGAATATGAAAATTCCATCCTGAAGATAAATGCGGAAAAATAGTCCATGGAAACTAAAAGAAAATAAAAGAGATTAAAATCACATGAAATAAACTATAAAAAGGAAACAAATGATAAACTTTCATTCAAACCCAGTGGAGCTACTGTGTTAAGAACCCAAATCCACTTAGTTTCAAGTTGAGCAAGCCGCTTACTCATATTGCCTCCCCGAACACCCATATTAAGCAAATCTATGCCAGCGATCTTCAACAAAGATGAATCACAGTTATGAAATAGCTTAAAATGCCTTGGTAAAGTTTTGAGAGAGGAAATATCATTTACGTCCTTTGCCGCCACAATGCCCAAAACGTGTTCGCGTATTCTGATCTTAAGTTGGCGGGTTGTAAGACCCACATAAATGAGAGAACACGGACAAACTGCATAATATATGACGGCAGAGGATGTACATGAAATGTGATTTTTGATATCAAATGAACGGGATTTATCGGAATTAGTAAAGGAACAAGTCTTCATTACATTAGGGCAAGCTATACATGATCCACATGGTTTGCAGCCTTTGAACGGCCTATTAAATAACCTAGTATTCATAGTCTGTTCAGTAGAATAATGACTATGAACTAATTGATCACCTAAATTCGGTGATCTCCTAAAGGCCATCTGAGGTACATCTCCAACATATTTTGCAACAATCGGATCGGATTTCAAAATAGGCCAATGTTTTTTAAGAATTGATCTAAATGATCATTTTGGCCATTAAATTGGGTTATGTACCGCACAATGTTATTTGTTCTAGGCTTAATTGAACCATATAGCGCATCATGTCGGGTAATGTGCTTAGCCCTATTGAAAGCTCTTTTTATCGACCTGTTGCTATACCCACGTTCCTGAAATCTAGAACTAAGTAAAGCAGCCTGTTTCATAAAATCCTCTTCTACCGAACAAATACATCTAAGACGTAAAAATTGGCCTATTGGTATAGAATTGATCAATGATGGTGGATGTGATGAGGTAGCATGGACAAAAGAATTTACCGCCGTGGTTTTCCTGAATAGATCCGTCTGTAACAATCTGTGGAGTCTCTTATTACCTGAACATCTAAAAAATCAATCATATTTTTGTGTTGACTATATGTCAATCGCACATTGATGCAATTATGATTAAGTATATCAATGAATTCAGATAGGGCATCAGTGGAGTCCTGCCAAATAAAAAAGACATCATCTATGTAGCGTGTCCAAAAGGGGACACGCTCCATAGAAATAAATTTGCCAGATAAAAAGAGGTCCCTCTCCCAAAATCCAAGGAACAGGTTGGCATAGGATGGAGCAAATGAGGCTCCCATCGCTGTTCCTTGGATTTGAAGGAAGAAGGACCCCTTAAAAATAAAAAAATTGTGTGTTAAAGTAAACTCCAAAAGATTGGTGAAAAAAATTATAAACGCTCTAGAAAAAGAAGAATGCTGCAAAAAATAAGTAACTGCAGTGAGTCCATCAGAATGCCTTATACATGTATAAAGAGACTCCACATCACATGTAACCAATACAGAATCATTACCTATATGCAAGCCATCTATTTTCTTCAGGAAGTCGTTAGTATCCTTAGTATAAGATGGTAAGGATGCCACAAAGGGTTGTAAGACGGAATCGATATACTTATTCACGTTTTCCAAAAAGTTACCATGTCCAGAGACAATGGGTCTCCCGGGCGGAACTTCTTGATTTTTATGAATCTTTGGTAAAAGATAAAGGGTGGGAATAGTGGGTTCTTGAATCTGTAAGGCCAAACATAAATCTTTGGTAATAATGCCATCTTCTTTTGCTTCTTGTAATAAATTTTTCAACTCAGTTTGAAATTTAATCAAAGGATTAAAAGTCATCTTTTTATAACAATCCCTATTATTAAGTTGGCGAAATACCTCAGATTCATATAAATGTTTAGGCCATACCACAATGTTCCCACCCTTATCAGCAGGTTTAAAAACCACATCACTAAGACCAGCTAACCTCTTGAGGCCTTGTTTTTCTTCATACTCAAATTGTTAGTAGGAGGATACAATGAAATATTACTGAGTTCGTTACTAACAGTTTTAACAAAAATATCCACAGCTGAACAGGAAGATAATGATGGAAATTTATTAGAAGATTTTTTAATGATGTCAGGAACCTCACCTTCTGACACTAGATGTTCTCTAGCCAAAGATTCAAGGTTGGCTAGTGCTTCCTGTTCCGTCTCTGTGGGAAAAGATATAGCGTCATTTGCATTATAAAACATCCGTTTAAAAATCACTCTCCTCGCAAATAGGTATAAATCTTTGACTGCAGAAAAACAGTCAAATTGAGCTGTGGGACAAAATAATAATCCCTTAGTCAAAACATTGATTTCCACCGATGAAAAATCATGGGAACTAAGGTTGATTACCTTCAGTTGATTATTGCTTGCTTCAGGAGAGTAATTTCTTTTATTAGGAAGAAAAGGAGATTTTTCTTTCTTTTAAGTGTGGTGATAGACGACACAGAGACGGAAGATGAAGCCATGGAGACATCACTTACAGATTGGTGTGACACATTGGACATAAGTCGCTCCTTGTTGGCGATATGTTGTCTCCTCCAATTATAAATTCTCCCCAGGGATAAATCATTTTGATCCCTTGACAATTTTTACTGGTGTGCTTTTTTTGGATATCTTTAACTAAAGATTCCAATTCCTTATCCAGGGATTCATTCAAGTTTTTGAAATGTTCAGGGGATAAATCGGCTTTGGCTTTCTCAAATAAATCATTCAATTGTTTATCAACATCACCAATGGATTTCACATTAAGGCCAACAAGTAGTCCCATAAGCTTCCAGGATGTTTCATTACATACTTTTTCCCATTCAGCCACAAACTCATCATCTTCAACTACAAAAGCAGGAGTAACCTTAACCCTCAGACCTCTGGGTATAAGTTGTTTATTAATATAGTTTTCCAAAAAAGCTTTTGTCCACCATATACGGGTGCGTTTGAATAAAAGTCTTTTCAAATTTTTAAAATAGAATCAATAGTCAGTCCTTGAGTAACTGTATTTGTTATGCCAATATTGCCAAAAACATCATTGACTTGCCCCTGCCATGAAGCCTCTCTGATGGTAAAATCCATTACTCAATGTAAAAAACCTGTGCGAAACACAGCAAAACTTGTTATAACACACAAAGCAGTATCAATCAAAATTAAAAAATAATAATAATAAATAACCAGTGAAATAGAAATTAATATTATAATTAGAAAGACACAGCCAAGAAAATTGAATGGCAGACCATCCGGGTATATAAGAGAAAAACAATGAGGAATGGTGAGGCAGAAATGGAGGGATACAAATGTATTGAATAATGATGAATAAAATAATATAAAAATGTGTATATATAGGTGTTATATATTATGTATATAATAAAAATACTGTATATATATATGACTACACATAGACACATATATAAAATGAATAAAAAACTAGAAATGAGCATGAACTTAGATAAAAAAAAATTTTATTGACATATAATGACATACAAATATAATATAATAAAACAAATATATATATATATATATATATATGGATTTTAATATGTAACTAATACAATTGAAACACTCCAGACCAAGGCATAAAGAATATACAGGGGATTGGTGAAAAAGTAAAAGTGTGCACACAAAAATATATATGTGTAACAAATGACAGCAAAAAAGGAATAAGCCAGTGGACAAAGATAGATAAAGTGCACAAATGTTAAAAAACAGATCCAAGCACAAGTGAGATAAAGCCAGTGAAGTGGAAAAAACCGCAAATAAGACACTGAACCAAGGCAGTGTGTGTGCCAAAATTGACTAATAAAACAACCACTGACCAAATCCAAAAAAGTGCTTAATAATACCTGAAAGCCAAGGACCAGGAGTGTAGCAAAGAAAGCGTGCCCCAACGCACGTTTCGGAGTTATATCCTTCGTCAGGGGGATGTATAAAATGTCAGATTACAGGGCTATGCATGCGCAGCTCGGAGGGCGGAAGCGGCATCACAACAGGCGTCACGTGACAAGCACGTGGAGACGCCGTCACCATGCCGACATGCGAACCCCGAACCGGGCATGCGCACTATCAGGATGGAAGAAAGAGGAGCCGGACATGCGCACTGGTAAGTTGTAAGATAAAACCAACGTGAGAAGCTGTCACCATGCCGACATGTAGCTGGAAAAGCTAACATGAAAAAACAAAAACCGGACATGCGCATTAATAATCTTATCCAGAGGAATGATGTTGTAATGAAAAATAAAATAGAGGGGGTCAAATGAAAATAATTAATTAATGTGTGCGCAAATCAAGAATGAATAAATAATAAACACAAATGAATAAACAGTCACGAAAAATAAATAATTAATTGGGTATAAAAAAAAAAAAAAAAGCGAACATATGTGAATAATGATAATAATGGAAATACAAATATAAGTAATAAAAATAATGTGCTAATATAAAAATAAACAATATCACAATAAACGTTTTGCATGGAAATATTGCATGAAAAAAACATAAAAAGTATGCATATAATGGATACAATAAATCACACAGTATATACAAGAAATATGTGCACTAATGTAGTGATAAACACAATATAAATTTGATATGAAGAATAAATGTGTAAGATATATATGTACAACAACTGTACAATAAGTGACCATATGAAATAATAAGTTAACAATGTCAATAATTAACAATAACAAAATAAAATAAAAATATACACATGAATATGAAAATTCCATCCTGAAGATAAATACGGAAAAATAGTCCATGGAAACTAAAGAAAATAAAAGAGATTAAAATCACATGAAATAAACTATAAAAAGGAAACAAATGATAAACTTTCAATTTCAATTTCAATTTGACTGTTTTTCTGCAGTCAAAGATTTATACCTATTTGCGAGGAGAGTGATTTTTAAACGGATGTTTTATAATGCAAATGACGCTATATCTTTTCCCACAGAGACGGAACAGGAAGCACTAGCCAACCTTGAATCTTTGGCTAGAGAACATCTAGTGTCAGAAGGTGAGGTTCCTGACATCATTAAAAAATCTTCTAATAAATTTCCATCATTATCTTCCTGTTCAGCTGTGGATATTTTTGTTAAAACTGTTAGTAACGAACTCAGTAATATTTCATTGTATCCTCCTACTAACAATTTGAGCTATGAAGAAAAACAAGGCCTCAAGAGGTTAGCTGGTCTTAGTGATGTGGTTTTTAAACCTGCTGATAAGGGTGGGAACATTGTGGTATGGCCTAAACATTTATATGAATCTGAGGTATTTCGCCAACTTAATAATAGGGACTGTTATAAAAAGATGACTTTTAATCCTTTGATTAAATTTCAAATGAGTTGAAAAATTTATTACAAGAAGCAAAAGAAGATGGCATTATTACCAAAGATTTATGTTTGGCCTTACAGATTCAAGAACCCACTATTCCTACCCTTTATCTTTTACCAAAGATTCATAAAAATCAAGAAGTTCCGCCCGGGAGACCCATTGTCTCTGGACATGGTAACTTTTTGGAAAACGTGAATAAGTATATCGATTCCGTCTTACAACCCTTTGTGGCATCCTTACCATCTTATACTAAGGATACTAACGACTTCCTGAAGAAAATAGATGGCTTGCATATAGGTAATGATTCTGTATTGGTTACATGTGATGTGGAGTCTCTTTATACATGTATAAGGCATTCTGATGGACTCACTGCAGTTACTTATTTTTTGCAGCATTCTTCTTTTTCTAGAGCGTTTATAATTTTTTTCACCAATCTTTTGGAGTTTACTTTAACACACAATTTTTTTATTTTTAAGGGGTCCTTCTTCCTTCAAATCCAAGGAACAGCGATGGGAGCCTCATTTGCTCCATCCTATGCCAACCTGTTCCTTGGATTTTGGGAGAGGGACCTCTTTTTATCTGGCAAATTTATTTCTATGGAGCGTGTCCCCTTTTGGACACGCTACATAGATGATGTCTTTTTTATTTGGCAGGACTCCACTGATGCCCTATCTGAATTCATTGATATACTTAATCATAATTGCATCAATGTGCGATTGACATATAGTCAACACAAAAATATGATTGATTTTTTAGATGTTCAGGTAATAAGAGACTCCACAGAATGTTTACAGACGGATCTATTCAGGAAAACCACGGCGGTAAATTCTTTTGTCCATGCTACCTCATCACATCCACCATCATTGATCAATTCTATACCAATAGGCCAATTTTTACGTCTTAGATGTATTTGTTCGGTAGAAGAGGATTTTATGAAACAGGCTGCTTTACTTAGTTCTAGATTTCAGGAACGTGGGTATAGCAACAGGTCGATAAAAAGAGCTTTCAATAGGGCTAAGCACATTACCCGACATGATGCGCTATATGGTTCAATTAAGCCTAGAACAAATAACATTGTGCGGTACATAACCCAATTTAATGGCCAAAATGATCATCTTAGATCAATTCTTAAAAATCATTGGCCTATTTTGAAATCCGATCCGATTGTTGCAAAATATGTTGGAGATGTACCTCAGATGGCCTTTAGGAGATCACCGAATTTAGGTGATCAATTAGTTCATAGTCATTATTCTACTGAACAGACTATGAATACTAGGTTATTTAATAGGCCGTTCAAAGGCTGCAAACCATGTGGATCATGTATAGCTTGCCCTAATGTAATGAAGACTTGTTCCTTTACTAATTCCGATAAATCCCGTTCATTTGATATCAAACATCACATTTCATGTACATCCTCTGCCGTCATATATTATGCAGTTTGTCCGTGTTCTCTCATTTATGTGGGTCTTACAACCCGCCAACTTAAGATCAGAATACGCGAACACGTTTTGGGCATTGTGGCGGCAAAGGACGTAAATGATATTTCCTCTCTCAAAACTTTACCAAGGCATTTTAAGCTATTTCATAACTGTGATTCATCTTTGTTGAAGATCGCTGGCATAGATTTGCTTAATATGGGTGTTCGGGGAGGCAATATGAGTAAGCGGCTTGCTCAACTTGAAACTAAGTGGATTTGGGTTCTTAACACAGTAGCTCCACTGGGTTTGAATGAAAGTTTATCATTTGTTTCCTTTTTATAGTTTATTTCATGTGATTTTAATCTCTTTTATTTTCTTTTAGTTTCCATGGACTATTTTTCCGTATTTATCTTCAGGATGGAATTTTCATATTCATGTGTATATTTTTATTTTATTTTGTTATTGTTAATTATTGACATTGTTAACTTATTATTTCATATCGTCACGTTATTGTACAATTGTTGTACATATATATCTTACACATTTATTCTTCATATCAAATTTATATTGTGTTTATCACTACATTAGTGCACATATTTCTTGTATATACTGTGTGATTTATTGTATCCATTATATGCATACTTTTTATGTTTTTTTCATGCAATATTTCCATGCAAAACGTTTATTGTGTTATTGTTTATTTTTATATTAGCACATTATTTTTATTACTTATATTTGTATTTCCATTATTATCATTATTCACATATGTTCGCTTTTTTTTTTTTTTATACCCAATTAATTATTTATTTTTCGTGACTGTTTATTCATTTGTGTTTATTATTTATTCATTCTTGATTTGCGCACACATTAATTAATTATTTTCATTTGACCCCCTCTATTTTATTTTTCATTACAACATCATTCCTCTGGATAAGATTATTAATGCGCATGTCCGGTTTTTGTTTTTTCATGTTAGCTTTTCCAGCTACATGTCGGCATGGTGACAGCGTCTCACGTTGGTTTTATCTTACAACTTACCAGTGCGCATGTCCGGCTCCTCTTTCTTCCATCCTGATAGTGCGCATGCCCGGTTCGGGGTTCGCATGTCGGCATGGTGACGGCGTCTCCACGTGCTTGTCACGTGACGCCTGTTGTGATGCCGCTTCCGCCCTCCGAGCTGCGCATGCGCCGGTACATCAGCTGGATTAATCTGCAGCGTTCTATAAATAGCCCTGTAATCTGACATTTTATACATCCACCTGACGAAGGATATAACTCCGAAACGTGCGTTGGGCACGCTTTCTTTGCTACACTCCTGGTCCTTGGCTTTCAGGTATTATTAAGCACTTTTTTGGATTTGGTCAGTGGTTGTTTTATTAGTCAATTTTGGCACACACACTGCCTTGGTTCAGTGTCTTATTTGCGGTTTTTTTCCACTTCACTGGCTTTATCTCACTTGTGCTTGGATCTGTTTTTTAACATTTGTGCACTTTATCTATTTTTGTCCACTGGCTTATTCCTTTTTTGCTGTCATTTGTTACACATATATATTTTTGTGTGCACACTTTTACTTTTTCACCAATCCCCTGTATATTCTTTATGCCTTGGTCTGGAGTGTTTCAATTGTATTAGTTACATATTAAAATCCATATATATATATATATATATATATATATATATATTATATATATATATATTTGTTTTATTATATTATATTTGTATGTCATTATATTCAAAAAATTTTTTTATCTAAGTTCATGCTCATTTCTAGTTTTTTATTCATTTTATATATGTGTCTATGTGTAGTCATATATATATATACAGTATTTTTATTATATACATAATATATAACACCTATATATACACATTTTTATATTATTTTATTCATCATTATTCAATACATTTGTATCCCTCCATTTCTGCCTCACCATTCCTCATTGTTTTTCTCTTCAATCAACATGCAGATAGATTTTTTTTTTTTAAGGCTGGTGGATAGTGTTGAGCGATACTGCTCGATATCTAAAAATATCGGATCGGAATGGTATCGCCGATATCACTAAATATCGTCGATATCCGATTCCGATACCGGAAGTCCCGTGTAAGTCTATGGGAACAAAGTATTGCAACTAAAAAAACACTTTCTTTCGTTGTAAACACAAAATATACACACATAGAATACATATATATATATATATACATGTCATTGTGACATATATATATACATATATTTATAGTTTATACACTTCTACATAGTAAAATAGACTCTGATTCAATTGCCGGGTAAAGCCGTGACATACCCCATAGAAGTCGACGGGCTCGGTGCCGAGTACCCCCAAAACCTCTGGCTCTGTGCGACTCAACTTGGGCGTCACGAACAGGATTCTGTAGCTCGCTATAAGCGAGTCCTGTGTGCCTGAATTGAACTGGTTTTGTGCTTGAGAATTGCTAAAATCATCAGAGAATGTATTTGCCATTTTTCAGCCATATCTGCGTCACGACGAGGCACTGGTGAAGAAGAAGGGCGTGCTCTTCGTGGGTGTACACTCACTCAGTGGCGCGAAAACGATGGCCGACCACTCTAAATGGTACTGCAATGTAAGATCGTGCCCCACAGCTCTTGAGTTCCGCCTCCTCATCCTCCTCAGTGTGCGGAAACTAACACGAAGGTCCCGCCTCACTACAAAAGAGGGGCCCTTTCCAGATGCTAATGACACATGTGACTTGGCAGAGATGGCTAATGGACACGAGCAGAAGTGTGAAGGGATGGAGCAGTCAGAGCTCTCCCCCCACGGAAGCGACCCGATCGCCACGGAACCACCGTTGGGCACCCGGCCTGGAAACCCTCCTACGCTGCAAGAAGCGGAGGATACCCTAAGAGGCCTGGCCCGGCACCGGGAGGAGGTCGCCAGGATGGAAGCCAGCTGGCGTGCCCTAAAACTAAACTTGGAGCGGCGCCAATCCCTCTTACCTGAAGTGTCTGTACCGGAAGGTGAGGCACCCGTTCTAGTAGAGGAGTCCGTGCGGGCATCCCAGCTCTTGCAATGTGATCCGGTTGACGTTGTCGCAGTGGAGGCACCCGTTCTAGTAGAGGAGTCCGTGCGGGCATCCCAGCCCTTGCAATGTGATCCGGTTGACTTGTCGCAGTGGAGGCACCCGTTCCTGCAAAAAACGCTGCACCGGCAGCACCCCAGATCCCGCTGTCTGCCCCCGTCGCTGAGACAGAAGAAGCGACACCCGTCCTCATAGAGGAGGCCGCGCAGGCACCAGAGGTCTACCTGTCTGTACCGGAGCCCCGAATGTCATCTGTTCCAGAGCCGGCTGCTTCCTCCGCAGGTGAGCGCCGCCAGGACTGTCGGGCGCCAGGAGAGCTGCCGCAAACCGGACATCGTAAGCTGCAGTTTGATGGTGGAGACATGGAGATGCTGGTGGAGGAGAATTACAACCGGCGTCAGGAGGAAGAGTGGAGACGTTGGGAGAGAGAAGCCGAGCGACAAAGGGAGCAGCGCGAATCCCAGAAGCTTCGCCAACGTCACATCGAGAAGGACCGGGCAGATAAGGACCGGATGAGAAAAGATAAAGGAACCCTGAGGGAGCCGCGGCGTAAGGGTGCAGTACGGAGCTTTAAATTGAAAGCTGGTTGGGGCTTCATCCAGGAGCCTGGACTTTATTTAGAAGTGTTTGTGACCCGGCGGGACGTGAGACTCACCTCCCAGAAGGACACCCGGGGAGGGACCTGTTGCCAGGAGACTTGGTAACTTACACCCGACACTGGGGTTACAATGGATGGTATGCCCTAAATGTCACCAGGTGCGACCCCTGGTCCCCAGAGTGTCAGGAACCTGTGAGACCCTCGGAGCCTTCAGCCTCCCACATCCAGGCCTCTGCAAAAGTGCCCACCCCACGCCGTAAATCTCCCCAGCCTCCCTCAGTGGTCTCCTCAGCAGCCCCAGCTATGGACATGCTAATGATAGCTGGCCCGTACCCGGCGCCTGTTAGGCCCCCTGGGGTTCGTTCAGTCCGGGACATAGGGCTCCAGACCCGGAGGGAGATGAAAGAGGTGGCCACACAGACACAGATAGCGGGTCACGACTTGACTGTACAGGCCACACGACGTCATCAGGTCCTGGTGGTCCTGGTGTCTCGATGTTGCAAGCATCAGAAGAGTACCAGGTGGTACCTGGAACACCCCTGCCAAAGAATTATAAATAACCCGGACAGGGTCCCTGTATGTAAATAGTTAAATTGTTGATGTACCCGGACGGGTGAATGTTCATAAAAAAGTTTTTTAATTTAATAAAAAAAACAACACAGTTTTCATTACTTTTATTACAGTCTCATCCTGCGACGCCATCGATCTCCTGTAAAAAAATGAAAAAAATAACCAGCAGTATACCACCTGTCCGACGCAGTCCATAGTAACGAGGGTCCCACGACGATCCAGCTCTGCTACATCGCAATGACAGGCAGAGCTTGTCATCCCGGCGCAGCACAGCTGATTACCTGCTTCCCCGGCGGTGACGTCATCGGACTGACTGCTTTACGGCCGGGATTACCCAGCAGTCACTGCAGTTATCGAAAAACTGCATGTGACCGCCAGGGAGAAGATAATGGCGGCCATCAAGCAGTCCAGGACGTGACCGCCGGAGATCTTCTGCCAGGTAAGTGCCGCTGACTCCTGACAGACCCGACCGACGGACACTCACAGTGACAGTGACAAATCCGATTCCGGTATCCGATATGACGAAAATATCGGTACTCGGAATCGAAAGCCCGATACAGCTAATATCGGCCGATACCCGATATTTGCAGTATCGTATCGCTCAACACTACTGGTGGACCTTTGTAGAGATGGCCTAATACAATGAGTACCACAGACTGCTACTATGCCCAAATTGTTGTCCAAGCAACATGCAGATAGTTTTTTTTTTTTTAAGGCTGGTGGACCTTTATAGAGAGGGCCTAATACAATGAGTACCACAGACTGCTACTATGCCCAAATTATTGTCCAAGCAACATGCAGATAGATTTTTTGTGTTTTTTAAGGCTGGTGGACCTTTTTAGAGATGGCCTAATACAATGAGTACCACAGACTGCTACTATGCCCAAATTATTGTCCAATCAACATGCAGATAGATTTTTTTTTTTTAAGGCTGGTGGACCTTTGTAGAGATGGCCTAATACAATGAGTACTTGTTGTGAATGTGTTAGAAATGAATTCTGAGCAGAAGCTCCCTCTGGTGGTTACAAACAGTACTGAACCATTCAATGAAGATTGTGAAGATTGGCAATCAGGAGTTACAGACTGGTCTTATATAAGGGAGGTTCCCTCCCATCAGGGTTGCCGGTGATCAATTGTTCTTGTCTCAACTTTGGTTCCTGGTTCTCTTGGAAGCTTGCTGAGTCTTGCCTGCATCTTCTGCTAACAGATAAGATATTTTCTGCTTTTATTTTTGTGCTTGCTTTTTGCATTTTTTCCTGCACTTCTGTGGAGGTCAGCCAGGTCCCCTCCGGGGGCTTGTGCTCCTCTCAGTTTATCTGAGCCACTGTTATTTGTTCATTTGCCTTTTCCAGTTTTTTCAGTGGCTGCGGCTTAGTTTTGTTACACCAGAGAACTAATTTAGGTGGTAGAGGTCGTGTGATCTCAGGTGTTTTTGCAATTAGTAGAGTTGGTATTTTTTTAGGGTTTTTTGGATTGCAGTAAGTATCCTTCCTATCCTTTTCTTTCTAGGAAGATTGGGCCCCAACGTTTGCTCATACTATTTTCTGTCTGTGTCTGTATTTCTTCTTGTCTAACCGCCATTACATGTTTGGGGGCTTCCTATGTTCTTTGAGGATCTGCTCCGGGCAGATAGCTTTCCTCTTTCTATCTTTAGGTGTAGTTAGCCTCTCAGGCTGTGACGAGGCGTCTAGGACCAACGTAGGTACGCTCCACGGCTGCCTTTAGTTGTGGTGGTTAGTCAGGGTACTGCAATCCAGTAGATTCCAACCCCTCTGGTGTATTGCCGTTTTTGCCTGCTCCCTCAGCTACCAAATCATAACAGTATCACCGGTCACACTGAAAATTATATGGTACTCACAGAAGGGAAAAATAGTGTGAAAAAAAAAAAGTTGTCAGATTTTTTTTTTCTGTTTGTTGCATTTTTTTTCCCTCTTTTTCTCTGGGTGCTGAGGATTTTTTTTTTCTCAATGGAGTTTGCACAGTTGTCTGGCCGTGTGGATCAGCTTGCCACTGAAGTTCGGAGTATTGCTACCTATCTTGCAGAGTTGCCGGTTGTAGAACCTAGGATCCCCATGCCAGATTTGTTTTTAGGGGATCGAGCTAAATTTCTGAATTTCAAAAATAACTGTAAGTTGTTTTTTGCCTTAAACCTAAGTCCTCAGGGAACGCAGCACAGCAGGTTCAAATTGTCATCTCTCTCCTGCGCGGCGATCCTCAGGATTGGGCTTTTTCCCTGACACCTGGGGACCCTGTTTTGAGTAATGTTGATGCATTTTTTCTGGCTCTGGGGTTATTGTACGATGAACCTTATGTCACTGATCAAGCTGAAAAAACCTTGTTGGCATTGAATCAGGGCCTTGAGGACGCTGAGTTATACTGTCAGAAATTCCGAAAGTGGGCAGTCCTGACCAAATGGAATGATGATGCTTTGGCAGCCCTTTTTCGGAAGGGTCTGTCAGAGAATGTAAAAGATGTTATGGTGGGTTTCCCTGCTCCCTCTGGTCTCAATGATTCTATGTCATTAGCGATTAAAGTTGACAGACGTTTGCGTGAGCGTAGAGGTATGCGTGGAATAGTGTTGCCTTGTGAACCAGCTTCTGAACCCATGCAGTGTGATAGAGTGGCTTCCGGGGCACAGCGTCATGAGTTTCGAAAATGCAATAGGTTATGTTTCTACTGTGGTGACGCCTCTCATGCTATTTCAGTCTGCCCTAAGCGGGGAAGATGTTTTGCACGCTCAGTTGTCTTGGGTAGTGTTCAGACTAAATTTCTGTTGACTGTTACCCTGATTTGCTCCCTGTCCACATTTTCTGCTCAGGCTTTTGTTGATTCGGGAGCAGCTATTAACCTGATGGATTTGATTTTGCTAAACGTTGTGGGTTTCCCTTGATACCCCTACGGAAGTCTATTCCCCTACTGGGATTGATTCTACCCCTTTGGCGGAGAATAAACCCCAGTTCTCTATTCAGGTGATAATGAGGGTTGAACCTGATCATCAGGAGAGTTGCAAATTTTTGGTGCTGTATAATCTGCATGACATTATTGTACTAGGTTTCCCTTGGTTACAGTCTCATAATCCTGTTTTGGATTGGAAATCTGTGTCTGTAACCAGTTGGGGCTGCCAATGTGTTAATGCCAACACTCCTGTTTTTTCTGCCTCTCCCCAGGCTCGGATGTTTCTGACTTTTTGACTGATTTTTCTGATTTGTTTAGCGAAAGTAAATCTGCATCCTTGCCCCCCCATAGGAGCTATGACTGCGCTATTGAATTAGTGCCTGGTAGTAAATTCCCTAAAGGTCGCCTTTTTAACTTGTCTGTACTTGAACATGACGCTATGCGGTCTTATATCAAGGAGTCATTGGAGAAGGGTCATATCAGACCATCCTCTTCACCCTTGGGTGCCGGTTTTTTCTTTGTGGCCAAAAAGGATGGTTCATTAAGGCCGTGAATGAATTTTTGTCTCTTGAACAATATCACTGTGAAATATCAATATCCGTTACCCTTGATTTCTGACCTGTTTTCCAGGGTTAAAAGTGCTACTTGGTTTACCAAGCTTGACCTCAGGGGGGCGTATAACCTTATTCGCATTAAGCACGGGGATGAATGGAAGACGGCATTTAATACCCCAGAGGGGCATTTTGAGTACCTAGTGATGCCCTTTGGGCTCACTAATGCTCCTTCCGTCTTCCAGTCCTTCATGAATGACATTTTCAGGGATTTTGTGGATAAATTTCTGATTGTTTATTTGGATGATATCTTGATTTTTTCCAATGACTGGGACTCTCTGTAACGGGTCTGGTAGGTGAAACCACTGAGCTTTATTATACAAGACAGTATACTTGTAAGAGAGCAGGTGGCGCCCGGAAAATACGGACAGGAATTCACGGGAAGTGACCAGGGCAGTCTCTGGGTAGGCAGGTTGTCACGGCAAGTGACCAGGGCAGTCTCTGGGTAGGCAGGTTGTCACGGCAAGTGACCAGGGCAGTCTCTGGGTAGGCAGGTTGTCACGGCAAGTGACCAGGGCAGACTCTGGGTAGGCAGGTTGTCACGGCAAGTGACCAGGGCAGACTCTGGGTAGGCAGGTTGTCACGGCAAGTGACCAGGGCAGTCTCTGGGTAGGCAGGTTGTCACGGCAAGTGACCAGGGCAGTCTCTGGGTAGGCAGGTTGTCACGGCAAGTGACCAGGGCAGACTCTGGGTAGTCAGGTTGTCACGGCAAGTGACCAGGGCAGTCTCTGGGTAGGCAGGTTGTCACGGCAAGTGACCAGGGCAGTCTATGAATATACAGGCTTATACGACCTGAGCTGTTGGAGCCTCCTGGTAGGCTGCAGTCCGATGGCAGATGATCGCTCCCAAGCGAGCAGGCAGGAGTCTCTGGAGTAGCCGGTGATCACTGCTGGAGATGTCCGAACCTTCGGATAAAGCTGCAGTCGGATGGCAGATGATCGCTCCCAAGTGAGCAGGCAAGAGTCTCTGGAGTAGCCGGTGATCACTGCTGATGGAGTCCGAACCTTCGGATAGAGCTGCAGTCGGATGGCAGATGATCGCTCCCAAGTGAGCAGGCAAGAGTCTCTGTAATAGCCGGGGATCACTGCAGGTGATGTCCGAACCTCCGGGGAGGATTGCAATCAGATGGCAGACAGCAAACAGACAGGTAACAGGCAGGCAACTGGAAACAGGAGCTGAGGGCTGAAGCAGAGTTATACAGTGCAACAACAACATTGCTCGGGCACCTCCATTAAGGAGGAAGCCCTTAATATAGGGTGGAGTCCTCCGGCATTGGCCGGAGACTAATTTAGAAAATGCGCGCGGCTCCTTTAAGAGCGGGGGAGGGTGCGGGCGCGCGCCCTAAGTCCAGCAGCAGGGAAGGAGCGCGCGGGCCCAGCAGGGTGGAAGGAGGACGCCGAGGATGCTGGTGGCGCTGAGGACGCTGGGGGCGCTGAGGACGCTGAGCGCTGGTAAGGGGAACGGCGTCCCTGCCTGGCAGAGGGCCGGGACGCCGACGCTACAGTACCCCCCCCTCTAGGCCCCCCTCTTTAGGCCAGAAAGAAATTTAGCTAGGATGAGAGGGGCATGGATGTTCTCCAGAGGCTCCCAGGTTCTCTCCTCAGGACCAAACCCCTTCCAATCCACCAAAAAATAAGTCTTTCTTCCTACCCTTTTTGTGGCCAGAATGTTCTCTACCTCAAATTCATCATCAGCAGACACTGGAGCAGGAGGTGTACCTGTAGACTTGAAAAAAGAGTTAAGTTCACAGGTTTGAGGAGAGACACATGAAAAGAGATAGGAATTCGTAAATTGGCCGGGAGTTTCAATTTATAGGACACTGGGTTGATCTGCCTGATGACCTCAAAAGGACCGATAAACCGAGGACCTAACTTGTAGGAAGGAATTTTGAGCCGAACATATTTGGACGAAAGCCAGACTTTGTCCCCAGGACGGAATTGAGGAGGATCCAGACGTTTCTTGTCAGCATGTCTTTTCATGCGCTCGGATGACTGAATGAGTGCGGACCGGGTACTCTCCCAGATGGAGGAGAATTCTCTAACCAGAGATTCCGCAGCTGGATTGTCCACAGAGATGGAAACGGGGACAGGAATTCGAGGGTGCTGACCGAAGACTATAAAAAACGGAGATTTGGTGGACGATTCGCTCTCGTGATTATTGTAAGAGAATTCGGCCCAAGGTAGGAGCTCCACCCAATCAGAATGATGAGCATTAACGAAGTGTCGGAGATAGCTGGTCAGATTCTGATTTATTCGCTCAACTTGTCCATTGGACTGTGGATGGTAAGCGGAGGAGAAATCCAAGGTGACGTCTAGTAACTTACAAGTAGCTCTCCAGAAACGTGAGGTGAACTGTACCCCACGATCCGACACAATGTGACGAGGCAAACCATGGAGACGGAAGATGTGGCGGATAAAGTCTTTAGCCAACTCGGGTGCAGACGGAAGACTTGGCAGAGGAATGAAGTGAGCCATCTTGGAAAAGCGGTCAGCGACCACCCAAATGACCGTACAACCGGCAGAGACGGGCAGATCCGTAATGAAGTCCATGGCTATATGTTGCCAGGGAGCAGCGGGTACAGGAAGCGGAAGAAGACGGCCGGCAGGCAGGTGTCTCGGAACTTTGTTGCGGGCACAGGAGACACAGGCAGAAACAAAGTCTATTACGTCTTTGTGCAGGGTAGGCCACCAATAATGCCGGGTAATGAGTTGGAGGGTCTTTTTCTGACCAGCGTGGCCAGCGAGTTTAGACGAATGACCCCAATGTAGAATTCTCTTCCGATCAGTCTCTGATACGAACGTCTTACCAGGAGGGAGACGGTTTAGACTCACGGGAGCCACCTGCATCACTCTGGCGGGATCGATGATATGTTTAGGCTCATCTTCGAGATCCGACACCAGGAAGGACCGGGACAAGGCATCCGCCTTGATGTTTTTGTCAGCTGGGCGAAAATGCAAAAGAAAATCAAAACGGGCAAAAAACAAGGACCACCGGGCTTGGCGAGGGTTAAGTCTCTGAGCATGCTGAAGGTAAGACAGATTTTTGTGGTCCGTGTAGATGATTACCGGATGAAGAGCCCCCTCGAGTAGGTAACGCCACTCCTCCAATGCCAATTTAATGGCTAATAACTCTCGATCTCCTATGGAGTAGTTGCGCTCGGAGGAGGAGAAGAGTTTGGAGAAGAAACCACAGGAAACCATCTTCCCGGATGAAGATTTTTGAGTAAGTACCGCTCCGGCTCCAGCAGAGGAAGCGTCCACCTCCAGGAAGAACTGCTTGTTGCCGTCCGGGCGATGCAGCACTGGAGCGGAAGAGAAGGCTTGTTTCAAGGAAAGAAAGGCCTCCTCTGCTTCGGGCGTCCACTGTTTGGGGTTAGCATCCTTGCGGGTGAGCGCTGAGATTGGAGCAGTCCTGGAAGAGAAGTGCGGTATGAAGAGACGGTAATAGTTAGCGAATCCCAGGAACCGCTGAATGGCCTTCAACCCCTCTGGTCGGGGCCACTTCTCGATGGCAGACAGTTTCTCCGGATCCATTCGTAGGCCTGTCTGAGAGATAATGTAGCCCAGAAACGGAAGCGAGGTCTGCTCAAAGAGGCACTTCTCATATTTGGCAAAGAGGTGATTCTGCCTGAGCCTGAGCAGAACCTGACGAACATCCCTCCGGTGAGACTGGAGATCCGGAGAGAAGACCAAGATGTCGTCAAGGTACACCACAACGCAGGAGTAGAGGAGGTCCCGGAAGATGTCATTGACCAACTCCTGAAAGACTGCTGGAGCATTACAGAGACCAAAGGGCATAACCAGATACTCGTAGTGGCCATCCCGGTGTTGAATGCCGTCTTCCATTCATCTCCTCGACGGATACGAACCAGGTTGTATGCTCCACGAAGATCCAGTTTAGTGAAGACTCTAGCCCCTCTAAGACGATCAAACAACTCCGGAATGAGCGGAAGAGGGTACTTATTCTTCACCGTGATCAAATTTAGGCCTCTGTAGTCAATACAGGGACGGAGAGATCCGTCTTTCTTTTTTACAAAAAAGAAACCTGCTCCCGCGGGGGAGGTAGATTTCCGGATGAATCCTTTCGCTAAATTCTCCTCGATATATTCTGACATCGACCTGGTCTCTGCAGCGGACAATGGGTAAATACGCCCACGGGGAGGCGTAGTACCGGGTAGCAGGTCGATCGGGCAATCATATGGTCTATGCGGGGTAATGTCTCTGCTTCCTTTTTATTAAAGACATCAGCGAATGACCAATATGGAATCGGGAGTCCAGGTAGATTAGCAGGTGTAGGAGAAGAACGGACGGGATGGACAGGCACCAGACACGTTTTATGACAGTCCTGTCCCCAGCGAAGAATCTCTCCATTCTGCCAGTCGAGCACGGGTGCATGTTTTTGGAGCCAAGGCAGACCTAGTAAGAAAGCATGAGAGAGTCCAGGTAAAACATGAAACGAGATGCTCTCAGAATGCAACATTCCCACCTGCAGGGTTATGGCTTCGGTGATAAGTTGGATGGGACGAGGTAGGAGACCCCCATCCACAGCAGCAACAGATACTGGTTCAACCAGAGGTTTGGTGGGAATGCGATACTTCTCTACTAGAGCCTGTGAAACAAGATTCCCAGCTGCTCCAGAATCAAGTTGGGCCAGTTCGAAGTAACGGTTCTTACC
>JARQOD010000003.1:449894347-450054860 GCA_033576555.1 Oophaga sylvatica | reverse complement strand
TTGAATTAGCGGCTATTACAGTATGTAGAAGTGTATGAACTATAAATATATATATATATATGTATGTGTCACAATGACATGTATATATATATATAATGTATTATATGTGTATGTATCTAGTGTTTTGTGAGCTGTCAGTGTGATTTTACAGTAGCAGGGATGAATTGCCGGCTTTTCAAAGGAGACTGGTGCGTATAAATCGGACAGCACTTGCATGGTGCGAGTGCTGTGCGATGATTTCTCACACCCATTGACGTGCATTAGCGATTATCATGCCAAAATCGCATCAAATCGCAGCATGCTGCGATTTTTTTCTCACACCAATTTCTGATGAGAAAAAAATCGCAAATGAGAACTCACCTATTGAATAACATTGGTCAGATTTGAATCCGATTTTTTTTTCGTCTGATTATCATCCGTTTTGGCACCAGTGAGGAGCCCTAACACTGAGCTGCAGCACGGAGAAAATGGTGGCGAGGGGGAAATGGCTGGGTCTTATAGGGCAAGGACATGTGACATACACAGCCAATGACACATGCCCTTGCTTGTGTGAAAAAAAGCACCTCGCTCCGTGTGTGCGCTGCTGATAGGCTGACAGACTGCATTGCAAACTGGAAATGCGGGAAAGAGAAAAAAAATGGAGATCTTCATTATCTCTGCAGAGATCCATGCTATGCCCCTCCCCCCGCCACGCTGGACACTCAAAATGTGTATTAACAGTGATTCTCAGCATAACTGTTAAAAAATCCAGTGACGATTTAGGTGCACGAACAGTTATCGAGCATAATCTCCAACAGCCAGATTTTTTCCAAATAGTTCGGGTTCGTCGAACGACTCGAACACCGCCCAAAACAGCTCGAATTTGAAATTGGCGAACAGTTCTAGTCGAACATCGCTCATCTCTAATCAGGAATGAGACAAGTTTTTGGCTAATCTTTTATTCTCAATAAATGGCTACTAGTAGTGAATTGTATCATAAGAGTGTGTATGATAGATTTAGGCCGGCGTCACACTAAGGAGGAATACGGACGAGTGAGAGGCGTGAAAATCACGCATTGCACTCGGACCAATATTTCTCTATGGGGCAGCTCTGATCATGCGTATTTTTCTCGAGCGTATGTTACGGTGCGAGACACTCACAGCATGCTACGATTGTCATCGAATTACGCCCGTTGTACGCCAATGAAAGTCTATGGGTGCGAGAAAACAACGGATAACACACGGACCAGACGTGTGACTTGCGAGAAATACACAAGACTTCTGCAGCTCACAGGAAATGGTGCAACACATGCATCAGGAAGCTCACACATGCAAATTAGCTCAAAAAGAGCGCCAGACATCCCGGAAGAATGCCTCCACGGAGTCGGCCATGATGTCTACGCTCATCAATGTGGAGATGTTGATTGTGTTGGTGCAGGAGAGGCCCGAAATTTGGGACCAACGAGATGCACATTATGCAGACCGCGCAAGAAAAGAGGCGGCATGGAGGCGCATCTGTTGGCAGATGTTTCCCCACTTTGGGACAGCCCATGCAAGGAGCAGCAGCAAATGAGTAAGTTACCTGAATTTTTTTCAAACTTCTTAACGGTCAGAATGTAATAATAGGTATGATTTTTCAAAAATATGTTTTTTTTTTTGTTTTTTTTTAATTTGTTGCGCCAAAATGTTATGTTAATCACATCCGACTAGGCCCCCATGACTATGTGAAGTGTATGTCGAAGATTTTGGCATTGTGCAGCTAGGTAAATTATTACATTATATGTCACATTGCAGTGGATGATGTCATGAGAAGATAGAGTAGCATCCGCGACCAATACCGTCGGGAACAGCAGCAGAGGACAAGGAGCGGGTCTGCAGCACCCACCAAGAGGAAGTTCGCTTATTTCGACCGCCTTGGTTTTCTGGCTCCTATTCTGGATCTGAGACCGTAAGTAACTACATCACACCACATAACACCTATGCAGTTTAGGCTCACATCTACAACATGTGCTAATACCATTTCATTTCCAAACAGAACTCAGTCCAACCTCACTGAGAGGGAGACAGGCTCAGACTCAGAGGCCATAATTGACCCGGTTGAGGGAGGTGAAGAGGTGGCTGGCCCATCGTCTGACCCTCCCTGCTGCACCCCCCAAGCTTCCCAAGCACCAGGACCTGACCAAGCAGCTGCACCGCAACCTGTACCTGACCCACCAGCTGCACCAGCAGGCCCCAGTTTTGAGGATGCAGCAAACAGCAGCAGCGCCACTGTAGCTCTGGGGGCTGCTGCAATATCCCACCGTGTGAGAAGACGTCGAGACATCACAGCTTCTGATACTCGGAGGCATGTGGACACTGGGGTCCTCAAAAATCTGTCAAGGGCAGCTGTGGATGAGGGTGAGGAGGCCTATGCCCGTAGCCTTGCCCGCTACCTTCGTCCCTACCCCTTGAGATCAGGCTCCGTGTGTGAGGATCATTTCACATCCTAACTGACGCATGCACACCCCCCAATACCCCATATGAGGTTTTTGAATTCCTAGAGAGGTGGCAGCTCTCACCCCGTAACTTTCTGCGGCTTACCCCCCAACAAAATGTGCATGCTCAATTAGGATCTGAGGATCCTCCTGCACGGGCGCCTACACCTCAACCCATTACCCCACAAAACCAACCTTGGCAGCAACAGGGTCAAATGGCAGGCTATAATCCGACTTCCCAATATGGCCACTTGTACAGATCCAGTGTTGGAGGCTGGTCCAAACCTGGATGTGCACAACATGGTCATATTGGGGGTATGATTCTCGAGGGGAACCATCTTACACAGGAATATAATCTCTCTTATCTGTATGGCAATGTGCCCACACACCATCCTGACCGTGGGCAGATGTTAGCTCAGGGCCAAGAAAATACACCACAACAGGGTGATGGTCAAGGTTCTCATCAAAACCAACCACCCAGAGATGCTGGGCACCCGCCAACCCCACCACCCACATACCACCAGCTGTGATTTTTTATTTTTATATATTATGATTTCAAATCCTGTTTGTTATTTTTTATATTTAGTTGAAACTCATGTTGTGTCAAAGACATTTGCACCAATCTAAATGCCTCAAAAAACCATATTGGTACCAATATGCTCTTCAGTAGGCATAGTCAAAGTTTGTTATTTTCATTATCTCTTATTAGTTACACAAAAGTTTGTTATTTTTTTATATTTATTTTTACACCATGTTGTGTAAAGCATATTTGCACAAATGTTAATGCCTACAAACAGCATATGGTACAGATATGGTGTTAAATGGGCTACCTCAAAGTTTGTTATTTTCTTAATATCTTATAATTTATACCAATGTTTGTTATTTTTTTATATTTCTTTTGAAAACATGTTGGCTTATGCATAATTGCAATAGTCTAGTCTTAAAACCTAACCATATGGGTCAGATATGGTGCTCACTAGTCATAGTGAAAGTTTATTATTTTCCTTATGTATTATTATTTATGCAAATGTTTGTTATTTTTTTATGACTTATTTTGGTACTTGTGTAATAATGCACCCTTACAGTATAGTGCTATGAAGACATATACCATATGACTAAAATATGGTTGTCACTACCTCAAGTGAGAGTTTGCACATATAAAAATATATTTTTACAGAAAGTTTGGTGTCTTGTTTCATAAGTAAGTTCTACTACACAGCGTTGGACTGGAGCACCTTGGGCCCACCAAGAAAATGATTCTTGGGCCCACTATGTAGCTACATAGAAATAAATACAAGACCACCAATTGTGTGGTAAACACGCTAATATCAGGATACAATATAAGGTAGTACACGTCTTTATTATGTAGCTGGGGTTGGGGTATCCCCCTCTTAGAATATAATGTAGCCCCCTCATAAAATATAAAGTAACCCCTCTCATAGAATATAATGTAGCCTCCCTCATAGAATATAATGCAGCCCCCTCATAGAATATAATGCAGCCCCACTTATAGAGTATAATGCAGTACCCCACAAAATATAATGCAACCCCCTCATAGGTATAATGCAGCCCCCCATAGAATATAATGTAGCACCCTCATATGGTATAATGCAGCCCCCTCATATAGTATAATGCAGCCCCTCCAAAAAATATAATGTAACCACCTCAGAGTATAATTCAACCCCCTCTAAGGCAGCCTCCCCATAGAATATACTGTAGCCCCCTCATAGGGCATAATGCAGCCCCCCTCTTATAGTAAGATGTAGCCTCCTGAGAATAATGCAGCCCCCACATAGAATATTATGCAGCCCCCCCACAGAATATAATGTAGCCCCTTCATAAAATAATGCAGCCCCCTCATAGGGTATAATGCAGACCCCTGCACCTCCATCATTGTTCTCCCCCTCTACCCACATAATTGCTCTATATACAGCACTGTGCACACAGATCCCCACTATATACAGCGTTGTGCACACAGAAATCCACTATATACAGCACTGTGCACACAGATACCCTCTATATATAGCACTATGCACACAGATCCCCTCTATACAGTGGTGTGCACACAGATTCCCACTATGTAATGCGCTGTGTACACAGATGCCCTCTATACACAGCGCTATGCACACTGATCCCTTCTGCATACAGCGCTGTGCACCCTGATCCCCTCAGTATACAGCACTGTAAACATTGATCCCCTCCGTATACAGCGCTGTGCATACCGATCCCCTCCATATACAGCGCTGTAGGAACTGATGCTCTCTACAGTGCTGTGGGCACTGATCCTCTATATACAGTGCTATGCATACTGCAGGTAACAATTCTCTGTGTAAACAGTGAAGTGCACACATTGGGCATTAATCCCCTCTATAGGGCTCATACTCACTTGAGCCGAAAACGGATGATTTTCAGCCGATAAAAAATTGGATTCAAATCGGACCAATGTTATTCAATAGGTGACATCTCATTTGCGATTTTTTTTTTCAGCCGAAATCGGTGTTAGGGCTCATACTCACTTGCTGGAAAAAAAAAGATGGGATGTCATTAGGGTCAAACTGGCCCACCGGAGAACCGGAGGATTCTCCGGTTGGCCCAGGCACTGACACCTGTTGGCATACTGGCCAGCAGCTGCCTAGGGCCCCCACTGCTCCAGGGACCCCCAGCCAGTGTCACTTGCTGGAAAAAAAAGGTCAGTTTTCAGGATGGTCCGATTATGTGCAATTGTCATGCGATTTGCATGCGATTTTTTATAGCACCATCTATTGCATTAGCGATTATTATGCCAAAATCGCATCAAATCGCAGCATGCTGCAATTTTTTCTCACACCGATTTCGGCTGAGATAAAAATCGCAAATGAGATGTCACCTATTGAATAACATTGGTCCGATTTGAATCAGATTTTTTATCGGCTGAAAATCATCCGTTTTCGGCTCAAGTGAGTATGAGCCCTGAGAAAAAAATCGCAGCATGCTGCGATTTGATGCGATTTTGGCATGATAATCGCTAATGCAGTAGATGGTGCTATAAAAAATCGCATGCAAATCGCATGACAATTGCACATAATCGGACCATCCTGAAAACTGACCTTTTTTTTTCCAGCAAGTGACACTGGCTGGGGTCCCTGGAGCAGTGGGGGCCCTAGGCAGCTGCTGGCCAGTATGCCAACAGGTGTCAGTGCCTGGGCCAACCGGAGAATCCTCCGGTTCTCCGGTGGGCCAGTTTGACCCTAATGACATCCCATCTTTAACCCCTTAGTGACAGAGCCATTTTGCAGCTTAATGACAGGGCCAATTTTTACAATTCTGACCACTGTCAATTTATGAGGTTATAACTCTGGAACGCTTTAACGAATCCAGCTGATTCTGAGACTGTTTTTTCGTGACATATTGTACTTCACGTTAGTGGTAAAAATTTCTTTGATATGACTTGTGTTTATTTATGAAAAAAACAGAAATATGGCGAAAATTTTGAAAATTTAACAATTTTCAAACTTAAAATTTTTATGCCCTTAAATCAGAGAGATATGTCACACAAATTTCTTAATAAATAACATTTCCCACATGTCTACTTTACATCAGCACAATTTTGGGAACAAAATTTTTTTTTGTTACGAAGTTATAAGGGTTAAAAGTTGACCAGCGATTTCTCATTTTTACAACACCATTTTTATTTTAGGGACCACATCACATTTGAAGTCACTTTGAGGGGTCTATATGATAGAAAATACCCAAAAGTGACACCATTCTGAAAACTGCACCCCTCAAGGTGCTCAAAATCACATTCAAGAAGTTTATTAACCCTTTACGTGCTTCACATGAACTGAAGCAATGTGGAAGGAAAAAATTAACATTTAACTTTTTTGCAAAAACTTTACTTAGGAACCAATTTTTTTTATTTTCACAACTATTAAAAGAAAAAATGAACCACAAAATTTGTTGTGCAATTTCTCCTGAATAAGCTGATACCCATATGTGGGGGTAAACCACTTTTGAGGCGCACGGCAGAGGTCGCAAGGGAAGGAGTGACATTTGACTTTTTCAAAGCAGAATTGGCTGGACGCCATGTCTCGTTTGTAGAGGCCCTGATGTATCTAAACAGTGGAAACCCATCACAAGTGACCCCAGTTTGGAAACTAGACCCCCTAAGGAACTTATCTAGATGTGTGGTGAGCACTTTGAACCTCCAAGTGCTTCACAGAAGTTTATAACATAGAACAGTGAAAATAAAAAATCATATTTTTTCCACAAAAACAATCTTTTCACCCCAATTTTTATTTTCCCAAGGGTAACAAGACCCCAAAAGTTTTTGTGCAATTTGTCCTGAGCATGCTGATACCCCATATGTGGGGGTAAACCACTGTTTGGGTGCATGGCAGAGCTTGGAAGGGAAGGAGCGCCGTTTGACTTTTTCAGCGCAGAATTGGCTGGACGTCATGTCGTGTTTGCAGAGGCCCTAATGTGTCTAAACAGTGGAAACTCCCCACAAGTGACACCATTTTGGAAACTAGACCCCCTAAGGAACTTATATAGATGTGTGGTGAGCACTTTGAACCCCCAAGTGCTTCACAGAAGTTTATAACTCCCGGGCATGAAAATAAAAAGTCATATTTTTTCCACAAACCTGATCGTTTAGTCCCCAATTTTTTATTTTCCCAAGGGTAACAGGAGAAATTAGACCACAAAAGTTGTTGTCCAATTTGTCCTGAGTACGCTGATACCCCATATGTGGGGTGGGACCACTGTTTGGGCGCACGACAGGGTTGGAAGGGAAGGAGCGCCGTTTGACTTTTTCAAACCAAAATTGGCTGGAATTGAAATTGCACGCCATGTCGCGTTTGGAGAGCCCCTGACACGCCTAAACAGTGGAAACCCCCCACAAATGACACCATTTTGGAAACTAGACCCCTTAAGTTACTTATCTAGATGTGTGGTGAGCACTTTGAACCCCCAAGTGCTTCACAGAAATTTATAAACGTAGAGCCGTGAAAATAAAAAATCATTTTTTTCCTCAAAAATGATTCTTTAGCCCGCTATTTTTTTTATTTTCCCAAGGGTAACAGGAGAAATTGGACCCAAAAAGTTGTTGTGCAATTTTTCCTGAGTACGCTGATACCCCATATGTGGGGTGAAGCCACTGTTTGGGCGCATGGGAGTGCTTGGAAGGAAATGAGCGCCATTTTGTAATGCAGACTTTGATGGAATGTTTTGCGGGCGTCATGTTGTGTTTGCAGAGCCCTTGATGTGCCTAAACAGTAGAAACCCCCACAAGTGACCCCATTTTGGAAACTAGACCCCTTAAGGAACTTATCTAGATGTGTGGTGAACACTTTGAACCCCCAAGTGTTTCACAGAAATTTATAAACGCAGAGCTGTGAAAATAAAAAATCATTTTTTTTCTCAAAAATGATTTTTTTAGCCAGCTATTTTTTATTTTCCCAAGGGTAACAGGAGAAATTAGAACCCCAAAATTGGTGTGCAATTTGTCCTGAGTACGCTGATACCCCATATGTTGGGGTAAACCACTGTTTGGGCGCACGGCAGGGCTCGGAAGGGAGGGAGCTCCATTTGACTTTTTGAACGCCACGTCGTGTTTGGAGACCCCCTGATGTGCCTAAATAGTGTAAATTCCTCAATTCTAGCTCCAACCCTAACCCCAACACACCCCTAACCCTAATCCCAACCCTAATCCTAACCTAATTCCCAACCCTAATTGTAACCCTAACCTTAATTTTAACCCTAACCCTAATTGTAACTCTAACCCTAATTATAACCCTAATTATAACCCTAACTCTAAGGCTAGGTTCATTTTGCGTTTTACCAGCCCGTTCAACACATAGCGTTGACGGGCTGGTAACGGTATAGCATAACGCGATCGCGTTATGCTATACCCGCTAGCGTAGAGGAATCAGCAGATGATTCATCTGCGCTAGCGGTGACGGAGTCCAGACGCTGCAGCCCGCGTCCGAGGCTCCATCACTGAATGATGGCACGTCGCAAACGCATGCCGCTTTATGGCATGCGTCGCGATGCGCCCTCAAATGGGGGTGAATGGCAGCGTTAACGGACTGCGTTACACCGCGTTATACCGCGGTGTAACGCAGTCCATCTAACGGACTGCCATAACGCATTATGAACCCAGCCTAATTATAACCCTAACCCTAATGCTAACCCTAACCATAATGCTAACCCTAACCCTAATTATAACCCTAAAAATGAAAATAAATATAATTTCTATTTTTTATTATATGTCCCTAACTAAGGGGGTGATAAATGGGGGGTTATGTACTGTTTTTTTTATTTTGATCACTGTGATAGTTTATCACAGTGATCAAAATGTACTTTTAGAGAATGAATGAATAATTTTTTGAATTTGCCGCCAGGCAGATTCGGCGGGCGCACTGCGCATGCGCCCGCCATTTTTTTTTACTGGAAGAAGAAGCCGGCCTGAACGGAGGCCAGGGGTTGGACCGGAGGCCAGGGGGAGGATCGGACTGCACAGAGGGGGGGATCGGAGGATACGGGACCCCTGCAGGTACAGGGGGGGAGATCGGGGGTCCAGGGACACTAAGGAGGGTTCAGGGGCCACAGTGGGGGTCCCGGGGACCCTTTTTCTCTCTCCTCTGATGTTCGATGACATCAGATGAGAAAGAAATTAAATGGCACATTGTTTTTTTTTTTTTCTTGCGATCGCCGTTATAGGGTTAATAACGGCGATCGCAACATCAGTGTCGGTAAAAACCGACCCGATTCATGTTCTCTGGGGTCTCGGCTACCCCCGGTAGCCGAGACCCCAGAGAAAATGCGCCTCTGGGGGGCGCTATAGGCTTTTTCCACAGCACCGTTAATTAACGGCGCTGTGGTTTAAGTACCCTTAATGACCTCCGTTAAAAGGCGTATCGGCGGTCGTTAAGGGGTTAAAAAGATGAATGATCATTAATAATGGAAACAGGGGCACTACTCACACTTCTGAGGCTGAGATCTCAAAACTGAACTCACCGTTAGATTGTCTGGTGTCGGCTCACTATGACAAGGAAAAGACAGAAGTGAGCAGAAAACAACATACAGGTCAAGCTCCTGACATAATGACATCACACATCAGGCTTCCTATAGATCTACTGCACAAACGGATCTCACATTATGTCTGTGTATGGTACATTAATAATAGGAAATAGTGAATTAATGTGACTTAACCCTTTCATGATAGTGTAATTTTCCAGTTTTGATCTCTCATTTTGTACTTCCTATTTTTTCAAGAGCCATCATTTTTGTTGTACTTGTGAATGACACCATTTATTTTTACACATAGTGTACTTGAAAAAGAGAAACAAATTTCAAGTTCAGTGAAATTGTGAAAATAAAAATTCTGATATTGTTTTTTTGAAGTTGTTTTTACAGTGAGCATTTTGAGCTAAAAATGACCTTGCAATATCATTCTGCTCATCAGTACAATTACAGGGATACCAAACATGTCCAGTTTTTATTATTTTAGTAGTGTAAAAAAATTGAAATTTGGGAAAAAAAGGTTTTTGTGTCACCATCTTATGAGACCAGTAACGTTTTATTTTTCTGCTGATGGAGTTTTGTGATAGCTTATTTTTTTGCAGGGCTAGATGACGTCTTTATTAGTACAATTTTAGTATAGATGTGACTATTTGATTGCTTGTTTTGGAATATATCACCGTATCCCACCTACTGTGTTCCAGGAGCGCATACTATCTGGAGAACAACTATACGAGTCGTACATGATCGCTTGTTACAGATTTTTTGTTGAATTGTGGTAACCAGAAAAAAAGGAAATTTAGTATTCTTGAATTTTTTCTGTTTACGCTACGTTCACATGTTGCATTATTGCTTCTGTTTCTAATGTTCTTAATGCAAATTTTCAGCTGTGTTTTACAATAGCAGCAAAGTTTATGAGATTTCAAAATCTCATGCAAACAGCTTGTTTTTTTTTGTCCTCAGTATTTTGTACAAAACCTTAGGTTTTGCAAAATGCCACATGTCACTTCTTGCAGCAGTTTTTCAGCATTTTAGGGGTAAGTTCACACTGGGTGTTTTTGCTGTGGCATTTTTTTTTTTAAACTTGATTTCTTGTCAGGAAAGAAGCTGCGGCAAAAACACATGTTTTGGTGCGTTTTTGTTGCGCTTTTTTCATGCGTTGTTGGGGCTAACTTGTGTCTCTTTGTGCATGCTGATAAAGTTGAGTGCCCCCAAAAAAAAAAACTACTTCCTGTAGAACCATACCTCTAGATCCTTTGAAAAGCCGGAAATTCATATGCCGCATACAGTAAAATCACAATGACAGGTTTGAATAGAATAGATAGAATAATATATATATATATATATATATATATATATATATATCAAGGGCTTTGGAGGAATAAGGCAAGGTCCTAAGTATGGTTTAATTGAGATTATTAAAGGAGTCCGTGTCATTCTTTCAATTAAAGGACTTTATTCTTGGTGTCTGTGTTTTCTTACAATGTGACTATGGGGTTAGTAATGGCGGCGTCTTATTGACGCCTCTCCATTACTAGCCTCGGGGCTTGATGTCACCGGACAATACAAAGGCGACATCAACTCCTCAAATATGAACCCCACTTGACACCGCTATAGGGCAAGTGGGAAGGATTGGCGCATCTAATAGATAGCGTGTCAAACACTGTATTGTCGTCGGGCCCCCATTCAAGTAAATGGGGTTCGGGTCCGCTCTGCTGGATGACAGGCTGTATGGACGCATCATTCAGCCTGCCATCTAGAGGTAACAGAGCCGAGTGTGAGGTCAAATACGCTGCAAGAAAAGTCAACCTGCTTGCGTCGTTTTTTGCGTCGTTTTTTCAACATCCATTCAAGTCAATGGTTGAAAAAATGCCCAGTATGAACATGCGCTAGTAGTGTTTTTCACCTATTGAAAGCAATATGTAGTGCAAAAAACGCTGTAAAAACGCAGTAAAAACGCAAAAAAAACGATTGTTTTTATATTTTGATAATTGCTGACTTTTTAATTTTTTAAACATCTTTATTTTCAATGGGATACAAGGGGGATGATTTGAACTTTAAGGTATTTTTAAACTTTTTTTTTTTTACTTTTCACTGTTATTGTTATTGCCTTTAGGGAACTTAAAGATGCGATTGATCGCCCCTGCTATATACAATGATGCCAAAGCAGAAATCACAGTCTCCTGTGGGGTTTCGAAGGAGCTCCGTAATGACAGGTACAGGGGTCATCAGCTGAACCGTTGCTGTCATGGAACCCCATCAGCGACCTGCTATCACGTAACAAAAGAATGAAGTGCAAGCATGTCGGCGCCGCATGTTAAATGCCGCTGTCAGAGATTGACAGTGGCATTTAACATGTGCCATACATGTAAGGCGGATGTCGTGAAGGGGTCTAATACCTGAGGGCCCCCTTCCCCACAGTGTCACCTAATTTTCTGAGGGCCCCTTTTCTCACTGTGTCACCTAATTTTCTGAGGGCCCCCTTCCCCACTGTGTCACCTAATTTTCTGAGGCCCCCTGTATCACTGTCACCTAATTTTCTGAGGGCACCCTTCCTCACTGTGTCACCTAATTTTCTGAAGGCCCCCTTCCCCACTGTGTCACCTAATTTTCTGAGGGCCCCCTTCCCCACTGTGTCACCTACTTTTCTGAGGGCCTCCTTCCCCACTGTGTCACCTAATTTTCTGAGGGCCCTTTTCCCCACTGTGCTACCTACTTTTCTGAGGGCCCCCCTTCCCCACTGTGTTACCTACTACTTTTCTGAGGGCCCCCTTCCCCACTGTGCTACCTAATATTCTGAGGGCCCCCTTCCCCACTGTGCTACCTAATATTCTGAGGGCCCCCTTCCCCACTGTGCTACCTAATATTCTGAGGGCCCCCTTCCCCACTGTGTTACCTACTTTTCTGAGGGCCCCCTTCTCCACTGTTACCTACTTTTCTGAGGGCCCCCTTCTCCACAGTGCCACCTACTTTTCTGAGGGGCCCCTTCCCCACTGTGCTACCTAATATTCTGAGGGCCCCCTTCCCCACTGTGTTACCTACTTTTCTGAGGGCCCCCTTCTCCACAGTGCCACTTACTTTTCTGAGGGGCCCCTTCCCCACTGTGTCACCTAACTTTCTGAGGGCTCCCTTCCCCACTGTGTCACCTATTTTTCTGAGGGCCCCCTTCCCCACTGTGTCACATAATTTTCTGAGGGCCCCCTTCCCCACTGTGTCACCTACTTTTCTGAGGGCCCCCTTGCCCACTGTGTCACCTACTTTTCTGAGGGCCCCCTTCCCCACTGTCACCTAATTTTCTGAGGGCCCCCTTCCCCACTGTGTTACCTAATATTATGAGGGCCCCCTTCCCCACTGTTTCTAAGGGGGACCCCCACCTTGTTTCACCTTTAGATTGTATGGGGGCCCCCTCCCCTAATTGCCTCAGTGGCTGGAGAACTATGCTGCAGGCTGCCTGCAGGCATAGTATATGTTACTTACACTCACATTGCTGCAGTCATCAATCATAAAGGTCCCTCAGCTCCTCTGATATTGCTGTGCTGCTTGGGCAGGACAGCCGACCAATCACAGCATAGCTCATTGCCTAAGCTGTGCTGTGAGGTCACACAAAGAAAACTAATGCTGATTGGCTGCATGTCAGCAAATCAGCTTTAGACCACCTCTGTCCACAGTATTGAAGAAGAGTGGGAGACCCAGGCAACTTGGCAAGAAACAGGTGACTGCGGGTCTGGTCAGCTGTAGCACTGCATGCCTGTGTGTGTCTCTCCTCTCTGACTCAGCCTCAAAGTCAGCTGTGCGGCTCTGACTGTGATGGCTGAAGTGAGGTGGAGGACCGCACTCTGCATCTGCACACACAGGCACGCTGTGCACAGAGCACCGCTTAGTCAATAGACACTGCAGTGGCAGCAGGTGATGTGAAAGAGCTGCCGCGTGGCTGCACTGTTCACATCATTTGTATAGCCTGCTCACTGTCGCCGGCTATAGAATAAAGTGTGCACCGCTCGGTGCACACTATTAGCATGCAGGGCAGGGACTAATGTAGGAGGCAGGAGCTGAGGCTGGGGGCGGGGCCCACCGGAGGTTTCTCCGGTGTCCCGGTGCCTCAGTCCGACCCTGCTACTACATCACCAACACATCTGCTATGAACGTAAACACCAGAAACAGACTATGTCATACAAAAAAAATATTCATATATACACACAGAAATACATTACAGCATAGATATTGCATCATCTTGCCATGTTGTAGTACCTTCAGGTGACACAAAATATTGGGTAAAGATATCACGGGTTTTGAGTCCTGAGAGTGGGCGACGTAAAGGGATGACATGGGGCGTAGGCATATTCCCATTGGTCACCACACTTTCACCAACATCAGATGGGCCACAATCATGCATTCTGGTGAAATTATGTAGAACACGTGCTTTGATGACCTCATTGACGTTGGCTTCACTCAGCTGAATAGCAGACTGGAGGACCCGCCATTTTGCACACAGACTGCCAAAGGCACACTCCACCAGGCGCCTGGCCCGTGATAGGCGCAAGTTGAAGATCCGACAACGGTGGTCAAGGTTTTGTCGTGGATATGGCCTCATCACATTCCTTGATAGCTGGAAGGCCTCATCCCCAACTACAACATATGGGAGAGGTTCTAGATTGGAGCTAGGAAGTTGCCGAGCTGGTGGTAGGTGCAACTCGTTAATGCGAAGCCGCCGACCCATAATGGAAGAATTGAAGACTCTAGAGTCTCCAGTTCTTCCATAGTCCCCAATGTCTACAATTATAAACCTGTAGTTACTGTCAACCAGAGCCAACAGAACTACAGAAAAATATTGTTTATAATTATAGAATTGGGACCCTGAGTTCGGCGGCTTACACACACTATGTAGTTCCCATCAAGGGCTCCTATACAATTTGGGAACTGGTATTGCTCCTCAAATCAATCCTTAGCCAGTCTTCCATCTTTGGCTCTGGCATGACCAGTTGATGAAGTCTGTCCCAGAGTTGTGAGCAGGTATCACGCACAATGCCAGATATGGTGGACCTCACAATCAAAAACTCCAGATGGAGTGCGGCATAGGAAATGCCAGTAGTTAGGAACCTACAAGTAACCAAAAGTAGAAAGAACAATCATTACACATGCACAAAGCTTTAAGAAATGCACTATGCATAACCCTTAAATCATTTCATTTACAAACAATCCTAAGTTCCATTTACCACAAGTCTAAGGTTTCTGTAATTTTTACATACACAGAATTGCTATGGTACTTTGAGGTGATATATGGGATATATTATGAGGATATTTCAGCATCAGCCATAAGGGTAAAGGGAAACTTGTGGGAAAACACATCATCAACAGACAGTATGTAGGTGAGGAATACATACCGTAGCGTAAGGAGAAGTCGCTCCTCTGCAGAGATAGCTTTGCACATCCTGATATCCTGGTAGGTGATCCCAGGTCACACAATCTCCAACAAAACATCAAATGTGGGAATGGTCATCCGACAAAACAGGAAAAACTCGTCTGGATGAGTCCGCAGAGATGCATAAAGGCTGTGAAAATGGCCTATAGTGAGGTGTTGCCTCAAATGCGGATGCACCCACATTCTCCTCCTCCTCCGCGGATCAACGAGCACTGGGTATGGCTGTGTAAAGCTGTTGTACAATTTGTCCTGAGTACACTGATATCCCATATGTGCAGGTAAATGTCACGCGGTCTTATGATATGTGTACGATGTCAGTAAACTATTCTTAAAAGAACAACACTCTATACAACATATAGATTAGCAACATCAGCATGTAAATATAGAATAGATTTACCTGACACGATATCCGTTGAACTCAGGATTAATCTTGAGGACTTGATACACTGTCACAGGAAAGAAGAGGACCGGGGGTCTAACCTGACCCTAAACTGGGGTCCTAACTAATCCCTCACCTTGGAGGTACTGATAATGGTTCAGAGGTCCAAGTCTCCAGCCTAACCCTGTCTCCTATCAGTCCCTGAACCCTGTAATCAGTCCTAAGAAGGATTCTGATTACCACCAAAGGGGTATGGGCTGATCTCTGCTAAATACACAGATTAGAAATATAAGACAGACTGGAGAAAACACAGACTTGCATACACACTCAAACACAGAAGGAACATAAATGATCTGGGATATTAAACTCTAAGCAAGGTGAGCTTAAAACAACTAAGGAGCTCTTTAACTTAAGTCTATACAGATACAATCCTATCTGTGGTCTGCATGAAGAATTTCACTGGCAACTCCCAAACAGACAACCAGAGATTTAAAGGAAACCAATCAACAAATAATTAATTGCAGCCGGGAGAAACTGCACCCAGTCCCAGAACTGAGCACAGACAGAATTAACTCCCTAACTGCCAAACACAAAGAAACAGCAACTCAGCTGTGAGAAGTCAGAATGTGCAACCGCGACGATCTTCGTGGCGATGCACACATGACAGTACCCCCCCTTCTACGAGGGGCCTCCGGACCCTCAGGGCCAGGTTTGCCCGGGTGAGTTCTGTGGAAGGTCCGCACCAAACGATCTGCGTTAATGTCAGACGCAGGAACCCACGTCCTCTCCTCTGGACCATACCCCTTCCAATGCACCAAGTACTGAAGGGACCGGCGATTCAGACGTGAGTCAATGATCTTTGACACTTGAAACTCCAAGTTACCATTGACCACCACTGGAGGAGGAGGTAGAGGTGATGGTATGACTGGTGCCACGTACCTCTTAAGTAATAACTTGTGGAACACATTATGAATTTTAAACGTAGGAGGGAGGTCCAGACGAAATGCCACAGGATTAATTATGGAACTGATCCTGTACGGCCCGATGAATCTGGGGCCCAGCTTCCAGGAGGGAACTTTAAGTTTTATATTCCTGGTAGACAACCATACCAGATCGTTCACATTAAGATCTGGACCAGAAACTCTCCTCCTATCAGCCATACGTTTATAACGGTTCCCCATAGCACTCAGATTATTCAATACACCTCTCCACACTGAAGCAAGTGACGACGAGAAACGCTCCTCCTCAGGAACCCCAGAAGGGCCCCCCCCATTGAAAGTACAAAACTGGGGATGAAAACCATATGCCCCAAAAAACGGGGATTTACCAGTGGACTCGCTCCGCCTGTTGTTAAGAGCGAACTCTGCCAGAGGCAAGAAAGAAGACCAGTCCTCCTGGTTCTCTGAGACAAAACACCGAAGATAAGTCTCTAGGCTTTGATTCAGACGCTCTGTCTGACCATTGGTCTGCGGATGAAAAGCCGAGGAAAATGACAATTGCATCCCCCGACGTAAACAAAATGCCCTCCAAAACTTGGACACAAACTGAGACCCCCTATCTGACACCACATCAGAAGGCAACCCATGAAGTCTCACAATCTCCCCAATGAACACCTGCGCCAGAGTTTTAGCATTAGGGAGGGCAGGAAGAGCAATGAAATGTGCCATCTTACTGAACCTGTCAACAACCACCAGTATGACAGTCTTCCCTGACGACTGAGGAAGGTCCGTGATGAAGTCCATAGACAAATGAGTCCATGGACGCTCCGGAAGTTTCAAGGGTAAGAGGGTCCCAGACGGACGGGTATGAGGGGTCTAGAGCGAGCACAAACCCCACAGGACGCGACAAAAGTTAAAACATCTTTATTAACGTTAGGCCACCAAAACCGGCGAGAAAGGAGATCTAAAGTAGCCTTACTCCCTGGATGTCCTGCTAAAGCAGAATTATGATGTGCCTCAATAACCTTTTGTCTCAACTGATTTGGGACAAACAGTCTCCCTGGAGGTCCTGCAGGGGCGTCCCCTGAACCTCTAATACCTCCTCCTCAAGCTCAGAACATACAGCCGACACTACCACCCCCTCCTGAAGGATAGGAATCGGGTCGTCCGTTTTCCCGGCCCCTGGGAAACTGCGAGACAAGGCAACCGCCTTAACATTCTTAGATCCAGGGCGATAAGTGACAACAAAATTAAACCTGGTAAAAAACAACGACCATCGAGCTTGTCTGGAATTCAGACGCTTAGCAGATTCCAAATACAGCAGGTTCTTGTGATCAGTAATGACGGTGACCGGGTGGACTGCCCCCTCCAAAAAGTGACGCCATTCTTCAAAAGCCAACTTAATGGCCAAAAGTTCCCTATTGCCGATATCATAATTCCTTTCGGCGGACGACAATTTCTTAGAAAAGAAAGCGCACGGATGCCATTTACCGGGGGACGGACCCTGGGACAATATTGCACCCACCCCTACGTCAGACGCGTCCACCTCCACAACGAACGGTGTGATGCATCTGGTTGGATGAGAACGGGTGCCGAAGCAAAACATTTTTTCAAAGAGGAAAAAGCTTGGCAAGCTTTGTCCGACCATTTAGAAAAATCCGTCCCTTTTCTTGTCATGTCAGTGAGAGGTTTGACAACAGATGAGAAATTACAAATAAATTTCCGGTAGTAGTTAGCAAACCCCAGAAAACGCTGCAGAGCCTTAAGATCCTCTGGCTGATTCCATTCAAGCACTGCTCTCACCTTTTCAGGGTCCATACGGAAACCGGAGGCTGACACCAAGAAACCCAAAAACTGAAGTTCCTGTACGGCGAATACACACTTTTCCAGTTTGGCGTATAGTTTATTGTCTCGCAAGATCTGCAACACCTGTCTCACATGCTCCTGGTGAGACACAAGATCTGGCGAGTAAATTAAAATGTCATCCAAATATACGACCACAAACAGCCCCACCAGATGACGAAAAATGTCATTAACAAAATGTTGGAATACTGCTGGTGCAGTAGTCAGACCAAAAGGCATGACAAGGTTCTCATAATGTCCCTCCGGCGTGTTAAACGCCGTTTTCCACTCATCCCCTCTTTTATCCTAATCAGATTATACGCCCCCTGAGATCCAATTTAGAGAACCATTTGGCGCCAACAATTTGATTGAAGAGATCAGGAATCAGAGGGAGTGGATACGGATCTCGAACAGTAATCCGATTAAGTTCGGGAAATCCAAGCAAGGGCGTAGGCCTCCATCTTTTTTCTTCACAAAGAAGAACCCCGCGGCCACTGGGGAAGATGAAGGTCTAATATGCCCTTTGGCCAGACTTTCCGAAATATAATCTTTCATAGCCTGCCTCTCAGGACCAGAAAGGTTATATAACCTAGCTTTAGGTAACTTAGCATCAGGAAGTAAATTAATAGAGCAGTCATACACGCGATGAGGAGGCAACTCCTGACACCCCTCCTCAGAGAAAACATCCCCAAAATCCTCCAAAAAAGGAGGCAAAGTACTAGGCACGACCGCACTGATGACTGTGTTCATGCAGTTACTTTTGCAAAACTCACCCCATTGGCTTATCTCTCTGGACTGCCAATTAATCACAGGGTTATGTTTAACCAACCAAGGAAGTCCCAACACAATAGGAGTAGGTAGACCCTCCAACACATAACAAGATAATAGTTCCCTATGTATTGCCCCTACCCGAAGGTCAATGTTATGAACCTCATGAACAAAGCTACCTTGGCCGAGAGGCCTGGCGTCAATGGAGAATATAGGGATCGGTTTGACCAATACACTCAGATGCATACCTTGAGCCTGAGCAAACTGAGCGTCAACCAGATTAGCCCCGGACCCACTATCAAGAAGAACAGAAAATCTCTCCACTCTCGTACCAACCACCACCTCCACTGGTACAAGGAACTGAGAAGAACTAGCGGACGAAATACATACTCCCAGGTTGTCGTCCACCACACAACCTGGGATTAACAGTTTTCCGGCGACTTCTTGTTCAACAAGGCACGGGACGGACATCCCCCAACAAAATGTCCCTCTTTCCGCAGAAGAAACACCTTCTAGTCCTGCGGCGTACCGCCAATCCCCTCCTACGAAATGATGTCCCTCCCAACTGCATAGGCTCCTCCGAACAGACAAGGGGAACCTCAACATAAGGGACTTTAGTAGTAGGTGGAGTAACAACAGGGGCGGAGTTACCTCGCACCTCTCCCGGAGCCGTCTATCAGTACGGATAGCCAGGGCCATAGCAGCCTCCAGTGATGGAGGAGAATCATACTGAGCCAAAACGTCCTTTAATTTGTCAGAAAGCCCATGACAAAACTGGCTCCTAAGAGCTGGGTCATTCCACTGAGTATCTGTGGCCCATCTACGGAACTCAGAAGCAAATTCCTCCGCCGGACGATCTCCCTGCTGTATCTTACGTAATTTTGTCTCAGCAAGAGAGACCCGATCTGGGTCATCATATACCAAACCCAGGGCAGTAAAAAATCGATCTACTGACTGTAGAGCCGGGGATCCCGGAGGAAGGGAAAATGCCCAGGATTGAGGGTCCCCTTGTAGGAGCGAGATAACAATTCCCACTCTCTGCTCTTCACTCCCTGATGATCGAGGCGAACCGAAATACAATTTACTGCTTCCTGAAGGTAAAAATTTGTCTCGCCCACCAGTGAACCTGTCCGGGAGAGCCACCTTAGGTTCAAATCTGGTTTCTCCGAGGGAGACAAAACTTTGGACTTAATGTCCGTCAGCTCCATGGATAATCCCTGCAACTGCAGAGCCAGCTGGGCTACTGGATCCATGGCAACTGGGAATAATTTTATGGGCCAGTGAAAATGTCACGCGGTCTTATGATATGTGTACGATGTCAGTAAACTATTCTTAAAAGAACAACACTCTATACAACATATAGATTAGCAACATCAGCATGTAAATATAGAATAGATTTACCTGACACGATATCCGTTGAACTCAGGATTAATCTTGAGGACTTGATACACTGTCACAGGAAAGAAGAGGACCGGGGGTCTAACCTGACCCTAAACTGGGATCCTAACTAATCCCTCACCTTGGAGGTACTGATAATGGTTCAGAGGTCCAAGTCTCCAGCCTAACCCTGTCTCCTATCAGTCCCTGAACCCTGTAATCAGTCCTAAGAAGGATTCTGATTACCACCAAAGGGGTATGGGCTGATCTCTGCTAAATACACAGATTAGAAATATAAGACAGACTGGAGAAAACACAGACTTGCATACACACTCAAACACAGAAGGAACATAAATGATCTGGGATATTAAACTCTAAGCAAGGTGAGCTTAAAACAACTAAGGAGCTCTTTAACTTAAGTCTATACAGATACAATCCTATCTGTGGTCTGCATGAAGAATTTCACTGGCAACTCCCAAACAGACAACCAGAGATTTAAAGGAAACCAATCAACAAATAATTAATTGCAGCCGGGAGAAACTGCACCCAGTCCCAGAACTGAGCACAGACAGAATTAACTCCCTAACTGCCAAACACAAAGAAACAGCAACTCAGCTGTGAGAAGTCAGAATGTGCAACCGCGACGATCTTCGTGGCGATGCACACATGACAGTAAACCACTGTTTGGGTGCATGGCTGAGCTCGGAAGGGAAGGAGCGTCGTTTGACCTTTTCAACTCAAAATTGGCTGGAATTAAGTCGGACACCATGTCACATTCAGAGAGCCCCTGATGTGCCTAAACAGTGGAAACCCCCCACACTTATCTAGATGTGTGGTGAGTACTTTGAACACCCAAGTGCTTCACAGAAGTTTAGAATGTACAGCCGTAAAATAAAAAATCATATTTTTTTCACAGAAATGATATTTTTCGCCCCCAATTTTTTATTTTTCCAAGGGTAACAGGAGAAATTGGATACCAAGAGTTGTTGTGCAATTTATCCTGAGTATGTTGATACTCCATATGTGCAGGTAAACCACTGTTTGGGTGCATGGCTGAGCTCGGAAGGGAAAGTGCGACGTTTGACTTTTTCAATGCAGAATTGGCTGGAATTGAGATCAGACGCCATGTCGCGCTTGGAGAGCTCCTGATGTGCCTAAACAGTGGAAACCCCCCAATTCTAACTCCAACCCTAACCCTAACTTTAGCCCCAACCCTAACCCTAATTTTAGCCCCAACCCTAATACTAACCCTAATGGGAAAATGGAAATAAATACATTTTTTTTTCATTTTATATTTATAGTGGGTTTTTATAGCGGGTTTTTATGTTTGGCAGCTGTCACACACTAAAAGACGCTTTTTATTGCAAAAAATAGTTTTTGCATCACCACATTTTGAAAGCTATAATTTTTCTATATTTTGGCCCACAGAGTCATGTGAGGTCTTGTTTTTGCGGGATGAGTTGATGTTTTTATTGGTACCATTTTGGGCACATGTCATTTTTTGATCGCTTTCTATTCCGATTTTTGGGACACAGAATGAGCAAAAAGTTGCAATTCATGAATTTCTTTTGGGGGAGTTTATACCGTTCCGCGTGTGGTAAAATTGATAAAACAGTTTTATTCTTCGGGTCAGTACGATTACAGAGATACCTCATTTATATTGCTTTTTTATGTTTTGGCGCTTTTATACAATAAAAACTATTTCATAGAAAAAATAATTGTTTTTGCATCGCTTTATTCTGACAGCTATAACTTTTTTATTTTTTCGCTGATGACACTGTATGGTGGCTCGTTTTTTGCGGGACAAGATGACTTTTTCAGAGGTATCATTTTTATTTATCACCGTTTTGATCGCGTTATTCCACTTTTTGTTCAGCTGTATGATAAAGCATTGTTTTTTTGCCTTTTTTTATGGTGTTCACTAAAGGGGTTAACTAGTGGGACAGTTTTATAGGGCGGGTCATTACGGACACGGCGATACCAAATATGTGTACTTTTAATGTTTAGATTTTTTTTTAATTCAAATATTGATTTAATGACAGAATAAATATTTTTTTTATATTATTTTTTTAACCCCCTTAATCCCCAAGGGTGGTTTGCACGTTAATGACCGGGCCAATTTTTACAAATCTGACAACTGTCTCTTTATGAGGTTATAACTCTGGAACGCTTCAACAGATCTTTGCGATTCTGAGATTATTTTCTCGTGACATATTGTACTTCATGATAGTGGTAAAATTTCTTCGATATAACTTACGTTTATTTATGAAAAAAATGGAAATATGGTGAAAATTTAGCAACTTTCAAATTTTGAATTTTTAATCCCTTAAAACAGAGAAATATGTCACACAAAATAGTTACTAAATAACATTTCCCACAAGTCTACTTTACATCAGCACAATTTTGGAACCCAAATTTTTTTTTGTTAGGAAGTTATAAGGGTTAAAAGTTGACCAGCGATTTCTCATTTTTACAACAAAATGTATAAAACCATTTTTTTAGGGACCACCTCATATTTGAAGTCACTTTGAGGGGTCTATATGGCAGAAAATACCCAAAAGTGACACCATTCTAAAAACTGCACCCCTCAAGGTACTCAAAACCACATTCAAGAGGTTTATTAACCCTTCAGGTGCTTCACAGGAGCTGACGCAACGTGGAAGGAAAAAATGAACATTTAACTTTTTAGTCACAAAAAATGATCTTTTACAAACAATTTTTTTATTTTAACAAGGGTAAAAGGAAAAAATGGACAGATAAAGTTGTTGTGCAATTTCTCCTGAGTACGCTGATACCCCATATGTGGGGGAAAATCACTGTCTGGGCACACAGCAGGGCTCGGAAGGGAAGGAGCGCCATTTGACTTTTTCAAACCAATATTGGCTGGAATTGAGATTGGACGCCATGTCGCATTTGGAGAGTCCCTGATGTGCCTAAACAGTGGAAACCCCCCACAAGTGACACCATTTTGGAAACTAGACCCCCTAAGGAACTTATCTAGATCTGTTGTTAGCACTTTGAGCCCCAAGTGTTTCATTAAAGTTTATAATGCCTAGGTGTGAAAAAAAAAAATTCCGCAAAAATTATTTTTAGTCCCCAATTTTTGATTTTTACCAAGGAAATTGGACCCTAAAAGTTGTTGTCCAATTTGTCCTGAGTACACTGATACCCCATATGTGGGGGGGAAATTGTTTGGGCGCACGGCAGGGCTCGGAAGGGAAGGAGCCCCATTTGACTTTTTCAAACCAAAATTGGCTGGAATCGAGATTGGAAGCCATGTCGCATTTGGATAGCCCCTGATGTGCCTAAACAGTGGAAACCCCCAAGTGACCCTATATTAGTAACTCGACCCCCTAAGGAACTTATCTAGATCTGTGGTGAGCACTTTGAACCCCCAAGTGTTTCACTAAAGTTTATAATGCCTGGGTGTGAAAAAAAAGAAAAAAAATTCCACAAAAAATGATATTTTAGTCCCCAATTTATGATTTTTCCCAAGGAAATTAGACCCCAAAAGTAGTTGTCCAATTTGTCCTGAGTATGCTGATACCCCATATGTGAGAGAAACTACTGTGTGGGCACATGTCGGGGCTCGGAATAGAAGTAGTGACGTTTTGTAATGCAGACTTTGATGGAATGGTCTGTGGGTGTCATGTCGCGTTTGGAGAGCCCCTGATGTACCTAAACAGTGGAAACCCCCCACAAGTGACCCCTGTTGTGAAAGCTCTGGATCTAACTTCTGAGTTTGGGCTCCCCCTGGTGGCTGCTGACAGTAATGAAGCTGCTTTGGCTAACAGAGGTCTATCAGCTGGGGGCGATGATTTGGCAATCAGGTGTTGATGAAAGGTGAGATATAAGTGAGCAACCTTCCCATGATCCTTGCCAGTGATTTGATGCTTCCTGGTCCCTTTTGGAAGTCAGCTTGCTTCCTGCTCTGTCCTGCAACTTTCAGATAAATTTTGCTGTTTTTTTTCTGTGGCATTTGTTTTTGTCTATCTTAGTTTTCTGCCCTTTTGGAGTTTGTACAGCCAGGTTCCCCTGTGGGGGCCTGCACTGGACTCTGTTTCTCATTTGCCACTGTTTATGTATTTTCAGTTCCCTGTTATGTCAGTATCAGCTGATTTGCTACCAGTTCACACCAGAGACAGTTTCTGTATTTTCAGTTCTCTGTTATTTCAGTATCTGCTGATTTTCTACCAGTCACACCAGAGTTCTGATCTAGCGGGGGAGAGATCGTGTGGTCTCAGTATTTTTGTATATCAGACGTGTTGGAGTTTTTGCTGGATTGCAGACAGTATTCTCTCCTGTCCTGTTCTATCTAGTTTGGGCCCCAGCATTTGCTTGCTCTATTTTCTGCCTGTTTGTATTTCATCTTGTCTCATTGCCATTATATGTTTGAGGGCTACCTATTCCTTTGGGGCTCTACTCCAGGGCAGTTAGCTTTCCCCTTTCTCTCTTTAGGCTTAGTTAACTCTCCGGCTGTGTCGAGGCATCTAGGCCACCGTAGGCACGTCCCACGGCTGCTTCTAGTTGTGCTGTCAGTTTAGGGGTCTGCAATCCGCTAGTTACCAACCTCTCTGGGTGTCTGGTTGCCTAGGCTATTTTGGCTACTGTCCTCCTCGGCTACCAAATCATAACAGAATCATCGGCCTGACTGAAATTCTAGGGTACTCAAAAGAAGGAAAGAATAATAAAAAAATAAAAAAAGTTTCAGAATTTTTTATATATTTTTTCCTCTTTTTCTCTGGGGGCCGTAGGAGGATTTTTTTTCTATGGAAACTAAGCAGTTATCTGATCGTGTTGAGCAGCTCGCTGCTGAAGTTCGGGGAATTTCTGTCTATCTCACTCAGTTGTCTGCTGTGGAACCTAGGATCACTCTTCTTGATTTATTTTCTGGGGATCGGTCCAAATTTTTGAACTTTAAGAATAATTGTAAGTTGTTTTTTGCCTTTAAACCTAAGTCCTCAGGGAATGCAGCGCAGCATGTTAAAATTGTCATCTCCCTGTTGCGCGGCGACCCTTGATGTGTTATTTCAGGCTCTGGGGTTGTTGAATGATGAACCTAATGTTATTTATCAAGCTGAGAAAACCTTGTTGGCATTAAACCAGGGTTAGAAAGCGGCAGAGTTATAGTGTCAGAAATTTCGAAAGTGGGCAGACCTTACTAAATGGAACGATGATGCCCTAGCGGCTCTTTTTCGGAACGGTCTGTCAGAAACCGTAAAAGATGTTATGGTGGGATTTCCTGTCCCCTCTGGTCTCAATGACTCTATGTCATTAGCCATTCAAATTGACAAACGTTTACGTGAACGTAGAAATATGCAAGAGGTGGTGATGCCTTTCGAGCGAACCTCTGAGCCCATGCAGTGTGATGGGGTTGTTTCTGGGGCTCAGCGTCGAGAATTTTGAAAGCGTAATAAGTTGTGCTTCTATTGTGGGGACGCTTCTCATACTATTTCCGTCTGCCCTAAGCGGGGAAGACGTTTTGCACGCTCATTTGTTTTGGCAATGTACAGCCAAAATTTCTCTTGACTGTTACCTTGATCTGCTCCTTGTCCTCATTTTCTGCTCAGGCTTTTGTCGATTCAGGAGCAGCCCTGAACCTGATGGATTTCGACTTTGCCAAACGTTGTGGTTTTCCCATGGTACCCCTGCGGACTCCTATTCCTTTGCTGGGCATTGATTCTACCCCTTCGCCGGAGAATAAACCCCAGTTTTGGACCCAGGTGATAATGCGGGTAGCCCCGGACCACCAAGAGAATTGTAAATTTTTGGTGTTGCATAATTTACATGACATTATTGTACTGGGTTTTCCTTGGATGCAGACCCATAATCCTGTTTTGGATTGGAAGTCTGTGTCTGTGGTCAGTTGGGGTTGTCAATGTGTTCGTGGTGACACTCCTGTTTTTCTACCTCTCCCTAGTCTCAGGATATCCCCGACTATTTGGCTGATTTTTCTGATGTGTTTAGTGAGAGTAAGTCTGCGTCCTTGCCTCCTCACAGGAGTTATGATTGCGCCATTGAGTTAGTGCCCGGTTGTAAATTTCCCAAGGGTTGGCTCTTCAATTTGTCTGTACCTGAGCATGATGCTATGCGATCTTATATCAAAGAGTCATTGGAGAAAGGTCATATTAGACCGTCCTCTTCACCTTTAGGTGCCGCCTTTTTCTTTGTGGCAAAGAAGGATGGTTCATTGAGGCCATGTATTGACTATCGTCTCCTTAATGAGATCACTGTTAAATATCAGTATCCTTTACCCTTGATTTCCGATTTATTCTCCAGAGTGAAAGGTGCTAGTTGGTTTACCAAGCTTAACCTTAGGGGGGCGTATAATCTTATTCGCATTAAGCACGGTGATGAATGGAAGATGGAGTTTAATACTCCTGAGGGGCATTTTGAGTACCTAGTGATGCCTTCTGTCATCCAATCTTTCATGAACAATATTTTCCGGGATTTTGTGGATAAGTTTCTGATCGTTTATTTGGACGCTATTTTGATTTTTCCAATGACTGGGATTCTCATGTGGAACATGTTCAGATGGTTTTCCGGATTTTGAGAGAAAATGCTTTGTATGTTAAGGGATCAAAATGTCTCTTTGACGTACAGAAGGTTTCGTTTTTGGGATTCATTTTGTCTCCGTCCGCTATTGAAATGGACACAGTCAAGGTTCAGGCCATTTGTGATTGGGTTCAGCCCACTTCCTTGAAGGCTCTTCAGAGATTTTGGGGTTTTGCTAATTTTTGTAACGTAAATTTATAAGTAATTTCTCTGGTATTGTGAAACCACTTACGGATTTGACCAAAAAGGGTTCTGATGTAGTGAATTGGTCTCCAGAGGCAGTTTTGGCGTTTCAGGAGCTTAAGCGGAGATTCACTTCTTCTCCTGTTCTATGGCAACCTGATGTTTCTCTACCATTTCAGGTGGAGATAGATGCTTCTGAGATTGGTGCAGGAGCTGTTTTGTCCCAAAGGGATCCTGTAACCTCTAAGAGTAACCCTTGTGCCTTCTCTCGAAAATTTTCCCCAGCTGAACGTAATTATGATGTGGGGAATCGGGAATTATTGGCTTTGAAGTGGGCTTTTGAAGAGTGGAGACATTGGTTGGAGGGAGCCAAACATCATGTTGTGGTCCTCACTGACCACAAGAATCTGATCTATCTCAAATCAGCCAAGCGATTAAATCCTAGACAGTCCACGTGGGCCTTGTTTTTCACGCGTTTTAATTTTATGGTCTCTTTTCTTTCGGGCACTAAGAATGTTAAGGCAGATGCCCTCTCTAGGAGTTTCTTTGTGGATTCTCTTGATGTGACTAAGCCTACTGCCATCTGAAGGAGGGGGTGGTTCTTTCCGCTATCTCACCCTATTTGAGACTGGCCCTGGAGAAATTTCAGGGGGATAAACCTGAACGTTGCCCTGTGGGGAAGTTGTATGTCCCTGACCAATGGAGGAAGAAAGTAATGTCTGAAATTCATTGCTCCGCGTTGGCTGGTCATCCCGGTATTTTTGGTACCAGAGATTGGGTGAAGAAGGGAAGGAGCACCGTTTGACATTTTCAACGCAGAATTGGCTGGAATTGAGATCAGACGCCATGTCACGACTGGAGAGCCCTTGATGTGCCTAAACAGTGGAATCCCCCCAATTCTAACTCCAACCCTAACCCCAACACACCCCTAACCCTAACAACAAACCTACCCATAACACACCCATAACATTAATACCAACCCTAACCCTAACTTTAGCCCCAACACTAACCGTAACTTTAGCCCCAACCCTAACCCTAACCCTAATGGGAAAATGGAAAAAATATATTTTTTAAATTTTATTATTTTTTCCTAAATAAGGGGGGTTTGATTTACTATTTATAGCGGGTTTTTATGATTGGCAGCTATCACACACTTAAAGACGCTTTTTATTGCAAAAAATATTTTTTGCATCACCACATTTTGAGAGCTATAATTTCTCCACATTTTGGCCCACAGAGTCATATGAGGTCTTATTTTTTGCGGGATGACTTTACATTTTTATTGGTACCATTTTCGGACACATGACATTTTTTGATCACTTTTTATTACGATTTTTGGGAGACAGAATGAACAAAAACCAGCAATACATTGATAAAGCAGTTTTATTCTTTGGGTTAGTACGATTACAGCGATGCCTCATTTGTATCATTTTTTTATGTTTTGGCGCTTTTATATACAATAAAAACTATTATATAAAAATAATTATTTTTGCATCGCTTTATTCTGCGAGCTATAACTTTTTTATTTTTTCGCTGATTGGCGGCTCATTTTTTGCGGGACAAGATGACGTTTTCAGCGGTACCATGTTTATTTATATCCATCTTTTTGATCCCGTGTTATTCCACTTTTTGTTCGTGGTGCGATGATAAAGCATTGTTTTTTGCATGTTTTTTTTTTTTAGTGGGACAGTTTTATAGAGCGGGTCGTTACGGACGACTAAATATGTTTACTTTTATTGTTTTTTCTTTTTTTATATACATAAAGAAATGAATTTATTGGGGAATATTTTTTTTTCTTTATTTCAGAATTTTTTTTACACATGTTAGTTTTTATTTTTTTTACTTTTTTACTTTGTCCCAAGGTGGGACATCACTGTATAGTGTCAGAGCGCCGATCTGACACTGTGCGCAGCACTATGTCAGATCGGCGATCTGACAGGCAGTGCAGGAGGCTTTCTCAGCGCCTGCTCTCAGCAGGCACTGAGGAAGCCTCCTCCATGCAGGACCCGGAAGGACCCCGTGGCCATCTTGGATCCAGGATCCTGCAGGGAGGAGGCCTCGGAACAGCGCAATGACATCGCGCTGTTCTGAAGGTCTCAGGGAAGAACGCAGGGAGCCCCCTCCCTACGCAAAGCTTCCCTATACCGCCGGAACACTGAAATCATGTTTGATCGCAGTGTGCCGGGGGTTAATGTGCCGAGAGCGGTCCGTGACCACTCCTGACACATAGTGTCGGGTGTCAGCTGTGATAATCATTTGTCACAGCTGTGACAAAGATCTCATTGATCGAAACGCGTGGCTGTATATCTTTATGCCTCAGAGTTGCTTCCATTGTGTATGAGGATTTTACAAGAGCTATTTTGAAATAAAAGAAACAAAAGATTTTAAAGGAGCTGGAACTATTCCCTTTTTTTCTCTGTTAAATATTTTTACAATTATTTAAAAAAAAAATTTAATTTCATTCTTACTTTTACACTGTGTCCCACTACGGGGCAATCATTTTGTGCAGGTTGATCGCATCTGTAGCATGCAGATGAAGCAGCATCTGCATGCTTCAGAAGCTGTCAGCGCTGCAGCTTCTGTGCACACTGACCTGAGAGGCTTCCTGCCATGCACTGCACATGAGAGGAAGTCTCTCAGCTCTGGTAACCCAGATGTCGATATGACGACATTGGGTTACCATGGGAGCGATCGGGACCCCGCATCATGCCGCGGGGTTTCCGATCAAAAGGCAGAGGAGCTGTCAGCCCCTCTGCCGGCACCGGAATGCTGCGAAATTGTTTGATCGCAGTATTCCGGGGGTTAAAGTGATAATCAGCTGACATCCGGCGGCGATCGGCCGCACATCCCCTGTGTGCGCGGCCTATCGGTATGACGTACTATTCCATCCAGGGCCAATAAGTTCCGGGTCAAATGGACGGAATAGTACGTCTGGGGTCAGAAAGAAGTTAATGTACACTCTGCACCCCATCTTGACGGAAAATAACAGAAATGTAGAAATTTTTGCAAATTTCTTTTAAAAGAAAAACAGAAATATCACATGGTCATAAGTATTCAGACCCTTTGCTCAGACACTCATATTTAAGTCACATTCTGTCCATTTCCTTGTGATTCTCCTTGAGATGGTTCTACTCCTTTATTGGAGTCCAGCTGTGTTTAATTAAACTGATAGGACTTGATTTGTAAAGGCACACACCTGTCTATATAAGACCTCACAGCTCACAGTGCATGTCAGACCAAATGAGAATCATGCGGCCAAAGGAACTGGCCAAGGAGCTCAGAGACAGAATTGTGGCAAGGCACAGATCTGGCCAAGGTTACAAAAGAATTTCTGCAGTACTCAAGATTCCTAAGAGCACAGTGGCCTCCATAATCTTTAAATGGAAGAAGTTTGGGACCACCAGAAGTTTTCCTAGACCTGGCTGTCCAGCCAAACTGAGCAATCGTGGGAGAACAGCCTTGGTGAGAGAGGTAAAGAAGAACCCCAAGATCACTGTGGCTGAGCTCCACAGATGCAGTAGGGAGATTGGAGAAAGTTCCACAAAGTCAACTATCACTGCAGCCCTCCACCAGTCAGGCTTTATGGCAGAGTGGCCTGTCGGAAGAATCTCCTCAGTGCCAGACATATAAAAATCCGCATAATTTGCTAAAAAACACACATGCAGGATTCCCAGACTATGAGAAATAAGATTTTCTGGTCTGATGAGATGAAGATAGAACTTTTTGGTGCTAATGCTAAGTGTTATGTGTGGAGAAAACCAAGCACTGCTCATCACCTGCCCAATACAATCCCAACAGTGAAACATGGTGGTGGGAATACAAATATGAATACGGCTAAGTACCGAGATATCCTGGATGAAAACCTCTTCCAGAGTGCTCTGGACCTCACGCTTGGCCGAAGGTTCACCTTCCAACAAGACAATGACCCCAAGCAAACAGCTAAAATAAAAAAGGAGTGGCTTCAGAACAACTCTGTGACCATTGTTGACTGGCCCAGCCAGAGTACTGACCTAAACCCAATTTAGCATCTCTGGAGAGACCTGAAAATGGCTTGTCCACCAATGTTCACCATCCAACCTGATGGAACTGGAGAGGATCTGCAAGGAAGAATGGCAGAGGATCCCCAAATCCAGGTGTGAGAAACTTGTTGCATCATTCCCAAGAAGACTCATGGCTGTACTAGCTCAAAAGGGGGCTTCTACTCAATACTGAGCAAAGGGTCTGAATACTTATGACCATGTGATATTTCAGTTTTTATTTTTTATTAAATTTGCAAAAATGTCTACATTTCTGTTCAGTCAAGATGGGGTGCAGTGTACATTAATGAGAAAAAATGACCTTTTTTTAATTTACCGAATGGCTGCAATGAAACAAAGAGTAAAAAATTTAAAGGTGTCTGAATACTTTAGGTACCCACTGTAGATCTATATCTATATATACTGTATATTTATATATATACAGTACAGACCAAAAGTTTGGTCACACCTTCTCATTTTAAGATTCTTCTGTATTTTCATGACTATGAAAATTGTAGAATCACACTGAATGCATCAAAACTATGAATTAACACATGTGGAATTATACATTACACTTTACAAAAAAGTGTGAAACAACTGAAAATATGTCTTATATTCTAGGTTCTTCAAAGTAGCCACCTTTTGCTTTGATTACTGCTTTGCACGCAGAAAAGGTGAACGGATGGACTCTACATGCCTAGTTCCCACCGTGAAGCATGGAGAAGGTGGTGTGATGGTGTGGGGGTGCTTTGCTGGTGACACTGTTGGGGATTATTCAAAATTGAAGCGGTGAGCGGTCCAGCTCACCGCAAACCATCTCGATTGGGTTCAGGTCTGGTGACTGTGGAGGCCAGGTCATCTGGCGTAGCACCCCAACACTCTCCTTCTTGGTCAAATAGTCCTTACACAGTCTGGAGGTGTGTTTGGGGTCATTGTCCTGATGAAAAATAAATGATGGTCCAACTAAACGCAAACCGGATGGAATAGCATGCCGCTGCAAGATGCTGTGGTAGCCATGCTGGTTCAGTATGCCTTCAATTTTGAATAAATCCCCAACAGTGTCACCAGCAAAGCACCCCCACACCATCACACCACCTCCTCCATGCTTCACGGTGGAACCAGGTGTGTAGCCCAGCTGCGCTTGGTGCCACATGTTACCCTGGAGGATGCACAGAAGGTAAACCCACACTCACATACCTGATATTCATTCACACCTCCACCATTCCCTGGAGCCACCAGAGGGAGCCCTTGGAGAGTGTGCATATATAAGGGTAGTGGAGAGACAGTAGTCAGTCAGATGAAGGCAGTCTAGCTGAGAGTTAGCTAGTTGTTGGTCGTACCTCAGAGAGACGAGGAGAGAGGGAAAGTTACCTCAGAACGTGACAAGCTGATAGTTCCCTAGGAAAGTGGAAAGTGACTCTCGAAGTGAGCATAGATCAGTCTAACGGAAGGTCCTGATAGCTACTTCGGACAGAGCCTCAGAAGGAAGCGAAGGAAAGGGAACTGCAGTGTTGTAAGACTGAGTCAACTGAGGTATTTAGAGTGAGCGAGCGTGCCGACGCTTGGAGAGCGGTGAAGAGAAGGAAAAACTGCCATCTACTGCTAGAGTGTGCTTATGTTAAAGGTGAGAGTAGGACGAAAGGCGAGTGGAAAAAGGAAAGAGAGTGACAGAGGTTGAAACAGCATTGATCGCTTACCTCTACTCTGCACAACCGGACACCGGGTCCGAGCTTGCTAGCATCTACATGACTAGTAGGAGAAACTGGAGACCCTGTGGGACTTCATGTCGCAGGGGCCCAGCAGTGCTGATACGTAACCGAGGTTAGGAAGACGGGGGTCTGGCAGGTACCGCCACAGAGACACTGTTCTGTCCACAAGAAGGCCTCACCACAAAGTCAGCCGGGCATATACGAAGAAGACAGAGTTAGACTTCGTTTCATACAAGTCAGAAACTCACACACATAAAGGAGTATGGAGGCCCTACACCTACTCAGTGGGATTACTGGAAGTGCATCCTCCACCCTGACAGCTTCCCGGGACGTGCCTGCATCTACCATCAGTAAAGGTACAGAAAGAGACTTTCTTGTGTGTGTCTGCCTTATTGATCCTGCACCCCTACACCGCCATATTCCCTGAGGGATCAGTCTTGCCTGTGGAAGACTTAACACCTTGCTGCCCAGTAACAACCCCTCAGAGGATCTACCCTGCAGCGCTGGTCACCCTGACCAGGAACCACAGGTGGCGTCACGAACATTTCTACAAACCTATAATCCCCTGTAAATATCCCACATTTTATGGTGATCGCCCAGGGCAACGGACCGAGCTGTGCCACCCGTGACATCCCCCATTGAAGTGAACGGGCTCGGTGCCGAGTACCCCACAGGCCCTGGCTGTGCGACTCACAGGCATGTAGAGTCCATCTGTTCACCTTTTCTGCATGCAAAGCAGTAATCAAAGCAACTTTGGCTACTTTGAAGAACCTAGAATATAAGACATATTTCAGCTGCAGAATGGAAGGGAGGGAGACACAGGAATTCATTACTGATGGGTAGACGGAGCCCCAGATCAGGATGTCACCTCAGATCAAAAGAGTGCTGACTGGTTGGCCCCTCCAGCTCGGGCTCCTCCTACTCAGCTTCAGTCTAAGATTTTGAGGTCCAGAGGATGGTCGCTGCTAATGCAGCTCCTCAGAAGATTTTATTATTTTATATTCAGACAGGAGACTTGGATCACCAGTTGGTCTAGAGGTCTCAGGGGTACCAGCGCTGCTGGACCCCAACCTCTCCCTTGGCGGATCTGTATTTACTCAAAGTCCCTGCAGAATCCTTGCCGGCCCGGGGGGATGAGGAGAGCTTCCCTGGCGGGACGCAAACCACACGTGCGGTCACTGCGTTCCTCGCCCTGGGGGAAGCATGGGCACAGCGCCAGAAACCCCTGAGGGTCCCTGTGGCGCTTTGGCTGGTGAGTACTCCACACAAATTTTTATTATAATTATGTGTGAGTGCTTTAGCGTCTGAGTGAGCAGCGCTATTACTTGTATGTCAGTATGCTTCAGCGCTGCGGTGACAGCGCTGTTACATAGTAGATGTGGTGATTTTTTGTCCGCAGGCAGATAGCTGCAGGACAGAGAGGGAGCAGGAGCGGGGGAGTTCGCGCTCATTATTTGAGCTAGCAGGGGGCGTGGCCTAACGATTCCCGGTCTTCTGAGCAGGAAGACGCGCGCTCTGGCGTTTCTCCTGCGACTCCCCCACTGTGGCGGCCATTACACAGGCTCCTGGGCTCCTCAGACTGCTCCTCTCCTCATAAGACACCGCGGCCAGCTGGGTGAGTGCTGATTCCTCACCCCGCAGCGCAGCGATCGCTATCCTGCAGCTGCAGTCTCATTAGAGACATAAAATTGGCTGGGGCTCACACTTCATACATATATATTGTGGTGAGTTTGCAATATTAACCCCTCTGAGGGTTATTTCTACCAGCTAAATTTTTTGACTGAATACCGCTGGGGTAACCCTGCCTGGTGAAGCATTAACCCTTCAGCGTTTAAAAAAAAAAAAAAAACGCATAGTTTTTGCTGGTATTACCGCTTTGACCTGCTCATACAGGTGAGACATGTCTGAACAGAGTTCAGATGCCGCGGACCACGTCCCAGTGCCATTACGGCAATCAGATACGCAGACCTCCACAGCGTCTAGCGCTGCGGTCGACAGCGGTGAAAAATTGGACGATATCGCTCGATTCGATCAACAACTTGTCTGACCTTTTAGGTCAATATGTGTCTGCTAATTCCTCTCAGAGGAAGCGACGCAGGCCATTACCGGCCTCTACACGGAGCGAGTCAGATGTATCTGATATTGGCAGATTTCCCTTTAAATTCGGATGGAGAAATATCCGATTCAGATGCGGACGAGCCGCAGGGGTGTTCCTCTATGGCGAAGCGTACGGAGGCATTAATTGAAGCCATGAGAGATATATTACAGTTACCGGAGGAGGTAACTAGTCGTCCTGGTAAATCAGCACGCATGTTCCAGGAGTCCCATGCTTCGCGTACAACATTGCCGGCTCTGGATGAGCTTAATAGTGTAATAGAGGAGGAACATCTGTGTCCAGATAAGCGTTTTCATGGAACGCATTTCTTTGATACACTTTATCCTTGCTCTGCGGAGTTAAAGGCTAATTGGACTTCTGCTCCTGAAGTAGATGTGTCTTTTAGAGTTGAGCGATACTTTCCGATATCCTAAAGTATCGGAATCGGAATGGTATCGCCGATATCACTAAAATATCGGCGATACCCGATATCGATACCGGAAGTCCCATGTAAGTCTATGGAACAAAATATCGAAATTAAAAAAAAAACCCATTCTTGCCTTGTTGGTTAATTGTACATGAAGAAAAACAAGAAAGAGTAATGTAGAATGTATTGTGGAAGGTTGAGGAGACATTAAAGGCATAGATGTTTAACCCAATCAAATGGAATAGCATAAATATTTTTTTTTTTAAAGATGTTCGGATTGACGAAGAAATTGACAATGTTAACGTTTTTTATATTTTGGCAAATATGTATATTACACAACTTCCATGCTCTTCATCTTCACCTTTTTAACTTTTCACACACTTTCTCCTTCATAATCTTCTGCAGCATCATCTTTTTCATCAAATTATTCTTCATCTTCACCTTCTTTATCTTTCTTAAATTTCCCTTGCTATTCATCTTTGTTAACAACCATATTCCCTTATTAAACTATTATTCTTATTCATATTCTGCTTCATTTTTTCTTCATCAAAACTTATTTGTGCAGAGAATCCTGTACTTTAATCTGTCAAAGTATGAATTTTTCATCCTTCCGTTCTTGCTGCCAAAAAGTTTAAATTACAACAGTATTTGTCCGGTTTTTAAAGTTACCTGCCAGCAGGCATTTTTCCAGGGCCAACCACGGGAGGAACGGATCACCCCCATACACTGCTTAGTCTTCTTCTGCTTAAATTTAGAGCATAATTTTGCTCTTCATTTTGGCTTAAACTTAAAGTTCTTCTGTTTTTTAGACTTCTGCTTATTGTTTTTTGGTCCTTGTTCCGATCTTGTATTGTACCCAATCTTGTACCACTGATGTTACTGGGACACGGTTACTAAGCAGGAGGTACCTGGCTCCAAAGCACACCAAGGACCAGCAGACTTCTGGAACTCGGATACCGAGATGAGGGCACCAGGCCAAAGGCACTGCGGAGAACCCCCACGGTACGGAACCCGGGGGCACGGGAAGGAAAAGAGCCAATGGACAACCCGAGGACCACTGACGTTACTGGGACCGGTTTCTAAGCAGGAGGACCTGGCTCCAAAGCACAAAACAAGGACCAGCAGACGTTGCTGGAATCGGATCCCCGAGATGGAGGCACCTAGGCCAAAGGCACTGCGGAAAACCCAACTGACGGACGGGAAACCCCCGAAGGGGAACAGAAGGAAAAAGCCAATGGCACAAACCGGGACCAGCTGACGTTCTGAACCCCAGAAACACAGGAGCAAGTGTTGACTGTGCTAACAGCACTTCCGAGCAACAACTGCGGTGTGGAGCCCAGGGTCAAGGAGGATGTTTAAATACTAGATCAAGTAATTTCCTTGTTACCTGTCAATTTTAAATGTCTATAACTTCAAACAAGAGAAAGATAACCTTTACTACCATAAGATGATGATTTCATTTAAACTAATATCTAGATAAATAAAGAATTGACAAACATAAACACATACATTAACATGTTGAAACAGCAATGCAAACCACAAAATAAATTAGTTAAGGAATCTGCTATAACGGTTTGTACATAAAAGCATACAATACATATCTGAATCCATTAATGATGGATAAGTAACAGTAATGTACACCATTTTTTATTGTATAACATTGAATGTCTGACTTCAAAACATCATCAGCAATTACAAGTTATCTGTGACATTACTAAAATGTTACATTTGCTGAATAATGTCACTAAACAGTTTATACAAAATTATACAATTTCCATCATGTAATAACTCATTAATATGTGGCAATAATCATGTTTATTAACAAACATAACCTTTAAAAAAGTGGCATAGTGCATAGTGAAAATTGCTATTTATGCCTGACTGTCGACTTGCAAGCATGACAACGGATAGATAAGGTATATATAGATGAGACTGCATAGCCACAGATGGTGAATGGCGATGTAATACTGTACCTCAAAAAAAGTGTGCGTCACTACTACATAATTTTTTTTATATAGCTTTATAAACAGGGTACGTGGATGTATGCTTGCCTTTGTTTTGACGCACAGACTGCCTTCCCTGCTGAGACGCGTTGGGTAGTGAACAGTTGTGTGCAGTGTTCACTGTAGTCTGAGGTTTTCCTTTTGGAGTGCAGATCACGCTCCAGTTAGTTCTTCAACCACTGCTGGTTGTAGTCTGCTGAGCGGTGTCACCCGGCACATCCTTGAAATTTTCTCTAATTGTTGCTGCTCCACTCTAATTACAAATAAATAAAATCTATTAGTGTGACGCGCTTCCATCCGTATACAATACATTGTTGCAAACACTATAGAAGTACACAAAGGGGCCTTTCACACCTACTGAACAGTTGTGTGCAGTGTTCAAATGCAGCCTCTGCGGAATAACCACACTTAGGCCTTATAACTTTCAGACTTTCTTTATCAATCTACCAAGATGAAGAAGGCAGGGAGTAAGGCACGTGGTCGTGGAGTTTCTTCAGGGAGAGACGTGGGGATTCTGTGGCTGCTGCGGCCCCCAGTGACACAGCATCCACCAGTTTTCCCCGGCCGTGAGCGTTCCTTTATGCGCACTTTTGTAGGAGCTCGGAGTACCCCCCGGCTGCGGGAAGAACAAATTGAAGCCGTTGTTGTTTGGATCTCAGCCAATGGGATCGACTTCATTGCTTCCACCTCCTCTCAGGACCACAGCACTGTTGGGCAAACCATCTGTCTCTTCACCGCCTGGCAAATTGCCCAGGCAGTCAGAGAGTTCTGTACAGGAGCCAGCTGAGTGTCTGCTTCTTTCTCAGAATCTATTGGCTTGCAAAAAAGGGGCCCAGCCAAGCAGCATTCTGTAATGTGAAGAAGAGGGAGTATGCAGTGATGCGCAACAGCTGTGTCTCTCTAATCTGAAGAGGCGGGTGAGACAGTGCCGATGGTCACACACCGCAGAACGCATCTGATGATGATGATGAGACCCAGGTGCCAGTTTCTGTTGAGCATGGTGCTGGCCAGACCACCCAACAGCAGGGTTGGAAGAGGGGGAGTGGAGATGATGAGTCCAATACCAACATGGCATAAGAACAGAAGGTGGTGGGAGCAGCTCAGAGGAATAATAATAATATTTATTTATTATAGCGCCATCATATTCCGCAGGGGCTTTACAGTTTAGCAGTTTCAGAACACAATCATAAGTAACAACGTTTAACAATACAATAAATTTAAGCTAAATAAGTCGCCCTGCTCGTGACAGCTTACAATGTACAATGAGATGGGGGAGATTACAAGTATAGGTGTTTATATACAATGGTGCATTTACAATGATGTTCCAGCCATCTTAAGGGACTGAGGGATGGAGATAGTGAATGGCTAGAGACACACACACACTTACACAGAAACATAGAATGACTTTGATTAGTTTAATGTGAAGCCGCTCTGAACAAAAGTGTTTTGAGGGAGCGCCTGAAACCATGCAAATTGTGGATAGTCCTAATTTCTTGGGGTACAGCATTCCAGAGGATTGGCGTAGAGCAGGAGAAGTCTTGGAGTCGGAGTGGGAGGTAAAGTATTAGTGCAGAGGTTAGTCGAAAGTCGTTTGCAGAGCGCAGCAGTCGTTAGGCCGATAGATAGAAATGAGGGAGGAGATGTAGGAGGGGTGTTTTCACTGTGGAGAGCTTTGTGGGTGAGAACCAGTACTTTGGTTGAAAGCTGGGAGAGCCTAGAGAAATGGTTAGTGATAGAAGGAAGATAGAGGAAGACATTGCCCCAACGTACAAACAGGAGGGAGAGTTAGGCTGCAGACTCGGTTTTCCTGTAGCCTCCAGTTTGGCACCTGTTCGGAGCAGTTGTCTTCCAAAAGTCAAAACGTGCGCTCCCAGGACTTGCACTGCGTGGTCCTTTTTTTTAGACACTTGCACATGATATTTGCTATGTGAAATGCAAGCTGTGTAATCAAAAATTAAAAATAGCTAAAAGTGTCAGTCACCTCAATACCACAAATATGTGGAAACATGTGCGGACAAAGCACGTAGTTGAGTTACAAAGACACACTGGGAGATGTAGGCCAACCTACACAGCACCTACATCTTCAGGTTGTGTTTGAAGCCCTCTTCATCGAGCTCACACACAGCTGGTTATGCTTCCTCACCAGGATCGCCATGGAAGAACCTCGGCCACTGTTGTCCAGAGACAAACTGTTATTCCCACACACAGCAGCAAGTTCCCTTCATCCTCACACTCCCAGGCCACAAAACAGCCAGCGTAGCACAGGCATGGGATAAAAACACGGCCATACTCCCAAACCATGCACAGCAACAGGCTCTGAATGCTGGCATTGCAAAACTCCTGTCCTTGAAATGCTGTGATTCAGGCTGGTGGAGACAGACAGTTTCCGTAACTGAATATCATTGTCAATCCCACAATACAATGTGCCAAGCCGATTTCATTTCAGCAGGCAAGCCGTCCCTGGTCTGCAAAAGCATGTTGAGGGAAAAATTAAACATGCGCTACTAAAAGCCCTCGTCGCAAGGTCCACCTGACCACCGATGCGTGGACCAGTACCCATTGTTATGATCTGCTACAAACCATAAGGAAAGAAGGGAAATTCTGTCCCTACAATACAACTAAGCTGAATCCCTACGATGTAACGGGAACCTGATCCTTGCGACCAGACCCGCTAAAGTCCTCATCTAGTGTGAACGAAGACCTATAAGTTGCGAGGGAGTAATCCCTAACAAGATCTAGGGACTGGGAGAAAAGGTGGACACCTCCTAACAAAATTGTAGCATGGATAATTAAACAGAAAAATAAATACTTTGTGATCCTAAAACAGCAAAACTCACAGATTAAGGCACCATAAGCACCCGGCTAGCTTAACAGTAGATAATACAATGAATCAAGCAAAGCCAGAAGGGCGGAGCCAGACAAATAGGGAAAAAAGGTCATGTGACCAGCAAACTGAAACAAAACCTAACAAGAGGGTTTCTAACACCCATGGCCAGGGACAATACCTTTCCCTCACTGCCCATTGGTCAATGTTGTGCAGCCGGGTACTGATCTTGCGAGTGGCGCTGTACGTGTTCTTGCCAACTCCAAGATTGCAGGAATCAAGTCTGTACACATTGATACCTCCTATTCAGTTCCTCAGAATCATCGCTGCAGGAGCCGTCACGGTCTACCTCCACATGGACCGTGAACGTTTACCTGTTGCGACCGATATGAGCACAGCCGTGTCCAAATGTCAACAGGCCATCCTGAAATTAATTTCCATGGGGAATCTTAGCCACACAGCGCAGGAGCTCTGTAATGCCATAAAGCAGGAGAGCGACGTGTGTTTTTGGAAGAGAATCTACAGGCAGGCTTGGTAGTGTGTGACAATGGCCGAAATCTGGTGTCAGCTCTGGGCCTTGGCACCTCAACTCACATACCATGTCTGTCATATGTGCTCAACTTGGTCGTGCAGAGTTTTTTGAGGGACTATCCGGATCTGAAGCACTGCTGCACAAGGTCCGCCTAGAGTGCGCTCACTTGCGACGTTCCAGCATGGCCAGATCGCTGATTGCAGCTCTGCAACGCAGATTTCACCTTCAGAACATCGCATTATTGTGACGTACCCACCAGGTGGAATTCCTCGTTACATATGTTGGAGCGGTTGTGTGCAGCAGCCAAACATATGGAGTATCACTGCATCAGGCGCAGAACTCGCAATTTGCGGGTCACACTTCACCATACTGAGTGGGCCCTATAATAAAATTAATAATATTAATTTTTTATATAGGCCATAATTTTTCCGCATGCTTCATTTAAACAGTTTCAAAACCCGGTCTAAGTAACAACGTTAACAATAAATAATTAAAGCAAAATCAGCCGCCCCTGCTGGTGAAAAGCTTACAATCTACAATGGGTGTGGGAGATCCAAAGTACGGTGTTTTATAAAAAATGGGTTTTTACAATGATGGTCCAGCCAATTTAAGGAAGTGAGGGAGGCATGGAGATAGTAATGGGCACACACACAGAATTACACTAGAAGCTTTATTAGTGAATGGTAGGCCACTGTAAAAATGTGTTTTGGGAGGGAGCGCCAAACCATCCAAATTGGGATAGTCCTAATTTCTTGGGGTAGAGCATTCCAGAGGATTGGCGCAGCGCGGTGAAGTCTTGGAGTTGGGAGTGGGAGGTAACGGATTAGTGCAGAGGTTAGTCGAAGGTGTTTGCAGAGTGCAGCAGTCGGTTTAGGGCCGATAAATATAAATAAGGGAGAGATGTAGGGGGGTGCGCTGCGCTGTGGAGAGCTATGTTGGTGAGAACCAGTAATTAGAATTGGATCCTATAATGAATGGGCAGCCACTGCCAGTGTAATGAGTGGCGAATAACCTATGAAGGATATCTGCCACGTTTGCGTGCGTTGATGAGTCAACGCGGATGGCGAGTGCAGATGATGCACTAGTCAGCCTGACTGTCCCCCTTATCTGCTGCTTCAAAAAACACTGCAAGCACTAAGGCATGAGGTTTTGGAAGAGGTGGAGGATGAGGAGTCACAAATTCCATCACCTTCTGGACAGTCAGCGCAACGTGGTTCCTCACAAAGGGCTGGAGGACTTTCAAAGTACCATGCTGTATCAACAATTGAACCTCCGAGTCCGCTGTCTATTTTTTCCATAACCATTACAAACTTTTAATGTATTTACAAAGCACATAATGTACATTTTTTGTCTAATCCTTTTTGTAATGCTATTGGTTTCCATAAACTGATGTTACAGAATTATGATACAAATTTTTAAATTTTGAGTTTTAAATTTTGTAAATTTATAGTATTTGAAGGACTTTGTGAGGAGGATGAGAGTCACAAATTCCATCACCTTCGGACAGTCAGCGCAACGTGGTTCCTCACAAGGGCTGGAGACTTTCAAAGTACCATGCTGTATCAACAATTGAACCTCCAGAGTCCGCTGTCTATATTTTCATAACCATTACAAACTTTTAATGTATTTACAAAGCACATAATGTACATTTTTTGTCTATCCTTTTGTAAGCTATTGTGTTTCCATAAACTGATGTTACAGAATTATGATACAAATTTTTTTTAAATTTTGAGTTTTAAATTTTGTAAATTTATATGTAATTTGAAGGAACTTTGTGAGGAGGATGAGGAGTCACAAATTCCATCACCTTCGGACAGTCAGCGCAACGTGGTTCCTCACAAAGGGCTGGAGGACTTTCAAAGTACCATGCTGTATCAACAATTGAACCTCCAGAGTCGCTGTCTAATATTTCATAACCATTACAAACTTTTAATGTATTTACAAAGCACATTAATGTACATTTTTTGTCCTATCCTTTTGTAATGCTATTGTGTTTCCTAAACTGATGTTACAGAAATTATGATACAAAGTTTTTAAAATTTTGAGTTTTAAATTTTGTAAATTTATATGTATTTGAAGGACTTTGTGAGAGGATGGGGAGTCACAATTCCATCACCTTCTGGACAGTCAGCGCAAAGTGGTTCCTCACAAAGGGCTGGAGGACTTTCAAAGTACCATGCTGTATCAACAATTAACCTCCAGAGTCGCTGTCTATATTTTCATAACCATTACAAACTTTTAATGTATTCAAAGCCACTAATGTACATTTTTTGTCTATCCTTTTGTAATGCTATTGTGTTTCCATAAACTGATGTTACAGAATTATGATACAAAGTTTTTAAATTTTGAGTTTTAAATTTTGTAAATTTATATGTATTTGAAGGACTTTGTGAGGAGGATGAGGAGGAGTCAATGGAGGAGGAAGACATCGCTCCAGAGGGAGGTAGACAATGCTCTAGTCAGTATGTAGACCAAGGGTGGGGTGATGCACAGCAGGCGGAGATGACGCCTCTTGCAGGGGACAACGTTTCTTGGCCAGTTGGGAGTCTGCAGCACATGGTTGATTTCATGCTGCAGTGGCTGAGAAACGACCGCCGCATCGAACACATTCACACCACGTCTGATTATTGGTGTACACCCTCCTAGACCCTCGCTACCGGGACAACTTACAAAGCCTCATCACACCGTTGAACCGGGAGCGTAAAATGCGGAAGTACCAAGACACACTGGTGCAATCCATAATGTTCTCCATTCCAGCCGAGAGCACTGCTGCTGCTATGATTTACAAAGCAGCTCTGTGCGTCGAGGCAGTGGAGACAGCTCTGCAACAAGAGGGAGCACAAGCAGCGCCTCTGCACAGGGCAAGAACAGTATGTTCCAAATGTGTCGAAGTTTTGTGGCAGCGCCACCAATGTCTACACCATCCGGACGGCTCCAGTCAGCAGGAGGCAACATTTCCGTAAGATGGTTACAGACTACATGTCTTGCCCTCTCAGTGTACCTCAGATGGCTCTTCCCCATTCAAGTTTTGTGTCTCTAAGCTGGATACATGGCCAGAGCTTAGCCAGTATGCATTGGAGGTGCTGGCTTGATCTGCTGGCAGTGTATTATCGGAGCGCGTCTTTACTGCTGCAGGTGGTGTACTAACAGACCGTTGCATGGGACTATCCTACGATAATGTAGAACGGCTTACTTTTCTGAAAATGAACTAGGCATGGGTCTCGCCTGAATTTGCCTGTCCGGTTTCAGATTAACTAACTGGTTGACAACGTTTTCCATGTCTCCTGTTATGTTCATCTTTCTACCACCTGAGCTATACTCCCTGGGCTACAACACTGCCAGTTGCTGCTCAGAAGTGTCGTGTCCACAGACCAATACACAAGCTATAGTGATAGTGGGGTTCAGTAACGCCTGCTGTTCCCCTGCTGTGTGTCCGGCAAAAATTACTGCTACTAGCTACACATGTTTAAAAAACATGACATGTTAAAGTGGCTAGTGCTACACATAGATATCAGGCTACACCCTTATTTCTAAGCTGTAACAAGTGAAACGTCAAATTTAAAACCATTCAATGATTAGTGTTGGTAACAAATCTGTAACTAAATAATTGTGACATATTATGGCAGATATCCACATGTCTAACACAAATGCTAACACAAAAGCATACTTATGCTATAGGGTACTGATGGTGAACCTTCTCACTCCATAACTTTGACCAATCCAACTCACATCATGCCCCAAATGCTGCAATGTTGGAAGTGCATAATGTGGGTTGAACTTTGACAACAGCTGCAGTGCGAAGGTTATCCTTCTGTGTTCTTGGCTTTTAAATAAAAGCATACAAGTAAATATAATAATACATTGTTGATTAAGGGACATGATGTACACCTGTAATATTGTGCAAACAATGGATGTAGGACTATTCCTCTTCAACATTACTTATATTTGTGTCATTTGAAAAAATACATATTTTAGTTAAAAATTAAAAACCCATGTTCAGTAGCTGTGAAAGGCCCGTTTGTGTACTTCTATATTGTTTGCAACCAATGTATTGTATACGGATGGAAGCGCGTCACACTAATAGATTAGATTTATTTTAAATGGAATGTAGCAGAACCAATTGGAGATAAATGAAAAGGATGAGCCACTGAGACACGCTCAGCAGAGTACAAGCAGCAGTGCTTGAACATGTAACTGGAGCGTGATCTGCACTCAAAAAAGTAAAAAACACAGACTGAAGTGAACACTGAAACACAACTGTCCACAATCTGTGAAAAGCTCCTTTCTGTACTTCTATAGTGTTTGCAAGTTGCAACCAATGTATTGTATACGGATGGAAGCGCGTCACACTAATAGATTAGATTTATTTTAAATGGAATGTAGCAGAACCAATTGGAGATAAATGAAAAGGATGAGCCACTGAGACACGCTCAGCAGAGTACAAGCAGCAGTGCTTGAACATGTAACTGGAGCGTGATCTGCACTCAAAAAAGTAAAAAACACAGACTGAAGTGAACACTGAAACACAACTGTCCACAATCTGTGAAAAGCTCCTTTCTGTACTTCTATAGTGTTTGCAACCAATGTATTGTATACGGATGGAAGCGCGTCACACTAATAGATTAGATTTATTTTAAATGGAATGTAGCAGAACCAATTGGAGATAAATGAAAAGGATGAGCCACTGAGACACGCTCAGCAGAGTACAAGCAGCAGTGCTTGAACATGTAACTGGAGCGTGATCTGCACTCAAAAAAGTAAAAAACACAGACTGAAGTGAACACTGAAACACAACTGTCCACAATCTGTGAAAAGCTCCTTTCTGTACTTCTATAGTGTTTGCAACCAATGTATTGTATACGGATGGAAGCGCGTCACACTAATAGATTAGATTTTTTTTAAATGGAATGTAGCAGAACCAATTGGAGATAAATGAAAAGGATGAGCCACTGAGACACGCTCAGCAGAGTACAAGCAGCAGTGCTTGAACAAGTAACTGGAGCGTGATCTGCACTCAAAAAAGTAAAAAACACAGACTGAAGTGAACACTGAAACACAACTGTCCACAATCTGTGAAAAGCTCCTTTCTGTACTTCTATAGTGTTTGCAACCAATGTATTGTATACGGATGGAAGCGCGTCACACTAATACTATTAGTGTGACGCGCTTCCATCCGTATACAATACATTGGTTGCAAACACTATAGAAGTACAGAAAGGAGCTTTTCACAGATTGTGGACAGTTGTGTTTCAGTGTTCACTTCAGTCTGTGTTTTTTACTTTTTTGAGTGCAGATCACGCTCCAGTTACTTGTTCAAGCACTGCTGCTTGTACTCTGCTGAGCGTGTCTCAGTGGCTCATCCTTTTCATTTATCTCCAATTGGTTCTGCTACATTCCATTTAAAATAAATCTAATCTATTAGTCTAATAGATTAGATTTATTTTAAATGGAATGTAGCAGAACCAATTGGAGATAAATGAAAAGGATGAGCCACTGAGACACGCTCAGCAGAGTACAAGCAGCAGTGCTTGAACATGTAACTGGAGCGTGATCTGCACTAAAAAAAGTAAAAAACACAGACTCAAGTGAACACTGAAACACAACTGTCCACAATCTGTGAAAAGCTCCTTTCTGTACTTCTATAGTGTTTGCAACCAATGTATTGTATACGGATGGAAGCACGTCACACTAATAGATTTGATTTTTTTTTCTAATATAATGGAGCTGCACCAATTCCACAAAATAAAAAAAAAAAAAAAAAAAAAAGGGACACGTGCAGATGCCTACAAACAGCGGTGGATGCAGAGCAAACTGCAGCGTCACCTGCACTGTCTCACACACACCTTGCACAGAGCTGTTAAAACAACACTGGCAAAATGAAGCTTTACACAGCGGTTGGTAAACTAGCCTGCCTCAAGCACAGTAGTACACAAAATCGCAATATCTAACTGTCCTCAGAGTGAGCAGAGTAGCGTTCTGTCCCTTACTGAGTTCACAGCACAGTGACGCTAAAATGGCGGCGGCGCCTTTTATAGTGCATTCTGACATCATTTCAGCAGCCAATCACAGCCATGCCATTAGTTAAGATGACCGCAGCATTACAGGATGTGCCCACACTTCGTAGGATTCCTCATTGGCTGACTAAAATCACATTGCCTCTCAAAGAATTATGGGAACTTCCGATTCCGGTATACGATATGGAAAAAGTATCGGAATTAAGTATCGGAATTCCGATAACGCGAATATCGGCCGATACCCGATACTTGCGGTATCGGAATGCTCAACACTAGTGTCTTTATCTCAGCTTAGTAAATCCTCACTACTCCCTATTAAGGGGAAAGCGAGTTTACAGGAGCCTTTGGATAGAAAAACGGAATTGGCGGCAAAAGCAAGCTATGAGGCTGCGGGTCATGGATTCCGAGCGGTGCTAGGATCCATGTGTGCTGCTAGAGCTTCTCTAGGCTGGTTGGCACGTCTGAAGACGGAGTTGCAAAATGAATCTCCGTTATCTGAGATACGGGAAACTTGTGAATGGTTAGAAACGGCAGCCTGTTATCTTTGATGCCGGTCTGGATACGGCATCTCTGCTGGCCAAAGCGCAAGCTTCAGCGGTCACAGTCAGAAGAGCTTTATGGCTCAGACAGTGGGCCGGGGACGCAGTTTCCAAACAAGGGTTGTTGGCCTTACCTTACAAGGGTGGCCATCTTTTTGAATCCGACCTCACAGAGCTGATTTCCAAGGCTAAGGCAAGGAATCAGCATTACCACAGCGTAGGGCCATGGCCTCGGTGTCCAGTAAGCCTGGTGTCTATAGTGGTCGGCGGTCCTTTCGGGGCCGAGGACGATCTAGTCACTCCTCGTGGGGATCGGGTCGTCCTTCCTTCTCAGGAAAGAAATCCTCTCAGAAAACTCGTACTCCCTGGAAGCAGAGTTTCCGCCAGGACAAGCGGGAACTTGACAAGAAGCCCGCAAAGTCGGATTGACGCCAGGGGTCCACTCGAGGATTCTCGAGTGGGGGTCGCCTGCTTCTTTTCAAGGCAACTTGGATGGCTCGCGTTCCAGATTCCTGGGTAACGCGGATAGTGTCGGCAGGCTATTTCATAGAGTTTGCTTCTCGACCCCAAATGTTTTTTGTCAATCTCGCGTTCCGTCGGAACCCGAGTTTGTTGTCGCTCTACAGCGAGAGGTCGAATCTCTGCTACAAAAGGGTGTAGTGATACCGGTTCCGTCAGAGGACCGAGGGAAAGGTTTTTATTCCAACCTTTTTGTAGTTCCCAAAAAGGAGAACAAATTTCGCCCGATTCTGGATCTCAAGTGATTAAACCGGCATGTCCATGCCCGGAAATTTCGCATGGAGTCGCTTCGCTCCGTTGTGGCAGCTCTGTCCCAGAACGATTTTCTGGTGTCAATCGACATTCGCGACGCCTATTTGCATATTCCCATCGGAAAGGCTCATCAGCGCTTTCTTCGATTTGCCATAGGTCAGAATCATTACCAGTTCGTGGCTCTGCCGTTCGGCTTAGCCTCAGCGCCAAGGGTCTTTACAAAAATTCTGGCGCCCCTCATGGCAATCCTTCGAAGACAGGGGATTACGATTCTCCCTTATCTGGACGATCTTTTGATCGTGGCTTCCTCGGAGGAGGAGGCGTTGACGGCTCGGGATTTGTCTCTTCAGTTTCTGAAGGACTTCGGTTGGCTAGTCAATTGGGAGAAGTCGTCCCTGGAACCATCGAGGACAATCCTCTTTTTGGGAATGCATCTCGACACGTTTCGGTCGGTAGTTTCCCTACCACCAGACAAACAGTCATGTCTTCTTCGACATGTACAGATTATGAAATCCTCAACGGCAATGTCCCTACGGAAGTGTATGCGTCTTCTGGGACTGATGGTGGCGTCCATGGAGGCAATTCCTTTTGCCCAGTTCCATTCCAGGACTCTCCAAAGGTTCATCTTGAGTCGATGGAACCGGTCGCAATCGCTGGATTGCAGTGTCACTATTTCTCGCGCGGTGCGGGATTCTCTAGAATGGTGGTTACGTCCAGGGGCATTCTCCCTGGGGAAGTCTTTCCTCCCTCCGAAGTGGTCAGTCATAACCACCGATGCCAGCCTGACGGGCTGGGGGGGTGTTTGGAACAATCTCTGGATTCAGGGGGTATGGTCATCGGAAGAGTCTGTTCTTCCGATCAACATCCTGGAATTGAGGGCGATTTTCCTTTGCCTCCAACATTGGACGGTCCCTTTGAGCGGTCTGCCAGTCCGAGTGCAGACAGACAATGCGACGGCTGTCACGTATATCAATCACCAAGGTGGGACAAGGAGTTCCAGACTCATGGTAGAGGTGTCCCGAATTCTGATTTGGGCAGAGGCCAGTGTACCAGCCATTTCGGCGATTCATATTCCAGGGGTTCAGAATATTACAGCGGACTTTCTCAGTCGCAGAAGGATGGATCCCGGGGAATGGAGCCTCCACCCGGAAGTTTTTGCACTACTGTGCTCTCGCTGGGGAACCCCCCAAGTGGATTTGATGGCATCCAGGTCCAATGCCAAGTTACCGACGTTCATGTCCAGGTACAAGGACCCGAAGGCTGTGGCGGTGGATGCTCTAGTGGCTCAGTGGGATCAGTTCGAGCTGATCTATGTATTCCCGCCGATATCCTTACTTCCTCTAGTACTGCGTCGGATCAGACTAGAGAGAACTCCAGCTATTTTGATAGCTCCAGACTGGCCAAGAAGGGTGTGGTTCTCGACAATAATGTCGCTGTTGGCGGCACCTCCTTTTCCACTCTTTCCACCTCTTCAACCGGACTTGTTGACTCAGGGGCCCGTTTGTCATCCGGACTTGATGTCCCTGCGTTTGACGGCGTGGCTCTTGAGACCGAAATCTTGACCCGTAGAGGTTTCTCAGCCGAGGTCATTGCTACTCTTCGTGCTGCAAGAAGTCCGGCTACTACTAGGATTTACCACAAAATTTGGGAAACCTTCTTTTCGTGGTGTTTGGGGTCATCTCGGAACCCGAGAAAATTTTCCATTCCCAACCTGTTGGCTTTTCTGCAGCATGGGCTAGACAAGGGTTTGGCAGTCAGCACCCTGAAAGGTCAGATTTCTGCTCTGTCCTTATTGTTCCGGAGAACCATTGCTTCGAATAGAGACGTGCTCTCCTTTTTCCGAGGTATATCTCGTAAGTTTCCGCCGCGGAAGGCACCCGTGTCTCCTTGGCGGCTCAACCTTGTTTTGGAGGCTCTTCAGCATAAACCTTTTGAGCCTATGGTTTCTGCTAGCCTTTCTTTACTTTCTTGGAAGGTGGCTTTCCTTGTTGCAGTCACTTCCTTGAGGAGAGTTTCTGAGTTGGCAGCTCTTTCTTGTTCGCCTCCTTTTCTGGAGTTTTTTCCGGATCGTGTAGTGCTTCGCACTCGGGGTGATTTTTTGCCTAAAGTGGTGTCACAATTTCATGTCAACCAGGATATTGTGTTGCCTTCATTCTGCCCGGATCCGAAGAATGTGAAAGAGCGAGCTTTACACACATTGGATTTAGTGCGGGCCTTGAAGTTTTATCTATCTATTACTCAAGGTTTTCGTAAGACGGACTCCCTATTTGTGGTTCCAGTCGGTCGTCGGCGTGGTCAACGAGCTTCCAAGGATTCTATAGCTCGTTGGATCCGGTCAGCTATATTGGAAGCTTACCGTCTTCAGGGTGAATCTTGCCGATTAAGATTCAAGCCCATTCCATGAGGGCTGTGGCTTCATCGTGGGCTTTTCACCAAGGTGCTTCGGCAGTGCAGCTCTGCCGGGCGGCAACTTGGCGCTCTGTCCACACGTTTACGAAATTTTATAAAGTGGACGTCAGTGCTTCCGCTGATGCAGTCCTCGGACGTAGGGTCCTGCAGGCAGCTGTAGTTTAAAGTTCTGGATGAACTTGTGTTTAGCGCTGGTTGCGCTTTGTTGTTAAGGTTGTTGGGTTTCTGCCTCTTGTTGGTTTTTTCCCACCCTTATTTTTGAACTGCTGTGGGACGTCCCATCAGTAATGAATTCCTGTGTCTCCCTCCCTTCCATTCTGCAGCTGAAACACGGATTTTGGTAAGAACTTACCGGTAAAATCCTTTTCAGCGAAGGAAGGGAGAGAGACACAGCACCCTCCAAGGCAGAAGTGTGTTGATGTTTTCAGATGCAGCGCGACCCTTATCTGATAGCGATTATCTGGGCTGAGGTCAGCGCGCTAAGGCTCTGTTCCAGCATCGCCAGCTCATCGCAGTAGTCAGGTTCCGTGAGTAGTACCTGGAACTCTGTGGTTTTTGGCTTTCTTTGCATGCATAACCTGTATCCTTGTGTTTTTTCTCTGAAGTTTCTTCAGAAGGGGTTATGTTGCTCCGCTGGTGATCTTGGCTCTTTTCCTAAAAGCTTTGGTACGACTGGAGCTGAGTAGGAGGAGCCCGAGTGGAGGGGCCAGCCAGTCAGCACTCTTTTGATCTGAGGTGACATCCTGATCTGGGGCTCCGCCTACCCATCAGTAATGAATTCCTGTGTCTCCCTCTCTTCCTTCGCTGAAAAGGATTTTACCGGTAAGTTCTTACCAAAATCCGTGTTTTCAGTTGTTTCACACTTTTTTGTAAAGTGTAATGTGTAATTCCACATGTGTTAATTGATAGTTTTGATGCCTTCAGTGTGATTCTACAATTTTCACAGTCATGAAAATACAGAAAAATCGTTGAATGAGAAGGTGTGTCCAAACTTTTGGTCTGTACTGAAATATTTTTTTATTTTGTATATTATAATTATTATAATAGGGTTTTTCGGACTATACTTTCTGAAAATCACAAAATACCCTTTGTGATTCACTATACATACATTTAATAAGCCACATACGGTATTTTTGAATTCTCCAAAGGTATAGTCCAAAAAACCCTATTATAACAATAATAATATATACAATAAAAAAAGCTATCATCTGCATACTGAGAACTTACCACTAGATGTCCCCATAGCACAAGCTATAAGTTTCTTCACGTCATAATGTCAGTTCTAGATGTAATGAAGATCTCATATTCTAACACTTTTGAACATGAGTTGTGTGTTTAATGTGAAGTATAAGGCTGTGGTTCCACGGTCCGGAACCACAGCTCATTTGACGGAGCGGAAATTCAACTCTGTCCTAAGCCCCGCCCCCTTTTTGACGCGCGCTCTTTCCGGATGTGTTCAGGACACTTCCGGAACACATCCGAAAGAACGCAGGGCTGCATAGCCCTGTGTTATTTCCGTTGCGGCGACGCAGCGTCGCCGCAACGGGCTAGGACATGCTGCGGTCTGAAAAGACGCGCCGCATGTCCGGAAACACAGGTCTTCCGCCTGCGTATTTTTACGCATAGTGGAGATGGGATTTCTTGAAATCCCCTCCACTATGCTGTAACATCTGGACGCTGCGTGTTTGACGCTGCGCCAGCGCACAGCGTCAAACACGCAGCATTTCCTGAAGCATTCCGGATCGTGGAAACTCACCCTAACAGACAGATTTACCAACTAAAATATGTCGTAAATCTGCATCAAGTTGAGCCAGAATTCTTATACCACAATTACTGTTTTAGATACTTTTTGCTCTTCACTAGACACTTTTTTTTTAAAGTGTAGAAAACATCATGTGGCTATGGGCACTTGTAATAAAAAAGCGCATTTTTTTATGATACACACAATTTTTTTTTTGCCTTATAGTGGTCCCAAAGAAAAGCAAACATGGTTGCACAAGATTTATCCATTTGCATGAGTGACTGTGAAACAAGACTTTTTTTAGTGGGGTTGCAATATACACTGCTCAAAAAAAAAGGGGACACTCAAAAAACACATCCTAGATCTGAATGAATGAAATTTTCTCATTGAATAATTTGTTCTGTACAAAGTTGAATGTGCTGACAACAAAATCACACAAAAATCATCAATGGAAATCAAATTTTTTAACCAATGGAGGCCTGGATTTGGAGTCACCCACAAAATTAAAGTGGAATGTAATGTCCTTAAAATAAGTCAAAATGATGCTCGTCCTTAAAACAAGTCAAAATGATGCTCAGTAGTGTGTGTGGCCTCCACGTGCCTGTATGACCTCCCTACAATGCCTGGGCATGCTCCTGATGAGGCGGCGGATGGTCTCCTGAGGAATCTCCTAGCAGACCTGGAGTAAAGCATCCACCAATTCCTGGACAGACTGTGGTGCAACGTGATGTTGGTGGATGGAGCGAGACATGATGTCCCAGATGTGCTTAATCGGATTCAGGTCTGGGGAACGGGCGGGCCAGTCCATAGCTTCAATGCCTTCATCTTTCAGGAACTGCTGACACACTCCAGCCACATGGGGTCTGGCATTGTCCTGCATTAGGAGGAACCCAGGGCCAACTGCACCAGCATATGGTCTCACAAGGGGTCTGAGGAGCTCATCTCGGTACCTAATGGCAGTCAGGCTACCTCTGGCAAGCACATGGAGTGCTGTGCGGCCCTCCAAAGAAATGCCACCCCACACCATTATTGACCCACTGCCAAACCAGTCATGCTGAAGGATGTTGCAGGCAGCAGATCGCTCTCTATGGCGTCTCCAGACTCTGTCACATCTGTCACATGTGCTCAGTGTGAACCTGCTTTCATCTGTGAAGAGCACAGGTCGCCAGCGGCGAATTTGCCAATCCTGGTGTTCTGTGGCAAATGTCAAGTGTCCTGCATGGAGTTGGGCTGTGAGCACAACCCCCATCTGTGGACGCCGGGCACTCAGACCATTCTCATGGATTCGGTTTCTAACCGCTTGTGCAGACACATGCACATTTGTGGCCTTCTGGAGGTCATTTTGCAGGGCTCTGGCAGTGCTCCTCCTGTTCCTTCTTGCACAGAGGTGGAGGTAGTGGTCCTGCTGCTGGGTTGTTGCCCTCCTCCGGCCCCCTCCACGTCTCCTGGTGTACTGGCCTGTCTCCTGGTAGCGCCTCCAGCCTCTGGACAGTACGCTGACAAACACAGCAAACCTTCTTGCCACAGCTCGCATTGTTGTGCCATCCTGGATGAATTGCACTACCTGAGCCACTTGTGTGGGTTGTAGAGTCCATCTCATGCTACCACAAGTGTGAAAGCACAACCAACATTCAAAAGTGACCAAAACATCAGCCAGAAAGCAATGGTACTGAGATGTGGTCCCCACCTGCAGAACCACTCCTTTATTGAGCGTGTCTTGATAATTGCCAATAATTTCCATCTGTTGTATATTCCATTTGCACAACAGCATGTGAAGTTGATTGTCAATCAGAGTTGCTTCCTAAGTGGACAGCTTGATTTCACAGAAGTTTGATTTACTTGGAGCTATATTCTGTTGTTTAAGTGTTCCCTTTATTTTGTTGAGCAGTGTATATTGTCTTTTTGGGGGTCAAATTGTCACATGAGAGTACATAAATGCTGTGTCAAATAAAAAATGCTTTTTATGTTTGACTTTTACTTTTTTTCCTAGCATTTTTGGAGCAAAAAGTTGTATGTTCCATTAAAATATTACACGGACCTCTCAGAAAAGTTTCTGGTGTGCAAAACAACCCTACAAGCACTCGAGTACATTTCCGCAAATTTTTTTAAAAGGTTGCAAATAATTATTAGTGCACAAACTTTTGGATTCCAGAAAACGTGGTTACACCAGCAAGTAGAGAAATCTGGTGTGAAACAACAAAAAAAACAGTGTTTAAAACAGGTGCACTTGCTCTACATTTGCTCTGTTCATTGTCGATGGGACAGATGGAAAAAGCAAAGTACAATGGTTGGCTTTCTCTAGCAATCCCATAGACAATGAATAGAGCAGAGGTGGATCTTCATTCAGGAGCCCCGTGATCACTAAGGGTCCCAGCAGTTCGAACCCCAGCAATAAAGAAGTTATCCCCTATTTTATGACATAGTTCTTTAATAAACTAAAATTTATATTATAGTTTCAATTAAAAAAAAATAGTAGACCCAGGGAGCAACTCCTTCAGTAACCACATTGCTTCTTTTATTTTTTTATTTTATTTTTCCTAGTAAACATATTTAGGATTTCACGTCAGTGGTGACACCATGATAAATGTGGAACTTGCTCTGTTTTCAGCACAACTTCAGCCCCCACAATACTCCCACCCTTTCACATTCACCCCACAGTGACCATGATTTCCATCCCCACTTACCGATGAAGTTTGCAGGCAGTGAGGCAGGACCAGGAAGTGTCAGAGTGAGATGCAGGGTGGGCACTAGGACCCATAGTGCCTGAGCCAATCTGAGCTTGTGTGAACAGGTTGCAGGATGCAGTGACAGGCAGGAGGCTGAGCAAGGGTTAACCAATTTAACAGTTTTAATTTAACAGGGGGTTAACTCCTTGCAGGGAGATAAATGGTTACATGAGGGTTAAACAGTTGAATGGCAAGCAATAGGCAAAGTTAATGAGCAATTAAGAAGATAACGGCAGTTCTTTATATCACTTATCGTGTCAGAGGCTTCCCAGTCCACAACTGAAGCTTTGAAATCAGTAGCACCAACAATGGCTGGCACTGTGCTTGTCCAAGAAGGTCCTGCTGCTAACGGTGGTCCATCTTCTGGCGGCAGCAGTCGGTCTCCGGCACCTTCCGCTGAGCCACTAGTTCACAAGCATGTACGGCCGAAACAAACAAGGTCGCAGCACTGACAGAGTCCAATGTGGACTGAAAAGTATAAACCGGCAAGGTAGGCTGCAAACGTCTGTCCAGCACTCAGTTCTTTCTATGCGGCTCGGATGCAGCACTCACGATCACGGAGCACACGTCACCTTGCTCTCTGGTAACTACCGGGCACACGGCACCTTGCTCTCTCAGTATCTTAAGCTTTCATGCGGCACTCAGCTGATCAGGGCTCCTGGCTCAATCCCTGTTACTGCTGCATTCTCCGGCAGCGTCCTAGCGTAAGGCCAGCCCCGTTTCGTCACAGCCCAGCTGCGCTCCCCGCGGAGCACGCTGCACACACACCTGGCCTCTCACACGGCTGGCAGGAAACTGCCGGACTCTGCGGCGCTCTTACTTTTAACCGTTCCCCCAGCTTCCGGGTCAAAGCACCTGTTTGGGCCTTTTTTGCCTTCACTCGGGAAACAAAGGATGCAGCCTCAACAGTTCCGGACCCGGTGCAGCACAGCTACCCGCAGCCTGGCCTTTCTCCTTACACTTGCACAGCGAGAAACTAACAGTAGTCGCTGTGGCCCAGAAGAAACTCCTCAGGTCAGTAAGCCTGCTCCGTACAGGGCAGGAGGGAGACTCTACAACTGGCCACTGTGTTACCAGCATGCAGAGACTCCGTCAGGCAGGGGAGCAGGCATTTTCCTGCTCTTCTCCTGTGCTGTGTTCTACCTCATGACTCCCAGTGGACACCCTCATGTGACGAGGCCAAGGGCGACAGCGCCCCTTTGCTGCCCCAGTAGCTATGCTACTGTGTCTTGACTATACGTCATAGGTCATGAAGGATTTAAAGGGGTTGTCTCCTTTCAGAAAGCATTTTATGGCCAGCTCAATTTGTTTAAAAAAAATATATGTAAGTCTAACGCCATCTACAGGTAAAAACCTGCACAGCATCAAATAGTTACCAAAACTAGGGCACTTGAAGGTAACAATCTTTTATCATAAGATATAATATATATAAATATATACAGCTCTAGCAAAAATCAAGGACCACTGCACAGTTTTATAAAAATCAGCTTCTCTACATGTCTGACAGCCATTCCATTCCAGCGTCAGTTGAATTCCAACCAGAGTACACCTCATTCTACTTATGTGCTTCTGATTAGTGATCACCTGAAACAAATCTTGTTTAACGAAGGAAAGTATAAAAAAAAACACTGCTGTGGTGTTCACAATCCTCTTGCAATAGGACAAGCTGGATGGCAAAACAAGTGCTAGCAATATCCCAAAAGTAATAGGAATGAAAAAATAACTTTTAACCATGCCAAAGGAGCTGAAAAGAAAAGTCTTGAGTGAGGAAAAGAAGGGCTCAATTCTGGCTTTACTAGCAGAGGGATACAGTGAGCGTCATGTTGCCTCCATCCTTAAAATTTCTAGTCCATTACAGCAAGGTCAAGCAGTAGATATTGGGGACAACAAAGATACAGACCGGCAGAGGGCGAAAACGAATCTCCACTGACCGGTATGACCGTCATCTTATTCGAATGTCACTCAGCAACTGCAGGCTGACATCAACTGACCTACAAAAGGAATGGCAAATGGCAGCTGGGGTGAAGTGCACAGCAAGAACAGAGACTAGAGACAGGGCTCAAGTCATGTAAATCTAGAAAAAAGCCTTTCATCAAAGAAAGAAGCAAAGGAGAGCCAGGCTGAAGTTTGCCAAAGACCATAAGAATTGGACCATAGAGGACTGGAGTAAGGTAATCTTCTCTGATGAGTCTAATTTTCAGCTTTGCCCAAAACCTGGTCATCTAATGGTTAGACGGAGACCTGGAGAGGTGTACAAGCCACAGTGTCTTGCACCCTCTGTGAAATTTGGTGGAGGATCGGTGATGATCTGGGGATGCTTCAGCAAGGCTGGAATTGGGCAGTTTAATCTTTGCGAAGGACATATGAATCAAGCCGCATGCAAGGTTATCCTGGAAAAACAGTTGATTCTTTCTGCTCAGGCAGTGTTCCCCAACTCTGAGGACTGGTTTTTCCAGCAGGACAATGTGCCATGCAACACACAGCTAGGTCAATCAATGTGTGGATGAAGGAGCACCACATCAAATTCCTACCATGGCCAGCCCAATCTCCATACCTGAACCCCATTGAAAACCTCTGGAATGTAATCAAGAAAAAAATGGATAGTCACAAGCCATTAAACAAAGAAGAACTGCTTAAATTTTTGTATCAGGAGTGGCATAAGGTCACCCAAAAGCAGTGTGAAAGACTGGTGGAAAGCATGTCAAGATGCATGAAAGCTGTGATTAAAAATCATGGTTATTCCACAAAATATTGTTTTCTGAACTCTTCTTGAGTTAAAATATTAGTATTGTTGTTTTTAAATGATTATGAACTTGTTTTCTTAGCATTATTTGAGGTCTGCAAGCACTGCATTTTTTTGTTATTTTAACTATTTCTCATTTTCTGAAAATAAATACAAAATTTATTGCTTGGAAATTCAGAGACATGTTGTCAGTAGTTTATAGAAAAAAAAGAGCAATTTACATTTTACTCAAAAATTTACTTATAAAGAGAAAAATCAGACAAACTGAAAATTTTGCAGTGGTCTCTTAATTTTTGCCAGAGCTGTATGTATTGTACTATGGCTGCTGGACACATCAACAAAAGGGAGATATGTATCACAGAGGTGGTTATCCTCAGTGATGTAAGCCCGGAAGCAAGGGACAGAGACTGTTAATAGGGTGTGGCAAGAACCAAGTTTGCGAGCAGTCAGAGAGATGGGTGGTACTGGCTGCTCACATATCCCCACTTGGTGTGGTGGATATAAGGAAGTCCAGCTGTATCATTAGTGCTCAGAGTATGGAGGTGAGAATGCCTCCTATATGATGTCTCCATGCTCAGAGTATGGAGGTGAGAATGCCTCCTATATGATGTCTCCAGACTCACTTTGTGTACTGGATGCCATACAGCACGAGTGTACCAGACCTACACCAAAGTGCCGTTATTTGGACTGTCTATTTTGTGTGTTTGTCTGTCTTAAAAGGCCATTTATTTCCTTTGTTTGAGGTATTGGAGTCTTAATAAACCAGCCTGGACAATTTAACTTAAACAGCTTCCCTTGCCTACATCAAACGCAACCAAGCGCATAGAAATCTTACATAAATATTACACACTTATATTATACTAGATGGTGGCTCGATTCTAAGCATCGGTATTCTAGAATATGTATGTAGTTTATTTATGAAGATTTAAGAATAATGCAATGAATACACAGGATTTTTCGGGTAAAATATATTCATTATCATTAAATGTTATTGCTCATAGAACTTAATACAACTGAACAAAACGCTGATATGCCGACAGTAGCCGCATGGAGGTCAGCGGCGCCGCCGGTCAGGGTACTTCTGCTAGCGCCGTCATCTCCCGGCTGCATCGCCGCTGACCTCCGTGCGCAGATAAGCCGCTAACGGCCGTCATCTTTTTTCTGAAATCCCGCATCGCTGATTGGCCGCGGCCAGACCAATCAGCGACGCGGGATTTCCAGACAGACAGACGGGATAAGACGATTAATATTATATTATATATATATATAATGTATGTAATATACTGTATATGTGTGCAATATATATAACATACATTATACAGTCATGGCCAAAAGTTTTGAGAATGACACAAATATTATATTTTCACATGATCTGCTGCCCTCTGGTTTTTATGTGTGTTTGACAGATGTTTTTATCACAGACAGAAATATAATTGCAAACATATGAGTACAAAAGCTTATATTGACAGTTAGAATGAGTTAATGCAGCAAGTCAATATTTGCAGTGTTGACCCTTCTTCTTCAGGACCTCTGCATGCTCTCAATCAACTTCTGGACCAAATCCTGACTGATAGCAGTCCATTCTTGCACAATCAATGCTTTCATTTTGTCAGAATTTTTAGGTTTTTGTTTGTCCACCTGTCTCTTGATGATTGACCACAAGTTCTCAATGAGATTAAGATCTGGGAGTTTCCAGGCCATGGACCCAAAATCTCTATGTTTTGTTCCCTGAGCCATTTAGTTATCACCTTTGCTTTATGGCAAGGTGCTCCATCATGTTGGAAAAGGCATTGTTGATCGCCAAACTGCTCTTGGAGGGTTGGGAGAAGTTGCTCTTGGAGGACATTCTGGTACCATTCTTTATTCATGGCTGTGTTTTTAGGCAAGACTGTGAGAGAGCGATTCCCTTGGCTGAGAAGCAACCCCACACATGAATGGTTTCAGGATGCTTAACAGTTGGCATGAGACAAGACTGGTGGTAGCGCTCACCTTGTCTTCTCTGAATGAGGCGTTTTCCTGCTGTCTCAAACAATCGAAAAGAAGATTCATCAGAGAAAATAACTTTACCCAGTCCTCAGCAGTCCATTGCCTGTACCTTTTGCAGAATATCAGTCTGTCCATGATGTTTTTCTGGAGAGAAGTGGCTTCTTTGCTGCCCTCCTTGAGACCAGGCCTTGCTCCAAGAGTCTCCGCCTCACAGTGCGTGCAGATGCACTCACACCTGCCTGCTGCCATTCCTGAGCAAGATCTGCACTGCTGGTAGCCCGATCCCGCAGCTGAAACACTTTTAAGAGACGGTCCTGGAGCTTGCTGGTCTTTCTTGGGCCCCTGGAGCCTTTTTGGCAACAATGGAACCTTTCTCCTTGAAGTTCTTGATGATGCGATAGATTGTTGACTGAGGTGCAATCTTTCTAGCTGCGATGCTCTTCCCTGTTAGGCCATTTTTATGCATTGCAATGATGACTGCACGTGTTTCTTTAGAGATAACCATGGTTAACAGAAGAGAAACAATGATGCCAAGCACCAGCCTCCTTTTAAAGTGTCCAGTGGTGTCATTCTTACTTAATCATGACAGATTGATCTCCAGCCATGTCCTCATCAACACCCACACTGTGTTAATGGAGCAATCACTGAAAAGAGGTTAGCTGGTCCTTTTAAGGCAGGGCTGCAATGATGTTGAAATGTGTTTTGGGGGATAAAGTTCATTTTCTAGCCAAATATTGACTTTGCAAGTAATTGCTGTTAAGCTGATCACTCTTTATATCATTCTGGAGTATATGCAAATTGCCATTAGAAAAAGTGAAGCAGTAGACTTTGTAAAAATTAATATTTGTGTCATTCTCAAAACTTTGGCCATGACTGCACACATAACTATATATAATGTGTGTAATATACTGCATATATGTGTAATGTATGTAATATACGTTATGCACATATAAATACAGTATATGGATGAGGGAAAAGGGAAGGATGCTCAAGTAACTAGGTAGTTTCTGGCTCTGCAGGACTTTAGTTTTCATGTGGAGCACAGGCCAGGGAAGTTGCATGGAAAGCAGATGCCCTGTCCAGATTCCCCAGCTTAGTGAGTGAAGATGCCAGGATTTGGGCAGAGAGGGGGGATATGTGACATAGTCACTGGTAAAGTGCTGGAGGGGAGATACAGTCAGGGCCAGAAAATATTTGGACAGTGACACAATTTTTGCGAGTTGGGCTCTGCATGCCACCACATTGGATTTGAAATGAAACCTCTACAACAGAATTCAAGTGCAGATTGTAACGTTTAATTTGAAGGGTTGAACAAAAATATGTGTTAGAAAATGTAGGAATTGTACACATTTCTTTACAAACACTCCACATTTTAGGAGGTCAAAAGTAATTGGACAAATAAACATAACCCAAACAAAATTATTTTATTTTCAATATTTGTGGCGAATCCTTTGGAGGCAATCACTGCCTTAAGTCTGGAACCCATGGACATCACCAAACGCTGGGTTTCCTCCTTCTTAATGCTTTGCCAGGCCTTTACAGCCGCAGCCTTCAGGTCTTGCTTGTTTGTGGGTCTTTCCCTCTTAAGTCTGGATTTGAGCAAGTGAAATGCATGCTCAATTGGGTTAAGATCTGGTGATTGACTTGGCCATTGAAGAATGTTCCACTTTTTTGCACTCATGAACTCCTGTGTAGCTTTGGCTGTATGCTTGGGGTCATTATCCATCTGTACTATGAAGCGCCGTCCAATCAAGTTTGCAGCATTTGGCTGAATCTGGGCTGAAAGTATATCCCGGTACACTTCAGAATTCATCCGGCTACTCTTGTCTGCTGTTATGTCATCAATAAACACAAGTGACCCAGTGCCATTGAAAGCCATGCATGCCCATGCCATCACGTTGCCTCCACCATGTTTTACAGAGGATGTGGTGTGCCTTGGATCATGTGCCGTTCTCTTTCTTCTCCAAACTTTTGGCTTCCCATCATTCTGGTACAGGTTGATCTTTGTCTCATCTGTCCATAGAATACTTTTCCAGAACTGAGCTGGCTTCTGGAGGTGTTTTTCTGCAAATTTAACTCTGACCTGTCTATTTTTGGAATTGATGAATGGTTTGCATCTAGATGTGAACCCTTTGTATTTACTTTCATGGAGTCTTCTCTTTACTGTTGACTTAGAGACAGATACACCTACTTCACTGAGAGTGTTCTGGACTTCAGTTGATGTTGTGAACGGGTTCTTCTTCACCAAAGAAAGTATGCGGCGATCATCCACCACTGTTGTCTTCCGTGGGCTCCCAGGTCTTTTTGGATTGATGAGTTCACCAGTGCTTTCTTTCTTTCTCAGGATGTACCAAATTGTAGATTTTGCCACTTCTAATGTGTAGCAATTTCTTGGATGGTTTTTTTTTCTGTTCTTGCAGCTTAAGGATGGCTTGTTTCACCTGCATGGAGAGCTCCTGTGACCGCATGTTTCTTTCACAGCAAAACCTTCCAAATGCAAACACCACCCTCAAATCAACTCCGGCCCTTTCATCTGCTTAATTGAGAATGACATAACAAAGGGATTGCCCACACCTGTCCATGAAATAGCCTTGGAGTCATTTGTCCAATTACTTTTGGTCCCTTTAAAAACAGGGTGGCACATGTTAAGGAGCTGAAACTCCTAAACCCTTCATCCAATTTTAATGTGGATACCCTCAAATGAAAGCTGAAAGTCTGAACTTCAACTGCATCTGATTTGTTTTGTTTCAAATTCATTGTGGTAATGTCTAGAACCAAAATTAGATAAATGTTGTCTCTGTCCAAATATTTATGGACCTAACTGTATATTTCACTACGTCTAATGGCGTCAGTGATATAAGACCCAGAGTTTTTCCTCCAACACACTAAAGGTATGCCACACTAACTAATTTCGCTAACGGGATGCTAAAAAACGTCCACTATTAGCGATCCCGGTTGCGTATTGTTCAGTGCGGCGCTTCCAGCGACGAGCTTCCTGCTGTGATCTCGCTCGTCGCTGAATCGCTCCGGACCCTATTTCTCGTCGGCGCTCCCGCTGGGTAAGTATTTAATCGCTGTGTGGCACCTTTTCTTAGCGATTTAGCGGTACTTTTGTACCGCTAAAGTCGTTAAGAAGATCGCTAACGGCGATAGCGTCGTTAATATATCGCTAAATGTTGGCAGCATTTAGCGATATAGAAACAATCCCGCTAGCGATCGCATTAGTATGCGTCGTTATCGTGATCGCTAGCGGGATTGTTTATGTGGCAGTACCATAAGTGTTGTGAGAGGTTGAGCTAATTTGCATAATGGGCTGGCTTTTATGTGGACATCCATAGAGCGGTGGGAGGATGTCCACCTATATCTCCACCCCAGGGTGTGGTATGGGGCTTAAGTAGCTGGCCTCCTAAGGCAGCAGTGTTCGGTGTCTGGAGGCAAACACTCCAGAGAAATGTTGGTGTTTTGTAAGTCTGTCCCGTGGGTCTTGCTAACCCTGAGCGGGTTGATCCCTCTAATGCTAGGACTGTACCTAGTGCTATTGTTTTGCCCGCAGGGCCATGTTTATTTTGTGCATCAGCCTGGTTTATGCCGTATTTAAAAAACCAAGTGCATTCCTAAAGACACAGTGTTCCCATGTCTACCTCCGTGTGCAGCCGAGTGAGCAGATCTACCACAATATATAATGTGTGTAATATACTGTATATGTGTGTGGGTGGGTGTGTTTGTGTGTGAACAGTGAAACTTGTGCATGCTGTTGCCCTGCAGGGGTTAATATCTGGCGCTCACTGCTGGATTAGAGTAATGAAGCATTTCCACACTCTGGGGCGGTAGGTTTTTTCCTCCGCCTTTGTGCTCGGTTATGGCCCATTATCCTGTTATCATCACCTCCAGTGTGTGACACTTTGCAGGATTATCCAGTAATCAGAGCATTTGCTGTTTGCTCCAGTATGAGCTCTGTTGTGTCTGGGGAGATTAGCAGCTGTGTGTAATCTCCACCCCGCTATTGGTAAGGCCACTCACATCTGCCAAGAAAATCACAACGCTTTGTATGAAGCTCTTATTAGTGCAAGTTTGTATGAAATATTGAGTTACCGCCCTAACGTCTGATTAGTCTTAGGCTCATGAATGCTGTGAATTGTACGGCGCTGTTACACACAACCCATAGTGGGGGCCAAGATGTACCGCTACATGCCTACCATGTAATACAGAAGGGAAACAACGGTTTTCTGTCTATTTAAATAGGAAAAAAAATGTGAATATTCTCCATTTGATCTTTTGTCTCAGTTTGGTCATTTGTTTTAATTACTTGCATTTTTTACATGCTACTAAAATATTGATGGTATTTCAAATATTATTTAAAAATGTCTTATTATTTAATATATATATATATATATAAAAATAATAAAATTGAATGTGTGTATGTATCACCAACCAATCACGAAGCATCACCAGAGCTGTTTAAAAGCAGCTGAGCTGTGATTGGTTGCTATGAGCAAAAGTTTTCCTTGCAACCAATCACTAAGCATCTTTCATTTCACTAGAGCTGTTTAAAAGAAGCTGAGCTGTGATTGGTTGCTATGAGCAACAGTTTTCTCATTCCACGACAACACCTCAGCAGACAGTGACTGGATGAGAGAAATCTAGCATCCCCGGGAACATAAGCTCCAGCCATTGTCTGCCCCCCAGACAGGAGCAGAGAGCAGATGACAAAAATGAATCCCCCCTCCTGTTCCCATATACCCATCACCCATCCTCCATCCCATAGGCACATCTTCCCTCTTAAAGGGATCCCCGGTATGGAAGTGAGGGCAAATCCATCCTGCGCTTTGGTACTGACCCCAGGCCTCTCTTAAAGGGATCATTAATATGGAAGTGAGGGCAAATCCACTCTGCGCTCTGATTCTGACCCCAGGCTCCTCTTAAAGGGATCCCCGGTATAGAAGTGAGGGCAAATCCACTCAGCGCTCTGGTTCTGACCCCAGGCTCCTCTTAAAGGGATCCCTAGTATGGAAGTGAGGGCAAATCTACTCTGCGCTTTGGTACTGACCCCAGGCCTCTCTTAAATGGATCTCCGGTATGGAGTTAGGGTAAATCCGTCAGCGCTCTGATTCTCACCCCAGGCTTCTATTAAAGGGATCATTGGTATGGAAGTCAGGGCAAATCCACTCAGCGCTCTGGTTCTGATGTTAGGCCTCTCTTAAAGGGATCCCCGTATGGAAGTTAGGGCAAATCCACTCCGCGCTCTGGTTCAGACCCCAGGCTGACGGGATGATGTGGGATATTAGGGGTAGTAGTCCGGTGGCTGTGGCTGACGGGATGATGTGGGATATTAAGGGTAGTAGTCCGGTGGCTTTGACAGGATGATGTGGGATATTAGTAGTCTGGTGGCTCTGGCTGACAGGATTGTGTGGGATATTATAGTGAATGTGGCTATGCGGAGTGGGCGGGGCTCTACACTCAGCTTTATATATAGAGATATAATCATTATAATTTTTTAAACTAACCGCAGTTAGTTACTATGCCCGGGCAGCGCCGGGCTCTTCAGCTAGTATACAATAAAACAAAGAACAGGTGTAACATGATACCTAAGTATATCATAGGTAGACCACAATTATGAGAGTCAAAATGAGAAAACAAATCCAGAAAATCACCTTGTCTGATTTGGCAAGATTTATTTAGCAAATTATGGTGGAAAATAAGTATTTGGTCACCTAAAAACATGCAAGATTTCTGGCTCTCACAGCCCTATAACTTCTTCTTTAAGAGGATCCTCCGTCCTCCATTCATTACCTGTAGTGATGGCACCTGTTTGAACTTATCAGTATAAAAGAAACACAACCTCAAACAGTCACACTCCAAACTCCACTATGGTGAAGACCAAAGAGCTGTCGAAGGACACCAGAAACAAAATTGTACCCTGCACCAGGCTGGGAAGACTGAATCTGCAATAGGCAAGCAGCTTGGTGTGATGAAATCAACTGTGGGAGCAATAATAAGAAAATGGAAGACATACAAGACCACTGATAATCTCCCTCGATCTGGGGCTCCACACAAGAACTCACCCCGTGTGGTCAAAATGATCACAAGAACAGTGAGCAAAAATCCCCAAACCACACGGGGGACCTAGTGACTGACCTGCATAGAGCTGGGTCCACCGTAACAAAGGCTACCATCAGTAACACACTACACCACCAGGGAGTCAGATCCTGCAGTGCCAGACGTGTCCCCCTGCTTAAGCCAGTACATGTCCGGGCCCATCTGAAGTTTGCTAGAGAATTTGGATTATCCAGAAGAGTTTTGGGAGAATGTTATATGGTCTGATGAAACCAAAGTAGAACTGTTTGGTAGAAACAAAACTCGTTGTGTTTGGAGGAGACAGAATGCTGAATTGCATCCAAAGAAAACCATACCTACTGTGAAGCATTGGGGGTGGTAACATCATGCTTTGGGGCTGTTTCTCTGCAAAGGGACCTGGGCGACTGATCCGTGTATATGAAAGAATGAATGGGGCCATGTATCGTGAGATTTTGAGTGCAAACCTCCTTCCATCAGCAAGGGCATTGAAGATGAAACGTGGATGGGTCTTTCAGCATGATGATGATCCAAGCACACCGCCAGGGCAACGAAGGAGTGGCTTCATAAGAAGCATATGAAGGTCCTGGAGTGGCCTAGCCAGTCTCCAGATCTCAACCCCATAGAAAACCTTTGGAGGGATTTGAAAGTCTGTGTTGCCAAGCAACAGGCCCAAAACATCACTGCTCTAGAGGAGATCTGCATGGAGGAATGGGCCAACTTACCACCAACAGTGTGCGCCAACCTTGTGAAGACTTACTCTGTCATTGCCAACAAAGGATATATAACAAAATATTGAGATGAACGTTTGTTAATGGCCAAATACTTATTTTCCACCATAATTTGCTAAATAAATCTTGCCAAATCAGCCAAGGTGATATTCTGGATTTGTTTTCTCATTTTGACTCTCAGGCCGGCGTCACACTGGCGACAAAATCGGACGATTGCAATGCGATGAAAAATCGCATTGCAGTCGGCCCTATGTTAATCTATGGAGCAGCTCCCAGTAGCGTTTTTTTGTGGTCCGTTTTCAACGTCCGTGTACAATCGCAGCATGCTGCGATTGTCACCGATTGTCGGTCGACAATCGCCAATGCAAGTCTATGGCAGCGATGAAAAAGTGGGATTACAAACGGAGCACACTGTGTGACTTGCGATAAAAAATCGGACCACTATCTTCAGGTGTCAGGAAATTGCATCTGGAGAAATGACAGGAAGGGCTGACATGCTAATTAGGCTAGGAAAAATCAAACGAAAACAGGAAACCGCCTCCACGGAGTCCACAAACATGGCCACACACATCAACGTTGAAATGTTAATTGTTCTGGTCCAGGAGAGGCCAGAACTTTGGGACCAGCGCGATGCAAACTATTCCAACCGGGCATTGAAGGACGCCTCTTGGAGGAGAATCTGTACGCAGATGTTCCTGATTTTGGGGACAGGGCTAGGGAGGAGCAAGAACGCATTAGTAAGTACCGACTTGAAAATGCTTAAAATAATGCTGGACTATTCAGTATGTACCAACAACAATGTGTTATAATGTTCCTGTACCCTTATATGTGAGCCCGAAATGTATTGAATCAGTTGAACCCCCAATGCTATGTTCCAAATCCAAACACATGTAATATTGAGCTCCTGTAATTGTCCAAACAGCCGCCTTAGAAAAAAAAATTTTAATGCAAGTTTAAAAAGTGCTAACTGTTTGAAATTTAAAAAAAAAAAAAATGAGGTAACGTTTCTACCCTGCATTGGTTGTTTGTGAAAATTTAATTAACAGAACTCAATAGTAACATAGGAGACCACTGTGGGATATGTTCTAACTTTAAAAAGGTCCATCCCATATATAGGGAAATCACACAGGGCAGGGATCAATTGAAGCTCCTGCTCTGATGAATGTTCATGTGCCGTCTGTGTATTTGGTATATTTATGTTATACTACAATGGTGTTAAAAAAAAATATTACAAATGTGGCCTGACACAATAAATGCGTCGGTGAATTACTTAATATGTGTCCCTTTTGTTTATTTGATTGCTGTGTGTCCACAAAATGCACATTATTGTGACACATATGTCATACAGATTTCTACTTATGAAGCCTTCTAATATTTCATTTCAAATTTAATGAGATATACTTTGTATTGCTGTTTGACACCCCTATAACAAATTTTTGATAACAAATGTTTTTTTGATTGCAAATATTTTAGCATTTTGCACAATTATAAAGGCACATAATGTTAAAATTATATTTGATGTGTTAATTTTTCAGTGGCAGATGTTACAAGACGATGGCGCAGCTGTAGAGACTCTTATCGAAGAGAGAGACAGCTGAGGGGCCGCAGTGGGGCAGCAGGAAGCGCCAAACGAAAATACGTCTACTATGACCGTCTCAATTTTCTTGCTCCAGCTCTGGATTTGAGACCGTAAGTTTATGTCTGTACAAAATGTATATGTGTATTATGAATAAATTTTAATAAATTGTTATTCTTCTATAGCACCGAATCAAACCTGAGTGCCAGAGAGGCAGCTTCCGACTCGGAGCAAATTATTGATCCTGTGGGTGATGTCGAGGAGGCTGGTCCATCGTCAGCAGCAACAGCATCATCACCATCACCACCAACACCATCAGTGGAGACGGAGAGATTGCCTTCTCAATCGCAAGACCCTCCCCTGAGCAGCAGCCCTGGTAGGCCCCTGGATGTGGGTTCGCCTACAGCTGCAGTTGCACGCAGACCCAGGCGTAGAAGAGAGGGAGTTGGTTCTGTCACAAGGAGGCAGGTGGACAGAGGAGTGCTGGACTATTTGTCCAGTGTTGCTCATGATGATGGTGAGGAGGCCTATTGCCGCAGTCTTGCCCCTTACCTCCGGGCAATTCCTAGCCAGCACAGACTGCTGATCAGAAATGCTCTGCATATTGTGTTGCATGCTGGGACACCACCAAATGATCCAACAAACCTGGTAAATTACCTACATACATGGGTGGCTGGTCCAGACAATGTATGTAGAGTGGTGTCTCAACATACAGCACAATCTGCAGCAGCCACTGATCCACCTCCTCATCATCATCCTCCTCCTCCACCTCCTCCTTGTGTCCAACAGAACCCAACTCCTCCTCTTCAGCCTACTGCGGCTTCTTTTTATGGAGATAACCAGTACCAACACATGCCACATAGTGGCCACTCACAATATGCCCACTCGACCATACCCAATGTTCAAGGCTGGCCACAACATGGGTATGGTCGACATGGAAATTTTGGGGGCTATAATTTAAGTGGGCAGTCATGTTATGACTACCCACAACACTTCCCAAATTTCCCATACCCAAACCCACCTCAACAGCAAGCAGCAAGCATACAGCCAAGTTCCCAGTCAGCCACCACTCATGCTGACACAGTGGCTGGAGAGCAGTCTACACAGCCCTCCCAAGCTGCACTTCCACATTCACCACCACACACATACCAGCAGTTATAGTTGTGTTTTGTATTTGTTTTGCTTTTGTTATCTGAATTTGGAAAATGTTCTTTGTTTTTGTTAATGTAATTTTATTTTTGATAAAAAAACCTACAAATAAGGACAGATTAGTCCTTTGAGATAAGTTCAAAAGCCACTAATCCCTAAACCCAAGATTAAAAATTTTTTACGTGGCATTAATTGTATGTATTTATTTCAAAAGGTAATGCCCTGCTTAACTTACACACAGCATTACCAACACAACATAACAACATATAAAATAAATATTTACAAATTAGCTTTATGACAGAGCAACATAGCCACACTACATGTCTAATAATGCCTCCTCTTGCCAGGCAGTAGCACCCTCAGGGGAAACAAAATATTCAGTGAACACATCACGTACTCTTATGCCTGAAGGTGGACGACGGGGATGGATGGGTGGTGACATAGGCAAAGACACATTCACAGATGATAATTGATCCACATGTTGAGAGGAGCATTCATGGATTCTACAAAAATTATGTAGGACCACACATGCTTGGAGGACCACATTAACATTGGCTTCACTAAGTTGAATTGCAGATTGAAGTACACGCCATTTAGCACAAAGAATTCCAAATGTGCACTCCACCAGACGCCGAGCACGTGACAGCCGACAATTAAATATTCTCCTCCGATGGGTGAGATAGCGACGGGGATATGGCCTCATTACATTCCTGGTTAATTGAAAGGCCTCATCTGCAACAATAACATAAGGCACATGCTCTGGAATGGAGTCAGTAAGTTGACTTGCTGGAGGTAGGTCCAGTTGGTTATTGCGTAACCGCCTACCCATTATGGAAGTATTGAAGACTCTTGAGTCTCCAGTCCTTCCATAGGCCCCAATGTCTACAATTATAAACATGTAGTTTGTGTCGACCAAGGCCAACAAAACAACAGAAAAATATTGTTTATAATTGAAGAATTGTGAGCCTGAGTTAGGAGGTTTGCGAACACGTATGTGCTTGCCGTCCAGGGCTCCTATACAGTGTGGAAACTGACAATTTTGCTCAAAACCCTCTGCTATCCTCAACCAGTCACTCATTTTTGGCTCAGGCATGACTTCTTCATGTAGTCTGTTCCAAATTTCCACACAAGTTGACCGAACAATGCCAGAAATTGTTGATCTGCCTATTAGGAACTCTAAGTGCAGAGCAGCGTAGGACATGCCAGTAGAAAGGAACCTGTAACAAACATAGAACATCGACAAATGAGTTTACTAATTTATCATTAAAATGAAACAACACTTAATAATGCATGAGTTTGTTATAGCACACATGCTGTAAATGAGATTAAAATACATGGCTTCTGTACAATACACCATAGGCAATAATTGAGATACCTAAGGTTGAGAAATACAATACACACATTCCAAGATTACAAGAAGTGTGCTCCTACACTTGCAAAGTGAGTATGTGGATAAAAAAATCATCAACATATCGTTAATACACATACCTTATTGTTAGAAGAAGACGTTCCTCCGCAGAAATGGATTTTCTCATCCTGGTGTCCTGAAATGTGATCCCAGGGCGCACAATGTCAATCAGCGTATCAAAGGTAGCTATGCTCATTCGACAATATAGGAAAAACTTATCTCCATTACTACGCAGTGACAAATATAGACGATGAAAATGTCCTTTAGTTAGCCTTCTTGTCAAAAGAGGATGTACCCACATCCTTCTGTGTCTTCTGTGATCTGATATTACAGGATATGGCTCCCCAAAACGTCTGGATATAACCCATTGGAACAGCACACGCTCAGTTGTCGAAAATCTCAGTGTGTCGCTCATGTTTGGATAATGCAGGTAGCAAGCACAAAGCAGAAGGAACAAAATGAGACCAGTGCAAAGGTGGGAGGCTCACACCTGGATCAGATCACTTAAATATAGCTCTGCCTGATTATTTAAATTATTATCAGGCCTGAAATCCGTTACTTGTCAGTTTTGGTTTGCTGCGACTAAAAAACGGTGGTGGGATGAAAATCGGATGTTACAAGGTACACACACATGCGATTAAATCGCATCTTTGAAGGAAAATCGGATGCCAGAAGGATGTGTGATGTTTGCATTTTGATCCGATTGTCGACCGTCTAAAACGGACCGATTTTTTGTGGTTGTGTGTGACACCGGCCTCATAGTTGTGGTCTATCTATGATGTCAATTACAGGCCTCTCATCTTTTTAAATGGGAGAACTTGCACAATTGGTGGCTGACTAAATTCTTTTTTCCCCATTGTATGTTCCTTGATGTGCTTTCTGAACATACATTGCAGGTGCAGTTTTTGGAAAGATTTTTGCTGTGAAAATGGTCCAAATCCCCCACCATATTGTTACACATCATATTAAACTATGTAGAAAAATGCACCACAAGTCATGTCTTCAAAAAAACAAATCACTTTTTAAAAGCATTTTTATGCATGGATTTTTCTGGCTGAAAAATCCCTAATTTTCATTTATATCTGACCTTATGGGTGGAGAACAGCTGCTATGATGCCTCCTATGCAGAACACACACAGACAGGAGGGATTCCTGCTCCTCATTCTTTGAAGTGCACAGACGGATGCAGGAGTAACATGAAAGACATTACACAGCAGGAAGAATATAGAGGATAGACTCACCTGCTGCTTCTTTCTATAAAATCAACCTTTTTGTTCAATCTTCATACATTCAAAATTACAGCATAGTAGCACAAGGACCTGGCGGCTCTCTGCTGTGCAATACAATTCAGCTGGATGTGCATACTCAGACGCACATCCAGTTGAAATAGGCACAATCTCGGTCGCGGTCGCACCCTCTGCGATCATGATTGTTACCCCTGGTTCCACTCTGAAGGGGTCGCTTTAACGTTAACAGATGAGAAAATGTTCTCCAAGAACCTCAAAATTACATATATAATTTATATATTAAATATATGCATATACATTACAACTGCTCTTAGTGCTGTTGCATCTGTGTTCTTTGTTTATGCAATGCAGTCACAGCAACCTGCACTAGTACATTTATTTTATTTTGCTAAGTGTTACTGATCGATTTATTTTGTTGTGTGATAACATTACATATAGGTGGTGCAGGATCTTCTCTTTTCAATCTCACCCAACAAAATAAATGAAAACATTATACTGAGCAGTGTTACTGTGAATCCAACACTAGATAGTAATGTAACATTGAGTTACCATGTCATAGCATATACAGTAAAACCCATTGCTATGTGGTCTGGAAACCTGAATTTGCTCATGTGCTGTGCTCTCTCTTTGATTCAAGAATAATAAAACGCAAATGGTTTGGCCAAGAATAGAAAGCTTGGCTGCTTCCTTTCAGAATAAGTACCATTGTCCATATGCTGCGTCCGGCATTGCAGCTCGATCCAATATACTTAAATGGAGCTCAACTGTGATATCATATATACACTGGTGGATACAGACAGAAGGGTCCCCCCTGTGCAAGAAAAGAATATGGGCCCTTTGCAGTCCAATAATTCATTAAATGCAAAATTCAACCTGTTTTGGAGTTCTGTGGGCCCCTTACCTCTTGGGCCTCTGTGAGCCTGCTGAGGCTGCCCCAATGATATATCTGCCCCTTCTAACTAATAGGTGTGCATGGTGCTGTTTCTAGAGGAAAGGAGTGTCATACAACCCCTTAAAAAGGAATGTACTTCCATTATTATAACCCAAAGGTGATACATACTCAACTGGAGACTTTTTATTTTTTTGTACATGATGATGAAGGCGGTCATCTTGCCTAAGCATTTAATGATATGTTTTACAGCAGCCATAGACAACGATAGTTTGGAGATATTCATTGTCTTCTATAGGAGAGTTTTCTAGGCATGCTCTGATCTGTGCAGAGGTCTTTGCGCAGGGAGGTGGAGGAGATGAGAACCCCGTGTTATCAATCTATTGGAGATTCCTTTCATAATAATTCTGCTTGTGAAGATAATAAGATGAGTTACAGAATAAGTAGTATCAACATAGTATGAGGATTAGAGGGCAGTATGAAAAAGTCTGACTTTTTCTAGATTAACTGTGATATGGAAATATTAAAAAAAATTATGAACAGTTAAAAAACATATATATTTAGCATAGAAATTTGATTTAAAGGGGTTATCCAGCCTTAGGCTACAAGTCTACAGTCACTTGTTGTGACTGCAGACTTGAGAATTCTCTCATTTGGCACAATGGAAGGGAGCGATCATGTGACCGCATATATATGATTTGCGTACTACAGCACACATTGCGACTAGACATATCCATTCTCTCGAGGTCACACAAGTCTAGTCGGCATGTGACCGCATGTAAATCAGATACTTGTAGTCGCCCCCCAGGTACCGGAGAATCCTTACAGTGCAGAGTGTGCACTGCGAGGATTCACAAGTCTGCAGTCACATTGAGTGATTGCAGACTTGTACCCCAAGGCCTGGCAACCCCTTTAAGCAATGATCTATTTTCTCATTACACACTATGGTTATCATACAGATGTTGGAAAATGAGGAAAATCAACCATGTTTTGTAAAATAATTTTATATACTAAGAAAGTTTTGTTCACAATACAAACATAGGCATATGTTAGAGTCCACCTTGTTCTTTTCTCCTGTGTACAATGGTTTTTTTCCTTAAAAGTTAGAAAAAATGAAGGATGATTTTTTTTTTTAAATTCATATGTATGCCAGTGAAGAAAAAAAATAAGAATCATGCCAAATGGGGGTCACGAAATACCTTCTTCCTGTTACCACTCATGAATTTATGCCAATCAATAGGGTTACACCTATATGGAACCTTCAGTGATTTTTACAGTTCCACTATGGCGGTAGAACTATGCTTAAAACTTTGTTCCCTCAAACTTCTATTATGAATGTAAAATTCATGGAAATGAAACAACCCACTGAAGGTTTCGTCAGTGCGGTGCCCAAAGTTTCACCAAACCCACCAGATCATAGACGATGCATGACACACTAAGGGAAACCAGTAACAGCGATAACCATGTATTTTGGTGAATAAGCTTACATAAATGTATATGCATGCAAGCTTTTCCAGAACCAGTCAAAACTTAAATGGAATCTGTCAGCAGGTTTTTGCTATTTAATCTGAGAGTAGCACAATGTAGAGTCAGAGACTCTGATTCCGGTGATATATCACTTGCTGTGGTTTCAATACAATCAGTGTTTTATCAGCAGAAGATTATCCCTGCCAGGACTAGGTGTCACGTGCACGCCAGTCCACCTAATGTGTAACCCAGCCCCTGGTACTGATTAGCAGCTTGCTGAGAGTGTACACTGGAAGCTACCAATCAGGAATGTGGGCGAAGTTATACACAGCTCAATATTCTTTCGACTGCTAAATCTAGAAAACAGAGCAGCCAAGTAAGTGATACATCCCTGAAATCAGGATCTTTAATTCTATGTAATGCTACTTTCAGATTACATAGCAAAAATCTACTGAAAGTTTCCCTTTAAGATACTTGAGGTAGGTTATGATCCAACAGAAGTTTGTTTTATTGGCACCCGAAACATCATGTTGCCAAAAATTGGGGAGCCCCATTGTAGAATTACTAAACCTCAACAAGAAGTCCCCCAAGGCTTTCAGAGCACTTGGATCACACAACCGAGCACAATTCGATATCAATATATCAGTTGAAATATCTTAAATTTAGAGGCAATATACATTTCATACAAATTATATATTGTGATTACAGAATATAATAGTGGATGCCACAATGGATTTAGATGTTGAACTTTGATTTTTAAGGGCAGTAAAGGAAAAAAAGATGTTTGGAGGACACATAAGTTTTGGTTTCCACCTACACGATTCCTTGTTAACCTTCTTACAAGTCACATACATTCCTTCCTGTAAACGTCCCGCTTGGTTTATACTCAATAAATATGGGATTTTTATTTTTAAGGAAACACCATGACCTATTTCAGAAGAATCGAAAATAAACTCCATGCCATAACCGTATAAAATGGTTGCAAGTGCACATGTCAACACACATGTAAGTTTGCACTCGTCAATCCAAACTTAGGTTTTGCTTTTAACCAAACCTCACTGCTAAGAACATAAAAATAGTGCCAGCGAAATGTTAAAAAAATGAGAAACAAAAGAACTGAGCAGATGATCAGTAGATACGCGTAGTAGGTATATCTTTGGTTTGACCAATTTGCTGCATGGGGTCTTCACATAGCCTTTCGGCATACTCCCAACAGCGAAATACTTGAAGACCTAAGGCTGTTCACATCTTTTATTTTTTTTTCTACTTTCTGAAAACAATTAAGTCCATGCAGTAGTGGCATACGTGAGCACATTCAATTAGGATGATTTTGAGGTCTCTTAAGCTCCAAAAAACCCAGTCTTTTGGACCGCCAAAAAATGCCCCATTTTTCTTTTTTTTTTTATATATATAGGGAGGTATCAAGCACTCAGATCTCCACATCCACCATTTTATCACTAGGAAATACTAGAAATACCAATCTAGTCGTCATTCCAAATCCGTAAAATTCCAACTGTCGCAAAAATGTAAAAGTCGAGATCCATCCATCAAAACACTGATCCACCAGACACTCCGGTCTTCTTCGGAACTAGGTTAAAGTACATTTTGGCATTTTCATGGCACAGATAAAATCCGCTTAGGGAAAAAAAAAAGTTGACTTTTTAATACAAAAAAATATATACGTATCTTTTATCATTTTTGTTTTAGGCACTGAATTTGTGACACCAGTGTGAGAGTCACTATACAATTGTTTCGATACTTTACAATAGTTCAACTGGTCGATACACAACATCTTCGGTAATTTGTCTTCATAGCAGGCAAGTCTCCATTTTTTTTTTTTTTTATCTTCGGGTTGACATGCCATGATGACATTCCTGGGAATCCCCATGGTAGGTATTTTACACGTACATGAAAATAAAAGCAGAGCTATGATTGGTCTTTTAACTGTACTCAACGCGACATCACGGGGCCATGATCGGCAAAACTTAATCACATCTTGAAAAATATACATGTTCTTGGCAAGTAGAACTGCTTTCCGAGTTATTAAGTCACATTACATACGACCTTCTTGACTTCCGTATAACTTCACAAGTCCATGATGGAGATTTAAGGCACACTCTCCTAGTGGATGGTGCCGCCAAACCTCCGACACAGTAGAATTTGCTTTCCGGTACTCCCTGATAAGTTAAACATGTCATTTTATTCTTCGTAGCTGGCCACACAACACGTGGTTGAGACATGAACCAGATTAAAATACTGTGCAAGCCTACTAATTAAAAAAAAAAAATTAGTGGGCTAAAAAAAAAAAAAATGGTGGCTATAGCTACAAAGTTTCGACCACGGAAAGTGCAGGAGTTACATTTCAGTGGGGTCAAAGAAGCTGGATTAAAAAATAAAAAATAACCGTGAGAGGAGGAGGTTTTATACGAGTCTCCTTTCCCACTCAGTCTTCCACACCTTACTCTTAAACTGGTGCCGTACCGTGAACTCATGCACTTGGCAGCAACACAATGTAAAAAATAAAAATAACATTAAAAATTAAACAAAAAAAAAAAACACCTTATGACAGCTGCAGTTTTCTACATGGTTTCCCCAGTTTGGAAACTGTTTCACACACAAACATATATTTATATTTATATATATATAGATATTTATATATATTCCTTTTGGCTCAAAACATAACACAGAAGGTTTCTGTAAGGGTGAGGTCTTTGTGGTTTTGTGGCCCTTCCCCCTTATGTCCATGCATCCACTTAAGGGTCCCATACCCATATTCATTTTTTTTAAGTCTCCTTTCCCAGGAAGTTTGAGGAGAATACGAGATGCCATCAAAATTGCCGATAACAGCCAAGTCCTACATGGCTGAGTCGTGGGGAAGGGTTCTTTACGTCTCAGTCTTTGACCAGCCTGTAGATGTGATGCTGAGCGCCATGTTCACTGGTGGACACTTCAAAGACATAGGCTATGCAGAGAAGTAATTCTTGGGTGTCCCGATTTGTAACCACCTAAATATGACAAAAAAGGCAAAATAAAATTATTTCACAAGGAGACACATTACAAAGGTATTCCCATCTCCAAGATCCTATCCCTATATGTAGTTGGTATGATAATAATAATAACAATAATAATAATAATAATAGCAAATACATCCGATTAGAAATTTAGTATAGTTCTTCTGATTAGCTATGTCTCTTACCCTATGTGCAGGGCTTAGTTGTTAGTGGTCATAACCATGGATACTTAAGCTACTGCAATCCTCTGTGCATGGGGTAAGAGAGATAGCTTATCTTATCAGAAGAACTATACTACATTTCTAATTGGAGGTATTTGCGAATATTAATATTACATCTACTACATATTGGGATAGGATCTTGGAGATGGGAGTACCTTTTTAATTTATTAATTAATTTACATATTTAAAATTAGAGAACCTACAATTATGGGTACTAGATAAAATACTGATGACACAAAATACAAGCTGTGTGAATGAAATTTCTGAAATCTCATAGAGATAGCTGGAACTGTCAAACGCAGCTGAAAATTAGCCTAAAAAAGCAGCAAAAAAACGCTGCAAAAATCCGAGTAATACGGTAATTTTAAAAAAAATACACAAACCACTGAAAAAAGTCACATCATGCACACCTATTGTAACACTACATATGTTCATTATCTGTAGGCTGTTCAATAATTAAGTTATAAACAAGTTTAGTTACTTTTTAAGGGAATCTGTAAGCAGGTTTTTGTTATGCAATCTGAGAGCAGCATGATGTAGACGCTGAGACCCTGATTACAGTGATGTGTTGCTTGCTGGTCTGCATGCTATAATCACTTTTCTCTGCTGCAGATCTACAGTGGTCAGACTGCTAAGCCCTGTATAACCCTGCCCACACCCCTGATTGGCTGCTTTCTGTGTACACTGTGCATTGACAGAAAGCTGCCAATCAGTGCTGGGGGCGTGGTTGGACTAAGAGGCACAAGACACCTATTCCTGTAGAGATTATCTCCTGCTGATAAAACACTAATTTTATCGAAACTGAAACAAACAGCCTAGTAAGTGGCTCAATGCTGACAAATACCTGTCGACAGATTTCTATTAAAGGGACCATTGTTTATATGCACATCTTACTATATTTGTCACATCATCCCATTCACCTTAAAGGGGCTGAGCTGCAAAGAACTGCAGGACCAGGCAGAGTCACTATGAAATTATGGATCCGTGCCTGGTGAACAAGGAGTTATTCCATCTAATATTGATGGCCTATTCAAAGAAAAGTCTTGGGGTGCAAGTCTGCAGGCTTCTGAATCCTCACAGCGCTCAGTATGCATGCTGTTAGAATTCTCTGCTGCTGGTGCCAGGAGCAGGTGGGAATGTGACTGCAAGTATGCAATTTGCATACATGAGGTGGTCACGTGCTGACTAGGGTTGAGCATTCCGATACTGCAAATATCGGGTATCGGCCGATATTGGCTGTATTGGAATTCCGATTCCGAGTACCGATATTTTCGTCATATCGGATACCGGAATCGGAATATCACTGTCACTGTCAGTGTCCGTCGGTCGGGTCTGTCAGGAGTCAGCGGCACTTACCCGGCAGAAGATCTCCGGCGGTCACATCCCGGACTGCTTGATGGCCGCCATCCTCTTCTCCCTGGCGGTCACATGCAGTTTCTCGCGATAACTGCAGTGACTGCTGGGTAATCGCGGCCGTAAAGCAGTCCGATGACGTCACCGCCGGGAAGCAGGTAATCAGCTGTGCTGCGCCGGATGTCAGGCTCTGCCTGTCATTCCGATGTAGCAGAGCTGGATCGTCGTGGGACACTCGTTACTATGGACTGCGTCGGACAGGTGGTATACTGTTGGTTTGTTTTTTTTCTTTTTTTACAGGAGATCGATGGCGTCGCAGGAATGAGAGTACAATAAAAGAAATGAAAACTGTGTTGTCTCTTTTATTTCATTAAAAGACTTTTTTCTTGCTGTGTCTTTTTTTTAAACATTTAAAAACTTTGGGATTAATAATGGATCGGTGTCTTATTGACACCTCTCCATTATTAACCGGGCTTATTGTCACCGTGCAATCAACGGTGACATTAACCCCTTATTACCCCGCTTGCCACCGCTACAGGGCAAGTGGGAAGAGCCGGGTAAAGTGCCACAATTGGCACATCTTTTGATGCACCAAATGTGGGGCTGCTGTAGCCTGGTATTATCAGGCTGTTGAGGGCCAAAATCCATGGGCCTTGACAGTCTTTTAATACCAGGCCGCAGCAGTCTGCATTTTACTTGGCTGGTTAACAAAAATAGGGGGGATCCCCACGCCGTTTTTTTTTCGAGGGGATCCCCTATTTTTGTTAACCAGCCAAGCTAAGCAGACTGCTGTGGCCTGGTATTACAGGCTTGCAAGGTCCATGGATATTGGATCCTTACCAGCCTGAAAAACCAGGCCTCAGCGGTCTGCTTCATCTGGCTGGTTAACAAAAATAGGGGGACCCCACGCTAATTTTTTTCGAGGGGATCCCCTATTTTTGTTAATCAGCCAAGATATGCAGACTGCTGTGGCCTGGTATTATCAGGCTGGCAAGGTCCATGGATCTTGGCTCCTTAACAGCCTGAAAATCCAGGCCTCAGCGGTCTCTTCATCTGGCTGGTTAACAAAAATAGGGGGGACCCCACGCCATTTTTTTTTCGAAGGGAACCCCTATTTTTGTTAATCAGTTCCCTCTGACGTCACTGATGGTGTCCCTGGCTGACCTGAAGTGAAAGTGGAAAGCAATCAATTAAGCTTTCCACTTCCTCTCCTGTCAGCCAGGAGAGGAGCTCATTCATTTGGGGGTTTACTGTGAGGCTGCAGCATTAGCTGCGGTCCCTGCAGTAAACATTAACCCTTTCTGAAGGATTACACCGTGGGACCTGACTGTGCATCGGATTGGTAAGAATAATTTTGCTTTATTATTTTATTTTTATTACAGGAAATGGTTTTAGCAGGTAAATAAAATATGGTCAAAAACTGTGTGATTATTTCATTAAACTTCTTTTTTATTAAAGTGTGTGTGTTTGATTTTTCTTTCATACAATAGGATTAATAATTGATAGTTGTCTAATTGACAGCTCTCAATTATTAACCTGGCTTAAAGTGACCTTTCAATTGCAAGGTCATTTTAACCCCTTATTAACCCATTCGCCACCGCTACAGGGCAATGGGAATAGACGGGCAAAGTGCCAGAAAGGGCAAATCTAATTAGAGATTTGCCCTTTCTGGGGTGTCTGGGGGCAGATGTTAGTAGCCGGGGGGGGGGCCAAAAATAATGGTCCCTCTCTGGGCTATTATTATCTGCCCCCACTCACTGGCTTTGTCTGTCTGGTTGCGAAAATAGGGCGGGAGCCCACGCATTTTTTTTCAGCAATTTTACACCTCATATATATATATATATACATGTCATTGAGTTTGTGACACATATATATATATATATATTTATAGTTCATACACTTCTACATAGTATAATAGCCGCTAATTCAATTGCCGGCTTTTGTGAAAATGCAGAACCCGACATGAAATGACACTTGGTTTACATAGAGTTAACCATGTCTTTTCATGTAGTTTGATATCTGATTTGCACAAACAATTACATGAGTGTAAGTGTGCAAAATTTCACACCTGTATGGGTTAATTAAAGGTGTAAATTCGTAGCAAAAAAGTCCGTTTTTTTTACAACGAATTTATACCTTTAATTAACCCCTACAGATGTGAAATTTTGCACACTTACACTCATGTAATTGTTTCTGCAAATCAGATATCAAACTACATGAAAAGACATGGTTAACTCTATGTAAACCAAGTGTCATTTCATGTCGGGTGCTTCTGTCTTTTCACAAAAGCCGGCTTTACCCGGCAATTGAATCAGAGGCTATTTTACTATGTAGAAGTGTATAAACTATAAATATATGTATATATATATGTCACAATGACATGTATATATATATATATATGTATTCTATGTGTGTATATTTAGTGTTTACAAGGAAAGAAAGAGGTTTTTTTAGTTACGATATTTTGTTCCCATAGACTTACATTGGATTTCCGGTATCGGTATCGGGTATCGCCGATATTTTAATGGTATCGGCGATACCATTCCGATTCCGATACTTTTGGATATCGGAAAGTATCGCTCAACTGTAGTGCTGACTAGACGTGCGCAGACTCGCTCAATGCAAGTGTATTGTGCGAGATTGGACATGTCTAGTCGGAATGTGGCCAGAAGAATGCAAATTGCATACTTGTGGTCACATGACATCGGGGCGCCGGCACTGGATAATCTCGATAGCACACACAGACTGCAGACTTGTGCCCCAAGCCTGGACATCCCCTTTAAGAAGATTCCCCCCATCATGTTCCACATTTTACCTGTAGTATAGTGAAATTTTCTAGTACACTATTCATCATGTACTTTTCAGGAAGCTGCTTCAATTTGTGGATGAAGTTGATAAGATATTCACACATTGGCGAACGATGGATGCGATAAAGGAAACGCCCATTTTCAAACCTGGCATATTCCGTCTGTAGACCAAAGAGAACAAACACACCCCGAATGATACAAGAAGATAGACATTCTTAAAACATTATAAATGTGACATATTAATACGGCTGAAGATAGTAACTCAGGACAAGTGTAACGGGCATTTACAACGATTTCATTGTCTGTGAAAGTTGTGCTCCTCATGGGGATGCTACAACATTCATTGTGTTTTAATACACTTCTTTGGAGTATGGGGGCAAGGTTCCTCCCCTACATTACTGGTTAAAGATACTACAAATAAGTGTGCTCCATAAACAAGCCAAATATCAATACCACCAATTCTCACCTCTACTTTCTCCACTACTTGTTTCCCAAAGGAGCATACTTTTGACGAGCAGGTGATGGTCATGTTCTCTGGACTTTCATACTGGCTACTGACACCGTAGAAGACACCTGGCTCATCTTGAAGGCTGGTATTGAGGTCAGCCTGTCCAAAAACAAATTAATAGTCAACACAAGATACAGTAACATTAGGGCAAATTTACTATGTGCCACTCACCAATCTGGGGATCCTCACTAGATAGAAGTAGCAGAAGCAGCCCTAATGTCCTCCAAAAGGTCCCGACTTTCTAGCCCAGTGGTTTCCAAAGTTTCTTAGCTTGAGAGCCACATTGAGCTCTGAGAGATGGTCGCGAGATGCATTCATTGCCTCTCCACCCCACCGTAGTGACACTCAGAGCTTCCCTATCACCCTATCTCCACAGAAAACACCATGTGCCACCCATTCCTTAGTAGATAGTATACTTACATCCAGGGGTTCCACTTTACCTCCATCAGTATTGTCACATCAAGCACGCTCACCACACTATTTCATCCACCTTCAAGTACCCCTATAACAAGCAGAATCATCGTATCTCCAGATTACCATATATATCCATGTCTTGGATTCCACCAGTATATGCGTATCCAGATCTGCTCTTCTGTGCATGTCTACACACAATAGTCACCATCTGGAGACCTCTTCATAGCTGTTTGCTAGACTTGGTGCTACTGCTCCCAACTGGCAGATAGCCGCTAGCCACACATCATGGTCCTGCATGCAACATGTGGCTCCCAAGGCACAGGTTGGGAACCCTGTTCTAGCAAAGTCAGGCGTTGGTGAATGCAGAGTAGGAACGCACAAACTTCCGAGGCTGCTATAGCACTAAGAGAATGAGATCATGTGCCTCCATGTACTTTCTTAAGCTGTTACCAAACGGTAGCATTATTACATAGTTATTAAGGTTGAAGGAAGACTTTAAGTCCATCTAGTTCAACCCATATCCTATCCTAACCTGCCCTAACATGTTGATCCAGAGGAAGGCAAAAAAAACCCAAGTGGCAAACAGTAAGCTTCACATTGGGGAAAAAAATTCCTTCCCGACTCCACATACGGCAATCAGACTAGCTCCCTGGATCAACGCTGTATCTAGGAAACTAGTGAATATAGCCTGTAATATTATACTTTTCAAGAAAGGCATCCAGTCCCCTCTTAAATTTTAGTAAGGAATCACTCATTACGACATTAGACGGCAGAGAGTTCCATAGTCTCACTGCTCTTACAGTAAAGAATCTGCATCTGTGATTATGGCTAAACCTTCTTTCCTCCAGACGTAGAGGATGCCCCCTCGTCCCCGTCACAGGTCTAAGAGTAAAAAGATCATTAGAAAGGTCTTTGTACTGTCCCCTCATATATTTGTACATTGTAATAAGATCACCCCTAAGCCTTCGTTTTTCCAAACTAAATAACCCCAAGTGTAATAACCTGTCTTGGTATTGCAGACCCCCCAGTTCTCTAATAACCTTGGTCGCTCTTCTCTGCACCCACTCCAGTTCAGCTATGTCTTTCTTATACACCGGAGACCAGAACTGCACACAGTATTCTAAGTGTGGTCGCACCAGTGACTTGTATAGAGGTAAAATTATGTTCTCCTCATGAGCATCTATGCCTCGTCTAATGCATCCCATTATTTTATTTGCCTTGGCAGCAGCTGCCTGATATTGGCCACTAAATGTGAGTTTGTCGTCCACCCATACACCCAAGTCTTTTTCAGTGACAGTTTTGCCCAGTGTTTTACAATTAAGCACATAATTATACATCTTATTTGTTCTACCCAAGTGCATGACCTTACATTTATCCCCATTAAAGCTCATTTGCCATTTATCAGCCCAAGCTTCTAGTTTACATAAATCCTCCTGTAATATAAAATTATCCTCCTCTGTATTTATTACCCTGCAGAGTTTAGTGTCATCTGCAAATATTGAAATACTACTCTGTATGCCCCTACAAGGTCATTAATAAATATGTTAAAGAGAAGCGGCCCCAATACTGACCCCTGTGGTACCCCACTGCTAACCGTGACCCAGTCCGAGTGTGCTCCATTAATAACCACCCTTTGTTTTCTATCCATGAGCCAGTTCTTAACCCACTTACACATATTTTCCCCTATCCCCATTGTTCTCATTTTATGTATCAACCTTTTGTGTGGCACTGTATCAAAAGCTTTTGAGAAGTCCATGAACACCACGTCCACTGCATTCCCTTGGTCCAGTCCTGAACTTACCCCTTCATAAAAGCTTATCAGATTAGTCTGACAAGAACGGTCCCTCGTAAACCCATGCTGATACTGTGTCATGAGGTTATTCAGCTTCAGATACTCCAATATAGTATCCCTTAAAAAACCCTCCAGGATTAGAGAGGTTATCTTGAGATGTTTGGTAACATCATAAGTAGAAGGCGGAATTGTATTAGTGGAAAGAGCGAGATTTTACTCTTTCACCATGAGAGCAGCTGCAGAGGTTTGTGGGATACTGCTCTGCCTGCTGGGATCCCAAAACCTGGACATTTGGGACCAACTTTGCAAGAAAGTCAGGTGATTTTGGGGACAATAGGTCTACTTCTGCAAGGTTTTGTTACTGGATTATACGTAATTAGAAAAATCACCCCTCCGTTACTTGATTGACAGCTCAGTCTGAACAAATGTGAGAGCTTCTGTGAGTGGTCATTGTGGCCGCTCCATGCACTGCCCTATGTAAGTCAGTGGCTCTATAGAGGAAATAAGTTCATTTCTCCCAGTACCCACACTTTCAGTAAGGCGGCCAGGGCAGCATTGTAAGAGTCTGTGCACACGTTGTGGATTCACTTGCTGATTTTTCCGCGCGGATTTTACTAAATCCGCATGTAAAACATCCTGCGTTTTACCTGCGGATTTAGTGCGGATTTGCTGCGGTTTTTGTGCGGATTTCCCCTGCAGTTTTACACCTGCGGATTTCTATAATGGAGCAGGTGTAAAACCGCTGCGCATTCCGCACAAAGAATTGACTGTGCGGATTCAATCCGCAGCAAATCCGCGTGGAAAAATCTGCAGCATGTGCTCAGCGTTTTCTCTTACATAGGTTATAATGGTACTGTACAACGCAGCAGAAACTGCTGCGGATCCGCAGGGCCGAATCCACTGCGGATCCGCAGCAGAATCTGCAACGTGTGTACAGACCCTAACACTACTAACCTACAGATTAAACCCCATATCTGCAAGTAAATAGTGTTTTCCAAAGTTACAGGTTCCTTGTAAGTATTGCAGACACTTCTGCATCAAAAAATATACTTTTTAAAAGAGTGTACAAATTGTGGCCTGGATAAATTACCATAAGTCCTAATATGTGCTAAATGCATTAATGGTGTGCAACACAAATAAGGCACAAAACAACTGGTGTCTAACGTGTCAAATAAGATGCCAAAAAGTGTATAAATTTCATGAGTCTTCTGTTTTTTATGTGTCTTTGTTGACCTACACAACTTCTATTTTTAATCAACCAACATACAAAAAACAGTAATGAAGACCATCACAACTTCAGTTTTTGAACTGAAACAAAAGCATTTGTTACATAAAATTTTTACCAAATCCAAAGTGCAAAACATTTCAAGGGCAAAAAAAATGGCTCTTTATTTATTTGCCAATCTTACCCAGAACTTCACCAAAAAGAATGCATTTGGTGGACCCTTCTCATAAAGTTCTTTAAGTCCTCCCTTCTTCTCCGGAAACTTGTCATAGATTTGACGTACATCAACCGACTCCAATAAAGCATCACTATAGGATGGGTTTGACTGGCTGATATGTACGTACAGATGTTTGTTATACTGTTGGGAGAATTCAAGGATACAAAGTGCAGTTAGAAGGAGTTACATCATTATCCAATACACACAAAATCAACAACTTTTCATAAGCCGTGTATGCCGTGTTTTGGCAAATACTATGCCACTAAAAAGTGATGACGAGCAACAATTCTACTGCAAAATTTGCAAATACTGACATTGGGAGAGAGTTGGGAAAAGTTGCCATGGTCTCCAAATAAACCCATTGATTGGTTGGGACAGGAGAAAATAACGCAAATTTAGATTTCAGAGTGGAAAAATTGAGAAATTTAAAGAGGTGTCTTCTTACACTTAGGTTCGTGTCTTCATGATGCCAATCTTAGTAAATGCGAACCTACTATTTTTTTAGGTTATACCCACAATCATTTTTCTCTTTGTCTTATACTTACTGCATCAGGTTCCCCTTGTTGTTCCATAAAAGCCATAAATTCAACAAGGCGCAGTTTCGGTGTTCCGATAGAACGGCCCTGCCATGCGGGCCCTGTTGGGGAAAGGCTGGAGGGACTTATATTGTAACCTATAGATGAGCGAAAAGGAGTTAAAACAAATACTTGTAACCCATATTATACACCTAAAAATGTACCTGAATGTACGATAAAACAGGATGGGCTTATAGCTATACTATTCCAAGCCAACAATGCTCTTAAAATGATATCATAACTTGGCCTACCAGGTACAATAGTCTGTTGACGGATGTGCATGGCAGGATAATTAAAGAAATCTGCCAGTAAGATAACTCCCCAAAACCATACGTATAGACATACAGGTCTTTAAAATGTAAATCAATGGACAACTTTATATCTCTTATCTGTTGCTGCATTCCCAAGTGATTTGCGTTTTCATTGACCTCAGCCTTCCCAGGTTGTTTCCCCGACTTTGCCCCCTACCTCCCAAGGTTGTTTCCCCGACTTTGCCCCCTACTCCCAAGGTTGTTTCCCCGATCTTGCCCGCTACCTCCCATGGTTGTTTCCCTGACCTTGCCCTCTACCTCCCAAGGTTGTTTCCCCGACTAGCACCAGCCTCTTTAGCTTGATTAATAACTCACTGTCCGAATTTCCTTTTCAGGCCCTTGACGTCACACAGACAGTGAGCTATCAATCAAGCTAAAGAGGCTGGGCGGGAAATAACCTCAGGAGGTAGAAGCCATTAAGTGGTCTGTCACACCAAAAGCACTTAGTGTCTCATTCCCATATGAATGAAAATACTTAGTACTCAGAAATGCAGCAACAGAGAGAAGATATAAAAGGGTTGATGGATTTAAATTGAAGTTGATCTTAATGACAGATTCCCTATAAATTTTCACTGTAAAAAAAATCGTCTGAATCTAGAGCTCATCTGATAGGTGGGTCAAAAAGCCAGTGGTGATGAAAAACTGTACAGCTTGACCTTTTAATCAACTGATTTTTTTTTACATAAAATAGGGAGATGAGGAATGGATGAGAATTAAAAATACAGCTGAACTTAAAAGCAAATATAATTTGGGTTTCTGGTCCAGACTTTGGACAAACATTGTAAAGCTATGCAATGTAACATAGCAAAATGCACTGATGGGGACAGCAATATTCACCTTACTGATGCCCCACTGCTCCTGTTTCTACTTATTTGTCTCATCTCACACACAGATGTTACTGGGTCAATTACTGGTTGAGGAGTTTCTCAGTTGTGGTCAGTGGTTGGGCAAAGCGGGCATTTCTAATGTTTAGAGATGGGACAGTGAAGTAGAGACCAGCAAGGGAAACAATCAGCAACGTGGCAGGAGGCGCAGAGGATCGTTGAGATGAAAACTAATACAATCAACCTATTCTGAGCCATTTATAAAACTGTTTTGATCACCTGACCAACTACTTTAAAGAATCCCTCCTCCTCTCGTCAAAGTTTGTATCCTCTTAATATATTGTAGTCATCATATTATATAGCTACCCAATTAATTCTTCTGTTTTCCATTAGGTCTATGACATCACGACTAGCTGAATCTTTGTAAGCTCTATGTAGAAACAGGAAGTCTCTTTTCCAAGCATGAGTCATCATTAGAACTACAATTCTACTTCACTGCAAAGTCCTTGGCAGCCCAGCTCCACTCGCTATTCAACTCCTGACCAAGCTGCTCTTATCCTATCATATTGCATATGACTTGAGATTATGATGATGGCCAAACATCGATCAACCAAAAAATTGCTATGCACCAGTCTGGGTGTAAGATGCACAAAAGGGAAAAAAAAAAAGATAAAAAAATAAAAACAAAAATACTAAATTATATGTTATAAAACAATAACATTAAACAAGGTAATACACATAAATTATAAAAAAAAGCTTATGAAACTGAATGGTACCTGGTACAGGAGGAGGGGGGGCAGCAGGCTGCAGGGGATATGGAGGCTGGGAAAACGGCTTAACGCTAAAGAAAACAATACAAATGATGAAATAAACACGAGTGTATGAAGAAGGTGGAAACCAATTCACCTCTGACTCCTTTCTCCATGAAGTAGTTCATGTGAAAGAAAGTAAAAGAGTGTGAACATGAGATTATAGACAGATATAGACTTGTTACACGAGCGCTTACGGCCGGCATGGAAGAATTGACATATGGTGATCGGGTATTAAAAAAAAAATGCTATTAAATTTACTAGATGTGGTCATAAAAAGGCTCCAAGGACACATTACTTCTCCAAAGCAGAAACAGGATGGGGGTGGGGAGGATTGCAAAAAGAAAGTCTACTGATTGGTTGGCAACTTAACTTGCCTTTTGTATGTGCCAGAAATGAACTTGATTGAAACAAGGTAAAGAAACAAAAGATTCAGAAACATTCAGAAAGGAGGAACACTTACTCCTGTGTTGGCCTCGGTTGGCCACCTCCTCCAGGCCAGAACTGGAAAAAGTCTGGAGACTGGAAAATATAAATATTGCAAAGAGAATTAAAATGTTTTGCCTATTCAGATCTGATAGAAATGCATTCACATCCTCAGATTTTCGCCATCTGAATGGAGTTTTGCATGGTCTTCATTCACCATACTGTATATGATGCAAGATGACATCATCATCATCAGAGGATTAATCCTCTCCTGACTGCACTAGGCATTAGGTTCGTCCTTTGATGTCCCCAAGTATTAACTTCCTGCTTGCACGTTCCCACTCATCCTTGCATCTTCCCACTCATCCTTGCACTTCCCCAAGAATTAAATCCTATAGAGAAAAATTGGAATATAATGCCCAAAAAAATCAAACTGAAAACCAATATATTCAAAAAGTTACAAAACACTTTATTAATCAGGATAGGTAACAAAAGACAATAAAATTAATTCAGTATCACAGATCATAGATTGGTGAATGAATAGCAACTGGGAATGCTCGGACCCTTGGTATTTAAAGCCACCATAACCATATGCTTCAAATTAAAGTGACAAGTGTGAAAGTGGAAAGGCTACTGCTAGACGAGCGCTTACCCATGTGGGGAATAATAGCTGCACGCCGGATCCCTTGCCCCAACGCAGGTTTCGCGCTGGGCTTCGTCGGGGGGCTTGTGTGGATTGCTGCAGGATGGAATGATTTATCTATGCCTTACTGAGTTCTATCTTCATCTGAAACTCACCATGTACAACAGAATGGAGATTAATGATATCATTGATACAACCGACTTCATTGTAATATTGTACGTGTCTTTATTGTATCATATATATATATATATGCACATGTATGATTTCTCTGCCGTTCCATATATTCATATATGTAATTTAGCTATCTTTGGATTCCTTTGTCATTGTGCCCTTACATGTGCCAGAATCCAAGATGGCCGCCGTCATGTGTTGATACTATTCTCCTTAATATAATATCAAATATTCTCCTATCGTTCCACATATATATAGATAGATGTATGATCTCTCTGCTGCTTTCCATACCTATATATAGGATCCGTCTGACCCTAGATCTTGTTTTTATTCTTGCCGTGAGATGGGCCAGGATCCAAGATGGCCGCCGCCATGTGCGCGTGCGCAGTGGCGCCCGGACTCTGCAGGCATCTCACAAGGCGTCCGTACAGCTGGGGGCGGATCATTGACGTCAGATCCTCTCCATGTTCTGGGCCGGCCGGATGTGATGCAATTGCAGCCCGGGACCCACCTCCCACGCGCCGAACTTAGCGGCGGCAATCTGAAACAGCTGTGTCAGCTGTTTAAAATGTCACCCATCCTGCAGCAATCCACACAAGCCCCCCGACGAAGCCCAGCGCGAAACGTGAGTTGGGGCAAGGGATCCGGCGTGCAGCTATTATTCCCCACATGGGTAAGCGCTGGTCTAGCAGTAGCCTTTCCACTTTCGCACTTGTCACTTTATTTTTGAAGCATATGGTTATGGTGGCTTTACATACTAAGGGTCCGGGCATTCCCAGTTGCTATTTTTTGTAACTACCATTTGTGGTTATTCATGATTTTATGGACTTTGGTTTGTTAACACATATTGTGCCACGTATATTATTATTATTATTATACATTTATATAGCGCCATTTATTCCATGGCGCTTTACATATGAAAAGGGAAAAATATAGACAGATACAATAAACATGTGCTAGACAAGGGACACACAAGTACTGAAGGAGAGAGGACCCTGCCCGCGAGGGCTCACAGTCTACAGGGATGGGTGAGAATACACTAGGAGAGGGTAGAGCTGGTCGTGCGATGGTTCAGTAGACTGAGGATCATTGCAGGTTGTAGGCTTGTCGGAACAGGTGGGTCTTCAGGTTTTTCTTGAAGGTCTCCGTTGTTGGTGAAAGTCTGATGTTTTGCGGCAGGGAGTTCCAGAGTATGGGGGAAGCCCGGGAGAAGTCTTGTATGCGGTTGTGGGAAGAAGAGATGAGGGGGGAGTCGAGAAGGAGATCTTGAGAGGATCGAAGGTTGCGTGTAGGTAGGTAGCGGGAGACCATGTCACAGATGTATGGAGGAGAAAGGTTGTGGATGGCTTTGTATGCCATGGTTAAGGTTTTGAACTGGAGCCTCTGGGCAATAGGAAGCCAGTGAAGGGCCTGGCATAGTGGGGAGGCTGGGGAATAGCGGGAAGACAGGTGGATTAGTCGTGCAGCAGAGTGTAGGATGGACTGGAGTGGTGCCAGAGTGCTAGAGGGGAGGCCAGACAGTAGGAGGTTGCAGTAGTCGAGGCGGGAGATGATAAGGGCGTGCACTAGTGTTTTTGTGGTTTCATGGTTGAGGAATGAGCGTATCCGGGAAATATTTTTGAGTTTGAGGCAGCAGGAGGTGGCGAGGGCTTGGATATGTGGTTTGAAAGAGAGGGCAGAGTCGATGATCACCCCAAGGCACCGAGCATGTGGGACTGGGGAAAGCGAGCAGCCATTGACATTGATGGATAGGCCTGGTGGAGGGGTAGAATGAGGTGGGGGAAAGATGATGAATTCTGTTTTGTCCATGTTCAGTTTGAGAAAGCGAGCAGAAAAGAAGGCTGAGATAGCAGACAGACACTGTGGGATTTTGGTCAGTAGGGAGGTGAGGTCAGGTCCAGATAGGTAGATCTGCGTGTCATCGGCATAGAGGTGATACTGCAAGCCATGGGATTGTATGAGCTGTCCCAGGCCGAAGGTGTAGATGGAGAAGAGTAGGGGTCCTAGGACTGAGCCTTGGGGAACACCGACAGACAGGGGGCGAGGTGAGGAGGTGGTGTGTGAGAGGGAGACACTAAAAGTTCGGTCTGTTAGGTATGATGAGATCCAGGATAGGGCCAAGTCTGTGATGCCAAGAGATGAGAGAATCTGTAGGAGGAGGGAATGGTCTACGGTGTCAAAGGCAGAAGATAGGTCCAGGAGAAGGAGGACAGAGTAGTGTCGCTTGCTCTTGGCGGTTAGTAGGTCGTTGGTGACTTTAGTTAGGGCAGTTTCAGTTGAGTGATGCGGTCGAAAGCCTGATTGTAACCGGTCAAAGAGGGAGCAGGAGGAAAGGTGGGAGGACAGTTCAAGATATACATGCTGTTCCAATATGTGATGAACGGGCACACAGTCCGCCACACGGTAGCCCGGGGGTCACGGCTTGTGATCCCACCGCTGCCACCACATGTGATGGAACGTGCACACACACGACGGCTGCTGCCGTCCGACCCAGTAAACTGCAGGGATTTATAACTATCCCACTTCCACTTAGGAACTTGCAGCTCTCTGGCGCCCCCCTTACCCTCAGGTCAGTCAGGGAACTGCACCTAGGATAATTGGTCGCCAGACGGGTCACTTGGATGTGTGCTGGCTATTGGGCACGTATATATACTATATGCCCAGGAGTGTGTATGGCTTTGTAGGCTATGCACATCTATAATATTGCTGCTATGCTGTTTCCATGTGTGTCATTCACCAATCTATGATCTGTGATACTGAATTAATTTTTTTGTCTTTTGTTACCTATCCTGAATAATAAAGTGTTTTGTAACTTTTTGAATACATTGGTTTTCAGTCCAGATGGTATTTTGGCATCCTGCACAAGATCTATATGCATTGATGTTTCCAAAAATGTTGGATCGTGTTATATTCCTCAAAAATTAAGTTCATCCTTGCATGTCCCCACTCATCCTTGCGCGTCCCCACTCATCTTGTCACATTGACACTCATCCTTTCATGTCCCCATTCGGCCTTATACTTCCCCAAGGATTAAGTTGAGCCCTGCACTTCCAAGGTTTAAGTTAAACCATACACTTCCCCACTCATCCTTATACTTCCCAACGCATCCTTCAACATTCACACTCATCTTTGCACATTCATACTCATCCTTCCATGTCCTCATTCAGCCTTATACTTCCCCAAGGATTAAGTTGATCCCTGCACTTCCAAGGTTTAAGTTTGACTGTACACTTCCCCACTCATCCTTACACTACCAAAACTCATCCTTGCATGTTCACACTCATCCTTGAACATTCCCACTCATACTTGCACATCTCCACTCATCCTTCCATGTCCCTATTCGGCCTTATACTTCCTCATCTTTGCACTTCCCCATTTATTCTTGCAAGGATTAAGTTTATCCTTGCACTACTCCAAGAATTAAGTTCATCCTTGCACTTTTCCACTCATCTTTGACCTTCCATCAATTATTATTAGTTTCAGACTAAGCTCTAGAGGAAATAATTCCTTGGGAATCTCTGTGGTTATAATTGTACACATAGAACATATCATAAATTAAGTAAAATAAGTTAATTGTGACTAAGGGCCCCGTCACACATAGCGACACACCATCAATCCCGACAACGATATGAACTTGTCAGGATCGCTGGTATGTCGCTACATGATCGCTGCTGAGCTGCCAAACAGGCAGCTATCAGGACAGCGACACTGCGGGTAACAAGCAAAGCACGTCGCTTAGTTACCCACAAGTGTACCTTGGATACCAGCGCGCTTGTGCAGGGAGCTGGTAACCAAGGTACACATCGGGTTTCCAGGTGCCGCTCGGCGCTTAGTAACCCGCTGTGTACCTTGGTTACCAGCTCCCCTGCACCAGCGCGCAGGTATCTAACGTACACATCGGGTTTCTAGGCACCGCCCGGCGCCTAGAAACCCGATTGTACCTTGGTTACCAGGTGATCACTGGTCTCCCGCCTGTCACATGCAGCGATGCGTGCTAGCCAGCGGGAGACCAGCGATCAAAAAAATATCCAGGACATTCAACGACGATCAGCGATACCCAGCAGGGGGGCTGATCATTGCTGAATGTCACACACAGCGATATCGCTGGGGAGATCGCTGTTGCGTCACAAAACTTTTGACTCAGCAGCGATCTTGCTAGCGATCTCGCTATGTGAGATAGGGGCTTAACTCCATAAGAAGTAGACCATAGAGGCTAGTAGTGGGCCCCAAAATCAGCTTCACATGGAAATGTCTTATTGTGTCAGAGTCTGGGTCTACCAGTGGGAGAATTCCATGGTAATCAGATGAACTGGTCCCTTGAAGGCCATTTACTATTTTCCTCATACAGAAACAAAGGTCTAAAGTAGCTCTGTCTACCTGTCCTTCATAGGTTTTGAATGAATAGTAATAGGTTAAATACTTGTTAGATGACTGGAGGAAGTTGGTGGAAATGGACACAGGGAAAGAGTGAATGAGTGGATGCATTAGGAAATGGGTTAGTTCCAATCACTAGTTCCTCCTCACTGATGGATAATAGAGGGTGACATAGTTTCATAGTTAGATCTATAGTACTAACAGAGAAGCACCACCACTATACTTGGGTATCTTGTTAATCCCATAGACACCAAATAATGTGGCAGTGGTCATGCACCCAAATGCTGCTCCATTCCAGAGGCATCGGGAAGCCCTTCCTAGTGATCGTAGGGGTCCCAGCTGTGGGGGGCCCCCAAGTGATCAGACATTTAACACATCCTGTGGTTAGATGATAAGTATATTAAGCAAATAAATAGTATATATACAATAAAACAAATTTGTAGTTTATTTGATTTAACTCCAATAACTCATATAGCGGACATTGGCTGACTATAGGAAGAGCTACATTTCATGCAGGGGTGGACATATCATTGGGGCAACCTGTGCAGTCACACAGGGGCTAAAGAAGTAAGGAGGTCCATCTTCACCTCCAAAACAGGTGGGATGGTGCATTATGGCAAGCTATTGGACAGCAAAATGGCCCATATATTGTTCTTACACAAGGGCCCTCTTTTGTCTGTGTCCTGCAGTGATTTCATGCTTAGAAATTTCTGACTTTTAGCCAATAACCTCTACCTTAAATCTTGACTAAAAAGTCTGTAACATAGCCTTAGGGGTAAATAAAAATCTAGTCAAATCTGGGTTTTACACCGGTGCACAGTTACCAAAAGAAAATTTCCAAGACAGTGTCTCGATGGCTTCTCAATGCACTGCAATGCAATAATATGGAGTAGTTGTCCAACCAATAGGTTCAATGTGCGAAAACTAGGTTGAGGAATTACTCATAGCTTTGATTTCCTAAATTAGTAAAAATCTCCATCTCCTCAGCCACAGCACTGAGGTCAGGGACCAGAATTTAGAAGAGTATATTAGGAAACAGAAGTGGGACACAAAATTGAAAATTCCCTTTACAGAGGAACCTTTTGCCACAATTATGGAATTTTTTAACCTGGTGTCAATTATGCTTTTTCCCCGAATCAGGGTTTTTTCTTTCCTAAATCTCTCAGGTTTTGAGATATGACCCCTCTTCCCTGTGTATACATGTTGCATTTTTATCAAACTTGGCATGGTCCCCCAAAAATACACCCACAAAACAGTTTTGAAGACCATGGGGCCCCATGACTAATGAAATAAGATTTACATATACAGTAGAGAAGGATGGGTCATATCTCAGGAACGGAGAGGCACAGGAATGAAAGAAAACCAATGCCAGGTTCAGGAGAACAGTGCGTTTACACCATAAGAATATATATACATATATATATTAAAAGAAAAAAAAACTTCTTTTTCACTCCCCCAATGGGGGTGGTCTTTTTATATATATATATATATATTATATATATATATATATATATATATATATGTATGTATATATATATATATATATATATATATATATATATATTCATGTTTTTTATTGCTAGTGACAGGTCCTCTTTATAGGGTTAATCTGCAGGTTAATAGTATTATGGAGTTGCACAGATGCATTACTAAAAGTGCGGCACCCAGAAGAAAATGAACTTTATTCTTTCCAGGAGCCGCCAGCTTTCAGTCACGCAGGTGTGCCGCCGAGGCTTCAGTCAGCACTTACAGCACTGACTGACAGCCACTCTGTATAGTTGCACTGCACAGCCGGCTGTCAGTTAAAATACTGGGATGTCCTAAAAGGCGCCACTCTCAGTGCTGTGATCAGTGACTGAAGCCTCGCCAGCGCACCTGCATGACTGAAAGCTGGCAGCTCCTGGGAGGAAAAAAAATAATTTTCTCCCAGGTGCCGCACTTTCAGCACGGGAGCCATGCACCATTATAACACTATTAACCAACAGATCAACCCAGGTTAATAGCGTCACCCAGAAGCATAACCTCAATAACTAGAATATAACACTTACCCCTGCATTGGGGGGGAATGAGGTCTGTGATATACTGGGCACCCCCAGTTTATTCTGAATGGCTGTCGCAGATATAAGTTGCGCCGAAGACATCGCTGCCATACTCTGCAGAGCTTTATCTTTTGCTACCTGATCCTGCAACGTGAGCACAAAGACAATATAAACTACACAACAACAAACTCTACATATCCAGTAGAGATCATTAAAAAATACTTTACATACATTTTTTTTTGACAAAACCAATGCATTTTCCAAACAAAGGCACACATTAAATTTATAGTCTTTGAAGAAGCTGGAGCCTAGATTTATCCTCCACGCTTTACACTGCAGCTCATCTCTTTCAGATGTACCGCTTTGCCGGGAGCGTCGCTGAAGGCGGGAAAGCTGCGGGGGCCGCCGGAAGGTGAGAATATCATTATTATTTTTTTTATTATTTTTACATTAGATCTTTTTACTATTGATGCGACATAGGCAGCATCAATAGTAAAAAGTTGGTCACACGTTGTCAAACACTATGTTTGACTCGTGTGACCAACCTGTCAATCAGTTTTCCAAGCAAATGCTACAGATCGCTAGGAAAACGCTAGCATTCTGCAAGCTAATTACGCTTGCAAGAGGCTAGTTTCTGGCGGGAATACGCATACAAAAAAAATGCGTATTTCCCGCGGGAGAAGTGCGGGATTGCCGCGGAAATTTCCGCGGCAATTCCGCAACGTGTGAACTTAGCCTTAAAGTGACTACATGAAGGTGTTAGCTAGTCCAGAATGCCAGGGACATTCTTTAGATTAGGACCTTTTATATAAGGAGTTTCCCCTCTATTAACTTATAATTTTTAATAGGATATTAGGAATTTATGCCACAAAATATTTACAAATACTTATTATTATCTGTAGAGAATTCATATCATTAAGCAATTAATCCATTTTTGGCCAAATTTTCACTTCTATGGTGACCTTTAGCAAATTTTTTGCAGTTTTTTTTCACCCTTGATTAGATGATTTAGTGAAAACAAATGTGTATTTTATGCAATATGTGCTTCTGATTTCTTACAACTTATTTCTTTCTACTAGTTTTCTTATATTAATGACTTAGTTTTACGTCAATCAGTAGGATATTTCCTTCAGGCAGATGCTCGGAGGACTGATTCTTTTCAAGTTGACAAGGAGGAAGAACAGAAGGTAAAAAATAAAAACACCACCTCATAAAACAATATATTTTGCTGCCTGTGAGATAAGCCAGGGTAAAATGACCAAAGTTCAAGAAATGTACTTTTTTCTTTCACATTGATGCAAAAAATACATTCATTTTGCATCAGCAATGGAAAGGCATGGAAAGCATGGAACACACAAGCGCAACAAGAGATAAACCAGAAGATATCAATATGTAAAACATGCAACTTTCTATAACACCGCCAAAATCATACAAACTTATAAAGCATAAAATGGTCAATTATAGGAGATCAAATCCAATAATTACAAAAGGGCAGGCTTCCAAGACAAGCCATGGTGGCATACAATAAATGTAACATTCAGCTAGCGATAGCAGATGTAGAAGAACTGGTACGTGTGATGGTGGCACCATCTGCCAGAATCTATAATGGCTCTTGGCTGGATGAGTTTCCCTATATAGAGGAAGACTTGGCTCTTGTGTCTTCTATGGTAGAGCCGTTGTCAGACTCTTTTGACAAGGGCTTATCCAGCGCTGACCCTGATACATATTAGACTGTGGCCGATTCTACAGGTATTGGCGGGTCCGGTCGGCTTTAGTCTAATGTGTATGTTAAGTATCATGCATCAATATCAAGTTTGTCACTTTCATGTCTTCATGAAGAACTTGACAGTCAATTTGTGCCAAAGTTCATTTTCTATGACGGAAAAGTTTCACCAGGGAATGGCCCTGATATGCATCTAGTGAGGCTACCAGTAGATATCTTCTTAACTACTGATGATCCACTGTAATTCTTGATACCTCAACATATCAATTGGCAAAATGAATCAAGTTCTGTATCATGTAAGCTGAAAAGGAATGAATCACTCATATTATTCTTAATAATTAAAATCTGATACATTGTATATTTATTTTTTTATTCTAATTTCTTTAAATGATTAAGCTGATGGCCACCTTGCCTGAGCTTCTGTTAAGAGCCTTTACAGCAGCCACATAGATCATAGACAATAACAGTCTGGAAATGTTCACTGACATATATGAGATAGTGTGTTTGGCATGCTCTGTCACCTGTGCAGAGGTCACTGTGCAGGGAAGAGGAGGAGGCGAGATGTGACATCACCTATGGTGAATGATGGATCCTGTATTATCTAATATATAGGAGTTACATTTCATTGTAATCTTGTCTGTGATGATAGCTGACCCTGCTTCTCCCTTCACAAAGACATTTGCACACGCTCATTAACTGCTACAATACAGACGCCAGGGTCAGACTCTATTCATTGCTGCTAATGTTCATGTGTGTTTCCTGAAAAAAGGAAGTTAGTGTCTTAGGGTGTGTTTCCACGGTCAGGATTCCTTCAGTAAATGCTGCGTGTTTGACGCTGTGCGCTGGCGCAGCGTCAAACACGCAACATCCAGATGTTACAGCATAGTGGAGGGGATTTCAAGAAATCCCGTCTCCACTATGCGTAAAAACACGCAGGCGGCAGACCTGCGTTAACAGACATGCTGCGGGTCTTTTCAGATCGCAGCATGTCCTATTCCCTTGCGTCGCCGCTCCGTCGCCGCAAGGGAAATACACAGGCCTATGTAGCGCTGCGGTGACTCCGGATGTGTTCAATGAGCACATCCGGATTCACCGCACGTTCACAAGGGGGCGGGGCTTTGGGCGCAGCGGACTTTCCGCTCCGTCCAAAGCGCTATGGTTCCGGACCGTGGAACCACAGCTTTAAAGAAAACCTCTATTGTTTAGTGTAAAAATTGCTATATTTCTAACTTTTATTGTAATACACCTTGTGATATGGAAAAAAATATATGTATACAATTATCACAAAAGTCCAATTTGGACAATCTGGAATAGGGCTTGAGACCCTATTCTATTAAATGTTGGGGTGACAACAGTGGGAACCCCAGCCATCCTACATTTACGTATTTAGGTGGTAAATGTTGTGTGTGGTTCAAACTCTTGATGAGTTCATTACTCAACTTACAAGTCTACCCATTCAAGAACACAAGCCACAGTGTAAAGAAGTGATAAGCAGAAGAGATTTTGTTCTTCATCTAAACACTGAGTGTTCAGCATGGTAGAAAAAATCCAAATAGATCCTCAGTATTCGATAAAAGTGCAAAACCTGGGGATTTACTCAAAGGTTTAAACAAAAAGTCAAGTTTTGCACTTTTTCACCGTAAGACCAATACACATGAAGTATACGACTTTTTTTTCACATTGACCAAATAAATGGGAAGATTAAGAGATTATTATATTATAAAACACCAACTTACCATGTTCATAGCCTGGACACAAAGAGATTGTCATCCAGAGCGGAGAACAGGAAAGTTGCAATCCACAAGGAGGGATGAGGGGACATTGGTTGGGATGGCATTGGTTGGAATGAAGAAGGGCAGGGGGACAAAGGGAAAGGGATATATAAAGGAAAAAGGAAAACAATAGGAAGAGGGAGGAAAGGTGAATCAAACAATAATACATGTGATTCAATGAACAACTGGATGGTTACAATTACTGAGAATGCATGATCATGGAGGGAGACAACAGGCAGCTATGTGGTGGTTAGAGATGGTAGAAAATAGGTTTATTGACGTCACTGTTGGAAATGGGATGCAGATGGAGTAAATGTTATGGATGGATCACAATGTTGGACACAAACAGGCAAAGTCAGCGTTAATGCATGAGGGTGATGCAAACCGGCCATTAACTAACAAAGGAGTGATGCTCGCCGATGCCACATGATCAAGTAAGGATAATGCCAAGCAAAGCAAGACCGGGGTCTCGGATCTGAGCTCATAATGTAGCACAGACATTTTATAGCAAGACAAAATAAAGGGAACATTGATGCGTGGAAAAGCCCCTACTACAGCGCATTTCCTGAACTTCTCCTGCAGAGAAGATAAATTGCTGCTCTCATGATAATCTCAGTGCTAAATGTTCTCAATAACTTTATCACCCCAAACCCACTTTAACCAAGCATGTTTTGTCGTTCTTTCAAAACTATGTGTCTTCATAGTCAAACACAAGGTTTTCCAACATGGTCATGTCTCTGGACACTGGCCGTACTGAGTCGATAGCTTCACACTCAAAGTTGGAGTACTGATGAAGAGGAACACTGTTAACCACTCTTCGGCCTCCTGGCACATGGCATGGTAGTGAAGTTTGGGTTCACATCTGCGTTAGTGCTTCAAATGTTTCTGTTCCACGAATAGAGCAAAAATAATAAGGGAAGTGCCAGACCCATGTAGGACACCAACAGTGGCCAACAGATTCATTGACTTAGGCCAGGATCACACATACGATAAACTCGCACAATTCTCTTGCATGAACACCAGGCACTGCCGCCGGCACTCGGACCAGAGCGTGCAGCTGCATAGAATTACATGCAGCTGCACGCCCTGGTCCAAGTGCTGGTGGCAGTGCCTGGTGTTTATGCAAGAGAATTGTGCGAGTTTCTCGTATGTGTGACCCCGGCCTTATAATGGATTCTGTCAATGATCATAGTATCCATCATTTTACTAGAAAAAATAGGGTTCGGTTAGTTTTCAGCTTTTTAGATGGAATTTGTGACTTAGGCTCTTGATGGGACCTCCAAGCGGACATGAGTTTATCCTAACTTAGATCAACCCAATAAGGTTACTGAATAACTTCCCAAATATGAGATTTTTACTATCCTTTTATTGGAAATAAATAGAGCAGTCTGCATTTTTTTTCTACATTTTGGATGGAATTGGTCATTGTCATTGATTCACCTAACATAGCCTCCTAGCAGATGTAGGTCTAGTCCGACTAAGATCAAGCCAATAATGATATGTATACCGAATATCATCACACTTCCCAAGAATGAGCCTCATTTACTAACTTTTAAGCAGAGATTAAACAAATAAGATACTCCTAACAATTTTCATTAAGAACTTTTTTAACCTCATAACTTTTAAATTGAGATTTTTATCTTTTAACAGCAAAGGTACTGCCACACTTAGTGATCTCGTTAGCGATCTCAATAACGACGCAAGCTAATGAGATCGTTTTTGTGAGCGTTTTAATGTCTCTAGTAGCTGCCACACTTAGTGATCTCGTTAACGACTCAAAAGCGGTTAGCGATCTCATTAACGACTTTAACGGTCATTGCGATGTAAAAAAACAGCGCACATCGCTCACAAAAGGTGCCAGACACAGCGATATAGGCTCACCAGCGGGACGCCAACGATCTAAATACGGTCCAGAACTCTAGTGAACGATCAGCGAGATCACAGCAGGGGCCACGTCGTTGCTACATGCCACACACGTTAGCGTCACGAACGAGATCGCTAAATAGTGACGTATTTTAGCGATCTCGTTAGCGACGCTGTTTAGTGTGGCATACCCTTAAGGCACCCCCCTCCCATACACATTAGATAGCCGCCGGCCACACAATGCTTTGTCCGATCGTTTGGCCGACAGCCATCTCAACTGTCTCTCCCATACACAGCAGCGCATATTTGGCCGATTGCTCTTGTGTTTTCTATAAGAAAGCTGTCGACAAACATCTCTTGCCTATGGCTTCCTGGAGAACAAAGCGACTGGCAGTCTGAAATCGGACATGCGCCATCGTCATTTTCCTCCACAGTCAGTTGGCCGGTGATCCCATCATCCGATGCACCTGACATTAGTCTAGTGGGTATGGGGGCTTAAGAGGAACTTTTCTACTCTGAGATACAATTAAAGGCTGAAAATCAGAATATTCAAAAGGGTGCCTCAGTTTTGTCTTTCTAAAGTAGGAAAAATTAAAAACCAAGTACGATATTAAGACATCAATGCAGGTTATTACCATAAAACTATGGGCTTAACGATTGTGGTCACAGAGAGCGGGGCACACTTATCCCAGCAGCTATTTCAGCTGGATGTGCATTCAAGGACGCATAATCAGCTGAAATGTATTGCAGTGTAGAGACCCACCGGGTCTCTGCACTGCAATATACACGCTGCCAGCCAATCAGAGGCCAGCAGCTGATGTCAGGTTGCAAGTCACTGGCAGCGATGTCATGCGTTGCTTGTTTCTTGCACTCTGAAGTCACCTGCTTCTGTGCTGGCCATGTAAGAGGACGCCGAACATTGTGGGAGTGGGGTACGGTGAGTAGAATTGTTTATTTTTTTATATTTGATGGAGAAGAGCGGCAGGAGAGGGACATTATCACTGGAAGAAGCCCCGAATGTGGTACATTATACCAGGATGGACGATATATGTTACCGGAAGGGGATCAGTTTGGCGGCATTGTTACAGGAAGGGGCCAGGATGGAGAACTTTATTAAAGGGAACCTGTCACCCCCCCTCCCCCCCCCCGGGCGTTTTTAAGTAAAAGAGCCACCTTCAGCAGCACTAAGGCTGCAGTCTGTGAAGGTGGCTCTTATGTTTCTGGTCCCCTGCAACGCTGAAATATAGCGTTTTAAAAATAGGTCCCCATACCTTAATTGCGTCCCATAGGACGGCGTCTCCCCCTGTGTAATCCTCCTCCCATCCGTCCATCACCCCCCTTCAGCGTCACAGCCCCTCCTCCTGAGTTGTTTTCATTTGACTGACTTGCCATGGGGCGCCTGCGCTCTTGGAACAGTCCTCGGTCATGCGAAGTGTGCGCTGCCCAGGGACTGACAGCAGGCTATTGCACCTGCGTCTCTTTTAGAGACCAGATCCCTCCCCGCAGTGTGTTATCATGTATTCACACTGAGGGGCTGGGAATCTGGCGCCTGCGCAGTCAACATGTTTAGCTGCGCTTGCCCCCTTCTCCCAGTTCCTTCACTTTCGTTTTTATCCCCTGTTCTGCGTCGGATGTGCTGATCAATTTCCTATGGAGGGACTGGGAGAAGGGGGAGGGGGGACATTATTACAGGAAGGGACCAGGGTCTGGAACAGTATTACAGGATGGGGGACAATGTTACATGAGAGGGCAAACACGTATGTCTTCACAGGATCTGGAACGCTATAAGAACCCATACATCTGACAAACATGCAGATGTAGGCCCAGGTCCAAATTTTGCACCCGGGCCCATTGGAATCTAGTTATGAAACTGCTTAAAACCATCGGTTTCCACATGTGACACTACACATCCAAGATTATATAAAATCAACATGTAGTTTTTGATCATTTCTTCCTCTGAAGGATTACCCACCCACCACCTTAAGCATTACTGATAATGAGCCTTAACCTAAAGCCTTCTTAGATAAGTCCAGGAGCTTTCATAGCCAAGAATATTATAGGTAACTACTCTATGTGAAAATTACTAGATTGGCAGAAGCTCAATTTAAATCCCGTCGGACTGGGAAAGATCACAAAAATGTTAGGCAAAAAGTCATTGACTGTTTTAGATTAATATTTGGAACTATCTAAATGATGATGTGGTTGGTCATGGTCTTCCAAACGAAATTCAATTCACCCAACAGATCTTTGTATAATCATTGGTTGAACCAATTTCAACTAACTACCTGTAAGTATCTGATTATTAATTATGCTCATACTTCTTGATGGATCAACTGTAAAATCCAGTGTATATGCAACTCCTGTAAAGGGCCCTCTTGATCCATTCCTGCCAAATGGCAATAGCAAACATGCACATGACCTGTCGAGAGCATAAGCCGACTTACATATGTCTATATAAAGCGGGCAAGTCAGGGAGCCAGCCTTGGTGTCATGAAGCAGGAGGAAGAAGAGATGATAAAGCCAGCAGATATGAGGAGCAGGTGCCTTTACTTACCTTGAGCTTGGACTGGATCTCACGCGACTTTCTCCGTGCTAGGACCTGTATATGACTTGATACCTAAAAAAAAAATATGATGTTGATATGGCTATAAAACAATAAAAAAGTGAATAAAACGTACGTGCAGTTTGATTGGTCATTTTCAGCAGATATAAATGTGCATATTCACTAGTGACCTGTAGGTGGCGCTGTAAGAGCAGCTTTAGCATAAATAGTGGTTGCTATAAATGACTAGATTGATTGTGTATAACACATATGCTGGCTGTCAGGTGGACACACTGTGTTTAATTTTAGTTTTATCATATGGCTGGATATCATTGCAGAACATTACTTTGGTTTCTGAAGATCTGGTTTGCACTTGGCTTTCTATCGACAATCCAGTCCATTCATTATAAAGACGGTGGTCTAATATCCCAATACTCTTCCAAAACATTGAATTGGATAGTGATCCGAAGTTGTCCCCCCTTTCAATTTGGGGCACTTTAAATTCTGCCATAACGTTGAAGTGAAACACTTGATATGACATGAGTGATGATATATATTACTCACTGATGAGTACCTGCAATGAGTCAGACCCATGAATAAGAAGAACTTCCTACATAGCAGAATGACCTACCATCCCACCAATGACAGACATGCCGACAGATGGATTTCAAGAGTGTGTCATCACTCAACACTAGCGTGCTGACTGGAAACCATTAGGAAAAATTATGCATAAAGTAATAAGTCCAAGTAAGTTTGTGTCCTTCCAGTTGGCCTAAAGGACCTTTAGCCCAGAGCAATGATCATCAGAGTGGTCATTGCCCAGTGTGATTTTATCCTGACCATTTTTCAGGTGCCTTCTTCTCAGAAGACACTCTATACTTTATAATAAAAGTCATTTGGAAAATGCCAACAAGACTGAGGAATGTCTTTTTGAACATTTTGCTAATGTTCCTGCTTCAAAAGTCACTAGTGATTTTCTCGTTGAACGTCAACAGTAAAAGAAGACGCCATAAAAATAATGCAAAAATGCTCAATAAAAATGACAGGGGTCAAAAGTGTCTAAAAAGCACTTGGAAAACAGATCAACAAATAGGACAGAAAACACCAGCATTTCCTGGAGAGTCTTCCTTTTGAAGATCGACCATCTGAAAAAGATGTTGTGTGAACATACACTAAAGTAGGTTAAAGAGAGTCTCTCAGCACAGAATGACTGTTCAATTAGCGTGGCCAAACAATTAAGAACACCTTGCCAACTGCTTGCTGAAATGTTTGGCCACACCAAGGTCTCTACGAATGCCTGTGGCTGAAAGATGGCCACAATTTTTTGGCACATCACATTTTGGTCACATTCAGCTAATTAATACAAAAATGATATTAAGCTAGACTTTTTTTTAGGACACCCCATTTATCAGCTAATCTCCATAAGTTTGGCCTTCACAGCCCCATCCAAACCACAGACGTTACCAGGAAGGGATCTGGTTGGCCATGTTCTTCTTATAAAGAATTGATTTTACATGGAAGGGCCAGGTCTGGCAGTGCGAGAGCCATCCAATCTTTATTAGGAAGTACAATGCCCTAAAACAGGGGTGAGGAACCTCAGGCCCCTGGGCCATTTACGGCACTCGATATGACCTTTTATCAGGCCCCCAGGGCAGATTCTCAGGGACCGCATTCTTGGGCAAGGAGCTGTGTTTTGATTGATACTAGCTCATCAATTTCTTCTTGCTCTATGAGCACACACACACCGTGTTCACTACTGAACACTGAAGGGCATGCAATGAAAGATTACGTCCTGGCACCAGTGCCAGAATCAGGATGTACTTTGTGGGCGGAGTTTGTACGGCCCCAAAAGGATGGTATAAATATCCAAATGGCCCTTGGCAGAAAAAAGATTCCCCATCCCTGCCCTATAATGTCCTAATACAGCATATGTGAATGTGTCGTCTTATTAGGACGACCCCTATAAATAATATCCAAAACCTCTTTAAAATGGGGCAACCATTACGCTTATAGCCAAGCATATGAATTGTATTCTTTGACCCTTCGTTCCTCACCTGCTTTCTTGTCCGCGTCTTTCCCGTTCTAAGTTTTATATATCTGGCTATTAATTCGTTTCGACCTGCAAACAAAAGGAGAGGGGCACAGTGAAAAAAATATGTATATTATTAAAATTAAGCTATTATACAAATTAAAACCGAGATGTAGAGCATACTATATAAAAACAAGAAAATGCAAAAATATAATAAAAATAAATCATTTTAATAACGAACAATAAAACTTATTTTTTTTTTAATTTTTGAAAGTCCAAGAGCTGATAAAAATGTAGCATGCCTCTCAAAAAGAGCACAAGGATGTAGTATATCACAACCCCCAAGAAAGCCCTGCAAGAGTCAGGGACATGAGCCTTCAACAACGGTGGTCTGTTCTCAGGCATTGGCCCGGTTACCAATCAAGTATTCCCAAGCTTTTGGGGGGTCTTTAGACTTATGAACCCCTCTACTGGACGTGAAAAAACATGTCAACTAAGATGCGTGACGTTGAGCTTGAGAAGACCCAAACAATATCATGAATACAAGGGGGCATCCTCTATATCTAGAGGCAAGAAGGTTTAATCATAATCACACATGCACATTCTTTACTGTAAGAGCATTGCGACTATGGATCTCTCTGCCACGTGATGTCGTAATGGTTAATTCACTACAAAAGTACAGGAAGGGCCTGGATAAATATAATATTACAGGTTCTGAGCACTAGAAAGATTCCATGATGGGATGTTGATCCAGGGTACTGGTCTGATTGCCGTATGTGGAGTCAGGAAGGAATTTTCCCCTATTATTCAGCTATTAGGGTCTGCCCCATGGGGTTTTTGTCTTCCTCTGGAAGTTGAACTCAATGGACTTAAGTCTACCATCAACCTTAAAAACTATGAAACTTCCGTCAACAAAAAAAAAATCGAAGAACTAGTTTCTGCTTATTTTTATGCTTGCAGAGAAGCATATAAAATAGTATGCAGCCTCTCCAGAAGACCACCTATTTGAGAAGACCCTTTAGCAAGACCAGGATTGCTGTTCCACCATGTATTATATGGGCTGGATGCTTTTCTTGCATATTCAACCCCTGTAGAAGACTACTTTTGGGTGGTCGCCTCAAAGATGTTTTACTCCCATTGGCATAACTCTAATAGGTGAAGGGGCAGCAATTGCACTTGGGCCCTGGAGCCTGAGGGGGCCCAAAATGTCCCTTTGATCCATATAAAATGCCTATTGTTGTTACAAACCTGTGATAATTAGGGGCCCTGTTGGAGCTTTTGAATTGTGGTCCACAAGCTTCAAGATACACAACTGTTTTGTGGCAAGCTATGCACCCAAAACCACAAGTATTTATTATTATTATTATTATTATAAATTTTTATAGCGCCATTTGTTCCATGGCGCTTTACATGTGAGAGTATTTAGCACAAATATCATTTATTCTGAACAGCTGTTTTGGACATATTGGCTCTCATCAGCACAATGGCTCAGTAATTAGCACTGTAGAATTACAGCATTGGCATCTTGGGTTAAAATACCATCAAGTACAACATGTGCAAGGAGTTTGTATGTTCTCCCTGTGTTCCTGTGGATTTCCTCCGGGTTCTCCAGTTTCCTCCCTCACTCCGAAGACATACTGATAGGGAATGTAGATTGTGAGCCCCAATGGGGACAGTGATGATGTCTGTAAATCACTGGTGAATAAGATGTTGCTAAACATAATAAATCAGTGCAAGATATGGAGGACACAATGTGGTTGGCATGAATTTATCATAAAATAGTATTTCAATATAAAATATGCAGGTTATATAAAGTTGTTAGAAAACTAGTTTAAAAACCCAAACATTTTTGGATTATTTTCTAGTAATTTTACTTCTATTTGTATTTTTTATAATTTGCTTTTATTTTTTATATTTTGTCTTTTTTTATTTACGATTTTTCTTTTACTTGTATTTTATTTTGGTGGAAGCAGGACAGCCTTGTCATTATTTTTCTTTTTTTCATGGGAGAGAAATATTAAGTGGGAAACCAGATCTTTAAAAGAAATGGTTGAGTGATCGTTAAACAGCTGAAGAGTATTTCTCTCTGTAGAGACCTTTTTTTCTCCATTTGTTAAGTTAATGCAGCGGCCACTTACTGCTCTTTGGATACATTCAATTGTTGGGTCAAAGGTGGCTTGTTTTGAAAACACCTTCCTCCCCAGCCTTGGGGGGGAAGATAAGGGTTCCTGGGTCTTCATTATCTTTTGTTAGGTGGCAGGGAGGAGACATCATGCTCATGGCTGTAGGCTATATGGGTGGAGGCGGCTGCACCTGGGGTGTCTTACTGAAAGTAATATGATGTGAGCTTTGACAGCAAGCAATTGTACAAAATGGTAAGGAAATGACCTACAGAGCTCGGTTCCAAACAGGTAAAAACGAGTTTATAAAAATAGCGATTGTCGATGAAGCTCAACGGTAAAATGCATATCTACTCAACGGCTATGAGTTAGATCATGAATGTTCTTGGTGGATCAATTAAGGTGAAACCCATTGTACACCCAAGAGTTGAAATAGGTGGTTGATAATCACAAAAAAAACAACCACAACTACGTAATTTTTTCATCCTACATCTAGCTAGAATGATCAGCCTATAATCTGACCAGTGCAACATGTACAACATTAGTAATGTGCTCACATACAAGTACAGCTCTTGGCTAACTCCATCAGTCCCATAAAGAATGAATGGAATGGAGGTGAGGATGTTAAGGTCCACAAACACATTAGACTAATGTCAACAAACCAGCCATTATCGACATATTCGGCCAACAGTCTAATGTGTTTGGGAGCATCGGCCAACTGGTGGTCGAGGGAAACGTCGATCGCGCATATCTTATTTCGGACTACTCAAATTGTTCTCCCTGAAATAAGCAGTTGGCAAACATGTCTTTCTTATAGGGAGTGTTGGCTGAGATAAACGTCGGCTGAACGATCGGCATCTAGTGTGTATGGCAAACATGACTTTGTAGAACCCATTCTTGAGAAGACTAGAGGTCCCACCACTGGGATCAGTAAGAAAGCCTGTAGCTTATCAATAGGAGATAACTTACTACAACCTTTTGGACATTTTAATTGATCCATTCCTATACATTATGCTGTAGTGGAAAAGCAGATTTCATCTGAGAGATCCCATAGTTGGGCATTAAATTTACATTCTCCTTCTCAGTTCCTTTCACACTTTGTTTTCTGAACACATACGGTATCTGCACCTGCAACTGAAAAGCTCTTGGTGCATGGACTAGATGTATAAATAGGTGCAATGAAACATAAAAAATATATAATTTAATGGTACATGTGACTAAATGCTCTTCACATTTACCACTTATGGAAGCAAGAAATAGGCCTTACATGGAACAATTGATTGCATAAAATAAGATAAAATAGATAAGATTCACTTTAGGGAAAAGCCCCCATACACTTGCTAGTCATTGGGAAAATGATGATTCGGGCAATCGTTCGACCGATGGCTATCTTGCCCCACTTCTCCATACACAGGAGTCGAGTTCTCCTATGTTCTCTATGAGTAAGTCGACGCCAGACATCTGTGGCAGCACCTTAAGTCAAAAACTGATGATGCCGAATCCTTAACTCCCTAGACAATAACTTAACTCCCAGACAATAATTTATTGGGGGCACCCATATGCAGTAAATTGTGAGTCGAAATCGTCCGGTTCAGCCGATGTTGGTCTAATGTGTATCAGGGCCTAACAGTGCCAAAACAAGTTGGATGAAAGCAAGCTCGGACTGTCCCACGGGGGAACAGGTGAATCCCCTGGTGGCTCTCAGTGCAGAAGTAAGCTTCTGATATCCCAACATGAACAGTACACTTGCTTCACTATGGACAAACAAAAACAGCATCTCATTCATTCAACAAGCTACCTAACTTATTATCTTATAGAAGCAGAGGTAAATTTGTGAAAGAGGATAATGTAATATTTAGATGTAGCTGGACAGTGGACCCCCAGAGTCAATGTTACTGGTGGGCCCTTGCCACTCCAGTCCAAGACTGGATGAAAGGCAACATGCCAGGATATTTAGGCCATCTGGTATGTATGGAAGTGTCAGGCTATGTTGAATTCTAACATGCCTAACATGCCCAGTCCTTTGTTCCCATAGGGAATAAATTGGGTAGAATAGTCTTCAGGCCGAACGCTTGTTCCCCCTTCTTAAGCTGACCATACACATGAGATAACTGTCAGCTGAAAAAAGCTATCTCTCCAAACAACCTATACACACAGCTTTCATCTCGCCAAACTTCAACATTAAGAGAGAAAGGAAACAGCAGCTGGCAGACTTCTCTGACCGCATCTTATCTCCCCTGAAAACAAAAGGATCGGACTTTGAAATTCCAATAATAATCTTTATGGGAGAGAGTCAGGAGGTCCACAAACTCATCAAATGGTCAGCCTGTCCTAGTAAAATTGGTGGCTTTGGCTATATTTTATCTAATGTGCATGAGGGCCTTAAGGGTATGTGCAGACGTTGCAGATTTGCCTGCAGAATTTTCTGCACAGAACCCGTACCTCTTGGCAGAAAACACAGGTGCTTTTTGATGCTTTTTTTCAAGCGTTTTTGTATGCATTTTTGTAAGCTAAATAAGTTGGACTTTTCTTTTTCTAATAAGGAAAATTATAAACCACATTTTCATAAATTCTCCGAGGGACACATAAGCACCCAATGACCCCTTGATGAGACAGTGGTACTATACATAACATGTAACAGAGCCTGGTACTCTGAATTGAAAAATTACTGTTAGTTAATGAAAAATATTGAAGGGGTTGCATGAAATCAGAAAAGGGATTAGCTTTTTTTTCCCCAGACAACGCGCTACGTCTGTCCATGGGCTCAGATTGGTATTAAATAAAATTAGCCCTTAAATACCTCAATATCAGACATGGCCTCTCACCAGAAGTGGTGGTGTTTTTAGAAAACAAAAGTGACCTTTTTCTGATCTCAAAATAAATGACTACTTTCATGAGGGCATACGGGCGGACGGAGTAAAATTATAAAGTAGGTCACTGAGCATTCAGCTGCAGATTACAAAAGTAATCGGTGATTTATTCAGAAATCCTTGGTTTGAGACCAAAAACTTCTTTTCACTTTCTTCCTGGGGTTAAATCTGGTTTACTCGACTCATGGAGAACCATAACACATTGTAACTGCAGACTTAACGGTAGCCGATAGAATACATACAAGGACAGATTAGTGAGATAACAAGGGCTTATTGTGCTTAGTTTTAAGATTTGTGCATGCAACAGGTTGAAAAGTTTAGAGCCAATATTGTCACAGCTGCCCATGGCCATGTAAAGCCACCATTTGGCCAACTCGAACACATCTGCTTCACGCCCCCACCCTATGTCATGCTGTAGCACAGCAGTGGGGAAAACACATCCCTCTGAATGAAACAAGTCACAGCACATTAGTGACCAAATATAGCTATGACTCAAAGCAACACCAAGCCAAGTCCCAAGAAACTCTACAAAAACTCTGAGCTTGAAGACAAAAACAGCAACCGAGAACCCAATAAGGTGACTTATTAACCCACTCAAGATATGAGTCACCATTGGATGCAAACCCAGTGTGCACAGTGTGATTATCAGGCCACTTGTAGGGATTTCCACCACTTATTTCTGACTCAAATTGCCCAGTCAGCAAAACCATAACACTAATGGATGGGAAACTCAGACATCTTTGTAGTTCCATTGTCATCTTATTACTGTGGTAACTTTTTGGATCTCTGCTTATTCTTCAATGAAATTAGACTCAATTACCTGGTTGGTCATTGACAAATGCTTACTATAAAGCCCAAAGTAGAGTCGGAAGCTGCGTCATCACAGGTTGGGTCTTACGTTTTATTACTTATAATATATGGAGATTCTTAGTTTCAGAACTAAAAAAAGACAATTTTGGAAATTATCGAGAGCCACGGTATTTGCCAAAAATTACCTAGAATATGGTATCCAGGTTTCTTCTTCAGAGAGGATGACGACTGGAACTCTACTGGAAGTAGCTGTAAGTGTTGGCGACTTGGCGGATCGCACTAAATAAAATATAATATTTAAGTGCGATCGCAACCCGGGGTCCACCGTGCAGAGATGTAAAACTGCAGCTAATGTGAACAACGGCGAACTGAAGGCAGCGAAGCAGCTACCTAAACGCATAGTGTTAACCGTCACACTGTGTGAGCCGTACGCCAGATACCTAAGGGCCCCGTCACACATAGCGATCCCGATAACAATATGAACTTGTCAGGATCGCTGGTGTGTCGCTACACGATCGCTGGTGAGCTGCCAAACAGGCAGATCTCAGTAGTGGTCAGGACAGTGACTATGCGGGTAACAAGCGATGCACGTCGCTTAGTTACCCGCAGTGTACGTTAGATACCAGCTCGCTGGTGCAGGAAGCTGGTAACCAAGGTAAGCAGCGGGTTTCTAAGCGCCGCCTGGCGCTTAGAAACCCGCTGTTTACCTTCGTTACCAGCTCCCCTGCACCAGCGCGCTGGTATCTAACGTACACATCGGGTTTCTAGGTGCCACGCCGCGCCTAGAAACCTGATGTTTACCTTGGTTACCAGCTCCAGCTTGCTGATAGCTGGTCTCCCGCCTGTCACACGCAGCGATGCGTGCTGGCCAGCGGGAGACCAACAATCAAAAAAATGTCCAGGACATTCCAGAACGATCAGCGATACCTGGCAGGGGGGCCGGTCGCTGATAAGTGTCACACACAGTGATATCACTGGGGAGATCGCTGTTGCGTCACAAAACTTGTGACTCAGCAGCAATCTCGCTATGTGAAATGGGGGCTTAACTCTGATAGCCTCTCAGAGAAGTATGCGTAGGAAGGAGTACCAGGTCAGCTAACCACCAAGTAGCGCAGAACATATAAGTGTGTGCAACATCCAGTTAAAATGACTGGGTATAAGCACATGGGTTGGCTGTGCCCTGAAAACAGCCCGTGCTAACCGCACACGTGGCTGAGACAGACTCTAGGCCAAGAGCAAACATCAAAAACCTGCCTAAGGAAAACTAAGGCACTCATACCAGCAAGCAGAGCGATCGCGTATCCACCCACACACACAATAACAAATGATACTAGCGCACCGACGTGCGCCATTGGGAGCATTTTATACAATATGCTCATGTCCAGGACCTTGCCCGTGGACCAATTCGGAGTTGCCACATCACCATAGCAGCTGACGCCCGAGCACCAATGACAAGGAGCCACATCACGGACATGCTCAGTATGGTGATTTCTGGACTTTGGCTCCAGAGCGTAATGCTGCATGTGTATACCAGTAGTTACTATAGGCTTAGCTGGAGAGCCAGCAGTAACCACACATACAGCACAAGCCTGAGCAAGGCGCTGGGACCGGAGTCTGTGCTGAGCAGTCATCCCAGCGGCGGAGCCTGAATGGGAGACCACAGCACCAGAGAAGGCTTGGGATCTATCCGTGCAGCAGAAAAATCCCAGCGCCTAACAGTAGCAATCCTAAAAGTCAATATTGACCCTGCAACAAGCCTCGCCACATTACTTAGGTTAAAAGCCAAACCAAAATCTCAATTTGGAAACTCACGTTTCAGGGTGTTGAGCCTCCTCAGTGCAAAGCATGAGATCTGACTTGTTTGTATGAGAGTCCTCTGAATGGAGTCTAAGGAGTAACATCCCTCCTTGTGGAGAGTGACATGACTGACATCAAACTCTGGAAACTTGCTGGTGAGAATCAGTAGGAAGACTGACTTGAGTGTTGTAGAATTGCTGGCACTAGGACCATCAATCCTGAAAGTGGATAGTATTGACTGAGAACGGCTTTAGGACCCATTAAAGAAAAGTCAGACACACAATTATCATTGAGCTGAGATCTAAGTCTGTACATGTGCTGCCTTTGGGGGCCATTTTCCTGAAGCCCACAGCCGGGGGAGCAAAGTGCAGAGCGGGGACTCTGCTCCTGTATTGCAATGCTGACATTTTCTTGAAGCCCATCGCATCGACACCCCCTTTCTCCCAGTCGAGGGCCAACAACATTGTCCCACTCCTGCCGCCGTCGACTTCTTGCAACGGTGACATTGCCTCCTGTGACCTCACTCCAGGGCCGCCATGCCCAGGTAAGGTACATTCGGACTATTAGACTCACCTCAATTTTCCTTCAAAATTTTGGGGGAAACACCATCTAACACAATTTATTACCTTAAGTAAATGGTATGTGCACATGTTGAGTATTTGCAGCAGAAATTTCTGTACCATTTCTGCATCTCTTGCGTTTTTTACGTGTATTTTTTTATGTTTCCCCATTCATTAGTTTTGATGAATAAAATAATTGACCTCAGGAATCTTGTTCACTTTACTGGTACTAGGAATTCCTTCAGATTTTGTGAAAAATCTGTGCAGAAAAAAAAATGTGACAAAAAAACTTGACAAATCTGCAACGTGTGCACAGGCCCTAAGGAGGAATGACAAAAAAGAAGATTGTTTTTAAATATTTACAAATATTTTCCAAACTTCATCAATTCAAAAACTACAAGACAGACTTTTCAAGTTCAGACTTGCAAAGGGTTAAGTCTCAAGAAAGCAGTTAGTAGACCATGGAGTATAGCTGTTGTTACTCATAGTGCAGAACAGGTTTTGGATAAGAGACTACCTTCTTTATCTTTCAATAGATTTACTGTGCCTGAAGCAAATGTCAGTATAGGGCTTCCCAAGGCTGGATGTGTAATGTCCATCAAAATGGAGACAGATGGCATTGGCAAGCAAAGACACCTGTTCAGTATTTTTACAGGCAGGCAAAAGAGAGAGTTTATCCGGTTGGGCCACTGAGCAAATTTTTTTTCCTTTCCTGTTAAGCACATTATAACTTATAAATCCATGCGGAGAGGCACAGTTGAACTTGCAGTATTACAGTTATCCGGGCGTGTTTTCACACGCACGCACACATCAGGTCTGACCAGGTAACCTGTTTCTTCACCAGAAGTATTAAAACAATCAAGCGCATGAGTCATATCTTCCTGTATATAAGTGCACAATGTTCTTTTAACTCGTCCTACATTTGCAACTCTAATTACAATCCCTAACAAAAGAAGAACAAAGAACAAGGGTGGAAGAAAGACGTCTTCATTTGCACAATTTTTCTTAAAGAAAAGGATCTGTTTGAGAAACTGCGCCTCTATGTTGCACAGGTTGCATGTGGTATTGCAAGCCAAGCATCATTTCAGTTGCCATACCAGACACTGAACAAGGAGCAAAAATATTTTGGCCAGATATTACTTTGAAATGTATTACATAAGGGGTGTTTTTGTGGCATTTGGTATTTAGGTCAGCGCATTTTTATAAGTGTTTTCCCATTGTGATCTTTTTAGGACTTGAACCATACTACAAAAATTACATTTAACACATTAAAAAAAAATTACAAAAATAGTTGTAAGAAACAAAAAGCTTTTAGTTTGTATAATAATGCTGAAAAACAGAAAAGAGTTTAAGAAAAAAACACTCCACCGAATCTGATGGTCAAACCATGGTGGGAAGAGGCAAAGCTAAAGTGGCCGAACACCTTCAATAGCTGTTAGCTGAATACCAGTTTGGCCAACAATTACCTCTCCGATTCTCACTACAAATAAAATTATATATGTTTCGCACAACATGCTTCATCAAGTGTGATGCTTGGTTCAGCTACGTATGCATGAGTTCTAAATAGGGTGAAAAGGACTCCGATATATTAGATGAAAATCAACTGAAGCCAACAATCAGCCAACCATCTGATGTGTATAATTACCTCTCGACTCTTACCCTATAGATGATATCAGAGAAGAGAAGGATCGGGCAGTATAAATTTCAATGGCTCATACATTCGTTTTCAAAAGAGATAATCTGCTACTATGGGTGTCTGGCAATGCTTTTCTCCTCCTTCCAATGGAAAAACATGCAGAACACTCGTGTGTGTGGGGTAGTCTTGAGCGATATCTGTCTACCCAACAATGCTATGTGTATCTCTATCTATATATTGTTATCTCTCACTTCTGGCATTCATCATCCCTGAAATTCAATTTTGGAAATGAAACATAATTCTTCAATCCCCTGACAAACTTCAATCCCCCGAATACACATAGGCCCCCAAGTTTTCATAGGACTCTTTAGTTGCACTATTATACATATTTATCAGATCACCATTTTTTAAATACGGTATCTGATTCTTCCCATTTATCACGTAAAGGACATTAAATTAACCCAACCCCATGAAGTAAAAAGGAAGATAGATGGGTGGATCCAACCTAACCACCATTGAGATACACTGGATAATTGATATCATTACGATTTGGAAGAACTGAAAAAAATAATCACTTAGCCCAACCAATCAATGCAAAAGTCTGTGAGAGGTCAGGACTATTTTATTTATTTACTATGAGCCTAAGGGTACCGTCACCTGGGCCACCATCAGGGCATTACAGCCCTGACTGGCGTATGGGGCCCGATCAGCAGATGGGGCCCGCATCGGGCCCGTCACCTCTACCCATCGGGCCCCACTGCCCCGCCCCCATCGTCAGGATTCTGCCGATCAAGTAACTGAACCTGCGTCCAGAACGCAGGTTCAGTTACTCTATTACCATGCGAGCCGTACGGCAATAGGTAACGCTGCCAGCCAATCGGAGGCTGTCAGCTGACGTCAGCGCGCGCGCGTCACCAGCGCCTGACGTCATTGTCAGTCGCCGGCGAGTGCGCACTTTCTCTGAGGTATAGATCGCTCACCGCTGGAGCGCGGCAAGGTAAGAGGAAAGGTTTTTTTTTTTTTAATTAACATTGAAAGCGGCAAGCCGGGCCCGGCAGGATGGAGACGGGGCAGAATTGGACATACAGACAGGGGACAGAATGGAGACACTGGGGGCAGAATGAAAGTCATCGAGGCTGGATTGGAGGCACAGGGTGCAGGATTGGAGGCAATGGGGGCATGATTGGAGGCCGTGGGTGCAGGATTGGAGGCAATGGGTGCACAATTTGAGGCACAGGGGGCACGATTGGAGGCACAGGGTGCAGGATTGGAGGCACAGTGTGCACGATTGGAGACACTGGGGGCAGGATTGGAGGCACAGGGTGCAGGATTGGAGGCACTGGGTGCACGATTGGAGGCACAGGGGCAGGATTGGAGACACAGGGGGCAGGATTGGAGACACTGGGGCAGGATTGGAGACGGGGCAGGATTGGAGACGGGGCAGGATTGGAGACATTGGGGGCAGGATTGGAGACACAGGGGGCAGGATTGGAGACACTGGGGGCAGGATTGGAGACACTCGGGGCAGGATTGGAGGCACTGGGTGCACGATTGGAGGCACTGGGGGCAGGATTGGAGACACTGGGGGCAGGATTGGAGACACGGGGCAGGATTGGAGACACTGGGGGGCAGGATTGGAGACACTGGGGGCATGATTGGAGGCACTGGGCACATGATTGGAGATACTGGGGGCAGAATGGAGACACGTTGGAGGATGAAAGACATGGGGGCATGATTGGAGACACGGGGCAGAATGGAGACACGGGGCAGAATGGAGACACAGGGGGCCTTATTGGAGACACAGGGGCAGGATTGGAGACACTGGGGCAGGATTGGAGACACTGGGGGCAGGATTGGAGACACTGGGGAGGGATAAAAGACATGGGGGCTGGGTTGGAGACAGATGGGGCAGGATTGGAGAGAGATGGGGCAAGATTGGAGACAGATGGGGCAGGACTGGAGACAGATGGGGCAGGATCATGGGGCAGCATGGGGAGATAATATGGGGCAGAATGGATACTCATGAGGGCGGGATGGGAAAACATGGCTGAAGCCAGGAATGAGACACACGGGGCAAGGATGAGGGATATTATTACCATAGGGGCTAATTAATGGATGATACTACTGCAGTGATGTATTTATTTTATTTTTTTGAGAATACTGTTTTAAATGGGGGGAGGTCCTGTTACTGTGCAGAGCGACACTATGTCGCCTTTTTTCTTCATGTGGTGTAATGTAGAAGTTGGGAAAAAAATAAGTAATGTGTTCTGCAAGTGGAGCTCTAGATAACTGTAATTTCCTGCAGAGACGAGCCCTGGCTGGAAGAAGTGATGGCGGTCTGTGCTGGATGAAAGATGAAAAGCAAAGATGAAGGACTTCACCTAGAGACGTCACTGGTGAGTCAGTGTTACCTATACACTGACACTATACACTGTATACTATATACAGAAGTCATATGTACAATGTCACCAGTGATCACTGTATTACCTGTACACAGACACTGCATATTAAGTACAGATCTCCTGTGTATAGTGGCACTTATGGTGATAGTATTGTGGGTTTTTTTTTATTACTGATCAGTATTGTAGTATTCAGTCACTATGTAGTGGTAATATGTGGTCTGGACATGGTGTTGCGGTATTTGTCCCTTGTATGTGATATTATTCGGTCACTGTGGTGGTAATATGTGGTCTGGACATGGTGTGGCGGTATTTGTTCCTTGTATGTGATATTATTTGGTCACTTTGAGGTGGTAATATGTGGTCTGGTCATGGTGTTGCGGTATTTGTCCCTTGTATGTGATATTATTCGGTCACTGTGGTGACTGGTCATGGTGCTGTGGTATTTGTTCCTTGTATGTGATATTATTGGTCATTTTAAAAATTGAAAAATAACTAAAAATATACCTAAATTGTATTGGATATTTTAACAAATATTTAATAGGTTACAGTAGAGTAAGGCCCGGCCAAAAGTGTCTACCGTGTTATGGTGGCGGCTTAAAAAAATCTTTTGGCCAAAACAAGAGCTGCTGGTTATATGTGTGATCTGGTGATGGGAACTGTTATTGTGTGATTGGTAAGAAGTGGAGTTTTTCCAAGAGAAAGCGGTGGGACTGTGGACAGTTCGAGGGGTGGAGGCGGGGCTGGGGTAGAGCCTGGGCGGAGTCTCAAGGGGGCCCCGAAAATTTTGCCCGTATGGGGCCACGAAATTCCTAGTGGCAGCCCTAACCGTCACACTCAGCGACACTACAGCGATCCCGACAACGATACGACCTGCCAGGGATCATTGCTGCGTCGCTATGTGGTCGCTGGTGAGATGCCAAACAGTCAGATCTTCCCAACGAAGCAGCAACGATCGGTGACCCGTAGCGACCTGTGTAACTATGTCCACTCCTATGTGTCTCGGTTCTGAGTCGCCAACGAGGTCGTTAGTAAAGGTGTCAAACACACCGATGCATGCTACCCAGCAGGACCTCAAAGATCAAAAAAGGTCCAGGCCATTCCGACATGACCAGCGATCTCACAGCAGGGGCCTGGTCGCTGCTATGTGTCAAACGTAGCGAGATCGCTGCTGAGGTCGCTGTTGCGTCACAAAACTTGTCACTCAGCAGTGATCTCGCTAGCGATCTCGCTTAGTGTGACGGGGGCTTATGAACTAACATGAAGGTAATTACTTGCTACCTGCCGGTTGTGCCTGGCATTGATCTCTGCCGCTTCAGAGAGGTCACAGATGACTCCTGCCAGTGATTCAGTGACTTCTTCTGATGTCACGTTGATAGAGCAGCTTCTAATCTACCACTCTGAACTGTTGTTGGGACATGACTATCAACATCATGCTGATTGACAGCTGGCTCCCTGCTGCCTTACTGCAGGGAGCTGGCTGTCAATCAACATGATTTAGGCAGAGCAGCCTAGAAGTGGAAAAACTGTTGTGTTGACTTGAAGGAGCAGAATCTCCGGTCCATAACCGCTCTGTGCCAGCACCAGGAAGAACAGCCAGATAGTTATGTCCACCCCAACAGCTGCAGGAACCTTTCCTTGCAACCAGAAAAAAATTAAAACCTGTCCATTTATAATGACCACGGACAAGATAAAGATCCACAACTCCCATCAGGACTACAAGATCCCAGGTACTTTCAGCTACATCACATCTAATGTGGTGTACCTAATTATTTGTACTAAATGTCCAACTGGGGGCCTGTATGTGGGGGAGACCGGGCAAAAACTGAGAACAAGGATGAATTCTCATCGCCACACAATAAGAGAAAAAAGAATGGATCTACCTGTGGCCAAACACTTTTGTATCCCCGGTCATAGCATGATGGACATGAAATTACTTGTATTAAAAGCTTACTTTAAGTCTGAGAGAGACAGAAAGGTTTGGGACTATAAACTCATGACGACCTTTGACACACTCAGTGCTGGAATGAATGTGTCACATGGATTTATGTCTTTTTACATCAATTAAGGAATTTGCTCTTCAGACCTTCTGAGGGCATCACAACAATACCAGACCCCAATCAGAGGACAATAAAACTTTCACACTCCTTATCTATGAACTGTTCCAATATTTATGTTCATCTCTATCTCCCATAATGACAGTTATGCTTCATGTCACTTGTCTTACCTATTGCATTGTTTCTGTGCTGTGTTGTGTATAAATATGTGATTCTTCAGATTTTGTATTAGTCTTTGCCTGATGAAGAGACCTGAGTAGTCTTGAAAGCTTGCAATTTGTTACCATCTTTTCAGATAGCCATTAAAAGGTATCAACCACTGAGGACTCTCAATTCTAAATATTTTTCTATCTACTGGCTAACACGGTACGAAGATACACATCTTTCCTGTATCAACTACCTGCCTGTCACTTCTTAGGACCATAGTAAAAAAAATAAAATCGTCCCGGATAGTCCCCTTTAATCCATCCTGCATAGGTACATCCATACTCAATGAAAATACTATGTGGTTGTTGTATTTCTGCTGACAGCTTGGAGAGACCAATATATAATGTATTCTATGGATATCAGTCAGCTTACCTTCATTGGGATGGGTGGTGGCAGCTTAAGGTGAACAACCCCCTTTAATTATTATGAGCAGTAGAACAGATTTGTTTATGTAGGTCACTAGACTCAACCAATGTTCTTTATGCCAAAATGTCACCATAAATAAGCTTCCTATTGCATAAGACACTCGACATACCAGTACATTAAAGTGCTAAATTGAAAAGCACGGGTCCTTGAGAAGAGACAGCTTTGATCCTGACTTTTTTTTTAATTGCAGGTCAACCTACAAAATATGTATAAATTATATGGATGAGAAAAATAAAATCATGATGATACTTCAAGAAAAATCGTCAACATCACGACAACAGTAACCGTTTCAGAGAAATTAATTTTAAGCGAATGCTGAATCATCCTCGGCGGAAAAAAAAAGTTTATGGAAGAAGTTCATGTGCTGCCGGTCCCAGTGGGGAGAGGAGAGACAGTTGTTGGGAGGAGGGAAGGGAGGATATGGGGTGGGGAGAAAGTAGCGCAAAAGCAAGGCTGAAATTCAAGGAAATAGGCATGTCTTGGTGTTAAAAGGAAACTACAGCAAGGCATGACAGCTGCTTTGGGGGTCAAAGGCCATTACTTGTGCATTCATGGGCTTAACTGTTAGAAGGCAGCACCTGCCAGCTTCAGGGTGTGTCTGGAATATTCACTGTTGACATGTGACCAGGAGCGAGGAGAGGGGAAGGAAAGTAGAAAATAGGGGGGATTATATAGTAATGAAAACAAAACATAAGATTGCATAGAGAGGTGAGGGTGCGACCGGCCTGGAGTTTATTTAACAGGCACGCAGCAGCAAGAACATTAGTAAAGTACTTGGAGGAAGGGGAAACCAGGAAAAAATAATCATTGTAGGAACATTGACGAGAATGTAAAAGGTCTACGGTGTATGTATGATAAAGCCATGGAGCTCCCTTATTTTATGCTATGAAGAAGGATCATAATTGATCCGAAACGCGTTTTTGACGTGATGTTATCTACATTGGATCATGGAAGCTGGAAGTCTTTTGTCTTTTCCAGGTATATTTGCTCTGAAGATCTCACCTAATTATTTTCTGTCCAGTGAACCACATGAAGTTTATAAACCTTCGAGCTTGTAGGGACCATGCTAGAGCCCCATGTACAATATCTCCTTCGCACTGGCGGACAAAGCCAGAAAAGGGCCCCTTTGCAAGAATAATACATGGGCCCTTTCCAGCCCAAGATCTCCTAAAAATGCAAAATTGCACCTGCTTTGGAGGCATAAATGGGCCCCTGTTATGTTACGGTAGCTGAGGAGTGCAGGCAAAAAAGGAAATACACCAGAGCAGTTGGAATCTATGAGATTGCAGTACCCTGACTAACCACCGCAACTAGAGGCAGCCGTGGAGCGTTCCTACGTTGGTCCTAGACGCCTCGTCACAGCCTGAGAAACTAACTACACCTAAAGATAGAAATAGGAAAGCTATCTGCCCCGGAGCAGAACCCCAAAGATAATAGAAAGCCCCCAAACATGTAATGGCGGTTAGACAAGAGGAAATACTGACACAGAAAGAAAATAGTATGAGCAAACGCTGGGGCCCAAACTATCTAAATAGAAAAGGACAGGAAGGGTACTTACTGCAATCCCAGAAAACCCTGAAAAACACCAACTCTACTAATTTCAAAATCACCTGAGATCACACGACATCTACCACCTAAATTAGTTCTCTGGTGTAACAAAAACAGCAGCCACTGAAAAAACTGGAAAAAGCAAAAGTACAAAACACAGTGGCTGAACAAAACTGAGAGGGCAAAAGCCCCCTGAGGGGACCCAGAAGGCCCCCACAGAAGTGCAGGACAAAATGCAAAAATATAGCAAAAACACAAAATAAGAAATTGTCTTATCTGATAGCAGGAGATGCAGACACGACACAGCAGGCTACAAGGGAAACTGGAAAGAAGGATTCAGACCAGAACAATTGATCACCGGCAACCCTGATGGGAAAATGATTCCCTTAAATAAGACCAATCAGTAACACCTGATTCCCAGTCCTCACAATCCTCACTAGTACCGCTTGTAACCACCAGAGGGAGCCTCTGCTCAGAACTCATCTCAAACCCATTCACAACAGTACCCCCCCTTGAGGAGGGGTCACCGAACCCTCACTTGAGCAACCAGGTCGGTCAGGATGAGTTCTATGATACGCACGGATAAGTCTCCTAGCATGGATGTCCGAAGCAAACACCCAAGAATTATCTTCCTGACCATAACCTCTCCATTTAACCAAATACTGGAGTCTTCGTCTAGAAAAACGAGAATCCAATATTTTCTCAACCACATACTCCAGATTGCCCTCAACCAAAACAGGGTCAGGAGGCGCAGCAGCAGGAACCACTGGCTCAACAAACCTCTTCAACAAGGACTTGTGGAACACGTTATGGATCTTAAATGTCCCTGGAAGAAGCAAACGAAAAGAAACAGGATTAATAATCTCCATGATCTTATAAGGTCCAATGAACCTAGGCTTAAATTTAGGAGATGCTACTCTCATAGGAATATTCTTTGAGGACAACCAGACCAAGTTCCCCACTTTAAACCGAGGACCATCAGTCCTATGCCGGTTAGCAAACCGCTGGTCCTTCTCCTGAGAGAGGGACAACCTCTCCACTACCTGGTCCCAAATCTGCTGCATACGCTCAACAACAGAGTCAACACCTGGACAGACAGAAGCCTCCGTCTGTCCTGAAGAAAATCGAGGGTGAAACCCAGAATTACAGAAAAACGGAGACATCAAAGTGGCAGAGCTAGCCCTATTATTAAGAGCAAACTCAGCCAAAGGCAAAAAAGAGACCCAGTCATCCTGATCAGCAGACACAAAGCATCTTAGATAAGTCTCCAATGTCTGGTTTGTTCTCTCAGTTTGACCATTGGTCTGAGGATGAAATGCCGAGGAGAAAGACAATTGAACACCCAGTTTAGAACAAAAAGTCCTCCAAAATCTGGAAACAAACTGGACTCCTCTGTCAGACACAATGTTCTCAGGAATGCCGTGTAAACGAACCACGTGCTGAAGGAACAACGGCACCAATTCAGAGGAGGAAGGCAACTTAGGTAATGGCACAAGATGTATCATTTTGGAAAACCTATCACAAATTACCCAGATGGTGGTCATTCTCTGAGAAACAGGAAGATCGGAAATGAAATCCATAGAGATATGGGTCCATGGTCTCTTGGGCACAGGCAATGGCATCAACAAACCACTAGAGCGAGAGCAAGGCTTGGAGCGAGAGCAAGTCCCGCAGGACTGCACAAATTCCCTGACATCGCGAGACAAGGTAGGCCACCAAAAGGACCGACTAACCAAGTCTCTGGTACCAAAAATTCCGGGATGCCCAGCCAATGCGGAACAATGAATCTCAGACATCACACTCTTTTTCCATTGGTCCGGGACAAACAATTTTCCAACAGGGCAGCGCTCGGGCCTATCCTCCTGACACCCCTCCAGAGCAAGTCTCAAATTGGGCGAGATGGCGGAAAGAACTACACCCTCCTTCAAAATAACAGAGGGATCAGATAGCTCAGGAGAGTCCGCAAGGAAACTCCTCGAGAGGGCATCCCCCTTAACACTCTTAGTGCCAGGAAGAAAGGAAACCACAAAATTAAAACGTGTGAAAAACAAGGCCCACCTGGCCTGTCTAGGATTGAGTCGCTTGGCAGATTCCAGATAGACCAGATTCTTATGGTCCGTAAGGACCACCACCTGATGTTTGGCTCCCTCCAGCCAATGTCTCCACTCTTCAAAAGCCCACTTCATGGCCAATAACTCCCGATTACCCACGTCATAATTACGTTCAGTAGGAGAAAATTTTCGAGAGAAAAAGGCACAAGGGTTACTTTTAGAGGTCTCTGGATCTTTTTGGGACAAAACGGCACCTGCCCCAATTTCAGAGGCATCAACCTCCACCTGAAATGGCAGAGAAACATCAGGCTGCCGTAGAACAGGAGCAGAAGTGAATCTCTGCTTAAGTTCCTGAAACGCAGAGACTGCCTCAGGAGGCCAATTCACCACATCAGAACCCTTTCTGGTCAAATCAGTTAATGGTTTAACAATAACCGAGAAATTACCAATAAATTTATGATAAAAATTGGCAAAACCCAAAAATCTCTGAAGAGCCTTTAATGAAGTAGGTTGGACCCAATCACAGATGGCCTGAACCTTGACCGGGTCCATTTCAATAACAGATGGGGACAAAATGAATCCCAGAAATGAGATCTTCTGTACGCCAAAAAGACACTTTGATCCCTTCACATACAGAGTATTCTCTCTCAAAATCTGGAATACAGTTCGAACATGTTTCACATGAGAGTCCCAGTCATTAGAAAAAATCAAGATATCATCCAAATAAACAATCAGAAACTTGTCCACAAAATCCCTGAAAATGTCATTCATGAAGGACTGGAAGACGGAAGGAGCATTAGTGAGCCCAAAGGGCATCACAAGGTACTCAAAATGCCCTTCAGGGGTGTTAAATGCCGTCTTCCATTCATCCCCGTGCTTAATGCGAATAAGGTTATACGCCCCCCTGAGGTCAAGCTTGGTAAACCAAGTAGCGTTTTTCACCCTGGAAAACAGGTCAGAAATCAAGGGTAACGGGTATTGATATTTCACAGTAATATTGTTCAAGAGACGATAATCAATACACGGCCTTAATGAACCATCTCTTTTGGCCACAAAGAAAAAACCGGCACCTAAGGGTGAAGAGGATGGTCTGATATGACCCTTCTCCAATGATTCCTTGATATAAGACCGCATAGCGTCATGTTCAGGTACAGACAAGTTAAAAAGGCGACCCTTAGGGAATTTACTACCTGGCACTAATTCAAAGCGCAGTCATAGCTCCTATGGGGAGGTAAGGATGCAGATTTACTTTCGCTAAACACATCAGAAAAATCAAACAAAAAGTCAGGAACATCCTCAGCCTGGGGGGAGGCAGAAAAACAGGAGTGTTGGCACTAACACATTGGCAGCCCCAACTGGTTACAGACACAGATTTCCAATCCAAAACAGGATTATGAGACTGTAACCAAGGGAAACCCAGCACTATAATGTCATGCAGATTATATAGAACCAAAAATTTGCAGCACTCCTGGTGATCAGGTTCAACCCTCATTATCACCTGAGTAGAAAACTGGGGTTTATTCTCAGCCAAAGGGGTAGAATCGATCCCCAGTAAAGGAATAGACTTCTGTAGGGGTATCAAGGAAAACCCACAACGTTTAGCAAAATCATAATCCATCAGGTTAATAGCTGCTCCAGAATCAACGAAAGCCTGAGCAGAAAATGAGGACAGAGAGCATATCAGAGTGACAGTTAATAAAAACTTAGTCTGAACACTACCCAAGACAACTGAGCGTGCAAAATGTCTTCCCCGCTTAGGGCAGACTGAAATAGCATGAGAGGCATCACCACAGTAGAAACATAACCCATTGCGCTTTCGAAACTCATGACGCTGTGCCCCAGACACCACTCCATCACACTGCATGGGCTCAGCAGCTGGCTCACAAGGCAACACCACTCCACGCATACTTCTCCGCTCACGCAAACGTCTGTCAATTTGAATCGCTAATGACATAGAATCATTGAGACCAGAGGGGACAGGGAATCCCACCATAACATCCTTTACATTATCCGACAGACCCTTCCGGAAAAGGGCCGCCAAAGCGTCGTCATTCCATTTGGTCAGGACTGCCCACCTACGGAATCTCTGACAGTATAACTCAGCGTCATCAAGCCCCTGATTTAATGCCAACAAGGCTTTTTCAGCTTGATCAGTGACATTAGGCTCATCGTACAATAACCCCAAAGCCTGAAAAAATGCATCAACATCACTCAAAACAGGATCCCCAGGTATCAGGGAAAAAGCCCAATCCTGAGGATCGCCGCGCAGGAGAGAGATGATAATTTGAACCTGCTGCGCTGCGTTTCCTGAGGACTTAGATTTTAAGGCAAGAAACAATTTACAATTATTTTTGAAATTCTGAAACTTAGCTCGATCCCCTAAAAACAAATCTGGCATGGGGATCCTAGGTTCCACAACAGGCAACCTAGCAAGATATGCAGCAATACTCTGAACCTCAGTGGCAAGCTGATCCACACGGCCAGACAACTGTGCAAACTCCATTGGGAGAAAAGATCCTCCCCAGCACCCAGAGATACAGAGGGAAAAAAAAAAAAAAATGCAACAAACAGAAAAATATCTCTGACAACTTTTCTTCCTTCAAAATATTTTTTCCCTTCTGTGAGTACCATACAATTTTTATGGCCGGTGATACTGTTATGTTACGGTAGCTGAGGAGTGCAGGCAAAAAAGGAAATACACCAGAGCAGTTGGAATCTATGAGATTGCAGTACCCTGACTAACCACCGCAACTAGAGGCAGCCGTGGAGCGTACCTACGTTGGTCCTAGACGCCTCGTCACAGCCTGAGAAACTAACTACACCTAAAGATAGAAATAGGAAAGCTATCTGCCCCGGAGCAGAACCCCAAAGATAATAGAAAGCCCCCAAACATGTAATGGCGGTTAGACAAGAGGAAATACTGACACAGAAAGAAAATAGTATGAGCAAACGCTGGGGCCCAAACTATCTAAATAGAAAAGGACAGGAAGGGTACTTACTGCAATCCCAGAAAACCCTGAAAAACACCAACTCTACTAATTTCAAAATCACCTGAGATCACACGACCTCTACCACCTAAATTAGTTCTCTGGTGTAACAAAAACAGCAGCCACTGAAAAAACTGGAAAAAGCAAAAGTACAAAACACAGTGGCTGAACAAAACTGAGAGGGCAAAAGCCCCCGGAGGGGACCCAGAAGGCCCCCACAGAAGTGCAGGACAAAATGCAAAAATATAGCAAAAACACAAAATAAGAAATTGTCTTATCTGATAGCAGGAGATGCAGACACGACACAGCAGGCTACAAGGGAAATTGGAAAGAAGGATTCAGACCAGAACAATTGATCACCGGCAACCCTGATGGGAAAATGATTCCCTTAAATAAGACCAATCAGTAACACCTGATTCCCAGTCCTCACAATCCTCACTAGTACCGCTTGTAACCACCAGAGGGAGCCTCTGCTCAGAACTCATCTCAAACCCATTCACAACAGGCCCCCTCACCTGTTGGGCCCCTGTTTGGCTGCACAGGTTGCACCAATGATATGTCCTCTGGAATTCTAATACGTCTGTTTATCCACCACTAGTGATGGGCGAACCCCCTGAAGTTCGGGATGGTCAGGTTCATCCGAGTTTTTTGTAAATTTCGAGTTCTGTGCCGGAGATGACACGACCTTGCGTCCGAACCCCAAACTTGGACTTTACAAATATGGGCCCATTATTATAATTATACTTACCTGACGTCACCGCATGAACACTGCCGGAAAAAGCCAAAGACTGTCGAGTGCAGTGAATACTGCCGGCAGTTAATGAGCGGCCCCGAAAGCAGATGCGTCCAGAAGACAGCGGAACAGGAGGATGCGTCGCTGGACAGGAAAACGCGTCGCTTGACAGGTAAGTATAATTAATGGCCCTGGACCCGAACTGTAACACTGGTTTCTCATGGAAACCCACGTTCGAGACCTTGTGACCGAACACTATGTGCTGCCACTTCACCACCACCGAAGCTACTGTAATCCCCTGACCTAAGGTCTCCTTCCCCATCATCCTGTAGAATGTAAGCCTGCAAGGGCAGGGTCGTCTTCCCTCTATATCAGTCCATCATTGATGGTTTTTTTACTGTCAACTATATCTGTAATTTGTATGTAACCCTTCTCATGTACAGCACCATGGAATCATTGGTGCTATATAAATAAATAATAGTAAAATAATAATATACGTTACCTTTATGATGTAACTTTCAATTAATTTGTCTGCCGAGCTCGACCATGTTCACTTATGGCTAATCTCTGCCTACTTTTCAAACCTTGGAAGAGCTGACCGGGACTGGCTTAATTGCCATATCTATACATACTACGTAACGTTACTCAATAAATAATATCCAGGTATAGTTTTTTCTTTAGATTTCTGGTTCATGAGTCAATAATTGTTCCATTAGGATGACAATTAACTCATTATCATAAACATAGCTATATGCATGTACTTTTCTCATATAGTTTCTATTTATTTTTTTGGGGGGAGGGAATGTAAAAGGTCTTAAAGAAGCATGTACCAGACCAACATTCTCTGCTTACAGTTTTTCCCGTTACCATCAATCTTCTTGTATTCCACATGTAATCTCACTGAGCTGTCCCATCTGGAAGACACATGTGCCTCAGTGCAAAGCAATTCTGCAAATCTGAGCAAATGTGGCTGAAGGCACTGGAATTCCTGGCACGTAAGCCAGTTGTGGAAGGCTATGGTAGAACAATGATCATTGTAGACATGCACAAGAGATCCCATCTTGGTCACATGTCCTAATCCTAACTTGTGACTCCACGCAGGAAAAGAAACAGCACTTGGAGGTTTCCACACACACACTGCTAAGTGATGGCAAATGGTTCATTTCTCAGTTGTTAGTTATGGCAATGTTAGATCATACTCACCCATTGAAACCGTTAATTTCAGATTATTTGCAGTTTTGAAAAAAAAAATTCTAAAACCCAGACCCATAACTACTCTTACGTTTTTTGCCAAATATCACAAGTAAATTTAAAAGGGGAAAATTCACTGGATCTTTTAATTTAAATCAAGTCACTCCTCCAATTGACGCTACTCCACTGATTCTAGAACAGTTTTACTTTTTATTTTGTGCCCCTTGGTTCCAAAGCTATGCCCCCTAGTAATAAAGCTGTAATTTTTCTCTTCATCAAACTGGGCGTATACCACAGTACTACTCTGTGGGCGTAGCCGTGTTTTTATTGGCCAGGGTCAGAGGAGAAAAAGCACACGCCCACAGTGAAGTTCTGTGGTACACGCTTAGGCAGTTAAAGGGACAATTTGCATCTGTATTTCTTTGGCGCATAACTTTGGAATGAAGGGACATAGAAGAAAAAGAAAAACCATTCCAGAATCAGAAGAGCAGCATGAATTGGAGCAGGAACTCAGTTTAAATTAAAAATTCAGTGAAAGGTCCCCTTTAAAATGTAGGGATTTTTGTAAGGTACACCTTTTACATGTTTCCTTATTTTGTATTGATACATAAGTAAGGATATCAGGATAATAGAATAATTGTTCAATAAATGGACTTCATGTCATGTGATCTCTAAACTCGAAATGTGTTTTTATGATTGGTTGTCACCCGACAGGAAACTTATATACAAAAGTGGAAACATCTCCATATCAACCCAGTGCAAGCAACATATTTTTTTCAGAAGTTCAGAAATAAGAAAAAAAAAGAGATTCCTGGCTGCCACTTACTCCACTTTCTCTTAAAAAAATAAACACAGGTACCCTTGGCTTAAAGAAGGTTCCTCCGTTTCAAAAACCCCCTCTCCCTCCCAGCTCCAGTTTGTTTAAAAAAAAAAAAAAAAAGAGCTTCACTCACCCTTCCCGGGTCCAGCTTAGACTGGTTTCCATTAGCCTTCGGGGGCTCTGCGGAGAGCTGCGTACTTCCTCCATTAAGCTCCGCCTACGTCCGCATACTTCTGCATGCGTCCTGCGTACCTAACTTTAACATTGGGCACGTAGGACATGCGGATGTATGCAGATGCGTCGTTTTGAGGTGCTCGCCGAACGCAAAAAATGCAACATGTTGCGTTCCCGTGCGTTCGGCGGGCGCGTCAAAATGACGCATCCACATACATCCGCATGTCCTGCATACCCAACGTTAAAGATAGGTCCTCAAGATGCATGCAGAAGTATGCGGACGTAGGCGGAGCTTAACGGAGGAAGTACGTAGCCCTCCGCAGAGCCCCTGAACACTAATGTGAACTTAGCCTTAGAGTTTTGGCCACTGCTTCTGGTGTCAGTAATTGTCTGCAGTACTGATGTGACGTAAACAACACTGCAGCCAATGAGTGAGCTCAGCGGCTCTGTCAGAGTTGATGGCATGAGTTGAGCTCACTGATTGGCTGCAGCACTGTCAACATGACGTCAGCGCTGCAGACAATAACAGACACGGACAGCAGTGGTGGACACTCAGTGCAGGATCCGGTAGGGTGAGTAAAACCCAGCTTGTTTTATCAAAACAAACTGCAGCTGAGGTTTTCCATTTTCAGAAACTGAGCATGCGAGCCTACTGGGTAGGAGTAGCAGCTGATATAACAAGCATTATCCTGACAGATATTGGGACAATTTAGGGCCATTTTCACACATTGAACACACATACCAGGTTGCGAACTGAGGCATACAGGAGGCTGCTGAGTTTGGGTCAGAAGTCCCAGCGCATCAGGTCCATACATGACACTCCATAGTCGGACAATAAATATCGAATGTATGAAACCAGCCTTAGGCCGGGGTCAGACTGGAGTATGGCATCGGATGCGAGAGCATCGGACGCGATATGTTAATGACCCTCGGCTCCTGCTTTGCTGCGTGCGGGAGCCAAGTATCATGCGACTGTGCTCCGAGCCTCTCGCACAGAGCGGAGGAGGCAGAGAAACTAATTTCTCTATCTCCTCCATTACTGGCGTCAGCGTATATCGCACAACACTCGGATGATATCCGAGTGATGTGCGCTGTGTCACTCGCACCCATAGGCTTATGTGGGTGCGAGTGCCCCGAGACTCGACCGAGTGTCGGTGCAAATTGCAGCATGCTGTGATTTCACTCAGACGCTGAAAACGGCCGAGAAAAGTAACGTTTATGGGAGTTGCCCCATAGATAAATACTGGTCCGAGTGCTATGTGATGTTTTATCGCATAGCACTTGTCCGTATTCCTCGCAAGCGTGACGCCTGCCTTAGCCTGATATCTGCACATCTATAGTGCTGATACAAATTTTTGGAAGTCACCAAATAATCTCCTTCACTTCACCAATCTAAAAATGAATTGATCCATCCAAATGTGTCAAAATGGAAGCCAAGTATGCAGTAAAGATTGCCAAGAATGCCAGTTCAATATTCATTTCCCTATTGATACCTTCATTTATAGAGGATAAGTCACCAGATTAAAAGTGGCCTTCTTTTTTAAACCACAATATCATTCCAGAGATACGGGTATTTTTATTTAGTGTTAACTGTTATCTTCTCCGAGAGGGCGTGGCTCACAGGGTAATTATGCAGAGCAGCCTAAAGACACACCCCAGAGGATCCTATGAACCACACCCCCTTAATGAAGACCATATAAACTATCTCTAAATAAAAAGCTTAATATCTCAGGAGCCATACAGCCGATTTAAAAAAAAAACAAGACAAGGATTTCTCATGGGAGCAGCAGGAATAAAATAAGACTAAAAACTGAACACTTTTGATCAGGTGACAAGTCCCCTTTAAATATATTATCTTATAATCACCGTCTAAGGTTGTTAAAGTTTATGAGAGAGCCATGATAATTCTCAAGCAAAATAAAAGTTGCACACGTTACTTGCAAGTGGTGGAATTTTAATGATTTTCAACGTAAAAATGAAGGTAACAAGGTATTTATGTTGTGGATTGCAACAGACCTAACATACTCTGGATCTAAGAGTTAATTGTACAAAGTAAACCTTCATTACAGGGCTGTCTTGTAATAGATTAGGTCTGTAGGCGCTACTCCCCCAACCAACCCCTCCAAACACACTAGAGCTTGTCCTGCCAGGCAGAGGCCTGGATCAGATTTCATCTACCACCTCCTCCCTCTTCTCCTCCAGCCTGACTCCCCTCCCCCTCGCCTCCCGCTGGTGTCTTCTTTCCATGTGACCTTGCAAAGGCTTGATTTACTGGAATCATAGACCCCCTAGAAAGGCAGGGAGAGGAAGAGTGGGAGGAGAGACACAGGGTATTGCACAACAAAAGCTAACTCCAGGTCTCTCCCAGCCAGACACCAATAAACAGCAGCTCCAGCTCAGGGGTACACCTATGCCAGGTGGCGGGGAGGGTGGACTACACGTACAGGAGACTGGGCAGCGGTTTTATCTAATGCATACAAATGCTCTCACACACACAGATAAATGAACCACAAGATACGGGATGAACCAGTGATTGTTGTCAGAAAGCAGATAAAAAAAGAGTACAGAGTTCGCCAACTGTCAAAAACACAATATTATACATCTGACACATCGATATGATGATCAACATTTTTGCCATCTAGATATCGCTGTAGAAAAATCAAGATGATAAAAGGTGAAAATCTGTTCTTCATATTCCTATGTTTATTATATGTGGTTTCAAAGAAATCACAACTTCATCTATGCCAGGGTTCCCAATCGGAAGGCTCTATTTTGATCTTTGACGATACTTGGAATTGGATGGACACAACTTTTTAAAAGTTTGAGCTGGAATTGGGTGGACACAACTTTCTAAAAGTTTGAGCTGGAATTGGGTGGACACAACTTTCTAAAAGTTTGAGCTGGAATTGTGTGGACACAACTTTCTAAAGTTTGAGCCGGAATTGGGTGGACACAACTTTCTAAAAGTTTGAGCTGGAATTGGGTGGACACAGCTTTCTAAAAGTTTGAGCCGGAATTGGGTGGATACAGCTTTCTAAAAGTTTGAGCTGGAATTGGGTGGACACAACTTTCTAAAAGTTTGAGCCGGAATTGGGTGGACACAACTTTCTAAAAGTTTGAGCCGGAATTGGGTGGATACAGCTTTCTAAAAGTTTGAGCTGGAATTGGGTGGACACAACTTTCTAAAAGTTTGAGCCGGAATTGGGTGGACACAACTTTCTAAAAGTTTGAGCTGGAATTGGGTGGACACAGCTTTCTAAAAGTTTGAGCTGGAATTGGGTGGACACAGCTTTCTAAAAGTTTGAGCTGGAATTTGGTGGACACAGCTTTCTAAAAGTTTGAGCCGGAATTGGGTGGACACAACTTTCTAAAAGTTTGAGCTGGAATTGGGTGGACACAGCTTTCTAAAAGTTTGAGCTGGAATTGGGTGGACACAACTTTCTAAAAGTTTGAGCTGGAATTGGGTGGACACAGCTTTCTAAAAGTTTGAGCTGGAATTGGGTGGACACAACTTTCTAAAAGTTTGAGCTGCCTCACACTTTTTGTGATTGCCCTTAGAGACAAATTTAACACAATGGCATTAAAGTTATGACCAAAGTCCCCATAGACATTAGACTACTGTGGGCTGTACCTGCTGATATTGACATGTTTGGCTGACAGTCGAATATGTATGGGGGCCCTTTAAAGATGACTGTGGAGGGGGAAGGGAGGATAAGGATGCAGCATGTCTGATTTCGGACTGCCAATTTTTTTATTCTTCCAAAAATAAGACATCGGCAAAGATGTGTCAGGGCAAGCCCTCCTGTGTATGGGAGAGCCAAGGGAGCTAGATGCTGGTCGAAAGATCTACTGAACCATTGTTTGGCTGATAGACAGTTATAGTGTATGGTGGGCTTCATGGCAGTGTAGGTGGGAGTATGAGATGCCTATGTGCATGTTGTCCATGCAGAACATACTTGTGTATGAAGGTAGGGATTCCTCACATTGGAGAAAAGTAATGTAAGCTCTATGATGAGCCTAAAAAAGTGCCCAAAGAGAATGCTCATTTCATAAAAGTGATCAAAAGAATACTCATTCCACTGACAGATATTTTTCCCATCCCCTCACAATACACTTGCCTGCTGTATTTAGTTGAGCATGCATGTGTTTTCAAGGAGGACAAGGGATAAGTCAATGCAAGATACAGTGACTCTGACAGCAACTCGTCTCCTAAAAAAAGGATTAGACATGTTGAAATTAAACATGACCAATCCTTCTCCCCCCTCCAAGATAATCAAGAGCCCCCTATACACATATGATAGTCGGGTGGTGTGTATATATTTTTAGTTTAAGAGGAGGATCAGGGTACTGATTCAGGAAGAGGGGTGAAACATTTCCTAAGGATCTCCGAACAATTTGCTAGAGATCTCCCATACATAAAGCAATTCAATGCTTAAAGGAGTTGTTCACTACACTGACAATGCATTCTCAACTTCTGTATTGCCCAGTGTAAAATAAAAATTACACATATTTTCCGCACTGGCATTGTTCCAGCGTTCCCGATGCTCGGGTGATATTGTTATGCCATGGGAGCGCTGCAGCCAATCAGAGGTCACTAATGGCTGTCATTCTTATTCTTCCTTCGGATGTCGAAAGTTTGTTCAAGGAAAATAAGAGAGCTGCAGCCCATAAGTGCCAGCCGATTGGCTGAAGCACCCACATGGAATAACAATGTATGTACCAAAAGACCCGGCGCTGGAGGAAAGTGTCTGTTATTTTTATTTTACATCAGAAATGCAATATTTATGAAGGGATTGTCCAAGTAGTGGATAACCACTTTAAGTCTCGCCATAGACATGAGACAGCCTTTGAATGGATGTCTGTTGATAGATAGCTTTCCTTTTCATACACATGAGCAGTCGGCTCGGCTGAGCTTTTATGTGTTTTCAACAGTAAGAAAAGAGAAAGTGGCTGTGACTTTTCTCTAAAAACAAAAGAATCAGTGGTTGAAATTCCAACTGTAACACCTGCATGTACATCGAATGGACAGCCAATTGGCAGTTCCAGCCAACTTTCATCTGTGGTATTGCGCCTTTATTCCACCAAGTCAACCTCCACCACAGGTCCCCATACATGTAATACCATACTGTATTTCTTTCCCAAGCTGATTATCCAGGAATGCCAAAGAACAGTCTCAGAATCTCAAAACCCTAATACCCAACAGCAGAGAGACACATCTGTCCATGTGTTGTCATTCAACTACGGAACTCCATGATCATTGTGTTTTCCCAATCCCTTGCAAGACAACAGTGGTCATTTATAACTATGACTTGCACTACGCAAGTTAGTTGTCCCAAGAAATTGAGAATAAAGGGGCAAATTATTTATTGTGGTCTAAAAACATAGAAATCCTAAAGCTAAACCAGGAAGGCAGAAGATGCACCGATGGTGCAATATGGCACATCTTGCGAGACATATTAGACTTGTTTAATTTCTTCAACTTTAGTTGGATTACTTTAGAACAATATTGTTCATCAAAATTTTGGTTCAATTTGGTACAGTTTGGTGACTTTTAAACCTGGTCCTCTTTTAAGCTCCACCTTATAAAAGAGGACTCAGATATGCTTATTTTCTAGACACCCTGCTTTCTAGTAAGGCACAAAATGTGTCTTAAATATGTAATATATTTGCGGCAAGACATGTACGCCAAGTTTTTGCTACAAATTGAAACAGAATTGTTTCGGAGGCCACAAATGCACAATTGAGTAGGCTGGTTGCCTCATATTAGTATAAGTTAGTGGTAAGCAATCAAAAGCTCTTCAACCAGAGAACTCCAAAGATACCTTCTCAGAAGCAAAAAATAAGAAAAAAAATACAAGCACACAGCTGGTTTTATAACCTGCCAAATGTCATAAATCCATCCCCAATAAGACCTTGGTTTGTCACCTCCAGTGCAATTCAGAGAAAAGCTACTTTGAAGAGTCCATGGGAGTCTATACATTTTGACATTACGGATGGTTAGTCAGAGGCTAATCTATGGTGTCTTTGAGGCTGATCTTTGGTGGATTGGAGGCCGATTTTTGGTGGCATCATATAGAGAGACCTGTCAGTAATAAGGAGTGAGGAGAGGACATGCCGGAGTGGGGCCGCCCTCAAACTAGCCATCTGAGATGATACTTTGAAGTATGCGCTGGCACAATAAAGCAACCAGTGCCAGATTCTTGCTGCCCACATCAGATGAAAGAATATCTGATAGTCAGAAAAATTAATTATGAATATGGTAATGGAAGATCCTGAAGAATGTATCTAAGATGCCAGTCATAGAACAACCAACTGATGCTCAAGTTCTTCTAAAAGTGGCCAAAACATGCAGATATGATTTCAGGATTATTAAAAGTTTAATACAAAACTACAAACAGTGACAACATGTTAATTTTTGTTCATTAAATACCAGATTGTAATTGGGTGTTTCCAAAACAATCCAACTCACCATACATCTTGCCTTCATCAGATAAGATAATCTTGCGCCTCCCGCATGGCGGGTATATTGCCAATGCCTCTTGGAAGCTCTGTTCTATGTCTGGACTCCATACACCTTCTGCATCATTGTCTAGACTCTTTTCCATGGAATCTCCCAAATCCCCTGTGCTTTCTGGACTGCCAGCTTCACTCCACCCATTGTTGGGGTCCATGTTTGGAATAGGAGGGAAAGGAGAGGCTCCTCCAGGCCTCACGTTATGGAAGACGACTCAGCAAATGCTGCAAAATAAAAGACGGGTGTGTTAATATTTGACCTAATAACCATAAAACGTTCATATGGGGAGTCCACTTATGCACATTCTGAGAGCAAGTTCCAAATTTGAAATAAAAAATAGAAAATAGAACTTTTGCAATTTGTTTTTTTTAGACTCTAACTTCCTGTTGTTTCAGGAAACATTACATGTACATTAGCAGCAATCAGCAAACTCTGACCCTATATTTTGTATTGAAGCATCTAATGAGTGTGTACAACACACATTGTGAAGGGAGAAGGAGCAGCGTCAGCAGTGATATTGCCTATTGGGATTGATGTATCCTTTATTATTGGCTGTGTATAGAGCTGTTTTCATTCATTCTAATCCTGTCTGTGAGGATTAGGAGCCTGCTGAAAATTTTTCCTGAAAGGACAGAAGGTATGAATCTAAAATACCCAAAGTGGCCACATACATGTAAAGCCCCCGTCTCACACAGCGATCTCGCTAGCGAGATCGCTGCTGAGTCACTAGTTTTGTGACGCAGCAGCGATTTCCCCAGCGATGTCGCTGTGTGTGACATTCAGCGACGATCAGCCCCCCTGCTGGGTATCGCTGATCGTCGCTGAATGTCCTGGACATTTTTTTGATCGCTGGTCTCCCGCTGACAGGCACGCATCGCTGCGTGTGACAGGCGGGAGACCAGCGATCCGCTGGTAACCAAGGTACACAGCGGGTTTCCAGGTGCGGGGCTGTGCCTAGAAACCCCCTGTGTACCTTGGATACCAGCGCCCTGATGCAGGGAATCTGGTAACCAAGGTACACAGTGGGTTTCCAGGCACCGCGCAGCGCCTGGAAACCCGATGTGTACCTTGGTTACCAGCTCCCTGCATCAGGGCGCTGGTATCCAACGTACACTGCGGGTAACTAAGCGACGTGTATCGCTTGTTACTCGCATAGTCGCTGTCCTGACCGCTGCTGAGATCTGCCTGTTTGGCAGCTCAGCAGCGATCATGTAGCGATACACCAGCGATCCTGACAAGTGCATATCGTTGTCGGGATCGCTGGTGCATCGCTATGTGAGACCCAGGCTTTACACAACAACCTGTTTGAAACAATAGGTCATTGTCTGAAGGTAAAGACACCTTTTTAAGATAGACTTCAATCTAAGATCTACGGGTGTCTTTACTACAAATTGGACAAAATATGGTGAGTATCAGGCCATTTGTGGGGAAAAACTATGGACTACTGACACCCCATTATTTCTCAGAAACAGATTTGACACTTGGGTCCAACCTCTTTGAACCTCAGAGGTATTTCATTTTAAACCTGTTACTACAGATTTGAGCATTGTTCTTATATACAAACTTCTCGATCAAATGTGAAGCAATAGACAAGGGGATTGTTGCAACATCAAGCTGTCTTTGAGTTCATTTACAACTGATTAATCTGGCCGAGCTCTTCCAATGTGATGTTAATTTTTAACCTGGACTTAATGAGAAGCCTGGGCTGTCTGACAACTTTGGTTAAAGAGTTTATTTAGCTTAACTGCTTTGAAACCAGTCCCAGATAAAATATTGTAAATGGATCTCCCTTGTTAGTCCTCTGACGTTTTGAGTTTTTGATCAAGTGGATGTATTGTTGTTCATGTTTTAATTAAATAGTTGAAAACATATTGAATTAATCCAACAGGGAAATATTATCCAAGTCCAAGTTTGGCAAAATGAAAAATTGATTGTAAAAAAAAAAAAATAATAATAATAAAAACAGATGCAAAATGTGGAACCATGTAATAAAATTTATATATATGTAACACTTCACATTCAATGACAAAATCGGCATATGACACTTTTTTAACAGTATCAAAATCCAAAATTTTAATCTTGATTATCAGCCAATTAATCCTAGAAAACAGTTTTCCCCAGTTCAGGAGCCACATGTGGCTTCCAAGCAGGTGGCAATTAAAAAAAAAAAACTATTGCACCCTGGTGGCACCAGAGATGATCAAAACAGTCAGTGCCATACGATTTGACCAAATCTTTAACGTTTTGCTCAAGATTTCATGCTCTCAAGACTTCCCCTGGTGAAGCTGGTTCCACTAGCGAAACATGTTGGGGAGCAGAACTGATATTTTAATAGTCAGAGTTCAGGACTTTTCCTAATAATAATTTATGGTGTTTGGCAATCTGCAGACACCTACATATAAAGCTGATGATTATACTCTACTATTGAGAATGGTTACATAATGAAACTATTCATTCACTGTTATTTTTAAGTTTCTCAACTTAAAGGTTACATTTTACAAAATAGTAAATACAGTTGTGAGCGAAACTGGATTCTAGTTTGCCAAAAAGCAAAAGATTCGTGAAGAGGTTGCTAATAAGAAAAGGTAGAGAACCTCTTCTCAACCAATCAATACGATGACGCCATATATAACATGGACAAAACAAAACAAAGGTCACATTACAAGGGAAAGGGAGATGTGTTGTGAATGGGTTTGAGATGAGTTCTGAGCAGAGGCTCCCTCTGGTGGTTACAAGCGGTACTAGTGAAGATTGTGAGGACTGGGAATCAGGTGTTACTGACTGGTCTTATATAAGGGAGTCATTTTCCCATCAGGGTTGCCGGTGATCAATTGTTCTGGTCTGAATCCTTCATTCCAGTTTCCCTTGTAGCCTGCTGTGTCGTGTCTGCATCTCCTGCTTCCAGATAAGACTATTTCTTCTTTTGTGTTTTTGCTATATTTTTGCATTTTGTCCTGCACTTCTGTGGGGGCCTTCAGGGTCCCCTCCGGGGGCTTCTGCCCTCTCTGTTTAGTTCAGCCACTGAGTTTTGTTCTTTTGCTTTTTCCAGTTTTTTCAGTGGCTGCTGTTTTAATTTTGTTACACCAGAGAACTAATTTAGGTGGTAGAGGTCGTGTGATCTCAGGTGATTTTGAAATTAGTAGAGTTGGTGTTTTTCAGGGTTTTCTGGGATTGCAGTAAGTACCCTTCCTGTCCTTTTCTATTTAGATAGTTTGGGCCCCAGCGTTTGCTCATTCTATTTTCTTTCTGTGTCAGTATTTCCTCTTGTCTAACCGCCATTACATGTTTGGGGGCTTTCTATTATCTTTGGGGTTCTGCTCCGGGGCAGATAGCTTTCCTATTTCTGTCTTTAGGTGTAGTTAGTTTCTCAGGCTGTGACGAGGCGTCTAGGACCAACGTAGGAACGCTCCACGGCTGCCTCTAGTTGCGGTGGTTAGTCAGGGTACTGCAATCTCATAGATTCCAACTGCTCTGGTGTATTTCCTTCTTTACCTGCACTCCTCAGCTACCGAAACATAACAGAGATGGATGGTTACAGACTAGAAAAACAAATGTTTAGTGGAAATTTTTCCAGGGATCCCATTTGCTAATTTAAAAGAGGCAACAGGGTAACAGTCCATGGGACAACGAACAGTGAAAGGGTTTTATAGTTGGTTAAGACATCTGTTCACTTCCATAGATGTGTTTAGAATCCATTGATATTGCATGTACCTTTGTTTTTGGGGACAAGCTAATGCTTTATAGGATTTTGTAGTGTTTGGGCCAACCAGACCCCCTATTGTTTGAATAAAAAGGCCATAAATAGGGAAAGCTCTACCACTAACCAGTAGGACCATTGTGCAAGTAGACCACACAGGTGACAAGATCCAACCAGTAAATATTTGGCTTAAACCACTAAAGCTGGCCATATACATCAGATGGCCATTAGATGGCTGTCGGCCAAAAGATCATTCAGCTGAAAGTGATCTCAGCTGACTCCCCAGAACACAGGAGCTCTCATTTGGCCGAGTGATCCTGTGTTCTTTATGAGACAGCCACAAACTAACACATCTGTCAGTGACTTATCTCATGGAGAAAAATACGATTGGCAGTCCAAAATCAGACATGACTGATAGACATCACTCCCGACCATCAATTGGCCAGCACCCATATACACATAAGACCATCAGCTGTCTATACCAGCGGGTTTGGCCGACATAAGCCTAGTGTGTATGGCCAGCTTAAGGATCTGATGAATTTTTTCGTACGCTTTGTTAATACAATTGTTGAGTGATTTTCAGTACCTTTATGACTACATTGCTTTCTTATAAGTGCTGACATTTAAGTGCTCAAATAAATGTAAGGAGAATATTGCAAACACCCAGGTGAGACATTCTAAGCACACATGAAGAATTTCGTCTGGCCGAGAGGAGGAGTTCAACCTCTGTTAATGCATAGAACATCTCATATAGGATACACTGTACAAATGTAAGGTGGATTAGCATGAAAAATAAATTTGTATATTATTGGATATGACTGATTTGTTGCTGGGACATATACTTTATAGAGAAGCAGAAATCTCAGGCTAGGTTCACACCTTCGGTAAAAAAAATAATATTTCATCTTGCAGCATTTTCAATCCAGCACATCATATTAAAAGCAAAAACTCCATTGTTATTGCGTTAAAATTGTAGGATAAGAGTTTTAAAATTACCAGACGCATTTTGAGTCTAGCTGACTCTTAATTGTAGATCATTTACTTTTTAGAGTCAGCTAGACCTGAAACGCGTCTGATATTTTCTATGCCTATTCTACTACTTTAATGGAATCACAATAAATAATTTGTGCTTTTAATATGCTGGGCTGGATTGAAAAACCTGTTTCATTGATTTGAACAGAGCTGCTTCATATTTCACAAGCCTTATCCTTGCACTAAGGACAGGATTGCACCAGGAACAAGATTAGACAGCGTACTTATATTGGATGGGGTGAGCTGTATCCACAAACTTTCACAACACCAAAGAAATGAGCTAGAACACATGTTGATATAATTAATTTTGTTTTTATCCTAAGTTATGTGCCCACAAACTTTTTTATTCGACCCCAACAGTAACCCATGAGTCCATTAAGCACCATTGTTGGCCATTTTGTAAGAGTTCCGGTTCTGAATTTATGTGAACTTAGCCTAAATCTTGCTCTTCTCAGTAATACAATGCTGCAAATCTGCCTCCTTCATAATTTATAAAACAGCCAAAAGCTTGTTTGCCCGTTCTCTCCAGATTTACCATTGGAAAAAAGGGTAAACTATTGGATTTTGGGTCATGACCATCTCTCTTCCCAATGATTTTCTATTATTGAGATAGTTGGAATGTGTCAATTTTTTCTCTGACCTCTTCATATAAATGCACACTTCTCTTGGATGAGCATGCATCTGATTCCAATGGGTAGAGGTGTCTTCTATCCCCTGAGAATAAAAGGATTTAAGCATGGTAAAATCCAACAATCCCAGGAGATTTAGGACACCACCATACGCAATCATGTTGCTCCATTGAAAGTGACGTTCTTGTTCGACATTAATATGGTATGTGAGGCCACCTTAAAAATACCTTTATTTTTACAACTTTAAAAATTATAGCTTTACTGAAGAAAAGCATTAAATACACCTTAAAAGAAAAGAAAATAGCCTTACATTCCACAAAAAACAAGAACAAGCAAGATGCAGCTGGTGATGCCTGTAGCAACCATATTAGAAGAGGTCATGGGTCTAGCACAAGCGAGAGCGGTAATCCTATTGATCACTAACTATGGAATATAGATTTTTTTTAAAAATAGTTAAATTTTTCTACTTGACCTCTACTAGCTCTTTAAGTGAAGTTTAGAATCACTGCTCATTGCCATTGTTAATTTTCTTACAGCCATGTATTATGGAAAGAATTAAGACCAATAAGAAAAAGTAGAAAAAAGAAAAAAAAGGGTCATCGACACCAATGTCCTACACTCACAATACCACAGGACAAGCAGTCTTCTTCCTGTTGGTGGGCAGTTCTTGGAATACAAGGACAGATTGACCTCAGCCACATGGAGTGGGTCTGTCAGTCTGCCAGATTGCAGCAGGTGTGAATTGAGCCCATGTCATTGGAGCCGCTGGCAGGGACAGGGCACAGCAACCAACAGAGCACACATACAGTTTTAAGAGCTGTTAAAAGTGCTACTGATACCAAGGAGAGGGGTAAATTCATTTCATATATCAAAACTCGTGAAAAAAAAAAAAACTTTTTGAAGTTTGACTGCTGCTCCACTTGGCCCTCAATGAAAGCATTTTTTTTTAGTCTTGACATTCAGATTTAAGAGAGAGAGGAAAGTTCATATCATGGGCACCTGGTCAACTATTAGATCCTTGGAAACCATTTTTTTTTCTGTGGCCATAATATACAAATCGAAAGAACCATTGGTTGACGTCTAGGAACGATCATCAGAAGTTTTCATGAGTCACTGTCAAGGTGAGGAACACATCTGAAAAGATTTGTGACATTGGAAACCTTTGAAGAACCCATAGAAGAAAAAAAAATCTAAATAAGTAGTAGCAAAACTAATATGCAAACAAACATAGGAGGTGGACTGATATAAAAAAAAATTGTCGCTGGTACACTAGTTGTATATAGAGTAGTTATACCAAGACAGAGAGGGGGAGGTATTAAATTAAAGGCTCATGTGGATGGGACAATAGATGGGAATGATCGGCGGTCGATTAATGGCCAAGGTCGGCAAATATAAATGTGCATTGAGGTGAGTAAAAATATAGAAAACTTTTTAAATAGGCATAATTTAGTTTTAGTTTCATATTTCAATCTGCTTAACAAAAAGCAATATCATTACGCCTGAGGTCTAACGCATCTACAAAGTTTGTGTGATCTATGGTTAAATCATGACATTATTGAGCTCCACCAAAGGGTAAAAGGACATAAATTGCAAGAAATCTATGTCAGAAATTTTTGGGATAAATGCTCAACTGTTTTTCCCATAAGGAAAAAATTTGATTATGTACAAGTAATGGTAAAGTTGCGCTTTATTGTGGACCAACAAGAACCAGAAGTTTCCTCTAAGATCTTTGCACTTGCCCCACAAAAGGTGATATGTAGAATAAAACTACAAAGGACCATGTAGAACCGGCCACGATCATTGGGTCAATTTTAATTTCTTCCTATTCTGGAATTTGGTACACCTATTTTTTTGGTAGAATAATAATAGTTGAAAATCCGCATATACTTTAGCTTGCTGTCGACTGAATTATGTTATGGACAATTGGTTAGCCAGAAACTGCTTCCCCCGACTTAGGAGCACTTGTTCTACCTGCCACTCCTTTGTTTTCTATGAGAAACCCACTGCCAGATATCTCTAGTGGCAAATTATCTCTTAAGACAACAGAAGAATCTGTAGACCAAAATCGGACACGTTCGGATCCTTATCTTTCCCGATATCATCTATAGGGGAAGAGTTAAGGGGTACCCGCATGCATTAGACTATAGGCCAAGCCGGTCAATATCGGCAGGTTCCAATGATGTTAGTGTTCTGTGCGTAAGGGCCTTTATTTATGATCATCTTCAATTCCTATTACCCAGCTCATGAAAATGGGTGGAGATGGAGCTGTTAGTAAATGCTGGAAGTTGCAGTTTTGCAACAGTTAGGGAACACTGCCATAAAGAAATAGTCTTTGAGCTGTACTGTTGACACTAGAACAAAATATGAGGCTGCTGTAATCATGACTGTGGGAAACAAGCCAACCATTTTCCCAACTAACTGAAAGAGAAAGCATTCAGGGGAGGTATGCAGAAGAAATATCTGGAATTCTGCAGGGGACAGGTAACGCACACTGTTAGATCATTGTGACACCGCTATCCTGCAGGTTACCAGACACTTATTTACCAAAATAAAGCACTGAACGTCAGCCAAACCTCGAGGAACGAGGACAACATCCAAGGTTTGTTCTTACTCATCTGAGTATAAAGCAATGCCACTGTCTAAACTCACTGTAAGCAGGCATTATGTAGTGTAGACAAGAAGGCCTCAGACACATGGAGGTCCTGAGTATACTGCTCCACCACATCCGGAGCCAACATATTGTATATCAATTCCTAGGAAAGTTGAGTAATTAACAGTGTGATAACTAACACAACTGTTATCAAGGTTTTCTAGATCACGTCAAAACAAAATATCCATCATATCATTGTTCTACATGGGAAAAGTGAAGAAACTTTGTTCAAAACTGTTAAGGCCCCGTCTCACATAGCGACGCACCAGCGATCCCGATAACGATATGAACTTGTCAGGATCGCTGGTGTGTCGCTACATGATCGCTGCTGAGCTGCCAAACAGGCAGCTCAGGCAGCGATCAGGACAGCGACACTGCGGGTAACATCGCTTAGTTACCCGCAGTGTACGTTGGATACCAGCCCGCTGGTGCAGGGAGCTGGTAACCAAGGTACACATCGGGTTTCCAGGCACAGCCCCGCACCTGGAAACCCGAAGTGTACCTTGGTTACCAGCTGACCGCTGGTCTCCTGCCTGCCACACGCAGCGATGCGTGCTGGCCAGCGGGAGACCAGCGATCAAAAAAAAGTCCAGGTATTTCTGACACGACCAGCGATTCACAGCAGGGGCCTGATCGCTGGTACGTGTCAGACATAGCGAGATCGCTGCTGAGATCGCTGTTGCATCACAAAACTTGTGACTCAGCAGCGATCTCGCTAGCGATCTTGCTATGTGAGACGGGGCCCTTAGAAAGGTAGACTAAAAACAACCTTATTAGTGATCACCTTCACAAAAGACATTGACTTTATGAGCAATTTTAGACACAATTTTGGCATTTTAAAGGAACTGTTCCACAGTACAAACTCGACAACTATAAAATATAATAGGAGATAAGTTGTTGTTCACTAGGGATCTGACTGTATGGAGATGCTGGATCATCACTCCATTTAAATAGGGGACACCAGAGCCCCATTCTTGGGATTCTTGGGATTAGACCCCAGTCATCAGCGACTTATCACCTATGCTATGGACAGATTGGTGGGTCAACCCCTCTACTAAAGCCCTAACAATCACTATTATAAGTTGAAGGGATTCATCAGAATTTGGTTGGGAACCATTGTAGAGGTCATGGCTTCTTCTTAACTCTTTGTTACTGTTAGACATGGTCCCTTGTCAATGTACCCTGCTTGCAAAAAACAGTTAAATAAATTATGTGGGTAAAATGATCCATATATCACTATGAAGGCTATATCCTAAAGTGAATGACTGAAAACATTATGCAAGTAACATGATAAAAGAAATAAAAGATTTACAAAATGCAAGTACAGGGTATTTGCCACACCTCAGTCTCCCCCAGCTTTCCATCCCCCACTTCCACCCACACCATGGGCAGCCTGTCAAACAGAACTGACACGCCAGACCTCCTGTTCTCCAATCTTAGCTGCAGAACAGGTGGACTTGCCCAGGGCAGCTGCTCCACACAGGATCTGGAGATACAGGACGGAGATTACAGTGGATAGAGTGCACCAAGGGCGAAGCGGAGGACACTTATATCTGTAAAAGGGGAATCAAAGTTTAACACTCTGCATTCAGCCAATATGCCTGTATTATTCTAATTAGAAAGAAAAAAAAAACAGAAGAAAAAAATTATAAAAAATATGGGTAATAATAAAAAAATTTAGTTATAAGGAAAAAAAATCCCGTAAACTTGACATCATAAAAGTCATAAAAAAGTACAAATAAGCAGATGTATAAAATTCAGATCTCAACTGTATTTGTGTCATAGTCAACATATCGACAACTCAAATTGAGTTTTAATCCAGCAAGGCTCCACGTGGCATTGATTGGGTTGATGAAGGCTTGCATTACAGCATGTGAGGTATGGCAGGCACCCAGTTCTATCCTGTTGGACCACTTCTGATGCACCTGGATTGGAATGTGTCCAGTCAATGAGCTGCTACTTACTACATCTTGGCATTAAACATGAAGAATTCCCACAGATGAGATAGATATTTGTTTGCAGTTTTTTTTTCCAATTATTACATCTGCAAAGGATATTTGGTTACCCCCGCTAAGTATGAATTCCCATGTAAGCAATTCTTGGCGGAGGAAAAAAAAAATTTCACTATTCCATTCAACATTCCGAACAATTAGCAAACACTTGTTGTAAAAATGTTCAGTCAAAAAGACTTGACACATTTAGGCATTGTGCACATAGCAGAGGTAGAGTCCTTACGGCCCATGGAGACAAGTCAATAATAGGGGAACATTATTTTCAAGGAGTGGAATCCTATCTGAGCACCCATCAACAAGAAGTGATGTACATATTGATACAACCTCTATATCGATGGGGAGAATTGACCATTAAGACTGCCAACGACGGCCATAATGGGGCACTTTATGCCTACTGGAATGAAGCAAGCATCAGTGCGCATGCTCATTCCCTTTGCACAGCATTCTGGCAGTCATATAAAGAATCAATGGTGCTGGGGTTGAGCATGAGCACTGCTGCCTCATTCTAGTAGGACTAAAAGGGCCACTTTCTGGTGATCATTGGGCATCTTGGTTGATCTAGAAGTTACTGTCTATCCTGTGGATCGGTTATAACTTCTTTCCTGTCGGAATACCCATTTAGGAGGCCTATTTTGCTTAAAAAAAAATAGGATCTTATGAAATACATTAATGCAAAATGATATATGAAAGAAAATATCCCCATATGCCTCCAGTTTTATAAGGAGGTTCCTTATAGCACCATTAAAAAAAATTTGGTGACGCAATACCCTCTGTGCCTCTTCAGCTAAGAAGCCGTAATATAGGCATGACTGCTGGTGAGATACGGTGAATATCTATAACCAATGTGATAATAATACTAAAGAAAAAAAAAACAATAAAACACTACAAGAACCAAATGATGAGTATTTTTTTCTTTCTACGTATATTTTTTATTATATTGATACATTATTCTTGATTTACGTTTACAGACTTAACATGGACAAAACCAAAAGCAGGAAGGAGCTCAATGTCTATTTGTCTCATGTTTCCGGCTCTCTGGTTTCTCATCTGCGCTTTCCTGCCAAATCTTTGTTTTATTCTCGCATTTAAACATTCTGGTCTCCACTCTCCTTTGTGCAAAGAACTGTCAAACATTCTAAACAATAAAGTTTCCATGCCAAATATATACAAAGTTCAGATGGTCTCAACATTGTTCCCCCAGTCATGGGACTTGGGAGCATCACCGGCTAATACGTGACATTTATGGTAATTTATAGCCCCCCACTGTGCATCCGTTCTCTTCACCAAACACACATGGTTCAATTACAATGTGCTGTCTTGTAGAAAGAAGATTTTTACTGGAAATAGAAGACCAGTAATTGAAGCATACTAGAGAGTGGTGTCTCCTTTAAATACTAAAAAATTGAAAATAGCATTGTACTGAAACCAGTGGTCCAATTGGGAAAATTTGGTCAAAAATGGAACAAAGCAAAAAGTAAAAATAAGCAAAACAAGAAAAAATATTCGATCTGTGGAGAAGTTATTTTCTGCAAATGTAATATTTTCTCGTGTCTTTATAGAACCCAAAGCATAATAAATATAATATGTAAATAACACAAAAAATCCTTATACTCATATCACCGCTCACATCTTTGAACCCTCTGGTCCTTACCAGTCACCATCGCTCATCTGGTCCTCCTCGCAAATTCTGATGCCCACTTATTGCCCTTACATCCCCGGACATCTCACATTGAGCTGGTATTTCCGGCTGTGAAGAGGTGTAGGAGGATTCTGTGCAAGCACGCGAAAGGTCATGACACCATGACCTTGTGTGCGCATGCGCAGAAACACACCAGGCCAAATCACAGCAGGAAGTCCCAGATCACTATTAGAGGCCTGGAGATTTCAGTGCTAGCAGCGGGGGATCAGAAGATGCAACAAGGACTGAATGGGTGATGGTGAGGAGCAGAGGGGCCTGAGAGGTGAGCCCTTCAGGCGAGTATTAGGATTTTTTTGTTTGCCTTTTGACCCCTCTTTTAACTTTTGACCATCTTTTGATCCTTCTGATCAATGCCCCTAGTGATGAAATTCCCAGGCCTCTCACAGTGACAAGAGACTTGCGGCTCTGGTCAGGTCCTGGGCGCTTCAGCGCATGCACAAACAAGGTCACGGTGCATGTCCTGATATTGTGACCTTTCACGTGCTTGTGCAGAACCTTTCTAGGCCTAATTAGATCCGGAAGTCCCAGGTCACTGAGAGAGGCTCGGAGAGCTCAGCGCTAGCGGCAGGGATCAGAAAATGTGAGCAGCGTAGAGACAGTAGAGGTAAGCGGTAAGGTGAGTAAAATGATTTTTTTAACCTTTTCATGGCCTTCTATGGTTCATAAAAATGGTGGCCACCATCTTGTTGAATCCACCAAGAAGTGAATTACTAGAAATATGCATTTTAGCGAATGCAGACTTTTGAACAATTCAAGCTTAATGCAATTTTACTTACACTTCCTTGCTAATCTCTATTATTAATTATTTCTAAATAAAAAAATATATATTCTAAAAATATCAATTTAGCCATAACCATACTGAAGGTTACGATGTGTGAATTTTTCTGCTCAGTATCTTTTTGATTGAAATGTTTCTATATTTTATTATGTCAGTCACTTTGCTTCTATTTTCAGTTCTCATTTTGTCTTGCATTGATTTATAAGATTTTAATTTACAAAAAAAACAGCCCTAAATTAAATTTTATTAAAATTCTTATTATTTATATATTCATATTATTTTTTTTATATATTTCTAGAAATGGATTCAAATGGAGGAAAGCACTTCCCAAAAATAATTAACATTTTTTTTTCATCCATTACATAATTAATTTTGTATTTAATTTGTAGACATTACCATGTTTATATATACATAATTTTTTTTCCTTAAAAAAAAAATTTTCACACTGTATATGTGAAAAAAGATAGGAGCTAAAAATAAGAATGTATACGTGAATTCTGCTTGAAAGGTGTGAAGGGCAAACATCCTTTATTTTCACAGAATAGTGTAAAAAGTAAGGGGCAAAGTATGACGGACTTTAATTGAGCACAAAGATCACTTTCATTATATTCTAAGAGTGATAATATAATGAATACAAAGACAACTGATTATCACCGAAACCTAAAAAAAGTTCTAAAAAAAATATATAAAGAGTCAAATAATCATTTTATTAAAGAAAAGTGCACAATTCTTTATATCAGATCTTTTGGCAAATAAACACAAGCGTTATCCTTGGTGCAGATTGCTCGGCTCAGTGGTGTAAACTACAATGTTTAACCAGTGAGACAAGCAGATTTTCTGGCAGCATAGTAACTTGTACACAAAGGCAGTGGAGAACAAATCACAGACCAGGAAGGGTAGTGGACTGTGGAAAGATCTAGAAGCTCAGCGCCAGACCTTCCCACTATAATTTTTTTTTCGCTTGCTCTCTCAGAGGCAGGAAGTGGTTACAGATAGAAATCTCAGCTTCTCTCCAGCAAGGCAGAATCATGGCTCGACTTTTATTCACCAGAGTTAAGGTACTGCAATAAACAATCCGCTAGCGACACGATCACGCATACTAATGCGATCGCTAGGATTGTTTCTATATCGCAAGTCGCACATTTACGATATAGTTACGACGCTATCGCCGTTAGCGATCTTCTAACGACTTTGCGTACAAAGTACGCTAAATCCTAGAAAGTGCCACATAGGAAATCTTACCCAGCGGACGCCGACGAGAAAATAGGGTCCGGAGCGATTCCAGCGACGAGAGATCACAGCAGGAAGTCGTCGCTGAAGTGCCGCACTGAACAACATCGCTACGGATCGCTAATAGTGATTTTAGCGATCCCGTTACGTATGTTCAGTGGGCATACCCTTTAGTTTTGGAAAACAATGATATTTACTGTTCTGAAGAGACATACAGATTCACAGCTAAAGTAAATTTTGGATATTCTCACATCAAAATTTACTGCCTTGTTTATGGCTACTACCGGGGTTTGGGTTGAGGCTCCATTCCATTTTTGAAATTAAGGAACTCATCATTGAAATTTGCCCAAAATCATCAGTAAGCGCTATTGTTTGGCTTTTTTATTTCTTGAAGACGCTTTCTCATTTCTCTCAGTAAAGGCCCTCACACACATTAGGCTAATGTTGGTCGAACCCTCCGTAATGCGTATGGGGCCCCGAACAACTGATCGTTGGAGAAGATGTCGCTCCACATGTCCAATTTTGATTGCTTTGTTCTCCTGGAGGTAAGCCATAGTCAGACATGTCTGGCTTTCTCATAGACACCATAGGCGCGCTCGGCCAAATGAGAACTCCTGTTTCTGGGAGAGATGGCTGTCGGCTGAAGCTTTGTTCGGCCAACAGCCATCTAATTGGGTATGGTCGGCTTAAGTCTCCATGCCAATCAATACCTATTTAAGATCCCAATGTACATTGAAGGGGGGGTTGTTCTACACCTTCCGAACCGGCATTGTTTTAGCAAAGTCATGAAGTCATCTGCTCTGTTGGATTCCAGAAAGATTGCAGCGAATCTGCATCCACTGACTGTTATGTCACGTGACCGCTACAGCCAGAGGACCATGACTATTAGTAAAGAGAGAGCTGGCATCGTAGAAACAGCACCAGTCTGAAAGATGAGTATTTTTTTTTTATTTTATTTGTCGCATTTAGCATAGCAGCTAAGAAGGGGTTGTCCAGTAGCGGAAACCACCTTTAAACTGGTTGTACACATTAGACTTACTGTATGTCGGCCAAAGCCGCCAATATCGACGGGTTTTCCAATGGTCTAATGTGTATGGGGGCAAAATGATAGCCGGAAGTCGCTTTGTTGTCTCTGAGATAATCCACCAGACAATCTGTCATTTGGTGACTTTCTCACAGAGAACACAGGAGCGCTCTGTCGAATGAGAGCTCCTGCGTATGGGAGAGAGCGAGATGACTGCCAGCTGAACGATCTTTTAGCAGAAAGCTATCTAATGTGTATGGCTGTTCTTAAAGTCGTTAGCCTGCAGGATTGGTAGACAATCTAATGTTTATGGGGGCCTCCTGGTTTTCTCCCAACATACGGCATCAGAGCAGAGAAGCAGTGCAGCGGAATTTCAATATCCAATCTTTGGTTCTTCGCAAAGATAAGCCACTAATCAGACATTGTCTCTTTCATAGAAAACACAGGAAAGCTCAGTTGAGTCAAGCGTTGTAGTGTATGGAAGAGTCCGCAGAGATACTGTAGAGTTCAGCTGAATGATCATTTTAATGTGTATGGGGGTCTTAAGTTAAACCGCTGGAATGGCATCGGCGCTGGAGGTGAGAAGGGGTTTAAGTTAAGAATCTGCAAAAACTGAAAAATTGTATCATGGCTAGAGAGATTAAGTAAAGGGACCTTTAGTGCGTAGTGGAGCAGACTATTGAGGAACTAAAGTTATCGACCAGGAGTTGTCCAATTTACAGTTCTCGGATTTTCTACAAGACATCTGAAGTCTACGGTGTCCCAGAGAACTGTGCGTCTAAGTCTGGGAAATTCTTCTCCTTCGTGAGGTTGTCATAGAGCAGAGTACATCAGACCGAGGTAAAGAACACAACAAGTTACAGAAAGGATTAAGTGTTGCCTGGAAAGATATCGTGTCACTTCCTAAGTGACTCAGTCATAGCGGGAGAACAATGAGAGGATGTGAGGAGATGTGTTTAGTGCACATGATCTGGAATTCTGGACTTCTTAGAATAAATCCTGGGTTCATTTACAGAAGAACCAGTTACCTACAGTACTTCATACCAGAACAAGAAAAAAGCAGGCCCTGACTGTCTTCAACATAGGTTCAAACAAATGCCTCCTCTTATTATTTGAATTACACCCTTATATTCCATTAAAAATAAAGAAAGCCCGCATCGGTGAAAGTCTGGCGTGTCCAAATTAACAAAGTATAAAATTAATTAACCCATACAATTAAAGCCGTACAAAAAAAATCCCAAAGATAGAATTGAGGGGTTTTTTTTGTCACCACAACTCCGTAAAAATATGCAATAAAACCGATCGTATATATACGGTATACCCGTAAACTTTTGATTTTTTTTCACCACTAAGAAATGAAGCCTGTTTTGTATCGCCGTAATCGCACTGGCCTGGAAATTCATGTTGACAAGTATTTTTTACCGCACAACGAAAACTTTAAAAGTAAATGTCGGAATTGGGTTTATTTCCTGCAGGTTTATTCTGCACTGCAGGGCGGGCGCCACATTCAATTTTCGCCTCAGGAAGCTGGAAAAATAAAATCTGCCCTAGAAATAACATATTCCAAATCTGAGTAGTGTTGCAATACCATACAATCAGAGTTGTGAGAAAGTTCAGATTCCAGTCCTGCAGATCCATGACAGTCTGTAGTAAGGAGTCCATGGACAGAACGCAGGGTGCTATAAACATGTCCTGCATAATTTACAGTAGTTGTTCTTCTAGGCCATTATGGGAACACAGCAACTGATAAAAGCAGTGATTTGAACACTGAAAGAGCCAATAATGGTGTAAAGTTCATTCCATTGTTACCAACGTTAGTTTTGCCACTTTATGGACACTTAAGTTTTGCCCCCCAGTCCCAGGACCAACCCATCCCCACTCAAAAATTCCCATTTAGTATTCGGCCCTTTTTGGCCCAAAACATGGTAATTTACCAGGTCTGTTTTCAAAAACTTAGGACAGTCCTAGCAAATACAGATCAAGTAGCATGTATGTCATTCCGGACAAACAAGGAATATGCTGTCTGCAGTATCCAAACGATAAGGGGCCCAAACGATCATATTCATAGTCTCTTGTCCCCGTACAATTTGCATCGTCCCACGTAAAAGGGCCTGTAAATGAGTGCCAATTGATGCCCATTAGGGCAGGTGCAGTCATGCCTATTTGCTGTTCGTTTGCGATCCGATAAAAAATTGGACCACATTTGGACCAATGTTAGTTTATGGGACCATGCACATGTCCGATTTTTTCTTCGGTCAAAAACTTTCCAAGAAAAAAAAAAAATTGCTGCATGCCTGAGTTTGATTCAATATTCAGTTCACATTTGGCCACGCAAACTCAATGAGTCTGTGAAAAACACTGGACTGCACTCGGTGACATTTGAGTGCAGTCCAATTTCCACATGGAATGCAAAAGATGGGAGGAATTTTTTTCTCCATCTTCTCCTCATCCCAGAGAATCGGAGCTTGTTATGTTGACACTGATCAAACTCTGAGTGTTTCTTGCATGAATGGCCAGATTTTCTTGGAGAGACTCTACAGCCGTTTATCCTTGCCATTAGAAATCTGTATGTATAAACCTGCCTTAATACTATAATGCTTAAAGAGGTTGTCCACTACTTTTACATCGATGACCTATCCTTAGAATAGGTCATCAATGTCTGATTGGGGGAGGTCCGACACCAGCCACTGCCGACGATCAGCTGTTATCGGTGGCAGCTGCGGCAAGAACTCACTTACCGAGCTGCTACTTGAAGTGGCCTTGGCTTGGTACTGCACATCTGCCTACTATTTAAATGAATAGGAAGCGGATGTGTGGTACCCTGTGGCGGCCACTACCAGCAGACAAGTAGACAGCAGCTCGTTAAGTGAGTACTTCCGGTCGGCGGCCACCGCCACCAATAACAGCTGATCTTGGGGGCTCAAAGTGTTGGACCTTGTACGATTAGACGATGATGACCTAAACTGAGGATAGTAGTGGACAATCTCTTTAACTTCATTCAGGCCAGACATATGCAGCTGTCGAAAGGAAAATTTTCGGTACAACCTAAGTTATCAACATTTAACACTCCACAAATTTTACTATTCACCTTTCTCTTGATTCACCCAATTATGTAACAATATGGTAGCATATTACTCCATGCATGGGCATCATTGCTTCTTAAGAGTGTGGAAAAGCTGAGTGACAAGCCATGAAACTTTTCCAATGACATATTCCGATATAAAGAGATCAAACCTACATATTGGTGTAAAAAAAAAATATTTGCATTGCAGCCTAGTAACTAAAGACTCACTCATCCCACAGCCAGGAAGACTGTGATTGTTATCTTACAGAATGACAGAAATCTAAACACCCCATACCTTGCTGCACATCTGGACTTGCCCAGTTTTCTCAACCCCCTGGGCGTAGGTGAATAGATGGGGGATGGAAAGAGATGTTATCTGATTTGTGAAAGATCCCTTGGGACAGAAGAAGAATGATAAGACAGCCAGAAGTTTTACAAGGTTGGTCTGGAAAGTTTGATGTTTACCAGAAAACAACAAGAAAAATGTATTAAAATGTTAAAAAAAAAAATTCAATGTCACATTGCACTGGAGATAGGTCGAGTCGAGTTACAATGTAACCGTGTGTTGGTACAAAAGTAGCCACGCAACGCCAACACTTCCTGAAATAAGTTACCTGTGCATGTCAACTCCGAGCCAGAGGTCTCCTTGTAAAAGTGACCAAATATGACTTGTACAGACCAGAGATCAGCAGCGGAACGACTAATATTGTATCTATAACCAAAAAGGGCAAAATTGTGGAACGAACAAGGAATGATGGAGGTTGTCTCGACAGTCACCACCAGGTGCCGAAAGGAGCCATTAGATGTAAACCTGTTCAGTGTTGGACTTGGGTGCCAAAGACGCACCAAAATTCACTCTCGGAGACCACAGTTACATGTAAATATTACATTACACTCATTCACAGATTTTCTTCTGCTTCTGTATAATAAGAAAATGGGTAGTTTGGTAAATGAATGATGAGATGCTTACATAGGTGGGTGAGGGGCCCACCGGGGGATTTACCTGTTCTCCTACAGGCCAGTCTGAGCCCAAGTTTATTTTATTGTGGTGTCCTGACTCTACCCTAACAGCAGATGTCAGGGGAAAAGAAGTAGCAGGCATGCAAAATCCTTTGCTCTCGTTGAAGATCGTCTACTGCCAAAGTCCGGCCAAGGCTATTTCCTCTCTCCCCATTGAAAACACACTAATGGTATGTGCGCATAATGTTTTTTGGGGCAGCGCTACTCCGTAATCTACCAGAAAAAGCAGTAACTAAATGCTCAAATAAATGAAGAGATGCATTTCTATGTAAAACCACTTATAAGCTCTGGCATTTGAGCATCTTTTAACTGCTTCAGGTTTCCAACAACCCCAAGTGGCTAAAAAGAAGTGACCCGTCCATTCTCCGAGCTTATATCGAGTGTTTTACCAGCATTTGTTGTTGAGAAACCCTTAGTGGGTTCCTTAATGCAAGGAATAAAAGGTACTCTAAAAATGCTCAAAATAAAAAACAGCTGGCGACCAAAATTGTAAAAAAAAGCGCAAATTATGAAAACCTTACAAAAGATTTTTCAGGAAGAGAATTACAGACACGCAGCTGCCGATCAATTTGAATGGATATGCGAGATGCCCATTCTGGCAGTCGCTGGTTAGTCCCGGTGATTGGACCCCTAGTATATAAAATTCTACAAGGAAATGGAAAAATCATTCACATCCACATTTTCAACAAATCTTGGATAAAATAAAAAAAATAAATAAAAATGGAACATTTCTAGTAAGCTAATACATGGCCAATTATTGGAAGCGAATGGCTTGAAAAAGTTGCTGAATGTGGATATGAAAACCGTGCGTGTACAAGAACTTTACACAGCTCAGTTAAAGCATCTGAATTTTCCGCCTTTTTTCTGGAATGCTAAACATTTGGAACGTAACCAATTTCCTAAACAAGAAAGGATCCTCTGCCACGGAAAGCCAGCATTATGTCATATACTCTGCAGACGAAAAAAAAAGGTCACTTAAAGAATGTAGCTATGAAAAAAGCCGGAATTGTAGAGTGGAACTAAAAAAAAAAAATTAAATCTTCGCTCTGTGACCAAACAAAACAATAACAGCAGAGTCGGCCATTTTATAGACAGAAGTCATGTTCAGCTTGGAAGCGATACAGAGGCTGGTTTCAGACATACAGTATCTATAGTGAAACATTCTACGTAGTTCACACTAAAGGTACTGCCACACTTAGTGATCTCGTTAGCGATCTCAATAACGGCGCAAGCTAATGAGATTGTTTGTGAGATCTCTTTTAGGTCGCTGGTAGCTGCCAAACAGGAGATCTCATAAACGACTCATCAGCGGTCAGCGATCTCTTTAACGACTTTGGCGGTCGTTAGGATCTGTCATTAGCATGTACTGAGCGCTTCTGATTCATAGGAATTTCCAGCATCGCTCCTGCTCTCTGCGTCCTAGCCTGCTTTGCAACTGCTGCGATCCTCTCTGTGACGCAAAAGAGAACTTATAGATATTGCGATCCATTCCGTGACGCTAAACCCATATGCGTCACAAACGAGGTTGTTCGCAAAAGGTGCCAAACAGCGATATAGGCTCACCAGCGGGACGCCAACAATCAAAAACCGGTCCGGAACTCTAGTGAACGATCAACGAGATCACAGCAGGGGCCACATAGTTGCTACATGCCACACACAGCTAAGTCGCTAACAAGATCGCAAACTAGTGACGTTTTAGTGATCTCGTTTGCGATCTCGTTTAGTGTGGCATACCCTTGTTTGTAAAGTTTAAAATACAGCACTATCTGGCCGTAGGTTTATTTATTAGGGGTTTTTTACATTTATTTTTTGGGGGTGGGTGATTTAACCGTAGGCTTTTCTATAGGATGTTAAAAAACATTTGAAATTCTCTGGGTTTTTTTCATAAACCTTCATAAAAGCTGGAAAAAAGTGTGTGCAAGAGATCTCTAAATAAAAAATATAAAAAATAAAGCACATGGAATTTGCTTACCATGCATACCCAAAACTATTCACCTGTGGCAGTCCATCTTAGCATTCATTTTGAGGGGTTGACCAGGACCTTTTTATTTTTTTACATGGGCCTAAACACTAACAGAGCTAACCATCTTCCGGTTCTCTCTCGCACCGGTTCAGATTGGTCATCGACTGCTCCTGCCGGAGATTCAGCTGCTCCATGTGGAGTGACTGTTCCTGCAGGTGATTCAGGTGTTCCACGTCAATGAAGAAGCTCTTCTTCTGGGGCATGACTGCACATCATCACGCTGATTGACAGCTGAATTCCCACAGTTAGTCAATCAGTATGATGTTGGCAGTCGCGCCCCCATTAACAGAGCAGAGTGGGAGAGAAGTAGTTGCTCTGTCAATGCAACAGAAGCAGCTGAATTGCCGGCAGGAGTGGTCTATGCCACTCTGTGCGGTCAGAAATTGTTGCCAGTCACAATAGGCAGTTAGTTAGCAATAACCCTATTAACACCTATCCCCTTTTAACTAGTTTCTCACAACGGTAGACAACTCAAAAAGTGTGTTATACCACACAGAAACAGTAATTACTTCCGAAATGAGGCTCCATTTTCTTTGGCCCATTTTGGCAATTTTGTACCTTGCGGTAAACAAGTATCACCATCTAAGAAACAACATTATGTGTGGTGTATATCTGGGAGTAACAAGGTTTAACAAAGGGGTAACTTTGGAAACCAGATAGCTCACTTTGATAAGTACATGCCTTCCACTAAGCACTTTTTGGATGTAGAAGCTCTTCAACAAGGATCAATCATGAAAATTACTCCCCGACATGCAATTGGCCTCCAATTACGCATTTTGTAATTTCTAAGAAAGCCGGAGCCATCTTGACATTTAGCACACAAAATCATGTTTTGTTTCCATTTTTTTAGGAAAAAAATACCCAGAATATGTACAGTAAATATTAAAACACAGCTAAGGCTCCTTTGATCTCATGTCTTTCATCACCAGTTTTTGGTCTTACCCTGAAGACATGGTGTCTTCCCTGGGGCAACTCTACAGTGCCTGCCTATAGATTAGACTCTCACCCCCTCTCCACCCACACAGGTTGCAGACAACATGTCACCAGGGAGAAAGGTTTTTGTTTAATTAAACAGATCACTGGGACATTTGCTGAAAAAGCAGAATATGACATTTTTAATTAGACACTGACAGGCATGGGAAAAAAGAGAAAGACGCCTGACCTTATCCTTGAAAAATGGGTGCTGCTGTGCCATTCACGTAACTGGATATATATTATTAATTATAAGACCTCCATCACAGTTTTTGGTGTTCGGCTTGCAAAAAACGCTATTATGTATTTTTAACAAGCTTTTTTGCACATATTTACATGCATTTTATGTGTTTTTTTTAAAGTCAATGGTAAAATGCATGAAAAAGAGACCATGTTGTTTTTTTGTTTAAAGCCACCAGCCCATAAAACTCATCAAAACTGAGTAAAAACATCATCAATATAGATGGTGTAAAAAAATAAGAACAGTCAAGGTGTCAATGTAAAATGTTAAGTCACACAAAAGGCATTGTCTCAAAGTCCACCTTCTATGTAAATCAAGATTGTCGAAAAAAGAGTCTATAGGGTATGCCACACTAAACAACATCGCTAACGGGATCGCTAAAAAACGTCACTATTTAGCGATCCCGTTAGCGATGTTGTAGTGTGCGGCAGCTGCCAGCGACGAGCTTCCTGCTGTGATCTCGCTCGTCGCTGGAATCGTTCCGGACCCTATTTTCTCGTCGGCGCTCCCGCTGGGTAAGTATATATCGCTAGTGTGGCACCTTTTCTTAGCGATTTAGCGGTACTTTTGTACCGCTAAAGTCGTTAAGGAGATCGCTAACCGCGATAGCGTCCTTAACGATATCGCTAAGTTAAGCCGCACTCAGCGATATACAAACAATCCCGCTAGCGATCTCATTAGTATGCGACGCTAACGAGATCGCTAGCGGGATTGTGTAGTGTGGCAGTACCTTATCTCAACCCCCCCCCATACACACGTTGGCTAAACATGCCAATATCGATGGGTTTGGCCAACAGTTTAATGTGTTTGAGTGTCCCGTACAGATAATTGTTGGGGCAATTCAGGATCCGGAATGTTCGATTTCAGACTGCCGACCCTTTTGATCTCCCGGAGATAAGTCATAGATGTTTAGCAGTGGCTCTCTCTTTCCGAATAGAGGAGCGCTCGGCAGAGCAAACGCTCTGGTGTACAGGTCAACAGAGGAGATAGCTGCCGGCCAAACGATTGGCAAGATCATCTTTTAGCCGACAGCCATCTAAGGTTTGTAGGGGCTTTGTGGTGCTTTTAGGTAAACGGTTTCTGCCTATAAATCAGGGCCGATAGACTACATACGGCGTCTGTTTACTAGCCAGTTTAACCAATCCAACGAACAGAAGAAACGTTAATAGATCGATCTGTTGTCACATAGTAGTGTGATATTGGCAGCATATCCATAGCTTAGACGCTGCCGATAACGATTTTTATGTAGAATAAACTACTCAATTAACAGCTTACATGGGCCAACATATTCTTATGAACACTCCTTCACTGATTGTCTTTTAGAGTAGACTACGGTACTGATATTGGGTTTCACATAGCCAACCTAACATACAGGCTACCAAAAAAGTTTATATCTTTAAAGGGATTTCCTATACTTGTGGATAAAGACTGCAGTCACTCTATGGGACTGCAGACTTGTGAATCTTCAGAGTGCACACTGTCAGGATTCTCCGATGCTGGTGCAAGGAGCGAGCAATCATGTGACTGCAAGTATGTGATTTGCATACTTTTGGCCACATTCCGACTAGACGTGTCCGACTTCGCTCAATTCACTTGTATCAAATGAGGAAGCGCATATCTAGTTGGCATGTGACTGCATGTATGCAAATAACATGCTTGCGGTTATGCAACTGTCAGCTCCCGGCGCTATAAACCAAGGTGCAGTGCACACACTGTAAGGTTTCACAAGGCTGAATAGAGCTACCCCAAGCCTGGTGACTATCTTCAAAAAAGATTGCCACTTGTGTTCACAGCTTGTGAGCATTATTACAGCCCATCGCCATTCAATTCATCGACGTTCAGTGTCAGTACAACACACAAACAATCAAGAGTTTCTAAAATTTTTCCAATAAAATGGTGGTCTGTT